>OY979701.1:10311723-11511723 GCA_963855925.1 Inga laurina | reverse complement strand
AGGGGATACTTTTGTTTGTTTGTTTTGTTTTGTACATATTTTATTATAGCCTATGTACAAAGGCTGGGCTTCAATAATGTCCCTAATTTAATTATGTGAGCTCATTTATTTGTAAATACAGAAATGAATCTGGTATTTTTACTTTGTTTGTAAAAGGTATTACAAAAATTAAAACTTTAAACTATGATTACAAAGCATATAATACATTGCTAAGAATTGAAGAAACCCTTGCCACACTAAACGAGCCTTTGGTTACAAGATAAAAGTTTCTGAATTCTTGAAAGATAAAGGTTTTCACTTTAACAGGTGTTTTTTTTTTTTTAAAATAACCAGACAGAATACTACAGGAACATAACAGTTTTATTTATTTGCTTTCCCCAAAAAACCGCTAACTTACAGGCTTCAACTAGCAGATCTGGCAATGAGTCAGTAACATAAATGGAACTATAAGGGATTAGATTGTTACTTTTGACAATGTTTTCAGTAAAACTCAAAGGTTCTAAAATCCAGACTGGCCATTGAATCGGTTGGGATATTGGTTCAAGAGTTAGTAGGTCAGAATGGAGTCAAATCAGAGCTAACCCGGGGCCAAACCAGTGAGAAATTAAAAATTTGAGGGTTATTAATATGAAATTTTAAAAAAAAAAATTTAAAAAGTCGATTTTAAAAAAACAATGAACGGGGTTGATGCTCAGACCGATTCACCGGTTTCCGGCCCGAATCGGCAGGTTCGGTCCAGGTTTCAAAACCCTGGTAAAACTAATAAATGTTCAAACCGGCTTGCTCTTCAAGCACATCAATAGAGTGTATGTTGGTAATGGCAATGAGAAATTTCAAAAGGAACTTTTCAATCATAATTTAAGATGCACAAAGTGAATATGTTAAGGAAGTTTTATCTTTACTTACATAAACATGTTTTTGAATCGTGATTCCAAAGATGCATAGAATCTGAATCTTAAAATTCTTAATGAGCCAACTATGGGGTGTTTAAATAGGGAGAATAAATTCTTTGAAATTTTTCTCGAAGTGAGACGCTTTGCTAGGGTTATTCCCTTTTCGCCTGTGTGGTGATACTTGGCCTTGGTGCTGGAAAACAACACTAAATTCTTCACTGAAAACAACATGAATAGAAGAAAGTTGGACATTCAACTACAATGGAAACAAGAGGAGGTTCGAGAAGAGTCTATCGGGACACTGGTGGGCAAAGTTATTTCCAATACTCGAATAGGTTATGTTACAGTGAGAAACACAATAATGGCGGCGTGGAGAGTAACTGGGGAATTAGATGTTAAAATGATTGGTTTTAATCTGTTCACCTTTACATTTAAGATTCCGAGTGAGGCAAAAAGCATATTGAAGGAGACGCCGTGGATAGTAAGAAATCACATTCTCAGCTTGCAAAAACGTAAACCGTTCCTCTGTGACAATGAAATCAGCGTTAACTCCTGCGAATTCTGGGTTCAATTCCACAACTTGCCGCTGGAAGGAAGAATGAACTCAAATATAAGAATGATGGCAAATGCGGTGGGACGAGTGATTGAAGTGGAGGATATAGAGAATGGCCGATATGCAGACAGGGGCTTTGGGAGAGCTAGATTGGAGGTTAAGGTGGACAAAGCACTAATATCAGGATTTCGGGCACCCAGACTTGAGAAGCTCGACGATGTGTGGATTCAAGTGAAGTACGAGAAGTTAATGAGGTTTTGTTTTAATTGCGGAAAGTTAGGGCATGAGGGAAAGATGTGTGAAGAGGAAACAATTGAGTTTATAGCTAATGGTGTTCAAAAAGGGTATGATGCTAGCCTCTGTGCTCAAGTATTCCGACCCCAGATGAGTTTTTTGGTAAATCGAATGCAGGGAAGACTGTCAAAATAGTTTGGGGAGCATGGGAAGGAGGTAACATTAATTGTGAGTATGGGCAAGAGTGTCAGACACGGAATTCGATAGAGAAAGGTGAAGGCCCCAATAGTCAGAAGGAAGAGAATAGAGGGATAATGAGAATTCTGACACGAGGCTTTCAAGCTAAAAAGAATTGAACACGTGATGAACTGCAAGTGAGAGAAATCACTGAAGAGGGCTTGACATATTATGAGGGGCAAAACCTCAACTTGGGCCTGGATAAAAAAGCCCAAATAAGGGGGTGGGCCTGCAGAGAGAAGAACTAACGGATTTAATAAGGAAAATGGATGGGTCCAAAAGTTTACTACGGGCTAGATGGGAAAAGCTAAAAAAAGAGCAAGCTAGGTAGTAGGTGGAACTTATGGAAGAGGACGAGGAAGGGTCTAAAAATATAGGGGTCTTGGTGCCATATCAGAATAAAGCAACTATGGAGCTAGAACAAGGAATCAGGAGCGTGACTTTAAAAATAAAAGCAGAGGACCCACAAAAGAAGAAAGGATCATGACCAGGATTCTCCCAAGAGTACTAGTGATAGAGGAAAGGTAAAGACGAAACTCATGATGATTGCAGAAGAGGAAGGCTCGACTATTTTCAATTTCAGGTATGCGGGAGAATTACATTTCAGTTTCGATCATAACATTGGTAGAGTGAATAGATATAGTAGAAAACCGAAAAGAATTTCGTTTGCTGATAATCAGAATAATATGCAACATGATCAATTAGGGGGTGAGAAGGGACATGAAGAAAAGATCGATGGGGAAAGAACCGAGGGATCTGAAATGGAAACTGATAGGTATGGTGGCTGGCCTAATGCAGCCACCAGGGAGTAATGATTTGCTTAGGTTGGAACTGTCAGGGCCTAAGAACCACCCTGATAGTTTGAAACCTTAGGTTCCAGTGCGGAAAGTTCAAGCCATATATTGTGTTCCTATCAGAGACAAATATGAAGTACAAGTTGAGAAAATAAGGAAAAAATTAAAATTTGATTTTAGAGAGTATGTGGATCCAGTGGGATGGTCTGGGGGATTAGTTGTATGGTGGAGGGAGGGGGTGAGTATGAAAATAGGTTTCACTAGCAGATTCATAATGTAACTAGAGGAAATTTAGATGGAGGGACGTATGGTGGGAAATATAAGCCTGATTTATGGTCCTAATGATAAGGGGTTTGAAAATGCAATGGTGGTCAGAGCTCGAAAGCCTTAACCTGGGTCCGGAAATACCATGGATTGTGATGTGGGACTTCATTGAATTGTTATACTCATTAGATAAAGAAGGAGGGCGCGACTGCTCTCAAAGAGATTTGGATAAGTTCAAAAGTTTTATGATAAGCTGTGAATTAATGGAGGTTGAATTTAAGGGATGCAAATTTACATGGGCAAACAACCGAGAAAGGGAAGAATTCATTCGAGAGAGACTTGATAGAGCGGTAATCAACCCAAAATGAAGGTCTGTATTTAAAAATGGGCAAGGGCATGTCTTGGAAGCTATTGGATTAGACCACAGCCCCATAATAGTGGAATTTGAACACAAGGAATCTAGGATCCCAAATCTGTTCTTTTTTGATGCAAGATGGCTTAGGCACCCTAATATATTGGAATTGATCAATAGGAATTGGAGGGCTGAAAACAACGCTAATTTGGAGGATTTCGTTGGAAATTTGAATGAATTGAGGGCATGCTTGACTGAATGGGGAAAGAAGGAATATAAGAATAGTCATCATTAGATTAACAAGCTTGCAATGAGAGTGCAAAAGTGTATTGAAGCATAATGGAGTCCACAAACAGCAAAGAAAATGGAGGAGCTGAAGAAGAAAATAAACGAGTTGTGGGAACAAGAAGAGTTGTATTGGGCGCAGAAGTCAAGAGTAGAGTGGTTGAAATGTGGGGATCAAAATTCCAGGTTTTTTCATATGACAACCATCCGAAGAAGATGTAGAAACAAGATCACCAGAGTCAAAAATCAGAATAACAAATAGAAGGAAAATAAAGAGGAGATAGGAGACTATTTGCAAACCACTACACGAACCTGTTTTCAACCAATGGCCAGAGAGACTACTCAAGAGTATTGGAATGTATAGAGTCAATCATAACTGAGGAAGATAACAGTAGACTCATAGCAGAAGTTCATAATGAAGAAGTAAGGCAAGTGTGTTTCAACTGGGAGGAAATAGAGCGCTGGGACCACATGGTTACACTGGAATATTCTATCAGAAAGCTTGGAATATCATTGGCGAGCAGGTATGCACTCTTGTTAAAAATTATTTTCTGTATGGTTTCCCTCTGGATGTAGTAAATAAGATGGACCTGGTTTTAATTTCAAAAGTATAGTGTCCTGAGTCAATGAATGATTATAGGCCTATTAGTTTATGCAACTTTTCCTATAAAATTTCTCAAAAGTGCTAGCAAATAGACTGAAACCTTTGTTGGGAAATATTACAGATGAGAGTCAAAGGGCATTTGTTCTGAGTAGGCTAATTCAGGATAATATGGTGGTTGTGCATGAAGTTTTCCACCATATGAGAACCAAACAGAAAGGTAAATGTAAGATGGCTTTTAAGTTAGACATGAATAAGGCATATGATAGAGTAAAATGGGATTTTTTGTGTGATGTTCTACGAAAGATGGGATTTAGCGAGGGATGGGTAGAAAGAACCGCCTAGTGTCTAAACTCGGTGAACTTCTCAGTTATGCTATCAGGAAAAAGAATGTCAAGGGCCATTCCCAAAAGAGGATTGCGTCAAGGGGACCGATTGTCTCCCTACCTGTTTATCCTAGTGAATAACGTGTTGGCTAAATTAATTGAAAGGGATAAAAGAAGAGGGATGTTGAAAGGAATAGTGGTTAGCAGAGGTAGCCCGAAGATTACACATAGCTTTTATGCTGACGACTCGGTATTCTTTCTCCAAGATAATATTGACTATTGCAGGAATTTGAAAATTTTAGTTGATGAGTATTGTGTAGCTTCAGGCCAAGCAATTAATTTTGGGAAATCCTGCTTGTATTTTTCTAAATATACGCCTGAGGTGCTAAAAGAAGGGATTGGCCAAATTTTTCAGATTCATGCAGTAGATGTCCCTGGTAACTATTTGGGATTACCAATCATATGGGGCAAATCAAAGGTTCAAGCCTTAAATTTTGTGATAGATAGAATGGAAAAAGAGCCCAGGGATGGAGAAAGAATTACTTATCGGAAGCAGGGTGAGAGGTGCTAATTAAATCGGTGGCCAATTCGATCCCGGTGTACTCTATGTCTTGCTTCCTTTTCCCAAAGAGGGTTCTACAACGACTGGATGGTATACTTTCTAAGTTTTGGTGGAACTGTGAAGAGGGTAAGAGGAAAGTCCATTGGGCGTCTACGGAAAGGATGAAAAGACATAAGCTAGATGGTGGGTTGGGCTTTAAGGATTTTGAAGCATTTAATCTTGCACTGTTAGCCAAACTAGGGTAGAGAATCTTGCAACATCCTGATCAGGTTTAGGTTAAATTACACAAAGCAAAATACTTTTCAAAAACCACTTTCCTAGAAGCCAAAAAAGGCCGATCCCCATCCTAGCTCTGGACAAATATTATGGAAGGAAGAAGGGTGCTAAAGAATCATGTAGTTCTAAATATTGGGAACGGGGCTTATACTAGAGTATGAAAGGACCCCTGGCTAGGGGATTTACCTGGGAATAGATTGAGATCACCATGCCCCCATGAGTCATTTCAGGATCTTAGGGTAGCGGATATTAGGGGGCAATGGGGCTAGAATTTAATGTTAATCGAGGGATGGATTACAGAGGATGAGCGGGAGGAAATTTATAATACCACTGTAGTTTATTAAAGTAGAGAAGATAGGTGGGCCTGGACTGGTGGAAAAAGAAGTGGATATACGGTTAAAGAGGGATATGAAGTAGCCAAACATAGTGTCCTAGGAAGGCTAGAGAACATCCCCACAACCTCTAACAATACTCACAAATTAGGTTGGAAGCAAATATGGAAACTCAAAGTTCCACCAAAAGTCAAGAACTTCATGTGGAGATTAATGTCGAATGCTTTGCCCACTTTCTCTAATTTACTAAAATGGAAATGATGTGTCACTGATGTGTGTTTGATATGCCAAGAAAAAGTAGAAACAATTGAACATTTATTCTTCTTGTGTGAATGGGCTAACCTTGTGTGGTTTGGAAGTAGTTTTTCTTTCAAACCGAGGGAGGTTGAACAGTTCAACATGAAACAATGGGTGTTTAGCTGGCTGTGCAATGTGTCTACTTCATCTTGGCAGAAAGCGCTTATTGCAATGATGTTGTGGTAAGTGTGGAAAACAAGAAATGGGTTTGTTTTTGAAAATGTTAAACTAGATCTTGTCTTTGTTTTTCAACAGGCGCTACAAGAATACTGGGAGATTAAGGGATGGAAAGGCGATCACCATCCGGTTAGCGGCATAGAGGAATCTGAACAGAAGGAAAAGGAAACATGGCAACCACCAGCAGGTAATGGTCTTAAAATAAATACTGATTGTGCTTTCTCTCTAGTGGATTGTCGAGCTTCAGTAGCCTTTGTTGTTAGAGATATGAATGGGTGTGTGGTTGTTAGATGGAGCATCACGGTTAGTGAAAGCTAATTCTCTACTAATGGCAGAAAGCATTGCTTTTCTAGATGCTGTGCAATATGCAAATATGAATCAGATTGAAGAGGTTCAACTTGAGTCTGATAACCAAATATTAGTAAATTGCATTAATAGGGAATCTTCTCCCAATGAGTGGAGGTGTATAAACATCCTTGAGAATATTCAAAATTCAATGAAACTAATCAGGAATCATTCTTGTAAATGGATTCCCAGGATAGCAAACTTGGTAGCAGACTGGCTTGCTAGAGCTTCGCTGGGAGGGTCTTGCCTGACGGATTGGGTCTTGAGACCGCCTGAGCAATTGTGGCAGATTTTGAAGAAAGAGTCTAAGTTTATCCCGAGAGCCCCTGATTAATGCTTGTGGGCTAGGTTGTTTCTGTTTGGTTATGTATTTAAGTAGTTGATGTAGTTAGTTTGTATGTTTAATTTTTATGTTCAAGAACTCATGTATTTCGTTTCTTTAAATGGTTTGAATGGAGACTCTCTTGATGGCAAAAAAAAAAAAAAAAACCTATGGGGTGTTTAGATTCTATGACTGCTAATTTTATCAAATATTGTTTGATTTGCAATGTTAACCGTGGTCTTATATTTAAAAATACAAACCAAATACTACCTCCAGTCCTTCATATAAGATCTCGTTCATAATGCAATTTGTACTAAAGATCTTTTATCAGGAACTGGAGGTGTTATAATTTCATAGTGAAGCTTTTTAATTTAACTAAATTAACTAACTTCTTAATTTAATTAAATTAAGTTAATAGGTTATATATTAAATATCAGAGTAGTAGTAGTTAAGTTTTTGTGTCTGGACTCTGGAATGGAAGTATGGTCCATACCAGAATGACCCTTATCTAGAGAATCATTGAGAACATGTCTAGGCAATATATATAACATTGCATGCAAATGAAGGCCCTTTAGTTTTAATACTCAGAATAGAATGTTGGGTCCTAAAGGAGAAATCAGAATCTAAATTTTCAATATGTAAAATAATCCCACTAAACAGAACAGAAACCTTATCAATCACTGCTTACATTATTCAAAGAACCAAAACAGACTCTGTACGTATGACTTTCTTTTAGGACTAAAAAACCACAAAAAGTGAGCACTGTGAGGGATGTTGCTTAAAACATGGGGAGAAGAGAGAAATGATTAAAAAAACAAATTTAAAAAAACACTCTCAAATCAAAATGAGAGAGAACCAAATCAAAATTGAAGAATGAGAAGGAGAATCTTGGTCAAAGTTTTCAAACTTTTATACCCCGAAAACACAATCCAACGTATCATTAGCTTCCACATTGTTCATGATTTCCCTCTCTACCATATTATTAAACCGAGCCCTCCAACTTATGAAGAGTAATGAACAAGCTAAAATTATAATAAATAAATAAATAAACAAAGTCAGGGAGATTGGAAAAGATCTTATTACTATGTATCACTCGTCATGCTGATTTATGCTGTGGCATTTTATTATATCTCCCAAAAAGACTTCCATTTTCTTTTCCTTTTTCCTTGTGTTTTCTCCAACAGTAAGGTTGCTATCACGTGATTTGGAGTGATAGGCCTCTCCGATTATGAGGGTAAGGCTGCGTACATATATTCCTGACAACATATTTAAGAGACTCAACTACTCCTTCTGGAAGGTATTATATAAGACATATTTAAGGAGTTGATCTTGATCCTAAATATAAAATATATTTCTCATATTTGTCAATATTTTTTTAATTTACCCCTATTGATGCTTCCTCAATAATAATCAAGGAAGAGTGGGAAGCAGAGAATTAAAAAAAATGACTAGAGTGGTTTAGAAAACTTATGTCATATTAACAAATTTAACTAACTTTCTTAGGATGTGTTTGGTATGAGAGATTTGGAGAGAAAGGGAGGGGAGGGAAAAATTTTATGAGTTAGATTTAAGAAAATTAGAGAAATTGGGTTATAAAATTTTAATAAAGCAAATATGTAAGATAAAAAAATAAGAAAAATGAATTAAAAGTTTTTAACCCTACTTCTCTCTTTTATTTTTTAAATTTAACTTCAAAAATTTTTCTCTTTGCTCATTTTCCCTCCCCTCCCCTCACACCAACAAGCCCTTAATCCAATCAAATTTTGTAATTATGTCTTCTGCATTTAAGAGCTGATGCATGGAGTATTTGCTAACTGTGTGAAACAAATTTTATTGGTCCTCCTTCTATATCTTTATTACCAGCCCGTTTCACAATAAAAACAGCAGATTCCCAATCATCCCCTCCACTCTATTGGAAACACCCATGATTGCACCCAACAGGACCTTTCACCTTAGAAACCTGAGCTCCTAAGCTACCCAACTTTTTTTTTTTTTTTTGCTTCAAACTCTCTTTCTTTGATCTCATAATTATATATATACCCTTCACTCTCCATCACCTTTCCCTCAAACCACACAGCCTTTTCTTTCCTTCATACTCTTCAACAATGGGTTCTTCATGCACCAACTCTTCTGTTAATGGCTTCTACAACTTTCTTAACCAGGGACTTGTTGAGCTTCACCAATCCTTCATCTCAAATAACTTCATGTCAGTTCAATTTCTTTCTGGGGTTCTCTCATACCTTCAATCATTTCATTCCCAATTAACCATTTTGGTCCAAAAGCTTCGCTTACCTGTTGGTGGGAAATGGTTGGATGAATACATGGACGAAAGCTCGAGGCTCTGGGATGCTTGTCATGTTCTCAAGTCTGCCATATCTGGAATGGAAAACTTTCATTCTTCTGGCTCTAACATAGCTTCCTCCATTGATGGCCACCATCATTTGACTCCAGAACTTGCACGCCAGGTTGGTACTTATCTATATGTTTACACAGACACACGTCTCAACTAGGGATTGGGTGTGTCACCCGCGCCTCATGTTGTACGTCAATTTTGGAGTCTTTCTCAAATATTTTTCTGTTATTGTTTTGATTATTAGATTTTATATAAAAAAATATGTGATATTTTGATATCTTATGAAAAAAGATAAAACTTTTTTTATTTTTTTAAAGATTTTTTAAAAATTTAAAACATCAAAATTATGTAGCTTCTTTTTTACTTTAGAGTCTTGGATCTTTAAAAAAATCATAAAAGAAAAATAGTTCTATATTTTATCCATAAAATATCAAAATACTGCTCGTTTCGTGTAAAAACCCAATGGTAAAAAGAACCACGAAGAAACATTTGCAAAGTGCGCAAAATTGAAAACAAATCATGTTGTGGTTCTATATTTCAGCTCAGTCTTGGCTTTTTCGTTGTGCCATTTCCACGAACAGGTTATCCGCGAAATAAACATTTGCCAGAGGGAGATTGTGGGGTTGGAAGAGGAAAACAAAAGCTTAACAGAAACAAGAATCCAGACATTGTCCCAAAGTCTGAACCAGAACATCTCCATGGAATCAAAGCTGAATGGGTTCAATGGCTTCCGAGGAGTTCTATACGCAATGAGAAGTGTGAGCTCATTGCTTCTCATGATTCTGCTCTCTGGGCTGGCGTATTGTTGGTCATCCTCATGCTTCCACCATCGAGAGCAAATGGTTTTCTCATCTGGGTTTGTGGTTTCAATGGCGAATCTGCAGCAGAAAGTTGCAGAGGAGATCGATCAGATTGATGGGCAAGCAGGGATTTTGATGTTCGAGTTTCAGCAAGTGAAGATTGCAATGGGGGAATTGAAAGTGGGGTTGGAGAGAACAATGGGTTTTGAAGAAGAAGAAGAAGAAGAAGCGAAGATTCTAGAAAAAGTTGAGAACTTGAAGAGTTGTTTTGGGTTGTTGAGATTTGGGGTAGAGACCATAACACGGCAGCTCGATGATTTCTTTGATGAGATAGTGGAAGGAAGGAAGAAGCTTTTTGGACATGTGTAGTAGCCAGAGATAGAACATAACAAATTTGGAATCTTTGCTGTGTTGAGAAAAAAAACAAGAGGATTAAGTTGCAAGTATGTCCTCTTCAAAGTTGTTTTTTTGGTTAAGAAATAATGTTGTAGGTTTATTTAGGTTATCACCTCGGAAGTTTTAAAACATTACCCTATTTTGTTAAAAAGTTAATATTGATTTTTAATTTTTTAACGGATATAGATAATATTATTTTATTTTAACATTTTTGAAGTAACATTAAACCTAATAAAAATCTTCAGGACAATATTATTTCTCTATGAAAACTTTTGAAATAAATTTGCAACTTAACTCAAACAAAAAAGTACGTGAGAACAAAATGAAATAAAAATTTTGTTGAAAATAAAATTATGTTAAAATCAAAAGCAACTATATCTTACCTGTCTCCCTCTTTTTCTTCTTCCGTTTATTTATTTTTTTCTTTTCTAAGTTTCATGTTGAATATGAATTGATTTGCAAGCTACGCAATATGGTATAGCCTTGAGGAAGCTTTTATGTGAAAACCAAACAAATCGTTGGAAATATTTATTCGAAAAAGTAAATTTATTGAGGTAAAGATATGTATTTTAAATTCACTATTATAAATATCTGAACTATTTAAGAATTTTTGGGCCAAAAGAAAAAAGAAGAAAACGATTTATAAATTTTAAGATATGCTAGTCCCACCCTTTTATATCGTAAAAAAATCACACACATTATTTCTTGTATGACTTTTCCCCCTTAAATATATAGTATACTTTAGGAAAAGATGTATAAGAAATAATTATTTTGGCCAAATATTCAAACCATTAGCTGAGCTCTTGCAACAACAAAAAAAATAAATAAATAAAAGATGATAATATCCAAATATATTAAAAAGAATAGATACTAATAAAGGTTGGTCCTAGTAGAAGTTTGACACCTTAAGCACAAGGTCTCTCGAGTTTGAATAGATAGTTTGATTGATCAATAAAATTTTTAGCTTTTTCATAAAAATTAATAATTAAAATATTTGCATTTATAACTTTTTTTTTTTTGGCAGCAAATGCATTTATAACTTACCAAAAGATAATTACACTAAGAAAAAATTATTATAAAAAGTCTCATTAAATTTAAATTTAAGGAATGAGATTCTAGCTTTGAGGGAAAGCAAAATGAGAATACATAGATAAGAAACAAGAATATTGAACAACTTCTAGAGAAAGAAACATCTTTCAATAAATCCAAAGGACAGTATTCTCTTGCTGTTTTAGAGAGAATATTTAATTATTTATATATATTCAGAAGATGATCAAGATAATATATGATAATGATTTTGTTTATCCTACTAGATCATGATATATCTAAGTTTGTTTTATTAAAAGTTGTATTTCTGAAGTCAATGAGAATATTTCTGTGAAGCAATGTGATAACCTGAAATCAATACTATTCTATTCTCTTCTGTGAGAGAATTTTCACTCATCAACTTCACAATTTTGTATTCCAATTTGTATGTCCACATAAGAAAGTATTATTTCATAGTTTTGTTTATTTTTTGTCATTTTTCAAAGTCAGACCATGTTTTTGTTTTTTTTCCTATCATGAATAAGTGGCTCATCTTGACTAAAATAAATTATATGTTCATTTGGAATAACTTATTTTTGGATAATAAGTGCTTATAAATCATAATTCACGGTATACGAAGTAAGTATGTGAGAGGAGTTTTATCTTGACTTACGTGATAAGACTTATATTCAAAAAATAAGTGTTTCCAAACATACACTATAACTTTCGTTTTTTTGTGTCAACTAAATGAGATGTTATGGAATGACGAAAATTAATTCGTAAGTTTTTATAATTTCATTTAATTTTTCAATCAAGTCCCTATAATTTTTTACTAGGTTCTTATAATTTCTTCAATTATAAGTATTAGTTTCTATGCTCATAATCTATTAATTAAAACTTATATAGATGCTTAAGAAAAACAATAGAAGAAAATTATATTTATTATTAAAATAAAAATGAAAAAAACCATGTTAATAATCTCGTGCATCTATGTATAATATAGGTAATTTAGTTTATCTTAATTTCATTTAGATCTATATATCAAAATTAATCTAGGTGTATAGTAAGTGAGAGTTGCACCACCAACCACAAAAATCATTTCTCTTAAAAATTAATAAATTATGAATATAGAAACTAATGTTTATGATGGAAGAAAATGTAAGGACTCAATTTTAAAAAAAAAAAAAAAGTAGAAGACAATGGAGACCAAATTAAAAATTAGATAAAATTATAAGCTCAGGGATTATTTTTTCCTTTAAATTAAAATAAGAGATGATAATTTGATATGCATGGAATTTAATACACTTATCATTTATTTTATTCTATCTCATGTACCAAAACCGACCTTTCGAAAAACAAATCATCTCGAATCTATAATTGTAAATAATACAAGCAAAATCCTTACTTGACACGTGTTTCGTTTTTAAGAAAAAGTAAACATATTCATTGTTAAAATTAACATTTTTAATCATGATATAAAATATTTTAAATAAGAGTAAAAGTTTTTATCACTATTTTGTTATTATAATAGTATCACTTTTGTATTTTTTTTTAAAAAAGTATTTTTAGTTGCTGCATGTTTTGAATGATTACCTGCAAACACAAAGTGGCAAAATGATTATATTGATGATAATTTGACTTTAAATGAGGGCTATGTGACTTGAAAACTACAAGAGAGAGAGAGACCAAACTGGTACGGCAAACACAAGTCAGGTCACAATTCTCATGTCCTGCCTTTTGTTAAAAGGTAACACTGTCCAACGTTGCTAGATCATATAGGTAGAAATCATTCTTTTTAGATGCAAATCATTTCTTCAAGCAACGTTGCTAGTGCTTTATCTGTTGAACTCTTTTAAAGAGTATTTAGGAAACACTTAAATCGTGGTTTTAAGAACAATTTTTTGTAAATCAAGATAAAAGTCTTCTTACATACTTATTTTATAAATCGTAAAAGTTATTCTTAAAAGATAATCCAAACACCATTAGTATTATATTGTCTCAAGAAAAATTGTTAGGAATCTTTTTTATAGCTGAATTCTTATAGAAGCAGATTTGGTGACCGTGTAGACTATAAAAGCTTCTCAGGATGGTCTTACCCTTTATGTTGGCTACGTAGTGGATGATTAGTTTGATTATGTTTTATGTTCTTAATACATTGTGGAATTTTTATTGGCTTATGTGCTTAAATTCTGTGCATGTATATTTTAATTTTTACCTTGCGTTTAGGTTGTTCCTTTTGTTTTCTATATTGTTGTAACTTTTGGTTGATTTCAATACATTTTGTTTTCTTGGCCAAAAAAAAAAAAAAACAAACAAACAAAGTAACACTGTCCAACCCTAACACAGTTGGTACTTAAATGAGATCCTTAAATATTTAGTTATGGATTTAAACCCTGACACCGGGTGATGTGTATAAAGAGGGTCTTATGACCAACACTAATTGTTTATTTGGGATAGCTTATTTTTGGATAATAAATATTTATAAATCGTGATTTACGGTATACAATATAAATATGTGCGAAGATTTTTATCTCAATTTATATAATAAATACTTATTCTTAAAAAATAAGCTAATCCAAATATGTGTTAAAACCTTTTGAGAAGTCTATGGTGGGGATTAATTACCGTTATCTGCAGTGGATACCCTTGGCCCACCAAAACAAAGTTACTCTTATCCATATATCTTTTACTTAATCATTTAACGAAGTATTTATAAAATTGTTTTGGAAGATATCCATATATCTGATTGATTCATTTATGTGATAAGTTTGACTTTTTAAACTTTTAAGGCACAAGCTAATAATCAAAACTTTTAAAATTTTTAAACTTTCTCTCAACATAGTTATTTATATTTTGAACTTTGATTGGAAAAAAAATTAATTATTATAGCTTCCTCATTAAAGGTATTATAAGGATTAGATTATTCAAAATAAAAAATTTTATAGATTGAGTTGTTTCAAGCTAAGAATCTATAGTGATTGTCCGATTGGTATGTTTTGAGCCCAAAGTTTATGATTGAATTGATAATTTAGAAAAGTTTGGGGTTAAATGTTACATTTTTTCCATAATTTTAATTAAATACAATTTGGGAATACAAGAGTAATTTTTAAGAAATGAAGACTTTTAACTATTTTGTATAACCTTTGTTAATTTGTGTAAGTTGGTTAAAAATATCTTATGAGTAGGTCAAGAGAAGTACACTTTTTGCTATCAAAAGAAGAAGAAGTACACTTTTAAATTATTTGAAAAGTATTAAAATTAAATATTTTAAAATTGAATTCATAGATTGTAAATTTTCTGCTGATGATCGTTGCTAAAGTTTTCAATCAAATAAATACTTCTTATAATTCGTAGATTGTAAATTGAAGATGTTTTTTTAAAAATTGATTTTTTTCTGAAAAGGAATCATTCTTCTTTTTTTGTTAAGATTGACATCTATTCAAGGAGAGAAAAAATAATGATTGCTACCTCTTAAGTAAAAGCAGATTTTGCATTGGCAAAGAAAAGAAAGATTGAAGAAAGGGCTTTATACATGAGAATAAAAAAGTTAAAAAGAAAAAAAGATAATGATTAAAACTTGGAAAAATAACATGATACAGTATACATAACTTGGTGCCATCTAGACAATTATATGGTGTAAAAAAGTAAAAAAAGAAAAACTTCAGCAGTTACCATTTGGGGGGGGGGGAGACCTTAGGCAGTTACCTCACTTTTGAGGGATTGGTTACAATGATAATTGATTTAGTTCATCTTTGCTTCTTGGTTAAGAGGCAATTTTGCCTTTGAAATTTTTATCGAGGGCCAATTTTGGTTTGAAAATGTAAAAAAGAGAATAATTTTACTCTAACTGTTATCCCAGTTAATTTTTAATCGTTAGTTGATCAAATATACTAAGCCGGCAGTTCACATATCATCTACGTTATTTTTGTTAATGTGTAAATTTTACTGAAAGTCTATGTGTCATTTACTTCATTTTTTTTCAAAATTAGATTTAAAACTTTTAGAACAAATTATCACCTTAATAAAAATAACGTAAATGATGTATGAACTAACAACCTAGCATATTTGATGGCAAAAAAAAAAAAAAAAAACAACCTAGCATATTTAGCCAATTAATGGTCAAAATTAACTGAAAAAATGATTCAAGAAAAACTATTTCATTTTTTACACTTTCAAGGCAAAATTGCCACCGAAAAAACTTTTCAAGCAAAATTTGGTAAAAACCTTTAGGACAAAAATATCCCTTAACCCTTTTAGTTATCCGAAGAAAATGAAGCTTCATCATGAAACTTGAAATGGGCAAAACTGAACTTGATTTCATTAAGCGAAAATGTTATTAATCAAATATCTCTTTAAATTTTATTTTTTTTATGCAAATAATCACACTCAAACTTTGAGTTACGTATAAATAATCTTGAAACTTTAAATCATGTACAAATAAATCACATGCTACGTTATATCATTTTAACAAAATAAAGGACAAAGCAACACTTATTTGCGTAAATATATCAATTGAAGAGATTTATTATGAAGTTTGAAGGCTTAGATGATATTTAACAAATTTAAATGAGACATCCCCCCCCCCCCCCAAATATATTACCCAAAAATTGAAGTTAATCATATCATTCATATTTCATAACTTATAAATAATATTCCCTCCGGTCCTAATTATAAGACAAAGTTGACTTTTTTGGAGAAATTAAGAAAGCCAATTAAATTATTTTAGGATATTTTTATTTTTATTTTTTTTCTCCAAACTAATTAATTTGACTAATAAATTAATATATAATCTAAGGGTACTAAAAATATAAACACTTTAAAGTAATTTAATTGGCTTCCTTAATTTCTCCAAAAAAATCAACTTTATCTTATAATTAGGACCGGAGGGAGTATTACATTGATCATATTAACAACACAATCATCTTCATTGAGAAATATATTCGCTCACTTACTTTGAATTGGCATTTCATATTTGGGATCGAGCATAGATGATAGAACTAAACAGTTTCTCATTTGGTCCGAGAATTTTTCCATTCGCGGATTAAGGTCACAAAATGAAATCAAAGGGCTGATGTGGATGAGGATGAGGTTGGCAGAACAGTGTAAAAATGTAGAGAGAGCATTAATTCCTAAGGGGTATCTATCTCCATTATTGAAGTAGAAGCTGACATTACTGAAGAGACAACATTATGCATTCTGAAAATGGCCGTCTTTGTCAGCAGCATGGCTCAACAGTACAGTTAGAATCCAGAAACAAAAGATGAAACGCACAGAGAGAGAGAGAGAGAGAGAGAGAGAGAGAGAGAGATCATAAAAAACCTTCTGCCTCGCACAGAAACTATCGTACTCTGGAAATGGCCAAATGGCCTTCTTTATGGTACTGATGTGACATGCCCAATTATATTCATGAGAAAATTACATTCAGAATAAGAGAGAATATAAAAAAAAACTGATCCTTTAAAATTTTACAATTGCATTTAAATTTCGTAAAATCATTTTATAATAAATTTTAACCATGAACTTATCAATGTACGTTTATAGATTTACTAACAGACGCCCTGAACTTTTCAATTGATGCTTCTAGATATATCAATAACACATCTCTAGACTTGTCAACAGCCGTCTATATAGTTATAAGCAAGGATAGAATTTATTGTAAAAGAATCACAGAAGACTTAAAATGTAATTTTAATATTTTAAAGCACTGTTTTTTTATATTTTAGAAAAGCCGGAGACCTGGATGTAACTTTTTCTATATTCATTCATCCTTGCTGTCAAACAATGATGGGCATAAACGTGCTGATAAGACTGGTTCAGAGAGCAAGAATCCCCCACTTTAATTAAGTGTCTTTGGGAACTTTCCAATCCTAATTTTCAAATTTAGGTTTGCACAAGCCGAAACAAAACTCCTCTAACATACTTACTTCGTAAATCATAAAAATTATTCTAAAAAATTAATCCAAACACACGCTAATTCCACAAAGCACCCTTTTTGTTTTCTGGCATGGGAAAGCCCCCCTTCTCTCTCTCCATATATATTTTAGAAGGGTATGAAAATCCCATACAAAAGCAGCACTAAACCAGTTTGCGCAGATATATTAACCTCACACAATTGAAGGAGAATCAGGAAAATGGAAAATGCAGACTTCACAAGCAAGCTAATTAGCATTATTCATTGACACAAGTTTCTTTTTCACAATAAGAAGATATTATTAGATATGACTCCTACTCATGCTACTTGCATTGAGTGCGAAGAATCATAATCGATTACTGCTAAAATTCACTTGGTACAGCTTGCATCTTGGCATATCATGGGGAGGGCAGAGTAGGCCTGGTACACCTTTGAGAGCTAGCGTCTCTCAGTTATGGATTTAGCTCTAGCTATATCTCAGAGATTGATTAATTAGTGCATAACAATAGAACGAGAATACGAATAAATGAACAGAAATAACCACTGTCATCTTAATTTTATTTCTTTTTGAAAACATAATACAAAAATTATAGACATTTCACTGTACCATAATATTACTTTTCCTTTTTTTTTATTCAATAGTTCCATTCAGCAACCAGAGTATGAATCTTGTTGCTGTGATATTTCCTTGTGATGACAAAGTGGCAACGATCCTACTGTCACCATATCGCCATCACAGACTAAGCTGCAACAAGTAAAGGTAGCTTTTCATTAGATAGTCTAACAGTATTCAGTACAAATGAACCTACAAAGCCTCGTGGAAGGCTACAATGAACACCTCTAAACAGGTTTCATTCTAAGATTATAACTTGTACAGGCATTAGCAAGTCCAGACAAACTCAGCTCCAAATTATCTGACCATCTCGTGTAACTTTAATAAATAATGTTAACCACTTGATGAGTGATTTTCATCACATTCAAACTTACCATAACCCCATTATTCAACACACACACACACACACAGAGTAACCCCATCAGGATTAAGCCAATTGATGTTATTTCTGTCCCGTTCAAACTTATCCCACTGTATGACTTTCCCAGCATGCATCAATGGCAATTTAGTTTATGCCAAGGATTCACCAAATAGAACAAACTACCTACAATCCTGTGACCATTTCCTCATTCCCACTATACAACGAGATTTGGATGCTAAACAGATAAGTTATTCACTTCCCATGATAACCTTGAGAAACTTAATGTTGTTCACTCAACAAGGTATTCAAATTTTTCAAGCAAACTACGCATAATTCCCTTAATCTAGACTAGCACATATTTGCTGAAAAAATGGCCCTTGTTAACTTCAATGAATTCTTTCCATAAATATGCCAATATGGTATCAAAGTAGAATACAAGAAATTCTTTCAAATTATTTTCAACAAGCTTTCAGGTCACACAGACGAAAAGCACATGAACACTTCAGATATTAGAGGCTTGACTTAAGCAAGGACAGCAAACCTTGCTAAGTAGATAATAACTAGTTAATAACAATAATGAATAGTACCAACAGCACTAACAAAAACAACGATTGAGTATTGAACAAACTATACACAAAAAATTATGCGTGTGAACAAGATATGGTATACATAGTTAAACTATGCTTTCAGCATTAAACAGGCAAAGGCATATAACCTTACTATAGGAATTTAGTTCTGCTAAGCAGCTTACCAAAAAACAATTCTTGAACCATGTGGATTGATCGTATACCCAGGTAACCCAAAGTCCAACCTCTATAGTGGCTAGAATGCTGCAATCAGCAGGCAAACAATGTCTCACTGTAGCGAAATATATTGTGAACAAAAACAACCCCAACAACAGCACCGCACTGTACTTTCAGTACGGCAATGTGACACATTGTATCATGCAAAATCCTGTTAACGGCATGAGGGTGCAGAGCTCTGTAAGTTATATGCAGATCATGCAGGCTTGTTTTTGCAACAAGCAAGCAAGGGAAAAAGCCAGTGAAGCAGAAATTATCAACAATGGCCATACACCATATTGATCTTGTTCAATTGTCAAAACCTGGCATCGCAAATTGAGTTGCAAATGCTTCAACACGGGCACGGAGCTCCATAATATCCTTATTATTCTCAAGATGATTCAACACAACCTGCATCTTCCCATGCTCTCTCTGCAGCATGCTTGCAACCTGTGCAGCTCTAAAAAGCAATTCAGCCATCGTCTCAAAATCAGCCTCCAGGCACCCTCTTGATGTCATGGCTGGGGTACCTGAGAAACACCACATTGGAAACAGCCATCAGAGTGTCGAGCTCATAAAAAATGCATGCACATTCAGACATTTCAAACTATCACATACCAATCCTTACACCTCCAGGAGTAATGGCTCCATTATCATCAAAAACAAAAATTTTGTTCAAAGTAATATGACATTCCTCACAGATCTTCTCATAGTATTTACCTGTGAACACATATAAAAGAAACTTAGCGCTTGTCAGAATTTACAAACACAAAACAATCCAAATTTCTGTAGTTGTCCCATTAAAAAGCAGAAACATATCAAATGACACTAGCAACAAAGTGTTTAAATTATAAACCAACTTAAGAAAAACCAAGAAAACATTAATGCATGGAGCAAAAGCCTACTAGTTTAGGGATCTAAAGTAGCACTCACCCACCTCTATCTATTTAGCAGGTTCATCCACTTTACCCCTTCAAATTACTATTTTTCGGTAATTAAGCATGGAAATTAAAGGTGTTTAGCCATTTCTGACACTCGTCCATGCATTTCTGCAGGTATTTCAAGTTTCTCCCTGTTTTCTGATTTCAGACAAAACAGGCCAGCTGCTATCTTTTTCTAGTCAATTTTAAGCCAAATTCTGCATTGTAATCACTATGAACACTGATTTGATAACTTATGTGAACTTTCAAGCCCTCCATTTAGTTTGATGTCACAAAAAGAATTAGTTCCTTGCTTAGCGAATATGACAATATCCATTCTCTGTTACAGACTCAAACTCCATTCTAATGTATATTCCAATTTAATTTTCACTATAAATCTCAAATTCCATTTCATTTCAGGAAATATGCCCTTCAGCCCCTCCAACCGTATTTTTTCAACATCATGATTGAATTCACGAGTTAATTTGCATTGAATTATTATTTATTATTGATGGCCACACCAATTGCTCAACATTTTTTCAACTTTATTAAAATGGCCACTTCAGTTTAGTAAGGCGCTCAATCCACCTCACTGCCTCTGCCTTTTGCGGGTTTGGCAATTCAAGTAAGCTCATGCTTTCGAGTCTTGGCATCCCTTATTATTATATAACTAGCCAAAACAGAATGTATTATATACCACTCTAATCCTATTTATAAATCCTTTGTAACTAATTCTCACATACCAAATAGAGTTAGTTAGCTCATTAACTATGGGCTAAATTTCCAATTTCGCCTTTATCTATAATTGGTTCCAAAAATCAATATGAATAAATTCTTTTTTTTTTATTGCAGCTAATAAGGGTAAAAAAGTACAAAACGCATTTATGACCTTGAAACTGGACTTATAAATAGGACCAATTTTTTTGGTCAAAAAGGACTCATAAATAGGACCAGAGTGCTATGTCGGAAGAATTACTAAAGTTTTCAAAATGAATACCCATGGCATGTTACATTTTAGATTGGGTCATGGCCCCCAGAATTGAACGGAATGTAAGCCATTTGTAATATAGAAGGCCAACCAGGGATCTATTCAAAATCGTTGATCCCATTAATGTATGGAACAAAAAGCCAGAGAACCTTAGTTCAAGAAAGGGCCCTAACATAGCTAGGTTTCATCCCTTCCTCGCTCCTTTCTCCATTTCCAACTCTCAAGTCCTTTTGCTTCCTTTATAATCCCAATAGCAGAAGGCAGAACAAACTTAAGCCCTTACTGCAGACTCCTACATTTAAGCTGGAGGCAAGACCATTTGAAGATATGCATTTTTTAGGATACGGTCTATAACCGCATGCACTAAAGTTCATAAAGACATGTAACATCAAAGAATCTAACTCAAGTGAATTTAACCAAACCTGCGTGCAAACCCACAACCAGTATAAAATTCAAAAACTAAACACCAAAAACATAGTTTTAAAACAGCTTCAGCATGAAATAATATGCCAATAATGCATTACATTAAGATGTGTACCATGGCAGAATTTGACCCTACCAGTGAACTAAAACAAAACTGATGCCAAGTGCAGACAAATTGCCCGAGAAAGGAGTTTGAAGAACATGCACATATCATCAAACAAAGAAAGAAGCCACTTGACAAGGCCATCTAAAGATGCACGTGACAATTTTATAATACCTGTCAAGCCCAAAGGCCTTAAATCCCAAAGTAATAGATGGCTGTCTGTACCCCCAGTCACAAGACGACAATTTCTTCTCAGTAAAGCACAGGCTAAAGCTTGGGCATTCTTCTTCACCTGCTGCATGTATGCCTTATACTCAGGTGTAGCCACTTGTTTTAAAGCTATGGCAAGAGCTGCAATATGATTATTGTGTGGTCCCCCTTGCAATGATGGAAAGACAGCAAAATTTATCTTGTCCTCAAAGTCATA
The DNA here is from genome assembly GCA_963855925.1 of Inga laurina. Taxonomy (NCBI): domain Eukaryota; kingdom Viridiplantae; phylum Streptophyta; class Magnoliopsida; order Fabales; family Fabaceae; genus Inga; species Inga laurina. The sequence goes on along the minus strand of OY979701.1, from coordinate 11,489,770 downwards.
TTGATCACTTTCATGTCCCTGGCTCCCTCTCCTCCTTGGTTTGATACCTTTCCTATAAAAAATTATGCCTCCCCTAGGACCACGAAGGCTTTTGTGAGTTGTTGAAGTAACAATATCACAAAAATCAAAAGGATTCGCACATTCCTGGAAATACAACAAAACCAAACAGATAAAACAGAAAATTAGTTCAAAGATGACTGAAGTGCATCAATTACTACTTAATGATGCAAGAGATAATAACTGATTCAAACCAGACCTATATGTAATTAACAGTCAGGGAAATTTAATTCAAATAGATGCTCATATTCCTGTTTGGTTCAAAGGGAGGGGATGGAATGGGAGGGGCTCATTTTTCATCCCCTCCAAAACCCCCCAATTTGGAGGGAACAAAAATAAGGGGATAGGAGGGATTTGGAGCCCCTTCTTTGGGGCCGCTCCCCTCCAATTTTTCACACCAAACAAGGGAGGGGCTCATTTTTCATCCCCTCCCCTCCCCTCCCCTCCAACCAAACAGGCCTAAAAGCTGAAAGATACTTCAACAAAATAACAATATAAAGGGCCAGGAATACCGTGAAATGAAGGGAAGTATTGCAAATGTCATAACTCACAAGTCCAAACCATACAAAAGAAAATTGTTCATATGGTAGGCAACCATATACAACGCACAGCAAAATTTCCATAACTAAACTACGCAAAAGTTATTTCGAACCTTGGCTGCAATTAGCCCACTGATCTGAGCCATGTCACACATTAAAATAGCTCCACATTTGTCAGCGATATGCCTAAACCTTGCATAATCCCATTCTCGAGGATATGAGCTGCCACCACAAATTAGAATCTTGGGACGAAAATCAAGGGCCCTTTCCTCAAGCTTATCAAAATCAATATATCCCGTTTGTGGATTCACCTTGTACGGCAAGCTCTCAAAGAATATTGACGCCCCTGAAACTTTCTTCCCACTTGGAGTATAGTACCCATGGCTAGTATTTCCTCCGGATGGTGTATCCAGCCCCATGATACGATCACCAGGCAACAGCAGTCCCGTGTATACAGCAAAATTAGCAGAGGTACATGAATAAGGTTGGACATTGACACCCCAACTTTCGGGGTCAAGATGGAATGCGGCCAGTGCACGTTCACAACAGAGCATTTCAATTTCGTCAATATATTGATTCCCTCCATAATATCGCGCCCCTGGCATGCCCTCGGAGTATTTATTCGTCAAGTGGCTTCCAAGAGCTTCGATCACAGCCCGACACACAAAATTTTCAGAAGCTATCAACTCGATCCCTTTATATTGCCTTTGCTTCTCCTTCTCCATTATCGCATAGATATCAGGGTCCGCCACTTGTAGGGGTTGGTTACCCCATGATCGAACAGCAGCTCTCCGCGTCTCAATATCTGGTTCGACCGAAACCCTCCTGCAATTCGAAGATGATGATGATGATTCGCTATCTCTTCGCCTTTTCAAGCACATTGAATGACCAAGAATCCGAAACTCCTCGACTGAGGTATCATCGTCTTCATCAGATTCAGTTCCCAAGTTCCCATTCTCCGGCCTATGATTCTCCGTATGCGGCTCCAACAATTGGAGCGGAACCGGAGGAACATGGTGCATAGGATCACGGAGGCTCGAGTCGAGCTGGAGCGAAATGGAGTCATCAGCCATACGGACCCGATGAGATGTCGAAGCATGAGAAGAAACCCCAAGAGACGAATTTGATTGAGGGTGGGGTAGGTCCATTAAGATTGGCAACACAAAACAAATCCTTGAGAAACAATCGGTGAAATCTGAAGTCGATGCCACAGATGATTGGACGATAAGCACTAGGTACAGTAGTGACCAAATCAAGAATGACGACAAGAGGAAGTGCAGTGATAGTACTGGAAAATGGTTTCTAAGTAAGCACGAAAAATGAATGCGTCATGGAATTTCGCAGGACAGGGAAAAGAGGGAAAAGCCCTAGCCCTAATCCAATCAGTTGTGCCATTCGATGAAAGACCCCTCCCTCTACCGGAACGCTTGTTCTTTTTTTTTTTTTTTTAAATGACAGTTAGGTCCCAAAATAAAAAACAAATATTAAAAAAGTCTCTTTAAAAAATCAATTGTCAAAAGTTCCTAGGAACTTTTCTGACATGAATTTTCAATGTCCATTTATTGAAATACCCCCTAAGTAATTTAACCACTGTCATTAATTACAACATGTTATGCTAAGTTTACCACATCATAAGTCATATTAACACCATAATCAGTAACGTTTACAACATGTATATAAAATACGTGATTGTATCGCGTTTACAACTTCTTCACTTACGTTTACAACTCATTAAATATATCATAACATGTTGTAAACGTAACTGATTATGTTGTTAATATGGCTTACGATGTTATAAATATAGCATAATATGTTGTAACCAATGATAGTGGTTAAATTGTTTGGGGGGTATTTTGGTAAATGGATATTGGGAATTCATATCAAAAAAATCTCTAGAGATTTTTCTAACCTTTAATTTTTCAAAGGAACATTTTTTATTACCTTGGGATCTAGCTGTCATCCTCCTTTTTTTGGGCCGAGGGACGCTTGTTCATTTATTTATATGTTATTCCTTTTGAATGTCGGAGGACCACGTTTTTATTTAAAAAAATATATATAATCATTATTCACAATTCATAACCAAAGACTACTTTCTCCTAAGCCGCCATATTTACTTTGAACGACGAAAAAATAGCTCTAAAAATCTAAAACAAACAGACACTTATTTCAAGTGAATTTATGTTGTATAAACATGTTTAGGAAATTGTGTGTTTTTGTAAAAGTATTTTTTTAAGTCAACCCCATATTACCAGTTCTGAGAAATAATGGATGGCTTTAGTATAAACGAATGAATTGGAGACTAAACTTTTAATGAGAGAAACGCATTTTGTGAGAAAAGCTTTGCAGAAATATGGGAGAATTTTAAAAATGGGAATTAGAATTAAAGGTTGGTGGGCATGAGTTCTTCTTCCTTGTAATAAGATTTTTTTTAGGGTTGGTGATTGAGAATCTAAGCTGAGTGTTTAAATAAATGATCTTCCTCACAATATTTCTTCGGTTGAATATCTTCTAATGTAGGTAGGTACATTACCAAAAATGGTAACCATTTTTATATTTTTAGCTTTCAATTTTTTAATTTATTTAAGGATTAATACACTTTTGGGTCATTTAAATATTCTCTCATTTTAACTTTAGTCTCTGAAATTTCTAACTACGGGCTTTAGTCTCTTGAGAAGCAAAATAGTCCATGTTTTTATCAAATTACAAGGATAACAGTTTTTAATAAAATTAAATTTAAGGGATCAAAACTTATAATTTGAAGTTTGATGTATCAAAACTAAAATCAGAGTAAATTTAAAGGGAAAAAATTATAATAACCCTTTATTTTAATTAAAGAGACCAACGCTAATATAGGTAGGATCCAACTTCTCATTTATGTTAACCCCAACATATCCATGTCTCTCTATATATATCAATATATCTTTGTGTGTGTCTATTGTGGGGGTCGTTGGGGTTAGGTGGGAAAATATAGGACCAACATTGGGCAGAAGTGGGTATGGTACAATAGTGAAAAATGGAGGGAAGATGTGGGGTAGTTGCATTTAAAATAAAAAAGGGGAAAATTGTTGAAATATTTTAAAAGAAATATATGTATTGTTTTATAAAGTCATGCTTATTAGATTAAGGGATTTATATAAAAAATTGTGTGAGAAGTTATAATACTAAAAGTCATCAAGGTTATGTCTCTTTGGTTCAAAGAAACACATATGAAAGGTTATAACAAAATATTCTTGGTGAAATGTTTTGTTGGATTTTAAGAAAACCCTACATATGATATAAGTATAACTCTTCTTGGAAAGGTTATTTTAAATAACTATTAGTTATGTAGGCTATATTAGTTTATGAGGGTTCATAAATCTAACATATGGTTATGATTTTTAATTGAAAAGGTGTTACTTCAATAGGCACTATTTCAAGACATCATTTCATGGTCTATAAATATCCTGCAACGTCACTTAATTTGTTGCATATAAATCATATTAGAAATCACACAACAAGAGATCAAACTCATTGTCTTTATCCTTGAGTGCACACAAAGATAAAGTTAAATTATCACTTTATAAAAGTCATTGTTGTCTTGACTTGAGTGTTGACAGTGCAATCCATACGATTTTTATTGTATCCTACAGGAAATTCATTGATTTAAAACCTTTATTCACCTCAGGTTCAATCAAAATGAACCAAATTATGCAGTGAAGGGCACAACTCATATCGTGTTCTCTTAAGGAGCCTTTTATTTAATTCCTAAGCAAAACTAAGTGACAAAAATATTAAGATGAGTTTTAAGTTGATTTTTTTTCTTTTAATAATGGAAAATAACCTAGACTACTATTTTTTTGGGTTTTTGAGAATTTGTTGAGATAATTAATGAAATTTGATTTAACAAATTGATGATAAATGCTTCTTGGAAAAATAGAATATAGGTTATCCTTACTCAAAATGATTTGGGAGTTAAACTACTCACTAAGTCAAAAATTAAACCTTAGCAACTCGCTAAGTCTAGTGATATTAATTAGTGATTATCCCTAGAATTCTAGCTAGATAATTACCTCTTAATACACTATTAAATACCACTTAGTGTGCAATTTAAGATTTGATTTATGCAACTTATTTCTCTATACAATTAACACTCAACTGAGATATTCAAACAAGATCAAAGCAGTCATAATACTCATTCACACTATGAAAGAATAGCACAACCACATTAATCCACAAAGGAAATATAGACATTTAAATATCAAACCACATAATCCAATCTAAATCACAATTGTTCAATCCAAACTAAGATAAACAACTCGCAATATCAGTAAATTAATCACATAACATAAAATCCTAACTCAGGAAATCCATATATAGTTAAATCAAAAGATTAAAACAAATAACTCCCCTGAATGTATCTCTGGAGCTCAAACCAATCTTCTATCTCCAAAAAGCACAAAAGAATTTAGCCTCTCATCAAGAAATTCATCACAGCTACTACTCTTTCAAAGCACCAAGAACCTATAAATTAAGATGGAAGGACAGGATTAGAGAAGGAGGGAGACACTGTTGGTCCTTGAAAGTGGAACGAAGATGACAGTGCGATTCCAATGATGGTGGTGATGGAAAGTCAACGATAGTGGTGGTGTAGGCAGCTATTCTCGTTCTCTCTCTCATCTGCTGCTGCTCCTCTCAATCTCCTCCCTTTTCTTTTTCCAAATCTCCTTTTAAAGTGATGATGCTTTTCTTTCAAAGGCTCTCAATCTTTTTTTCATTTATTTATTATTTTCCTTCAATCTGAAATCTCATTAAAATCCCTCATTTGTGGCAGAATCCTTATGGGAATATATTCAAATCAGATCTCCCATGAATTAGCTTCCAAAAGAATTAGTTCTAGCGGTGTTTTGTGACATTTTGGACCAAGCTGGCATTTTTACAATTCGGGGTTTATTCTGTAATTTTTGCTGATATGTTTTTCACTGAAAGTAAGGGCTAATATTACAGAAAAACCCCGAATTTCTATCACAATTCCCCTCAGCCACGTGCAGAATTTCATTTTCTTCTTTAATCCTTGTGCATCTTTACTTTTTGGTCCTTCATCTCCAACTTTCCAAAATGACGTACAATTCAAATCAATTTCTTATAATATCTTCATTCAAAATTCAAATTTTAAAGAGCAATCACAAGATTATAACAAATATATCATTTTAAGATTTATTTTCACATAATCATTTTTAATTCAATTTAATCATAATAAATGCTATTTAGCCCAAAAATAGTGATAGAATCCCTAGATAAGATATTAAATATTATGATAAAACCGGGATATATCATTCACCTGTCAATCCAAATTATACCTTATTAGATAGGAATAGATGGGGTGAATTAAGACCAAAGGAAAGTACTGCTCATGCATTGAGGACATTATTCACTACTTTCTTCTTCATCTCTTCTTCTTGTACTCCTTAGAGATCTAACCCATCCATTAATCTTTAGGGTTATTTCTGTGAATATAAATGACATCTTTGAAGGAGTTGGCTACAAACTTTATGAAGCTGGAAGCATTTGAAGGAGGCAACTCTAAGATGGTATTTTCTACATCAAGTTGTAACGCTTGGGCAATGTGCATCATTTTTTGTCACTCAAAGGATTTTCCATGAAATAGAAGAGGAAAATAGATGGTTTCATCGAGAACTTTGTGAAGGAGTCATCGAGAATTCAATGGCAAAGGAGAGAGATAAGTATATATTTTCCTCTCTTTATTTAATTAAAATGGTCTATTGATTCATGAGGTTTATTCATCATCGGTTTGATGCAATTATTTTGGTTAATTATGTTGCTTGTTGGCATATAGAATTATGGAATATTTTGATCATGATTAGAAAGTGATAAGAAGCATAATATATTTGGAATTTATTGAATTGATAATTACCGTAAGAATTTTTATTTTCAATTAGATAAGTTGATAATTATCATGTCGTGCTCTAATTTTAATTAGAATGATTGATAAAAATTTATTATGAAATAGATACATAAATTGAACATGGTTTGAACGATTTCAAACAAATAACATACATGTAGATGAATTTATTATTATCTCATCATTTATATATAAAGCTTCCTCCTTCATGAGAAAGACTTAGCAGGAGTCTTAAATATAAAAAGCAAATCTCTCTTGAGCAAGTGGGGGACTATCTTTGCTTACAAGATGATTAGATTATGGTTAATAATCTATGATATAAAAGGTACCAATGTTCATGAAAAGGTACATGTAGTGGATGAAGGACAACTTCATAAGACCTCAGAGAAAGAGGGAAGGATATAATTATGAATTTTATTTACATGTTTGGCTATGATAATTTTAATAATAGAAAATGAGTCATGAGTTGTTATTGACATACTTATAATTTTGATTGTTGTTATGGTTCTTCATTGTTTGATTCTAGTATGAAGTTGATACTAATATCCATTCATTGTGATAGTCAATATATTATTGCAAGGGCTTATAGCCAAGTTTATAATGGAAAGTCATGATATATTGGCCTAAGACATAACTATGTAAAAGATTTAATTTTGAATGGAGTAATTTTCATTACTTATATAAGGTCTAAATTAAATCTTGTAGATCCTTTGACGAAAGGTCTAACAAAGGATTTGTTGTTAAAAACATCAAAAGGAATGAAAGGATTTGTTGTTAAAAACATCAAAAGGAATGAGATTAAAGCCCTAAAACTTTGATCATCAATAGTGGAAACTTAAACTCACACTTGACTATTATATCAAGTTGAGTTTAATGGTGAAATTACGCTATCAGAGTGATTGCAGGTACTTGACTTTTTAATACATCATAGGTTAGAAAAGTACTTGGTAACCATGAGACTAAAATGGGGTAGGTTGAGTATAATTTGGCTCTTAATAGACCTGTAAGCATATATTTCTTGGAGCATCTGTTATAGTGATGCTATTGATGGAGTCTACCTATTTGAGAATGAAGTGAGTCCGCTCCTAAAAGTTCAAGGGTTTGACTTTGAAAATTCTCATGAAAAAGATATGGATAGAAGGTCACAAACAAACGTGTCATTTAAAGTGGCATACAATGGCCCAAGATCTCACGCGTAATTTATGGACACTTGTTCATATGAGATAATTGGTTTAAAGCTTAGTCTATCATATTATTTCAGATGGGTGAAACAATGTCTTACTAAGGTAAATGTTCAAATACTCGATATACCTTTACTAACAACATGAGATTTTCGACGTGATAAGAGTTTGTGATCATTTTAAAATGGTAGGGGATTGCTGTAATATTTTAAAATGAAGAAATGTGTTTCATTGTAAAGTTATGTTCATTAAATTAAGGGATTTCTATGAAGAGTTGTGTAAGAAGCTATAACACTAAAGGTCACCAAGGTTATGTCTCTTTGGTTCCTAGAGATACACATGAAAGATTACAATTAAAGGTTCTTGGTAAAAGGTTATGTTGGATTTTAAAAAAACCTTGCATACTATAGAGGTGTAACTCTTCTTAGAAATGTTATTTTAAATAACTATTGGTTATAAGTTATGTTGGTTCATGAATTTAACATATGGTTATGATTTTTTAATTGAAGAAGTGTTGCCTCAAGAAGCACAACTTCAAGACATTACTTCAGGGTCTATAAATACATTGCACCATCACTTCACTAGTTACATACAAATTATATCAAAAATCATACAATAAGAGATGTAACTCATTGCCTTTGTCCTTAAATGCACACAAAAATAAAGTCAAATTATCACTTTGTAAAAGCTATTGTTGTCTTGACTTGATGTTGGGAGTGCAATCCATACTTAAGGGTCTTCATTATATCCTACAGGAAATTCACTCGTCAATCCAAATTGCACCGTATTAGATAGGAATAGGCGGGGGTGAATCAAGCTTAAAGGAAAGTGCTCCCCATGCCGTAAAGACATTGTACACTACTTGTAATATCTCAAATTTTAGGATTGGAGGCTTGGGAATAAGTCTGAATTAAGTAGATTGCTAAGCCCCGGTTTAGTAGGTGCCCTAAATCTATTCCCTAATGTTTCTTATATCTTTGGGGTATTAAAGAAAGTAAAATGGTGAATTTTGGAGAATGTGATTATGCTTCCAGTGCAATTTTCTACGAGGCAGTAAGTGTAACGCCCCAATTTTTGATTAAGAGATAATGATAATTATTGAGGATAATTATCGGATTAAAGTGGAATTAATGTATATTGGTAACAATATTAATTTATATGTCATAATTGATGAAAAATTTAAAGAATAGAATTATTGGTTTAAGTTGGTGATAATGGGAAATTAATTACTAACTAAGAGAAAAATGAGAAGTGAGATTAAATTGCTAATGGAAAGATTAGATAAGTTAAATGGTGACTAAGTGTGGGAGAGCCAATAGGAGAATGACATGTGTCAAGGTTGTGGGTGTGTGTGAAGGGAGTAAAGTCAAAGTGAATATTTTAGTGTTTCTCTCTCCTCTCTTCCCTCTTTGTACGCTGGATATGTATGGGAGGGGAAGGAATTGTCATCATTTTCCTCCTCCATCTCCTTCACTCACCTCTCTCCTTCTCTCTCTAAGTTCCAGTGCCATTGTTGCCAAGAAGAAAAGGAAGAAAAGCTTGAAAAGGTAAGGGCAAATGGTCTCTAATGCTCAAACTTCCTTCTATAAAGTTGTTCCTTCGAGTGAGAGCTTCATTTTGATGGTTGTAATGTGTTCATTGGTGTTAGTTTGTAATCTCAAGAGATTGTGAAAGTTGGAGAATTGAAAAGTCACTTTGAGAAAGTTAAAGAGGTAAGTGAAACCTATCTACCCATCTAAGTTTTGTGCCATTTGAGGTAGCTTTGAATTTCTAGGATTTATTGGCCATTTTCGAAAATGAGTGTCATTGGTCATTTGGCATGTTAAAGGTATAGAAATGGTATATTTGGAATGTGTATGGATAGATAGGATTGATTGGGAAAGAAATGAGTGAGATTGGAAAGTTTGGAAAGTTAGTGTTTAGTGTGGTCATGGACCAAAGCATGCTAATGTAGTGGAAATTATGTTGTTTAAATGGTTTTATTGGATTCCTTGAGTGTTTTAGTGTAAGGAATAGGCTTGATTGTTGATTTTGGAGCCATTGGTCACTTTGGTGGAAAATTGGAAATGCTGCCATTGAAAGTCTATTCTGGGCATTCTGTTTGTATTGGCGTTTTGAATGACCAAATAATTTCAGAAAATTGTGAAACTTTCTAGTCTTAAAGTTCACATCTCAATCTTCAAAATGGACATATATTTTGTGTCATTTCGTTTATTATTCTGTGAGTTATGGTTGTCCAAAGTTTGGGATTGAAACAAAACTCTGTTTTGGGGTAGTGATGCGTTTTGTGTAATTCTGGGAATTGTATGGTGATTTCCAGTATTGGTTCATATTTTTCCTATGAAGAGGACTAAAATAAATTTCAATGGGCTTTGGGATCACCTCATTTCAATTTTTTTAGAATTAGTTATGAATTTTTTAAGTTGCCTTGGCTGCAGCAGAAATTCTTGGCTGCAACTCAAAAGTTTCTGTGAGCGTTTTGGCTGCAGCCAGAAACCTTCTGTGCGTGTTTTGGCCGCAGCCAGAGGTTTCTTTGCTGCAGCCAACCCCCTGTTTTCAGCATTTTGGGATTTTGAAAAGTGGTTTCCAACCCGGTGTTTCCCAATCCTTTTAGGCGATTGTTAGAGACTTTCATAGCTACTTAAGGGACTTTAATGATAACAAAAACTAATTGTTTTGAAGTCAATTGAGTATTGGAATAGAGAATAATACTTCGTCCTTAATGATTATAGGATTTGATATTTTCCCGGAACATAGAAGGCATACGCTTGCTCAAGGAAGGAAAGACAAAGGTAGTAACACTTTATCCTATATCATGTGTATTGCATTGCTTGTTTGCATTAGTCATTGAATACAGTGAAAGTGAAGGGGACGTGGTGAAAGCCCAGACTCGAATATAGATAAAGTGAAGGGGGCGTGGCGTAAGCCCGACCTCGTATATAGTGAAGGGAATATGGCAAAAGCCCGGTCTCGAATATTGATTCCTGCATTGTGATATATGTGACTTGCTTTGTATATATACATCATATAAATAAACTGTTGCTACTGGGATTATCTAGAATCTCATTCTTTCCAAATAACATTTTTAGACAGGGAAAGTGGATCGAAAAGCAAGCAAGTGGCAAAGAATGATTAGGACTGCCAGCGGTAGTCTTAGCTATATATTTTAGTTTTATATTGAACTGGTTATCATTTTAGATAAACGTATACATATTGAATAGAATTGTAGTGGTATAGTTTTGTGTAATCCCCGGTATGGATACTGAGATGGGCAATGATGCCCTGTATAAACCTTTGGATTAATGTTATTATCCCGAGTGAACGTCGGGAATTGTGCTTACTCTGATATTGTATATGTAACAGACCAAACAGGCCATTTGTTTTAATGAATGAAATGAATGGAGATCCATTTGTACATGTGTTTCAAAAAGTTTTTAATTGTCCTGGATTTCTTATTCGATAATTAAATATGCTTAAACGCTAATCCTGGCCTGATTATCAAAGGGGGTTACAGTAAGATTGTCTTGGGATTTTGGATGATCGAATGATATCCAAAAATTATGATATTTTACAAGGTGAAAGTAGACATCTAGGGCTTGATAGGTATTATAAGCCATTTTGACTAGTGTATTGAGAGTAATGAATTTTTGAAATTAGCCCAGAAAAACTGGAAAGTTTCTGGAACAGCTTCTAAAGATTAAAAATCTGGGAATGATATGCTTCTAACTGGAAAAGGACTATATTTTTTTTAAACTAGAGTCAATAAGGGTTCTATAGCCTTTGGAATCGTTCTGAAACGATGTTTACAAATTTAGTTACAATTTTTCAAAGTTTAGGCAGAAAATCTGCCAGAATTGGCACTATTCCGAAAATGGAAAATAAAATGTGTTGGCAATTATGTAAATTATGGAATAAAGTATAATCCTATATTTTCTCTTTATTGGTGGATATTTAGGAGAAGGAAAATATTTACTTGGAAGATAAACATGCCAAGTGTCATCAATCTAAGCCAAGAGATTAAATTATAATTGTTGAAGTATGAGTACATGTGGAAATAGATTAAAATACGATTATATTGTACGTGTAATTGGATGAAGCCCAAATTTGGTGTAACTAGGGGCTTGGGGCATCACTTTATGGCCCAAGGAAGAGAAGGTAGTTGGTTCAATTATAATGGGAATGGTTATGACAATTAAGAAAGGATAAGCTTAAGTAAAAAGCATATGCCATAAACCTAATAAACTAATATATTTCTTAAAGGGTGTAAGAGATATTTTAAGCTTCATCATCTCTTTTCCTTCTTCATTTCATGTTATACACAAAAAAGAGAGGGTGTGAAGAGAGCTTTGAAGAACTTAGAACAAGAGAGCTTAAGGAGGCAAAATCAAAGGTAAGTACTCGTGATTTCAAGTGCTTTTGCCTTCTAACTTGTGTAAAACCTCTTTTAATCTCTTCTTCTTCATGAATATCATGGTTAGCAAGAACGATTCTAAGGGAGGAGATAAAGGGAAAAACGTTCTAGAAAGAGAAAGCTTGAGAATTCAAAGGTAACTTCAAGAACCTTGATTCTTTTGATGTATTGTTGTGGTTATAGTCATTATTTGTGGTTTGATTGTGGATTTTGTAAACTTGGGATGTTGAAACCCTAATGGGTTATGCTGCCCAAATTGAGATTAATCATGTGGGAAGTGTAATTAAGTGGTTAAACAAGTGATTAAAGGTGATAAGAAGGTGTTTTTTGGGTTGAAATTATAAAACTCAATTTTCTCCAATTTTTAGGGAATTTCGTCCAGATCTGTTTTGGGCTGTGTTTGGACTGGATTTTTTTGGTGTTTTTGATGATTTTATTGTGTTTAGAATGGAAAATTGTGTAGGGTTCATGTTGGGTGCGAAATAAGAAAAGCCCTAGAAAATGAAATGACAAAAATAGCTTTAAAACCCTCACATGGGGGCTGCCAGGGGTAAATTCATAATTGGGGCTGGAATTTGAGAAAACCAAGGTCAAAAATGGATTCCTTGCATGAAAATATGTCAGAATAACTGGGGTCAAAATTTTGGGAATAGTACGGTTGGATTGGGTACGGTGAAGCCGGGCTGGGGTCCTAAGGGTATTTTAGTAAATTTGCACAGTAGACTCATATAACTACTAAAAGCATATTGGAAGTGCCTAAAATTGTACATTTGACATTTTAGAACCGATTTGAGAACCCGAGTTGTTGCACGTATATTGAGGACCTGTTTTCAAGTAGTAAAAAGGGTTAAGGTAGGGAACTTACCTCTCCTGCATGTATTTAATATTTGTCCTAGTGCATTTATGCATGTTATTGCTTTACTTGATTATGTGAAACATATATGAGTAATTGAAGCTCTGTTTCTATTTATGCTATGACCATACATAAGTATGTTGTTTGAAACATTGAGCACGCATATATGTCATTGTGTTAGCATGAGTTATGTAATGCAAGCATGTCATGCATTAGCACTTATCTTGCATGCATATTGGTACCGTTTTCCTACTAAGATTCTTTCGAATCTCACCCTCCCCTACCAACAATTTAGACAGGTGAATACGGAAGGTACGCAGAGATCAGAGAATAGAACTATACAAGAAGATTGCAGTGGTGAAACGAAGACAGGAAGATGTCTCCGTTTCACTAGGATGGGTTTGAACACCCTAGTAGCCCTGTGCGGCTACGTTATTTGGAATCATTATGTATAAACCACTATGGGGAATTTCTGTAATAATGCACATATTATCAGTATATTTATGCTATTCCTATATTGCTCATCGTGTTAATATTCCACTACAAGTCAAAATAAGATAAGGGTGTGACAGTACTTTCTTCTTCATCTCTTCTTCTTGTACTTCTTAGAGATCCAGCCCATCCAACAAAAATTGCCCTAAAAAATCCCTTATGAATTCCAGAATCCTTGAAGTCACTTGTAAATACAAAAGGACAAATAAAAAAGAGAGTAAGAATATGAGATTTTAAAGTGTTAGTATTTTCATAAAATTGCCCCTCATTTTTTTTAAAAAAAAGAAACGGAAAAGTCACTCTCGTCGAAGCACTACCGTCGGCCAGTCAACACCTTTCAACCGCTAGTGCTCTAACACTGGTATTTGTTTTAGGGTGCCATTAATTTTTTTTATTTGTAGTAAAGTAGTAAAGGTGGGATTTGATCCCAACCTAACATTGATTCCTAAAAGGGCCACCAAGCCTCTTTGTTAATATAGAGTAATACATACCATTATATAGTACAATTAAAAAATGTAATGTTTTACTTACTAACTACACTTGTAACGCCAATACCAATATAGAGTTAGTCTAGCGGTGTAAGACCTCGCTAAATTCGTCTGGGTCTTGAGTTCGAGTATCGGAGAAGACACTTATGTTGAGAGGGACAGTCATGAACCCTGGACCAGATACCGAATAATAATATAAAAAAATAGTTGTAACCTAAATGACAATATTTGTAAAGATATTATCATTTCAATAACGACATTTACTATTATATTTAACAAGTTTCACATTTGAGGAAACTCAGTTCGGTGAGGAAGTGAGAAACTGACTACACTTGTTAATTTTTACAAGTAAATATATAATGATCTAATCACTAACTACACTTGTAATGGGAATAACATTTATGAACGTATTTACCATTCAATAACATCATTTACTATTACTTTTAACAAGTTTCACATTGGGGAAAATTAACTAATTGGCCTAGGGTTTGAGAAATTTTTTAGTCCTATTTATGAGTTATATCATTAAATTTTTCATATGAATGTATACTCTTACTCTTTTATTTATTATTATGTTGATTTTGTTCTCATGGCGTATAATATATATTAAATAAAGATAATATTGAAAAGTTGTTAAATTTTAGAGCATAGTTAATTTCACCAACTCAGTGCACACTATCCACACACTATAGACAAAGAACATATGACTGCTGATAAACCATAATATTGATTAAATTGGGCTTAATTTGACTATTATATGTGACAATTCAATATGGTTAATGACTAGAATAAAAATGAGTAATGGAAATGCAGGGTGTGTTTGGTTTGAGGGGAGGGGAGGGGAGGGGAGGGAGGGAAGGATATGGGGTTAAATTACCTTTTTAGGTTGAAGATATTTAAATTTTGGGTCCCTGCCCAAAATTTAAAAGAAATGAGAGGGTAAATTTTAGGCGGGAATCCAAAATTTAAAAGAATGAGAGGGTAAATTTTGTTAGTGCAAGCGTTTCATCCAATAAAAGGGTGAATTGTGGTGTCAGTTGTTGCCGGGATTGATGTAAGTTTGTGTGTTCTCAGTTGTTGTGTTCTGTTCTTTGAATGGTCCATATATATAGATGATTTGTGGTGTCTATTGGAAGCATTTCAAACATGTCTGTTAGAGTCGCGCAACTTCGTTTGACCATTCTTCGAATATGAAAACTAGTTGTTTGCGGTAGGTAGGCGTTTCGGACGTTGCGGACGATATATTTGACTTCTCTCTCAATACATGATCTCTTCATTGTTTTTTTGCAAGTATACTTCGGAAACTAATACAATGAAAGGTTAATCATATAGATAACAAATCAAAGAACATCAGATTAAAATCATGCTTTATGTACTACATTACTCGAGTGGCTACTCGAGTGATCATACTTCATTACTTAAGTAGGCCCTCGAGTAACTTCATTAAAATAAGCTAGAGAGTAAGTCAATGTTGTCTGACCAGATGGCAGCCTCGCTTACTCGAATAATCCCTTGAGTAAGTGTTTCTTTTCTTCTGATTACTCGAGTGGTCTCTCGAATAATCTTTAAATAACTTTGGAAATTACTCAAGTCATCCCTCGAGTAATGGCATTAAAATCTTGGCTTAGAACAACTTTTATTTTGCTTACCTGATTACTTGAGTAATCCCTCAAGTAATTCAATCTTTTCATTTCATATTACTTGAGTAATTACTCGAGTAATGTTGCTTTTCAAATGTGGTTACTCGAGTAATGCCTGTCATTTTTTGGCATAGAGCTACTGGATGATTTTTGCTCTGGTTACTCGAGTAAGCTTTTCAAATAACTTTATAGATTATTCGAGTAAACCCTTTGAGTAATCTTATGCAAATTTTGACAGAGAGCAATTCTTCTCATATTACTCGAGTGATCCCTTGGTAATGAAGATCATTACCTGAGAACTTACTCGAGTAATGCCTTCAGAATTCAGCTGGTGATGTTTTCTCCTTACCTCTGTCTTGCATTTCTTCTTTATTACTTTAGTAACTACTTGAGTAATGCTTTTCCTTGTCACCAAGAACTTAGTTACTTTGTTCAAATCATTTTGTTTATTACCAAAACCTTTTGTATGATTAATCCAATATTTGTTATCATCAAAACATATGAGATCTAACATTTCCCCCCTTTTTGACGATGACAAAACTTGATGATTTTGAACAAAGCTTTTGAAATTGAGTTTTCAATCATATGCTTCTTGATAACTTTTCATATGGAATCTTTTGTTCAATTCAAGTTTGAAAACTCTTTCGAAATAACTTTGGGAAGATCATTTTGAATCCAATTTAATAATTTTGAGAAATTTATTATTTGAAACCCTTTTGAATCCAATTTTGATGATGTTAAAATCAAAAGCTCATAATTTTTGTGTATGTTCTATTTTGTTTACCTTGCAGACAACCAAAAAACTCTTTAGTCCACAAAAGGAGGAGCCACAATAAGATTCTTTGAAGGACTTTGTGTGACTTTGACTTGAGAAGAAATCTCCACTTCCACTGTTCTTTCAGGTGATTGATGATCACTAGAAGAGACAACTACCTCCTCAGTGCTTGTGGGGGATGCAATGGGAGTAGGTACTAACTCAGGCTGAATAGGTTCAACTGGAGAAACTGAGTCATCAATGGTGATGTGAATAGGTTTGGATGTGAGTGGGTCCGGATCAGGCATAGAGGATATAATGTTTTTGGGAGGTATGATAGGAGGAGGGATAAAAGAAGGTCCAGGCTCAGCAGCTGGTGTAGGCATAAATGGACCAGATGAACTAGATGCCATAGCATTAAGTCTAGCATGGAGTGATCTCAGAAGCTCACCTTGTGCCTGCTACTCTGCCAACATCTCTTTATGCCTCTTATCCATTCTGTCCACAAATTCTCCCATCTTCATATTCATATGGGTTACCAACTCAGCATTTGTATTGGCAATGTTGATATGGAAACCCTTGAGAATATTCTCCATAAAAGTTTGTAATGTGGCACCAACGAAGGAAGGAGATGATGTGGATGCTTGAGCAAAAGACTGTGTCTCATCCAAACGACTTGTTGTAGTCTCAGTCTTATTCTTCTTGGGACTTGTCTCAAGTGGGTTCTTCAGGGGTAGTGTAATATGTAACTTTCTAATTTGGCTTCTTCCCACTAGAATCAACCTCTCAATTGGCTCACCCTTCTCCAAATACCAGATTTTGTTCTTTTTGAGAAACAAGGATATAAGCTGAGGGTAAGGCATTGGAGTGGTGGATTTTCCTTCAAATCTATATCTTTTGATTTTGGTAAAGATATATTCTCTAAAGTCCTTTTTCTCTTTCAGAAGCAATGAGGCAAATTTCCTGTAATCCCTCTCTATGAAATATGTGTAATTATGCTCTTTGTTCACTATGGCTCTAGAATAGATATACTATAGGACTCTGTGAAGATCACATATATCACTTGGATTGAAATCGAGGGGTCTTACTATCTCACCAGGCCTTAGGATAGAAAATATTTAGTTTGAATCAAGATTAGGATAATTATCCTCAGGTGGGTCTTCTATTCCTAACCAAGTGTTGATTTTGGAGGGTGAGATTAGGATTTCTTGCCCTCTAACGTTCGAAAACATTTCTACTTTTAGAGAGTCTCTAAGTGGATCATTGATAGGTTCTAAATTACAATATAAATGTCTCACAATCTTAGAGCAAAATGGAAGTTTAACGGAAAGCCAAGTCATATAAGACTCTAAATACGAATTAAGGTTGAATTTCAATACCTCTTGAAAAACATTGAGGTCAATAAAGTGCATCTTGCACACTTTTCTCCTTGAAAAGTGAATTTTGAATTTTTGTGATTCCTCAATTTTCTTCACATTGAATCCAGTTGGAGGGAATGTGATTTCTTCTTCCTTTGAAGATTGGCTATGCTTCTCTCCTCTAGATTTGTGAACCTCATCCAGTATATCTGCCATGACCTGAGCAAGTTTTCTGTCAAACTTAGCCTTTTTCGATGGCTTCTCAGAGAAAGTTGATGTGTCAGAGGAATCAGAAGGAGGTGGAGATGGTGCATTATCCTCTTTGCCTTTACCAGGAGGAACATCCTTCTTAGATTGAGCTCTTATGGTAGATGGTTCCTTGATCACGACCCCCTTAACTTTAGGTTTGGCCTGCGGCTTAAATTTAGCTTTTGATTGAGGAGTGAGTTTTTGTCTTTTGACTGGAGGAGATGGAATAGATTCATGCGATTGCTGAGGATTAGAAGATTCAAAAGGAGTATCAGGAAGGATGGTTTTGGTTCTAACCATTTTGACAAGATTTTCTGAAATTTTCTCTCGCGCAAGTCGTCGGTTAGGGTAGACGATTTTCAGCAATTTGGAGAAGTTTTTCTTGAGAAATTTTGATGGGTTTTGTTTAAAATGAAGTGAGGAAGAGTTTGTGAAAAGATTTTTTGAGAGGTTACTCGGAGAATTACTCGAAGTAATTGTGTGAAAATGACGTGACGCGTAGTGATATAAGTCAGATGCCCGACATTACTCGAGGGCTCCATCGAGTAAAGCTTTCTAAAAAATTTAAATCAATGAAATTTAAACGTGTACCTATCATAAGTAATATTGTAATTACTTATGTATATTCCATCAATCATATAATGGCATTTTAACACATTTGAATGGAGATTGAATTGATTTTTGATTTCCACTTCTGATTACTCGAGGCCTTACTCAAGTAACATTGATGGTTTACTTGAGGCCTCCCTCGAGTAATTTGTCTCTTCATTTTCTATCTATTTATTTCCAACTGTTGTCGTTTCCTTTTGAATTAATGCTTCACTGCTACATCTTCCAGACCATTACTCGAGTAATCTTTATAATTACTTCAAGGTATTACTAGGGTAATGAAGTTTACTTGAAGTTGTCCCTCCAGTAATATTGTCCTCGTTAACCTCTGCTTTTCATACTTCAAAACAAAATATCAATATCCTACAAAGCAAATTGCTAGAAACTCCGATGCTTAAGTTAGCAATCATCAAAACATCAATAAATAACATCATCTAACATTTTATAAACACTAAATAACTCATAATTCATTAGGATTTATCATTCCTAATTCTCTTATAATATATAAGAATTGATCTTTTGCAAGAGGTTTTGTGAAGATATCAGCTAGTTGAAGATGAGTTGGAATGAATATCACTTTAACATCTTTCTTTTAGACATGATCTCTGATAAAGTAATGTTTAACATCAATATGCTTGGTTCTGGAATGTTGAACTGGATTCTTTGCCAAGCTTATCGTGCTAGTGTTGTCACAGTATATTGGTATCTCCTTTAGATAAATACCAAGATCTTGGAGTTGTTGCTTAAGCCATAATACTTATGCACAACAACTTGATGCTGCAACATACTCAACTTTAGTTGACGAAAAAGACACTGTATTTTGTTTATTGTTAAACCATGACACAAGTGAACCTCCAAGAAACTGGCTTTGTCCACTAGTACTCTTTCTGTTTGTCTTGTATCCTCCATGATCAGAATCTGAGTATGCTACTAGATATTCACTTCTTCCTTTAGGATACCAAAGACCTAATTCTGTCGTGTCAGTAAGATATCGAAAGATACATTTGACGGTTTCAACATGTGACTCCTTTGGTGCTGATTGATATCTTACATATGTACCAACACTAAATTGGATGTTAGGTCTGCTTGCAGTAAGATAGAGTAATGATCTAATCATTCCTCTATATCTTGTAATATTGTAATATTTTCCCTTGACATCAGCATCAAGCAGCGTAGTTGAGCTTATAGGCATATCCATTCCATACTTCTTCAATAGCTCTTTCAAATACTTCGTTCAAGATATGAAAATTCCATTCTTTCTTTGTTTGATTTGCAAACCGAGAAAGAAATTCAATTCTCCCATTATTGATATCTCAAGCTCCCCCTACATTATCTCAGAAAATTCCTTACACAAGGTTTCGTTAGTAGCAACGAAAACTATATCATCAACATATATTTGTTCAATTAAAATATCATCTTGTTTTTGTTTTGTAAAAAGTGTTGTATCAACTTTTCCTCGTACAAAACCTTGATCAATGAGAAATTTACTGAGTCTTTCGTACCATACTCTAGGAGCTTGTTTAAAATCGTATAAAGCTTTTCTCAATTTAAAGACATGATCAGGTTTAGTTATATCTTCAAAACTTGGGGTTGATCTACATACACTTCTTCTATAATGTAGCCATTTAAGAATGCGCTCTTTACATCTATTTAATTGAGTTTGAATCCTTTGATGCATGTAAAGGCTAAGAGTACTCATATAGCTTCCAATCTAGCCACTGGAGCATACGTTTCCTCATATTCAATTCTTTCTTCCTGATTATAGCCTTTGGCCACCAATCTTGCCTTGTTTCTGATAATGATTGTGGATTATCAAGTTTGTTCTTGAATACCCATTTAGTGCCAATGATCGAATGATCCTTAGGTCGGGGTACCAAATCCCAAACTTGATTTCTTTCAAATTAGTTTAGCTCTTCTTGCATTGCTATTACCCAATCATTGTCTGATATGGCTTTGTCAATGTTAGAATGTTCAATCTCAAAAATAAAAACAAAGAAACTAACTTCATTGAAAATTCTATTTATAGTTTTGACTCCTTCATTCACATCTCCTATGACTTGCTCTAGGGGATGACTTTTGTTATATTTCCAGGCTCTAGGTTGTCTTAGTGACTGATCTTCTTCCTTTGTTTAGTCAACTTTTGGGATAGAAGATTTAGAATTTGGTTGACCATTCTCTTGAATTAAAACAACTTCCTGCTCATCGACTGTAGTTTTGTTAGAGGATTCAAATTCATCGAATACAACATAAATTGATTCTTTAACAATAGATGTTTGTTTACAGAAAACTTTATATGCTTTACTCTGGTTAGAATAACCTAGGAAAATTCCTTCATCTGTTTTAGAATCAAATTTCCCTTAGTTATCTTTACCATTATTATGAATGAAACACTTATAACCGAAGATATGTAGATGAGCAAGATTTGGCTTCCGTCCTTTGTATAGTTCGTACGGTGTCTTTCCAAGCTTTGTTTTGATGTAGGCTCTGTTTGAAATATAAAATGCTGTGCTCATTGCATGGGTCCAGAAAACTTGAGACACATTCTTTTCATTCAGTATTGCTCTAACCATTTCAGTCAGCACTCTATTCTTTCATTCCATGACTCTATTTTGTTGGGGTGTCCTTGGAGCGAAGAAATTGTGATAAATACCATTAGTATCACAATATTCTTCAAAGGCTTGATTTTCAAATTCTCCACCGTGATCTGTTCTTATACCTGTAATGGACATACTTTTCTCATTTTGCACTTTCTTGGCAAAAACAATAAATTCTCCAAAGGTTTCATCCTTAGATGACAAAAAAATAGTCTATATAAATCTAGAGAAATCATCAATAATGACCAATAAATATAAGTTGCCACCAAGACTGTTAACTCTTGCTGGTCCAACTAAATCCATGTGTAATAATTGAAGTGGTCTATTGGTTGAGATCTCATTTTTCAATTTGAAAGAAGATTTATTTTGTTTATCCTTTTGACATGCGTCACAAATTAAATCGTTTTTGAAGTTTACTTTGGGTAATCCAATCGCTAAATCCTTTTTAAGTAACTTGCCTAGTTGGTGCATATTGACATGAGCTAGTCTCTTATGCCATAATCAACTTTCATTGGCATTACTTAGAAAACAATTTTCAGAATCATTTCTACTGATATCAAGAGTATAACAATTACCTTCCCTTTTTGCTCTGAGCTTTGCTTTAAGGTTCTTCTTATCTAATTGTAAATCTTTCTTGTTTATAATTAAACATTCATCTGAGTCAAATATTACCCAGTTGTCTTTATCTGCACTTTGACTCATGCTCAGCAAGTTGTGACATAATCCTTCAACGTAATATACATCTTGGACTTGTATGCCTTTATCATTTTTTATTTCACCAATTTCTGCTATCTTTCTGGATCGATTTCCTCCAAACTTTACCTTTCCACCTTCTTTAAGTTGTATCGTGGTAAAATTTTCAAAATCACCAGTCATATGTCTCGAGAATCTACTGTCTATGTACCACTTGTTGTTTTTGGATGCTTTAAGACATATCTGCAATCAGATACAATTAAGTCTTAGGTACCCACATCTTTTTAGGTCCTTTTGGGTTAGTACAAAATATTTTCTGAACATATGAATCTTTAGGTACCCATTTGTAGATTCCTATTTTTCCTTTCTTTTTATGAATTCATGATGAAGTGTAATGACCTTTTCTATTACAGTAATTGCAGTATGCAAAAGGATTTGATGTATGAACAGAATTCTGAAAATAACTCAAGTATGTCTTACCTCCTGTTTTCTTTCTTCCTTTCCTTTTATCTGATTTTGGATCATATCCAATATCAAATCGGTTATTTACAAATAGTTGGACTTTTAAAATCACATTTAACATCTCACTTCCTTTGGTGAATTTTTCAAGAGTTGTCGTGATATCAGTGTTTTTCTTTTTCAAAGAAGAACAGTTTTCACAATCCTTTTCTAAATTCTCTTTAAGTTCTACTTCAAGAACTTTGTTTTTCTTTTTGAAACAAACTAGTTCTTTAACTACTTTGATAAATTCAGAATGTAAAGCATTATATTCGGAAAGTAATTCATCATAGGTAGGATTAGAATCAGTTACCTCTTCTTCTGTTTCTTCTTGAGCAACTAGACAATATTGGCTACTTCTTCATTATTACTATCTTCGTCAGATGAACTGTCTCCCTATATGGCAGATACAAAGGCTTTCTTCTTGTTGTAGAACTTGCCTTTTTTCTTTTCTTTATTCTTCTGAGCCAGTTCTTGGCATTTTGATTTGATATGTCCTGGCTTTCCACATTCATAGCAGATGATGTGTTCTTTACTGCTTGTTCCTCCTTTCTAAAAGTTTTTGAATCCTTGGCCTTTCTTGTAAAACTTTCTAAATCACTTTATCATTAGGCCTATTTCGTCATCGACAAACTCTTCATCTTCATCTTGATCTTCTTCTTTTGCTTTCAGTGCTAGACCTCTCTTCTTCTTGTTACCAATATCATCTAGCTCTCATTTGAACTTTAATTTACTTTCATATTCAGAAAGACTTTCGAATAGAGAGGCAACCGATCACATTGATTTACCTTTTGCTTCCTCAATAGCAGTGACTTTAGCCTTCCAATCTTTAGAAAGAATATTCAGAATCTTTCATACTTGGGCATGTTGATCATAGACTTTCCTAAGTGCTACAAGTTGATTAACAAGATGAGTATATCTAAGTTCGAATTCAGCTATTGACTCACCTGATTTCATTCGAAGTAAATCAAACTCAGTAACCAGAGTATTGATCCGATTTTCTTTTATTCCCGAAGTTCCTTCTTGTGCTATTTCCAGGGTTTCCCACATTTCTTTAGCCGTTAGAAGTGTGTAGATTCTAAAGTACTCATTTTGACTTAAGGCACTTTGAATCATTAAAATTGCCTTGCTATTGAGTGTAATGAGCTTCTTGTCATTTTCATCATATTCTGCTGGTGTTTTAGGAACCCTCTATGAATCTACAATTTTCTTAAGCTTATAGTTTCCACTCTCAATCACGACATGTAGTCCGTATTCTATAGCAATTACGAATACTCTGAACTTGACTTTCCAGAAAGAGAAGTGTTCGCCACTGAAACTTGGTGGTTTAGTGATAGAAGCTATGTCCGGAAGAATTCCTTCACCCATGATTGTCATTGGATCCTTCTTAGGTTGTTATACCTGAACAAGAAGGCCTAGACTCCGATACCAAATGTTAATGCAACTGTTTCACCCAAAAGGGGGTGAATTGAGTGATACCAGAAATTTCGTTGCATATATAAAAATTGACTGGAAATTTAAAGCAATTAAGAGCTAGGAGAAATATCACCGAAGTGTACACCGAGAGATATACTGGTTCGGCCACAATCACTTTGACCTACGTCCAGTCCTCAGAGCTTCTGTGAAAGTTTCACTATCTTAAGTACTCAGCAAGTTCCTTCACTAGACACTTGATCCCCGTTACACGTTGTAATCAAATCCCTAACTCAAGGTTCCACAACCTTAAGTTGTCTCAATAACAAATATTGAGTTTGTAATGAAAAACTCTCTCACAAAGCAAATATATAATCACTGAAGTACAAAGAGTGAGTATAAGAAAACAGAGCACTAAGAATATAATGATCGATGTAAGTTTGTGTGTTCTGTTCTTTGAATACTCCATATATATAGATGATTTGTAGTGTCCTTTGGAAGCATTTCAAACATGTCCGTTAGAGTTGCACAACTTCGTTTGATCGTTCTTCAAATATGAAAACTAGCCGTTTGCGGTAGGTAGGCGTTTCGGATGTTGCGGACGATATATTACTCGAGTAATGCCTTTAGAATTCAGCTGGTGATGTTTTCTCTTGATCTCTGTCTTGCATTGCTTCTTCATTAATTGAGTAACTACTCGAGTAATGCTTTTCCCTGTCCCCAAGAACTTAGTTACTTTGTTCAAATTATTTTGTTTATTACCAAAACCTTTTGTATGATTAATCCAATCTTTGTTATCATCAAAACATATGAGATCTAACATATTTTTTTGTTTCTCCCATCCAAAATTGTAATTTACCACCCTCCCCCCCCTCAAACCAAACACACCCTAAATGATTTTTTTTGTGTGAGCCCATAATATCCCAAGCCAGGAGCATGAGCTCAGAGCATCCCCTTCGGACATTTTTTGTGTGTAAGCCCATAATATCCCAAGTCAGGAGTACAAGTCTAGAGTGTCCCCTTTGAACGTTTTTTTGTGTGAGCCCAGAGAATCCCAGGTTAGGGTAAAACCGCTTACCATATCAACTACTCCCTCCGGTCCTAATTATAGGACAACATTTGAGAGTTGAACTTGGTTCTAATTATAAGACAAAGTTCTAATTTTTGTCAATTTCTTCCCAAAATACCCTCTATTGATACTTTCTCAATAATAATTAAATACAACAACAATTTAATAAGAGTAGATCGGCAGTTGTTGAGGGAGATTGACAATGCCGGATTGTGTGAGAGCTTGGAGAAGTCGTATGTGAGGCAAGAGAGGTACAAGAAAAAACAGAGAATTAACGTAATTGGATGTCATTTTAAATTTTAAATAATGATATTTTAGGAAAATAAATATGATTAATTAATTTAACCACGATCCTTAATTTCTTCAAAATTAAGTAAATATATCTTATAATTAGGACCAGAGGGAGTAATTATTATTATACTTTGGTGTACTTATAAAAAGTGGCTATAAGCAAGTATCATAGGAAAACCCTCCGGTTTACATATTCAAATGCTTTGAATTTTTGAAGTCTCATTTCAACGTATAACTTCTCCTTGAATCCTTGATGGCCATTCTCACTTTCAGATTTCAAGTAGAGGACCGTTGAGGCCCATGCTGACGTGGCCAACACCTTCCCAAAAGCCGAAACAACGTCTTCGTTAAGCATATCATTTTAGAACTTCGCTCGATCTCGTATTATTCGAATCTTCACCTCCCTGTTCCTTGCCCATTCCCCCATTTTTCTTTCACTCCTCTTCTTTAACAATCACACGCTCCCTTACATTCTCTATACTCAACAAAGGAGCTCCCAAAACTGAATCGAATCTCTGTAAACCTTTCCATCTGCTGATCTGAATTGTACAAAATTCCGTCGTATATACACATTTTGTTCGGGCAATTTTAATTCGCCGTGTTCGGAATTTTTTCTTGATTTACATATATTCTTTATCTAATTGCTCACACGACGTCGTAACTTCAACGGATGGCTGCCGGAGTGGATCTGCCGGTGAGTAGAGCCGGTGGTGGTGGGATTGCAATGGAGTTTCCGGTGGGAGATGAGGAGGTGGTGCAGTCGCCGTCAAGGTTGCCCAAGAGGCTCAGTCGAAGGCTTCTTGACGTGGACTGTAAGTCCCCTAGTACAGTTGAGGAAATCGAAGCCAAGCTGCGCGATGCCGATCTGCGAAGACAGGTGAGGAAGTTCAGGAAATTCAGAGAGTCTTAAAACTGTGATTTTAACCTTGAAGTCTGTCGATTTATGATTTGTTTCCGGTCAATTACTTTTTTCACTTAGATATGCATCAAATTCTTCTGGAAAAAGATTGGATATTTGTGATATCTTCTATTTTTGGAAAATTTATCGACTTCAAGTACTAAGATTCTTATAACTTTTCTTTTCGTTTCATCGGTTGCCAAAAAGTGTGGCTGGCGACTAGTTTATTTGTTATCAGTGAGAATTTTTATTGACATTGAACATTATAATGTGTTCTGTCATGATTTTCTTTTCCTATCTTTATTGCTTTATTCCCAAGTTATTTCGATGTTAGGTAGGATACAATGTATTCTGTCGGTAATTTGATCTGAACTTCTGGGTGATACTTCTCACGTGCTTCTCTCTTACAATTTGCCATTGTCTCTGTTTCTGTTTAATTTTATGGCTAAGCTTTTAACCTTTTGTTCTCCAATTGAAATTCAAACTTACTTCAGTGTTGGTGTGGTATGTCTTGGTTTCTTCACTCAACAATAATGCTTTTATTGCTTCCCTTTTTAATAAACATTGCCTCTCTGTTATACTTTATTCTTCATATTATTTTTGCTTTTTACTCTGCAGTCATTTTTATAAATTCAGTCTAAAATCATAATTTGAATTTATATGCATGTTTGAGTGTTTAGAAGATTCAATATTTTTATTGTTTTTATTCCTTCCGTTTTTTTTTTTTACTGTTTTTTTCAAAAAAAAAAATATTAGCCTTCAAGAGTAACCATGTAATTCTTCATGTTCATGCGTTTCTTAAACTCTTCTTTTTTCATTTTTCTCTTTCAAGAAATATTATGAGAAGCTCTCAGACAAGGCACGTTCAAAGCCAAGAAGCTCCCTGAGCTCTTCCTACCAAGAGAAAGACCGTGGCTTACGCCTAGAAGCAAAGTTGCAAGCTGCTGAAAAAAAGAGGTGGGTTCATAATGTTGGACACTTGATTTTTTTCAATTCTTTTTATGAATGGTTTATTATTTGTATACACATGTGCAGCTAACATTCTTCACTAGCAAGCTGTGGCAGCGGTCTTATTGTCCAATTGTATTTTCTTAATTCTTAGTCTCTGGGCTGGGAATTTTGAGATTACAATGTTTTTAATCTTTGTTAGACTTTTGAAGTAGTAACAGACACAAACAAAGTACATTTTACAAACGATATCTTGGTTCAGTAATATTTTTAGTTTTTTCTGGATCTGAACCGTCAGAACAGTATAATCCTATGTTGCTTTTGAATCTATTTATAATAAGTTTTCTTCCATTCATAAATAAGTCGACTAATCATCATCATCTCATTCTTTATTATCTGATTTATGGTTTATTTGTATGATTGAGTCTCAATTCAATGCCTTACTGGCAGGTTGAGCATTTTGGCAAAGGCTCAAATGCGCTTGGCAAGGTTGGATGAATTAAGGCAAGCTGCCAAAATTCGTTATGAGGATGAGCGCATGAAGCGTAGGGCAAAGGTAGAATCACGTGTTCAGCAAGCTGAGGCAAATAGGATGCTTATGTTTAAGGCTTGCAAACAAAGAAGGGCAAGCCTTAGAGAAAGGTATTCTCAATCATTGTTGCGAAGGATGGTTCAGGAGGAGCACGTACGGGCTGCAATCCGCCAGAAGCGAGCTGCTGCTGAACTCAAACACCTTGGATTGCTGGAAGCTGAGAAGAAGAGGGCACATGCTCGATTATTGCAGGTGAGACATATTGTCAAATCTGTATCACAGCAACGTGAGATGGAGAGAAGGAAAAAGAATGACCAATTGGAAGACCGAATACAAAAGGTATGCTGATTGTTTGAGGTTATCTGTGTATTTCTCTTTCTTGTGCCTTTGTGACATAACAAATGTCTCATTGATATCAATTCATATTTTGATCAGGCAAGAAGACAGAGAGCAGAATACCTAAGGCAGAGGGGCAGGTTGCATGGTAATGCACAGGAAAATTGGAATAGATTGCCCAAAGAAGCCAAACTTCTTTTTGAAAAAGTATCAAGGTTAGTTGAAATTTAAGAAATTAGGTTTTAGTTGTTGCTTTGTTTGGAACCTCTGCCAGCAATTACAGTTTTGGTAAAACACATATGCTCAATCTACTGTTTGAAAAAAAAAAAAAAAAAACCTCTGTTAACATCCACTGGTTTAGTCACTTTGTCTTGGTTCAGTCTGAAAGAGGGCTTATTTAAGCTATAAATTTGCATATAATAGCTTTACTATTTGAAGAAACTTTGATCCCTTGCAGAAAAGAGATGTATTCTATGAAACAGAACCTGTGTTTAGGTTGGATTTTCTCTTGGTTGTATCTATGCATGGGATGCTATGGTGCTATTTTTATTTTGTTTTTTCAATTTGTAAATATTATAGTAAACAATTTGCTAAG
Source organism: Inga laurina (assembly GCA_963855925.1). Taxonomy (NCBI): domain Eukaryota; kingdom Viridiplantae; phylum Streptophyta; class Magnoliopsida; order Fabales; family Fabaceae; genus Inga; species Inga laurina. Next base: position 11,461,373 of record OY979701.1, on the reverse strand, counting down.
CTAGTCTCTTTTAGGTGCTGGGGGAAGTTTGTAAGGTTGCAGCGAACAACTCGTACTTTGGCAAAGGCTTTCGTTGCATTGGGGATTAATGAGAAATCTGTCAAGTCAATGTCTTTTGAGCAAATTGCTCTTCTTATTGAATCTCCTTCTACTCTTCAAGTCGTGAAAGCTGTACTTGACCGGATTGAGAGCCGCCTAACAGTGTCCAGAGCTGTTGCTCCTGCTAATTGTTTGTCTAGTTTGGATAACATTGATCACCTTCTTAAACAGGTTGCGACCCCCAAGAAAAGTGTTACTCCAAGAAGTTCTCTGAAAAGCTGGGAGGATAAGAAAGTAGGTTCAGTCAGGGAGTCAAACAGGAGCCTTGACAGGTTACCGAGGTATTTGGTGAGAGTTGTTCTTTGTGCTTATCTAATATTGGGTCACCCAGATGCCATTTTCAGTGGAATGGGAGCACGTGAAATTGCTCTGTCCAAATCTGCTGAAGAATTTGTGCAAATGTTTGAGTTATTGATAAAAATTATTTTGGAGGGGCCAATACAGTGTTCTGATATTCAGCCTGACTCAGTAGCGTCAAAATGCTGCACATTCAAGTCTCAGCTCGCTGCTTTTGATAAAGCATGGTGCTTATACTTAAGTTGTTTTGTGATTTGGAAGGTTAAGGATGCTCAATTATTGGAGGAGGATTTGGTTAAAGCAGTTTGCCAGCTTGAGGCTTCTATGATCCAAACTTGCAAGTTAACTCCAGATGGAGACAGTGATCAGCTCAGCCATGATGATATGAATTCTATTCAACATCAGGTGAATTCTACTGGCCCAAGAGCTTTGAAGTCTTTTTTATAATGTTTTTTGTTATAATATCACTAGACCTAAATGACTGGGAGGACTTTGTGTGGTATATTGCAGAATGTTAAATATTTAAAGAATTTGATTTGTTGATTGAACAAATTTTCTAACCCCCACCCCCAAAGAGCCTTGCACCAGTCAATTTGGATGTTTTTGCCTTGAACTCCTTGCTTATTATTGCATCCAAGATCTTGGGAAAGTGGTCAATCACTTTTATATCTCTATTGAGTGGATAATTTTGTAAGCAGTTGACACATTCTTAGTGTAACTTTTAAATTTTTATGAAGGTCGCTGAAAGTCAAAGGCTTTTGAAAGAAATGGTACAGCAACTAAGTGGCAATACTGGGATCGAGCATATGGAAGGTGCACTGTCTGAAACAAGGTCTAGATACCTTAAAGTGAAGGATAATGGAAGCCCATCGGGGTCCCTAATGACTCAGTCTTTTGCTCCAAGTCAAATCAAAACCAACTTCTCTCCTGTGCTTTCCATGGTTTCTAGCTCAAATGAGAGTGACCTCCCAGTTGAGAGTAGCCAAATTAGAAGCCATGCAGTTCGCTCCCTATTCAAGAATGCCACTACTTCCTCTCCTGGGGGCTCCACCATCTCTGAACTTAGTACCAGTTCTGATGATCAACTGGGTTCTTCCATTAAAAAGTTGGCTACAGAGAATGAAGTCCTTGTAAATGAATTTCTCCATCAGCGTCACTGTAGTTTCTCTGATGGTTGGGGTGATGCTGCTTTCAATCAAAGCAGCATTGAGGTTAGTTCAATTTTGTACAATAGTTACAGTCATGTTGATGGCTGATTTGGGATGAACTAATGATTCTGGCCCTTGATTGACTTGCTAACTTATATATATTTAGGGGAAAATAAAAGAGACAATGGAGATGGCTTTTTGGGATAGCATCATGGAATCTGTTAAGCGGGACCAGCCTAACTATGATCAAGTTGTTCAACTCATGAGGGAGGTTAGGGATGAACTTTGTGAGATAGCTCCACAAAGCTGGAAGGAGGGCATTTCTGCAGCGATTGATGTAGAATTTTTTTCTCAGGTAACACTGCATTCCTTTTCAGCCTGCTATGATATTAGATACTCCCTCTGGTCCTTAATATAATACTTATTTGAAGAGTTGATTTTGGTCCTAAATATAAGACTTATTTTTTATATTTATCAATCTTTTCCTAATTTGCCCTTATTAATACTCCCTCAATAATAACTAAGGAGGAGAGGAGAATGAGAGAATTAAGGAAGATGACTCGGATATTTTTAAAAACATATGTCATATTAACTAACTTAGATAACTTCCTTAATCTAATCAAATTAGATAAAGATGTTTTATATTAATGACTGAAAGGAGTACAACTTTGGCATATTCCTAATAACTTCCTTTGCTGATATATTTTTATTCTGCCAATCTGAAGGTGCTGAAATCAGGCAACATGGATGTTGATTACCTTGGAAAGATCCTAGAATTTTCTCTGGTCACTTTGCAGAAGCTCTCAGCTCCAGCCAATGAGGAGAAAATGAAGGACACACACCATAAATTATGTTCGAATTTGACTGAAATATGTCAGTCTAGAGATGAGTCAAACTATCCATGTGTGATGGCCTTGATCAAGGGTTTACAATTCGTCCTTGAACAGATTCAGGTGAGTTTGCATACCTGTACTTCTCTTACAAGACTCCTTTGTTTTTGAATTTTGAATCAAGTCTTTTGCCTGATACTAATATTTATGCAAATAGAAGTATGGTTTGTTTTTTTATCCTCCTGCTTTGTGGATCTGGATTATATGCAAAAGTTTTAAGAATTACTTTCAAATGTAGGTTCTGTTTGACCTTTGGGCTCCTGAATATGGATAACATACTAGGGTTGCCTCTGATCTAACAAATTTTCTTAAATTATTTAAATATTTGTTTTCTGGTATGAATACTTTAGATGTGTTGTATCACTAAACTGTTTTCTGGTTTGAATACTTTTAAGAGAGGTGCACAGGCATAAACACATTCTAGCTTATATTTGTGGCTTTGTGCCTAATTGGTTTACAATAGACAACCACGTGACGTATCATTCCCTCCCTTATCCTCAAACTTGTTTATGGAAGTGAGATTATTAAACCTCTAAGAATAAAGTGCTAACCATTGTGTCAAAAGCTTAAATTAGTCACCTACAGCTTTATGATTCACCAAGATAAACCCGATTCACAACCCTTCCTAGAACCGGAACGTACAAATAATCTTTTCGGTTTAAGATTAAACTGAGTTGCATATGGAGAGGAGCATTGAGAGAGTATAAAGAGGATTCAATTCTGTTTACAGCTGAGGAAGTCTTGACTTGTAATATTTACTTTATTGGTTTTACGTTGTGTGATACAATGAACTGTTGGTGCAGACTCTTAAGAAAGAGATTAGCAAAGCACGCATAAAGCTAATGGAGCCTTTGATAAAGGGACCTGCGGGTCTGGATTACCTTAGGAATGCCTTTGCTAACCGTTATGGATCTCCATCTGATGCCAATACTTCTTTGCCTTCAACGTTAAGATGGGTTTCATCTCTTTGGACTTGCAAAGATCAGGAGTGGAAAGAACACTCAGTTTTAACATCAGCTTTGGAAGGCTCTGATAGTCCATCTGAAGGGTGTCTTCCTTCCACCACTCTTCAAACTGGGGGAAATATTCTGGTCAGAACATCTGGGGCTCAAACACCCAGTTCTACTAATGGTTATAATACTACAGGTATAAATTAATATAACTGTCAGTCTAAATTGCTTCAATTAAGTTAAGCAATGATATTTGCGGCTAAAAAGTATTGAGGCAAACACACTCTTGTCTGTTTAATCAGGTAATCAGCAGCCGGAATGCAAAGGAGAAACAGTTGATCTAGTTGTGAGGGTTGGTTTACTAAAGTTGGTTAGTCGTATATCTGGTCTGAAACAAGAAGAATTACCGGAAACACTGCTTCTTAATTTCCAAAGGCTGAGATCTGTTCAAGCTCAGATTCAGAAGATTATTGTGATTTCTACAAGGTAGAGGATGCATGATATGTTTTTTCATAAGATCGTCTAATAGAGACTTAGTAGAATGCAGCACTAAGTCCCACATTAAGTAGAATATGATGCTTAATGAGTTATTTAAGTGGATCGGTTCTCTCCTGACTCTACTACTAGCTTTTGGAGTTGGGTTCTCTATCCCGCTTAAATATCTCATAGTCACAGTTTTATATGGGAGACAGTGCTGTTTTAATGCGATGTATTGTCTACTGATATTTAAATTATTTTATTTGGAAATTGCAGCATTCTTATATGCCGCCAGATCCTGCTGAGTGAAAAAGCTGTAGCCAGTTCTATGGATATGGAAAACATAATATCAAAGCGTGCTGAACAACTCTTGAATCTATTGGACCGTGCTGCAGACGCTGATATAAAAGATATTGTAGAAGTGATTTGTGAATTGGACAAAGTTGGGGATGAAGATGAAGTCAGTAATAGTAATGCTGGGCAACTTCAAGCAAGGAAGCTAGTTGCTGCCAGGATGATATCAAAGAGCTTGCATGCTGGGGATGCTGTGTTTGAAAGAGTGTTCAACGCTGTCTATTCAGCTACTCGAGGAGTTGTGCTCGGCGGAAGCGGGGCCCGTGGGAGACAATTGGCGGAAATGGCTCTCCGGAGAGTCGGAGCCGCTGTCCTGTCGGAGAAGGTGGTGGAAGCGGCAGAAGTTTTGATGGTGGCAGCCACCATATCAGTTACAGTTCATGGGCAATGGTATAAATACCTGACTGATAGCATGCAATATGTAGGTTGAAGCACATAAACAATATAGCATTTCGTCTGTAAAGTTGTCTACTCTGTAACTTACGATATGAATATCCTTTGGCGTTCTTTTGGGAAAACGCACACAATGGCCTCTATTATAGTGAATCAGAGGGTTTGTAGTGAATCAAAATGGCCTCCGTTTCATCATCTAAACTCTAAATGGATGCTTTTGAATTCAAAATACATTTGTTTTTGCAGATTTCAAACCAAGGAGAGTTTTTGGGGTGGATGGCATGTGGGGAAGTTTTAACATTTTTTTTTATTTTGGCCAAAAAATAAAAAATAATGAACTCACCAATGTAACCCAAAACAATTGTAGATTACTCAATTAAAATTACAACCCTCGGCCTCTCTAGAATGAATGAAGTCAAATAAACAATTGACCATTATTTGTTTTCAAAACAAAAAGAAAAAATTATCGGACAAAAAAATTATCATGAGGATTATAATGAGGTCTCAAGCATTTTTAAATGAAATAAAATTAATTTTATAAAATTTTAATTTTAATTTTAATTTTTGAGATTAAAATCTTGGGAAAATTTCATTGCACTCGAGGACTAAATTAACATTAAAATTTGTGGGTGAAAAGACAATTGTACCATTAACAAAAAAAGAAAAGAAAAGACAATTGTATAATTACTTTACAAGTTAAATATGATTATTTGCAAAAAACATGTGAGAATTTATAAGTCAAATATGTTTATTTATAAGACAAATAAATGAAATTACAAGATTATCTCGGCCCTATACAAGACAAAAAGCATGTTCATAAAAATATATGCTATTTACAAGACATATATGAAATTTTATAAGTCAAATATACGTATTTATAATACGCATATGAAAATTTATAAGATCACCTTGACCATGTAAAATATTAGGGCATAAATATCTTTTCATCCAAAAAAAATAATTTCAATTCACTTCTAAGGTGTGGTAACGTTTCAAAAAGTTGAGGACTCTTTGAAATTAAATGTCTACCGTGGGGCTGCCAGTGAAATTTGCTAAAAAATCTTAGAGCTGTCTATGGATAAAGTTAGGAATCAGGGTCGGCCCTTGATGGGTCAGGGCCTAAAAGGGCCGGTCCTAAAGAGTTTGAAGTTAGAAAAATTATAGTTTTTCAAAGCCTGGCCTAAGTGCATTAGGGTCAGGGCTGAGAAGTCATTTTCATAATATTTAACTATTTTTCCTACATATTTTCTTTTAGAGGGATATACAAAGTTCTAATTTAACATATAAATGTTATCAATATTAAAGTTTAAACATGTCTCACGCAAGAAACAAACACAGTTACTAATGCATAATCAAAAGTAAAATCATGCCCATAATAACTCATACAAAGACTCAAGCATAAGAAGACAAGAAATTAAATACTCTAACATTTACACAATATTAGTATGACGATTATCATTTTCATCTTCTTCACCACTATCATCAATTTTAAGAACATTTGACTGTGCTTCACTTTGTGTAGTAGGCTCTACTTGAGAAATAAAAATATCAAGAATTTTTGGACAAGGGGCAATTGGGCAAGGGGCTGGGAGGGGGTAGGGACAAAAAAAATTAAAAGGGCCTAACGGGCCTGTCCTACAGGGCGGTCCTTTTAGGTCCGACTTCTTTTAGAGACTCTAATTTATAAATCCGACCCAAAACTAAACAGGGCTTAAACAACCCGGCCCGACCTGATTTTCCGGGTCTATCTATGGATATTGTCACGTCATCTTGTTTATTAGCCCACTCGCCGTAGCACACAGAAGGGAAGAACCGAAGAAGCGCCGCTCAATCGGTGAAGAGAAACTCACAAAATAGTTTACCTTTCATCGTCAGCTTATTTGACTTCACTCTCTCACTTCTTGCTTCATTTCCATTATTGAGTTTCAGTTGTCAATTTTTCGTTTTGTCTATGGGTCTCAATTTTTCCACCTGAATTCTGAATGCACTAAGAGCAACAACTCGCATTTCTTCATGGGTTCTATCAGCTTTAACCCTTTCGATAATTGGTTCAGAAAGCCACCAAACCCCATTCCTCCCCTAAATCTTTTGAATTTCTCGGACTCGTTTTCTCTAAGAACACGTCATTCAAGTTCTGCAAATTTTGCTGCCATTAGCGTCCCAAATTTCTCCAATGGAAAGCCTCAAAAATCTAAGGATGAGCCGGGGTATTACAGGAAAATGGCTGACCAGTTCTTCTGGGAGTGTGAGAATTTACCTGATTATAGGCATACCCCTGAAGTTGAGAAGATCTTGAACGATGACCCTGTATTTGAAAAGAGAGAAAACCCTACTGAAGAGGAAATTAGAGACAATAAAAGGGTCCTGCAAGAGATAAGAAACAGCCCTGTCATGCAGTTCTTGGTCAGAGCAGAGGAAGTTGTAGATAAGATGAACGAATTGGAGCTCAAAGAGAATGAAAACCCTTATCACAAAGAGGATCGAAAGCTCTGGAAGGCGATTCCACATGTGCCTGGATTGGATGGACGACCCATGCCAAGGAAGTCTCTGAAGACAAAGGAAGAGGCAGATGATAAATTCTGGGATTTCGCAAGACAGTTCTTCTTCGGCCTCTGGGGGTTTAAGCAGAGGCCTTATCCGTCGGGTCGGCCAATCGATGTTGCTCAATCAATTGGGTATAAGCGGCTTGAGAAGCGATACTCTGATTGTAAGTCTGGGTACTTGAAATGTGGTTCATTTCGTAACCAGGGTTGATAGTGTGCATCTAGACGTTTGTTGAAGAATGAACTAACAGATTAGTGAGTGAAAATAATAAATTTGTAGTGCACTGGACCCCTGGTCAATTGACTGAGAAGGCCTGAAACTCTGGAAGAACAAAATCTGCTATGTTTGTGAGCTAACTAATGCATTTTTCAGTTTTTCAAACCGAAAGCTAAATAGTCCTAATGATAATTCGTTAGTTTATGCCGTTGTAATGTGTAAAGCTACTATGACCACTATATAGTAAATTACAGTGAGAGATATAATGTGTTTATTTGTTTGTTTATATTTTGGGATGAGAGTTGAATGTGGGATATCTACCCTGCCGTAATTATCGGTTGAAGGCTTTATGATATCATTCATAGCAATGGATGCAATTAGTCTCTCAATTTTTTTCATTATATTTATGCATGAGTTAGTTGTAGATGATGTTTTCATTTCTTTTGTTACAGTTATTTTGAGGGGTGGAGGATTGTGGTATAAGGATCGGTTGGGACGTTCACGGGGACCATGTGAGCTGATTAATCTTAAAACAGCATGGGGTGCTGGGATAATTGATAAGAATACTTTCATTTGGGGTGAGGATATGGATGAATGGGCGCCTATCCACATGGTTTATGGCTTGGAACCTGCTATTGCTACATGGGAAGGTCTATTAACTTTCAATTGATTGTTCCTTCTTATTTACTATCTAAAGATTTGGTTGTTGGTAGAACACAATGGCGTCATGCAATCCTTATAGTCAACTTCAGTTAGTGAGATAAGGCTTATTGTTGTTGTACTTCCTTCTTACTTTTGTTTACATCTATGTCTTGCTGGGGAAGGGTGTTATTACAAAAAAAGAAAATGATCATAAACAGACTTCCATATTTTTTATTGATGAATATTGCGGTAGAAGTATACCAATCCAAGTGGTCAAGGCTCACCTATTGGGTTGGAGAAATTTGATTCTTGGTTTTGGCATTTTTCAGTTAGACTAGGTGCTGCAGCAACAGCTTTTCTTCACAAACTGCAGAAAGGTATACCACCATGGGTTCCTCTTAAGGGGTATGAAAAGAAGACTTATAAGCAGCTCCAGGAAGAGGCTATAGAAAGCAAAAAACGTGATTTAGCAGTACTGGAAGCTAACAACGGTGTTTGGCCTGGAGTTAGAATTCCAAGTCATGCTCTATTTCTTTGGGCTAGTGGTTCTGAACTGACCACTATTTTGGAGCAGGATCACATGCCCAACAAATACATTTCCAAAGATCTTAGGTATGTACATGCTCAGTGTATTGCAATTGCAAATACTCTTCCGCTCTTTAATATAAGACACATGTACCTAATTTGATTAGATTAAGGAAGTTAGTTAATATGAAATGTATTTTCTAAAATACCTTTGTTATCTTCCTTAATTCCATCATTCCCTTTCTTTCTTGATTATTGTTGAGAAAGTATCAATAGGGGATAAATCAAGGAAACATTGACAAATATATAAATTATGTCATATATTTAGGATCAAGATCAACTCCCAAATTGTTAGAATATTAGAGGAACTAGTGGGTCGTTAGAGTGGGTCATCTGAATTCTTTTCTTTATTGAGTCATGAATGTGAATCCCTTGATTCCCTCCACCAGCTCCCTTAATTTCCTCCACTAATGTCTCCTCATGAGAGTGTAAATAGGATATTCTCATATGAATAAATCATAAGAGTGTTTAATGATAAGAGTTTGTTTTGCACATGGCATCAGAGCCAGTGCCAGGGAGTCCTACCTGGGCTTGTTCAACACACTGAGAGAGAGAGCGAGTGAGTGGCAGAGGAGGACGCCACCTGAGTTGAGTGGCAGGAGAGTGAGTTGAACCTCACTGCCGCCACCAGAGGGACCGACAGACGCCGATTGGCCAAACCCTGGTGGTCCGACATCATTTCAGGCTCTACGTGCTCTTCACGCAGCACCCAAGGCTCCTATTGATGCGCGAGTTGAGCTTTACCACCACCACCGTAGGGACCGACGGACGACAACCGGCAAAACCCCGGTGGTCCAATGCAATTCCAGGCTGCATGTGGTTCTCACGCGCCACCACCGTTCCCACACGCGCCACCGTCATTTTTTCATCCAGAACATGGATCCACATGATTTTCCTCTTATTTTTGGATCTATTCCTCACATCCCAACAAATTCTAGAGCCATTCCTATGGTCTTTATGCCCGGTACTAGTGCTTCAACACAAGATAGCATTATTCCTTCTTCATCTACCACCACTGTGCCCTCTAAAATTTCTGAGGTAGCATCAGAATTGCACATCGTACAGACACTCAAGGAATGATTATCAATCATAAACTTAATGGGAAAAATTACCTTCAATGGTCCCAATGTGTTCTAAGATATTTGTGTGGCAAGAGGAAGGAAAAGTACATTAATGGTGAAGCTCCTCAACCGGAACCCAATGATCCTGTTTTTTACACATGGTTCGCTGAAAATAATCAGGTAATGGGTTGGTTGTGCAACTCAATGACTCTGGACATCAGCGAAGGCTATCTCCTTGCGAACACCGCTGAAGAGATTTGGGATGCAGCCAAACGAACCTACTCTTCCCTTGATAACACTGCTACCTTGATTCATTTAAAAAGGCAACTTCGTGATTTAAGGCAAGGCAATCTTTCAGTAACTGAATATTACAATGCGTTACTAAAATTGTGGCAACAACGGGATTTGTTTGAGGTACACCAATGGGAAAGCATCAAAGATGCTTAACTATACAAGAAAATAGTGGAAGACGGAAGGATACATGATTTCTTAGTGGGCCTAAATGACTCTTTTGAGGAGATCAAGGGCAGAATCATGGGACTGCGCCCACTACCACTTCTATTTGATGTTGTTAACTTCATACAATTTGAGGAAAGCAGGAAACTTCTAAACCAAAGTAGCCCAAGTCAAATTGAAAGTTCAGCACTTGCTTTGAGAGGACCACAAGGTGATAGAAGAAACAACAAAGGTGCAACTACTGCAAATAGAAGGGTCATATCAAAGAAGAATGTTGGAAGTTACATGGCAAGCCATCCAACGGAAAACAGATCTCCCAGAGTCACCTTACCACAACTGAGCCAAAAATTGAGCATGGTGATCACCTGAACCAAGAAGTACTACAAATGCTTCGCAAACTACTAGAGAAGCAAAATAATTCAAACTCCATTCCTAGTACAAATCTGGTACAATCAGGCAATTCCATTATAGCTCTTAATGCAATGATGACTAATGATGACACTTGGATTGTCGACTCAGGAGCTACAGACCACATGACTAGTAACAAAAACTTAGTCCACAACCTTAAACTCTATCATGAAAACCTCAAAGTAAAAGTAGCTAATGGTGTTTTCACACGAGTTGAGGGAATTGGCACGGTCACATTATTTAATCACTTGGAACTCCATAATGTCTTTTTTGTGCCTGCGCTCACTTGTAATTTAATATCTGTGAGCAAATTGACTAAGGATCGTATATGCCGAGTAGTCTTTGATAATAATATATGTGTCTTTCTGGATTTAAGATCGAGGAGGATAATTGGAACGTCTAGAGAATGGGATGGATTGTTCTATCTTGAAGGATCGAGGCAGAAAAATAAAGATGCATGGAAGGTGAATAGAGCACTGGTTAGCTCTAATTCTCAAAATAATGATGTATTGTTATGGCATTGTCGCACAGGCCACCCTAGTCTTGATTATATGAAAGATGTGTTTCCAAGTTTATTCAATAAAAACTTTGTTCCTTGTCATTGTGAAACTTGCCAACTTGCAAAACAAACGTGATCCTCATATCCTAAGAAAGGCACTGCCAAAAATATTGAGATCTACACTAATGCAAACCATGCGAGATATAGGGAAACTAGGAGGTCAACTTTTGGATGCTACACATATGTATGGGGAAACCTAGCTGTATGGAGAAGCAAGAAACAAATGGTGGTCTCAAAAAGTAGTGCAGAAGCTGAGCTGAGAGCTTTTAACGAAGGAGTGTGTGAGGGACTCTGGGTTATAAGGCTATTGAAAGAATTAACAATTCCACATAAAGGACCTATGCAACTCTGGTGTGATAACACGTCAAGCATCGAAATGACGAAGAATCCTGTTTATCATGATCGAACGAAACATGTTGAGATAGACAGGCACTTTATTAAAGAGAAAGTTGCCGCAGGCATTATGAAACTGGCCTATCTACGGTCTGAAGATCAAATTGCAGATATAATGACCAAACAACTAGGCAGATCAATGTTTGAAGGTTTTCAACGCAAGCTGGGGATGGTTGACATATATTCTCTAGCTTGAGGGGGAGTGTTAGAATATTAGAGAAACTAGTGGGTTGTTAGAGTGGGTCATCTGAATGCTTTTCTTTGTTGAGTGAGGATATTCAGAATCTCTTATTCATATCATATATGTCTAGTACATAGAGAAATATATAGGAATATGTGACATCAGTAAACCCTAGTATCTAGCCGAAAATAATGGATCTACAAAACAGAAAAATAACAAACTCCTAAATCTGAGATCTTAACCTATATCTAAGATATTATCCTAGATTAGATCAGATATTTATTTTAATTAACTTAATGGGCTGAGGCCCAAGTCGCTAACCAACATTGAGTCATGATTGTGAATCCCTTGATTCCCTCCACCAACTCCCTTAATTTCCTCAACTAATGTCTCCTCATGAGACTATAAATAGGTCTTCTCATATGAATAAATCACAAGAGTGTTTAATGATAAGAGTTTGTTTTGCACACAAATGTTGTCCTATAATTAGGACCAGAGGAGTATTAAATGACTCTGTTTACAGTCTTGACGTTTTCATTACTAAAGATCTTGGGCTTCTGACCGTTACTACTATTTCAGCTAATTTGCATTGGCTTGCTTCATGTATGATAGGAAGCAGTTGGCCCAAATTATCCCTGGGCTAAGGCCATGGGAAGTTCTAAGTATTGAACAAGCAATGGATAAAATAACATACAATGGCGGGTGGTACCGTGAACCTCTTGGTTCCTACACTACTGGCCCTCCATACATCAGGCACTGGAATAAGCATGTTAAGGTACTCATTTTTCATCTTAACAGTATTGGAACGCCTTTTTCAACTTAATTGAGTTTCTTTATTTTCCTGTTCTTTTCTTGTTAGCACTGTATTTATGACTGACCTTACCAAATTTGACTTTTTCTTCATATTTTCTTTCCCTTCATCCTCTAGCTAAACCAGAGGAAGGCTTGTTATCTTCCATTATACTTCACCTCCTGGTCCATGAAACCCTTCTGTTACTGAACATATAAATGAGAGGAAGGCAGTTCTCAACCACCAGCTAGTCTCACTCTCTTTAGAAATCTGCTTCTTTCTCACCAAGACCTCAAACATCATAATAGTATGAATCTTATTGAAAGTGGCCCCTTGTTTAAACTGTTACAGATTCAGAATGATGCTGCATTGTGAATAAATTTTTCAAAACCAGTGACCCTTCAATCTTGTGACACATTAATGACTGCCCGCAGTCCAGATCTTCACTGTGGATTACAACTTGCTTGTGGTGCCTTCTCCCTAACATTGCTTTTTGTTTTTTGTTTGGCAGAGATTGTACCAGGTATTTGACATTCTTAACACTCGGGCGTACAAGACATTGGCGAGAGCAATCCCCGGCTTTGATAAAATAATGAACAAGGTGATGAATGATTATCGTGAAAGATTTGCCAAATTGGAGGAGAGGAAAAAGGAAAAGAAAAGCGGGAAACTATAACATTTTCATAGTCTAAGTTCTGCAAATCAAACGGTAAAGTTGCAAGCTGCAGGCACAGAGTCCCTTAAAAGCATGGATTATAAAATTTGCCTGGTCTTTTGTATACGTTTATTAACACAAATAGTAGTTAGTGTCTTAGTGATGGGTGAATTTTCGTGCACTTTCATTAAAGGACTTGAAAAGATCGCTTCTAAATTCTTTTAACAATGTAATGCATCTATGAATTTCTTGTAGTTTTTATCTTTTGTGTTTCTATATCTATTTGATTCCAATTTTCATGTATGTTGTCATAATGTGATCTTTGTATTTCATGAGTATTTACAAAATGTCGGAAAAAAATACTCTTTTATATGTTGTCATGACTTAAATGAAGAATTAGCATCCAATTATGTTTTGAAACCTAATATTAAGCCCTGCACACGACAATAGTTTGTGAACGATCCTCCAAGATCTCATTTTAATTGTATTTCCGTTGGACATTGACGCCTCCCTTAATTTACTTAAAATTACAGTTAATGTAAATATGACTTGATTAAGACCAATTATTAGTTCCCCAAAGTAGCAACTCGTAGATTGTCATCAAAATGTTATGATATAGAAAAAAAATAATTAATCAAAGCCAAATTTCTAAATGAATAATTTCATATTGTAAAAAAGAAAATTAAAATATTCTGTATAAAATTAAATTCGAACCATCTAATTGTTTATCTTATGATTAGAAAAAGAAAAAGACGAGGATGGAAAGGGAAAAAAGAGAGGTGTCTCCAGCCATGAAAACATTGTCAGTTGACTAGTTTGACCTGAATAACCCAATCGTTCTTGCAGTTTCATGCATTAGGAAATCAATCCTTAGTTTATAAGGGGAAACAAACAAACCTTGAATTTCATTTTATAATTGTGAGTATAACTTTAGTTTTTATAGTCACGATCCTTGAAGTAAAGCATCAAAATGTCACTCAAGAAATGAGCCATACTGAAGTATACAACAACATCAATCCCATATACATGTATATGCATTGTGTGCAAGCACAGGCAATCAAAACAAAACGACATATACGCGCAGTGTAATCAAAAGTACAAACTGCCTTGAGAAGAAACAAGCGATGTGATTTTCCCAAAGCTAGAACTTACTTTATATATACAACCTAAAGTAGAAGATCACGGGGATTGAGAGAAGAAATCCCATTTGTTTCTCTTAGGCAACGCCGTCAAAACATGGTGCTCATGTTTTCTTACAGCGATCCTAATATGTACAAAACGGCTACGGTGATTACAGCAGCTGCAGGAAGCAGAGCAACTCTAGTTCTTTTGTATTCTGTTCAAGCATGCTGTCCAAGAAAGGACTTCAGTGCCTGCGTACACGCCTTGCATGGCATAGCGCGATGACGTGGATGATAGTTACAAATGCAGTTGCACAGACATCAAACAAATTTAATATGTCTCGCTTAGCTGCAAAAGATCAATCATTAAATGTGTTTCCTAGAGTGTTGAGGTAATTGATCAAATAAACAAATTATCAAGTGGATTAGGCCACACACCGAATGGGAGAAATTCGAATGGGTTGAGCAAATACATCATGCCAAGTACCAACTGCAATATAGGCACAGTCATCTTTAGCGGCAAAATGGCACATAACATCGAATGCATGAAATCAAATCTTTAATTATTAAAAAATTCAATTCAAAATCTTAATTGATTCAGAAAATGTAAATGATGCATCACACGTGATTGCAAGAGATCCATATATCACAAGTACGGGGTAAGTGGCAGTTGCTCATGGTATCACTAACTTCAAACTTTCCATTCAAAATAATTCTAAAATATCAAAGAATATACACCAATGGAATATGTAACTCTCTAAATCAATCAATCTATTCAAATATTGAGCAGAAAATTACAAGCAATAGACCTCAGTAGATTATAGAGGAAAAATCACATCATGGTGCATTTGTTGCTTTACTGAGGAACAGACAAGACGATTCTTTTCAGAGGAATAGACGAAAATGAAGGGCATTCTTCTTCACAAAATAAAAGAGAAGATATCGTAATTTACAGGTCTATGAACTTCTTTCATTACAATTACCCCCTAGCAGAGTATGAACATTACCACATCCCAATTTACACGTCTATGAACTTTTTCTACAGGGATGTCCATGTAATTTAACAACACACTGCCAAACACACAAAGATATTGTAACATAATAAATAATAACATTAAACTTACCAGGTCATGTCATGCATTGAAAAAAACGTTATACTAGTATACCAGATTACATGAAATTTTCATAGAAATGTACTCTTGAAATTTGCAGAGAGACATTGACAAATCTTCGCATTTTTAATTTGACTATGTGTATAGTTCATTAATTCCAATCTAATCTTCAAGACATGATGAAGTTGATCAATGCAATAAACTGAAGCAACAGAGAGTAAGAATAAACAAGGGAAAGACACAAATTCAGTCCCATAAAATTCAAACTTAACTGCAAAGAGGCGAACTCTAGTCAAGTAAGAACTTGTTTTATCAGGATCCATCATATCTTGGAGAGTCATCCGAACAAGAAATGGGAGATCAAAAAGTTTCTGCAAAGAAGAAAAGATTATAAGTGAATCTATAATCAAAGACCAACTAATTGGGAAGTTTACATATATAAATGCCTGTTAAATGTTGACTAATGAAAAGATTTTACAATCACTGACGTTAATAAACACAACTGCATGAGGATATAGGTGTGCAAAAGATTAAATCTTCAAGATTGGTTGTTGATAAAGTATAATAGTGTCGTGTGATCCATATAACTAACCCGACCTCATGAAATAAGGCTTTCTATTGTTGTTGTATAATTCATCCAGGCAAAATCATTCTTGAAGTTTGATAAGCCTATTTGACTTTTGTATGCATGCAAGCATGCAACTACAATTAGCTAGACAATTCTTTCAAATGGATTTAAGGTTCCCAATTTTTGTCATCGACTCTCCAATGGGTTACCACTATGACTATCTAACTTTTATTTTATTGTTTTATTTGATAAAAGAATAAATTTTGTTAAAAAGAGATGAGAAAGTTGGAAGACATATTAAAACAAAGAAAACAAAAACAACAATTCTCAAAAGAATCCATAATTCCCCTAAGCCTTAATTTATAATACTCCCACGTCTGTTACCTCAAGCTGCAATAAGAAACAAGGAACCATATTTATGCCAAGTCAACTATAAATTATGGCAAGTTACTAGTTTTCAATAAATAGGACTGCCTGGTTAACATAACTATTCTGATTAAAGTCCTCGAGGGAATCAAGTTGATGTATATTCAAGTACATGAGAGGGTTATACTGTTTTGAATATGATGTCTTTAAAGCCTTTTTGTCACAACGTAACATGAGGATTTCTTATTTGTTGATCCTCTATCCAATCATTCTTATGTGAAAAATAGAGTAATACAATTTATTGCCAAAACACATACGCTACCTGCATGAGACCTTGCATGCCCCCAATGTGCAACCTGTTGTACCTTCTCACATTTTCCATGATCTTAGTTGATTCTGGGTTCTGGCTACAGTCAAATGCTGCTTGAAAGGGTGCTAGACTGGAAAAATGACGACAGCACATTGGGCATTTGCATTGCCTTGCTGCATCTCCGTGTAGCCATACACGCAATATGCACTCTCCTTCACAAAGAAAATTTTAACAATATTCAATTTCTAGCCATAAATATTACAGGAAGCTGGCAGGAAATCTTGCCACAACCCACAAGTCCACGAAACATTAGCAAGGACAAACAGATAAAGCAAAACAAGGTTTAAAAAAGAGAGAAATCCCAAGCATCATGCAATACCAACTTTGGCCCCTTTGAAATTTCCCCTAAGCAGATACCCTAACATCAAAGCAGAACTGATTATATTTGTTATGCCCAGAGATGGGTCTGGTGAGAAACACCAGATGTGGTCTTCATGACGATAAGCCCATGAAGGTTTAATTTAAAGGTCCCAAATATACTAAGTCTCATAATCATCGTTGTTCTTGGAGTAAAGGTGCTTCATAGCCCCGAGTCCATTGCAATTCGCAGCTTGTCCCTCTCCCAAACTAGTAAAAGAAAACCCCATAGTTGGTATCAATATGTCGATTCTATTCCTTCTAGTTCACCTAGCCAACCTAACAAACCCGACAACACACGATTATACCAGTTTAAACCTCAAGAAAAAAGAAACCTAGGCTCCTGCCGCCAAACAATCAAATCACAATCGAAGATCTCAACTCTCTCATAGTTAGCCCCTTCGTTTCCGCGAAAACGCTTTTCATTTCAAGAACCCCAAAGTTAAGTAAACCCTAAGCAACACCAATAACAACCATGCACTAAAATAATGAGTAACGGAAACTGAAGCAAAATTTTGATGAAAAAATGAAGGAAAAGAATTTTACCGCAGAACCAGTGGGAGCAGGAGGTGCGGCATGGGAGGCTGAAATCGCCATGGCAAACAGGGCAGCAATCGTCGCGAGGAGGAAGCTCCATTGCCGTATCCTTAGCCATTTGGTTTGGTTCGAATTCTCCTTTCGCCACCGCCTCACCTGCACCTTCTTCTTCTTCCTCTTATTCTTCTTCTTCCTCCTCCTCCTTCTCCTCCTCACTTTGACTCATATTTTTTATTAGGAATTTTTCCAAGATAAGGGAAGACTTTTTATATACTCACCTAATTATTTTAAAAATAACTTGCACCTTTAATAGTGCAACTGGTAATCAGTACGTTGGCCCAAAAAAAAACGGGTAGGCAGTAACATTTATTACTCATTTATGTCTTAAATATAAGATAGTATTGATTTTTTAAAAAAAAATTAATGAAGTTAAATAAGTTATTTAATTATATTATATGTTGTGTATCATTAGATTATATACTAGTTTATTAGTCAAACTAATTAATTTTAAGAAAAAATGAAAATACTCTAAAGTAATTTAATTTGCTTCCTTAATCTTTTCAAAAAAGCTAACTTTATCTTATATTTAGGACCAGGGAGTATAAATTATGTATTTTACATTGTTTTTTTATACAATTTTTAATTTTTTTGATAAATTATTTATTTTACCTTGGTATCCATTGATTAATCAATATTAAGGTGCGGTAAGATGTAATGACAACTAAAAATTGTTATAACCGGTAACGATTTTGTAAATAAGTTACAGTAATATTAAATTTTCGACACAATTTTTTTTTTTATAATTGGTATAAAAAATTTGCATACGATTTTTTTTGCCAACAATTTGCATAAGATTTTGTAAATAAGTTACAGTAATACTAAATTTTATACACAAGCTTTTTTATAATTGGTGTAAAAATTATTGTTACACTTCTCGGAGCTGTCACTATTTTGCTCAACTAATATTTAAAATTATTCATAGTCTTGCTTAGATATGAAATTGCATTTTTGTCGTTTCATAGATACACAAAATTCCGATAATTGAATTTAGGATTTTTTTTTTTTTCCACCAATAAAGCACGGGGCGAGCTTGAGTAAGCTGGAGCCATATTTCAACTTTCAACGCTTTGAAGTTTGAACTCATAAATAAATTTAGCAATAACATCCAAAAAAAAAAAATCGGAGGCTATATTTTTGTTCCAGTACATTCCTATCTCATCCTATATATATTCATGATTATTTATATCTTATCCTAAATATATTCGTAGTAACTTATTTTATTTTACACGTATTAAGAAAATCTCGGCACTAATGATAATCGATCATATTACTACTTTATTAGGAGAGCTACCTAAGTACGTTTAACCAATCCTCACTCAGCAACTCAAAAGCAAATCAATACAAACCCACGTGATCTATATTTGCTTATGGAGCTCTTGTTCTTCGTCATGCACCTCCTAATCCTATTTTACTGGCTTATTTATACCCAAATTCATTAAAGTTAGTTTCTTTTTCAGTTTTAAACTGAAACATTTTTTTTTTAAAAAAAAAATCCTTGATAATTAATGAGAGTTGCATTACTGACAGCCTCACATTATTAAAAAGAAATTGAAAGAATGTGCTGAAATCATCTGGGCTACAAAACCCCAATTTGCCAATTGGCCTGCTTACCATTAAACAAATCCTAATATTTTTTTTTTCCCGAATATTAAACAAATCCTAATAACTGAAAGCATTGGTTGGAAATACTTTGAAGTTACTAGTTCTATAGTCAGAAATTAGGATGCATTTAACAGCTAACTCCTCATCGCCATTTTGTAATGGGATAGGTAGCAAATCCACTCCAAAAGTATATACGAAGGAACAATGATGCCCTCAAAGTTTTTATTGTCTCAATGTCATCCTAAAAATCTCAAAACGTAACAATGTTACCCCTCCCCTATAATAAAGCCACAAACTTTTGAGATTTTCAGAGTGACATTAAGGGCTTGTTTGGTATGAGGAGAGGGGAGGGAAAGTGAGTGGAAAGAAATTTTTTTAAATTGAATTTAAAAAAATTAGAGAAGTGGGGTTAAAAATTTTTAATTAATTTTTCTTACTCTTTTATCTTATATATTCTCTTTATCAGAATTTTATTACCTTACTTCTTCAATCTTTTAAAATTTAACTCATAAAAATTTTTCCTCCCCTCCCTTCTCCTCCAAAATCCCTCACACCAAATAGACCCTAGGATAAAAATAAAACTTTTAGGACAATATGGATGGATTTGCTAATTAAGCATTTTGTAATTGAAATCTTCAGGATTTGATAAACTAAGTATTAACATGTGTCTGCCAAGCAAGCTACGATGAGAGAGAAAGCTAGTGAGAGAAAGAGTGAGCAAAATGGCCAATCGGCCAACACTGAAAATTCTGGAATTGCTTCAGAAGGTGGTGGAGGAAATTCCAAAGAAGAGGATGATCTGCTGGGGAGGAATATCAAGAAAATGTAGGCTGGAATTAGGACAGAAAAGGGAAGGAGTAACGAAGGCCAGAAAGCACAACCCTCTGATGAACTGATGATGGATGTCGAACAGGAAACACAACAGAAACAGAGTATGATACAAAGCAGCAAGAGTCAAATTTCTTATAAAGCGAAACTCTTGGGGGAGACAGCGGAATCTTTGGATAGAAACTTTGATGAACAGATGTTGGAATGGATAAAAGAAGAAGAGGAACAAACTCCAGAATTAACAGAGGAACAAAGGGAGAAATTAGGCTCTATTCCCTCTTTAAACATCTCCAACGACAAATTGAAGGAGCTGTGTAGACCGTGGAAAGATGCTCTCATTATAACAGTATTGGGAAGAAGAACGAACCTATATATGATGAAGGATAGAATCAAGAGCCTTCTTAGATTAGATAATTTCGAATTAATAGACCTGCCAAACAACTATTTTGTGTTTAGAA
The DNA here is from genome assembly GCA_963855925.1 of Inga laurina. Lineage (NCBI taxonomy): Eukaryota > Viridiplantae > Streptophyta > Magnoliopsida > Fabales > Fabaceae > Inga > Inga laurina. Next base: position 11,440,896 of record OY979701.1, on the reverse strand, counting down.
CGATGGACAAAGTGTTGTGTTCCAAGCTGCTTTTCGAGGGTCCATGGCTAATCCAAGGCCATTACTTGGCTGTACAATGTTGGAGCCCAAATTTTAATCCATACTGCAATAAAGTAAGGAAGGTAGCTGTTTGGATAAGGGTTCCAACCCTTCCTATGCATATCTATTAGAGGAGTGCATGTTTGAGATTGGAAATTTAATAGGGAGAACCCTTAAAGTGGATATGAACACTCTAGCCAATCAAGGAATCAACAAGCAGACGGTGGAAAAAGGAAAATTTGCAAGAGTAGTGTTGAAGTTGATCTCAATAAAAAATTGCAATCAAGATTTATTCTCAGAAACAGAGTCTACACAGTGGAGTATGAGGGGCTTAATGCAATTTGCTTTAAATGCGGTTGGCCACACAATCGATACATGTTCATTGAAGGCACTGGAGATAAATGCGCCACCGTCTTAGACGGTGTCGGAAAAATTGCAGACGGAGGAAGAGGGAGGAGAACTAACCGTGAAACAACCTATACTAGCTATTCCTGGCATATCGGTGGAAGAGGAGTATGGCCCTTGGATGCAAGCTAGGTCCTCGGGCAGATCACGCCCCCAAAACAATAATTGATAAAGAAATCAATCTGGCAGAACGGCTATTTTAGATCAGAAAGGAGGAAAAGACACTGATAGAAGCTCTGGATCGAGATTCAGCATCTTACAACCGGATTCGGCTATCTTGTCCAAAAATACATTGAAGTCAAACAAGAAGAATAAAGGGGTGGAGGCTCAGTAGAGGAAGAAAGAAAGTCAGAATCTGAACACGAGTGGAGGTGACGGAAAGAAGACTAGGAAAATGGAAAATTTGATTTCCATTTTTGAGGCAGGTGGAGTGAGCGGCACAAAGTCGGACACAATGGAGAGAGACGCAGTGAAGGAGCAAGCTGATGGAAGGATTAAGCAGATAGGAGACTCGACGGGTTTAAGTCAGGAGGAAGGAGACACGGTGGGCCCCGATATTTCAATGCAAGAGGAAGGAAATAAGATTATAGGAGAAGGAGGAAGTGGGCCAAATGAAGCCCAAGAGCTTGAGGTGTCTAGAAATGAGATTAAAAAAAAAAAAGAAAAGGCCCTTTTTGGGAGAAGCTAAAGTGTGAAAAAAATACAAATGGAGGTGGGCCAAAAAATCCAACTCAATGTTTCAAAAAAAGCAATTGGGTAGAAAACATGTCTTGGTCTTTGGGTCTGCTTCAAATAAAGGGTCCAGCGGATTGGTTTTAACTAATAGGTCCGAATACATGGAGAATGATATGGGGAATTATTATCAATGTGAAGTAAAACCCGGTACATACAGTGGAATCATAAGGCAACACAATAAAGGTGGGTTGCATCCGACAAGACCACCAGACCATATGGCTATACAACAAGCTATGGTTGTAAGTGAAGAGAATGTTGCGAAACTTGAAGCTGAGGCTGAAACACCCAATGCTGCTGGCGAAGGAGTGCTCGTGGATATGGAAGTTAGGCAAGTAACTAGACTAGGCCAATAGTTTTCAGCAGGGTCAGGTAAGTGTTTCTATCCTAAATATTTATTTTATGAATTCTATAAATATACTATCTTGGAACTGCAGGGGTGCAGCGTCTAAAACTTTTCCTAATAGAATTAGAGATGTGTTAAGGAATAATGATGTGAAGATTATGATCCTTATGGAGACTCGTGTGAGTGGTAATAAGGCTAATAGGATTATTAAAAAGTTGGGTTTCAATACTTGGATTTGTTTGGAAGCTACCGGGTTTGCTGGAGGTATATGGCTCCTATGGAATGTGGAAGATATTTCGGTCCATTATATTTCCTCTACTACGCAGGTAATCCATACGAGAGTGGTGATGATCAAAGAACCAAAGGTGTTTATGCTTTCTTGTATCTATGTTGAACCAAATTGTATCCTTCGTCAATTTCTATGGAATGATTTCAGTGTTTCGGTTACTATCTCGTGGATTGTTATTGGGGATTTTAATGCATATCTATATGGTGAAAATAAATGTCGGGGTTCTGAGCCGGACCTAAGTTCCATAAGGCAATTTCAAGATTGTATTTCGGATTGTCAGCTCATTGAAACTGAAACTATTGGTGAAAGTTTCACTTGGGATCGTAGTTTTGTAAAAGAAAAAATTGATGGGGCCTTTATGAACTCAAAGTGGAATCAGTCATATCCTCTTACAAAGGTGCATCATTTGTGTAAATTCGGATCGGATCATCATCCTATTCTGTTGAAATCTTATCCTTCGGATTACCGAAGGCCAAAAACATTTTTCCGTTGCCAAGCGGCTTGGTTCTTAGAGGAAGGTTGTCATGATATGGTTGAGGAAGCTTGGAGGGGCGATCACTGGAATGCAAAAATTGCTAACTTTGCTAATAAGGCAGGAGAATGGAATAAAAAAAGAGTGGGCAATCTAAATGAAAGGAAATGGAAGACTCTTCAAAGGCTTGCAGGTATTGAGAGAGCTAGGGCTCGGCGTGATAGCCAATACTTGATCCAAACTGAAAATGAGTTATGGAAAGACTACAATAAACTGTTGGCTCAGGAAGAACTGGTGTGGTACCTGAAATCTAGATGTCATTGGTTGAACTGGGGAGATCAAAACAGCAAATTATTTCACACTGCAGCGACTATCAGGAAAAGGCGTAATAAAATTAAAGGTATGAAAAAGGATAATGATGAATAAACTTTTGATCAGGATGAGCTCAAAAGTATGGTTGTTGATTACTATAAAAACTTGTTCCAGAGTGGCATTCAAAATGTTGATAGCATTAATACTAATACCAGGTTTCATAGCTTGAGTGAATCAGAAATTATCAAGATGAATGCGGTGGTGTCACAAGAGGAGATCAAAAGAGCAACTTTTGATATTGGGGTTGTCAAGGCCCCGGGGCTTAATGGTATTCAAGCTATTTTTTATCAAGAATATTGGCCAATTGTTGGGGAGCATATTGTGGATCTGGTTAATGACATTTTTCAAAATCCAAAAAGGGTTAAAGACATCAATAATGCAAATATTGTGCTCATTCCGAAAATGGATAAACCAGAGAGTATTACGGATTTCAGGCCCATTTCGCTGTGTAATGTTAGCTATAAAATTATTACCAAGATCCTCAGTTGTCGCCTTCAGGAGGTAATACGGAAACTTGTTGGACAACATCAACATAGCTTCATTCCAAAGCGCCAGAGCAGTGATAATATAATTATTATGCAAGAAGTCATTCATTCAATGAGATCCAAGATGGGGAAGAAGAGTTGGATGGCTATAAAGATGGATCTTGAGAAGGCATATAATCGTCTGAAGTGGTCATTCATACAGAATATGCTTCAAGCTGTGGGTATAGAAGGGAAAATCTGTGATCTTATTATGACATGCATCTTGAGTTCATCCTTTCAAGTGCTGTGGAATGGAGAAATTACTAATACTTTCAATTCTTCTCGTGGAATCAGACAAGGAGACCCTCTCTCTCCTTATATCTTCACATTGTGCATGGAGCGGTTAAGCCATCTTATTCAAGATGTTGTTAATGCTAGATTATAAAAGCCTATCTGTCTTAATAGAGGCAGTCCTCCGATTTCTCATTTTATTTTTTGCAGATGATCTTATTCTATTTGGTGAGGCGTCAGAGGAACAGGTTGATAGTATGCTGAACTGTTTACAGGTTTTCTGCAATGTCTCCGGTCAAAAAGTAAACAGAAGCAAGACTCGAGTTTACTTTTCTAAAAATGTTCATTTCAATAGGGCTTATGGGCTTAGTAGAGCTATGGGAGTACGACTAACTGGAGATCTGGGTAAATATCTTGGTATACCTTTATTTCATAAAAGGGTATCCAAGGTTCTGTTTTATCCTATTCTTGAGAGAACGCATAAGAGATTAGCAAGCTGGAAGAGAGGGTGTCTGAACATGGCAGGAAGAATTACTCTTATTAAATCAATTCTATCGGCTATTTCGGCGTACTATATGCAAACCATGTTACTGCCTAGATGAATTCTAAGGGATCTTGAAAAGAAAAGTAGGAGTTTCTTATGGGATGAAAGGGATGATCAGAGGAAATTACACCTTATCTCATGGGATCAAATAAAGAAGGATAAGAAGGATGGTGGACTAGGCATACGGGATATGTGTAAACAGAATGAAGTGTTCGTGATGAAGCTGTGCTGGAATCTTCTTACTAATAAGGATGCTTTATGGACGAGAGTGCTTAGGGGTAAATATAAATGGGATCATATGAATAGACCTATGCCGAGGAGGAGTGCTTCTTATACGTGGAAGGGTGTTTGTTCGGTTTGGGAGAAATTCCAGAAAGGGGTGAGAATTAAAATTGGTGATGGTGCTTTAGCCTCTTTTTAGTATGACAACTGGTCGGAATTAAATAAACCTTTGATTGACTTAGTCCCAAATATGGAAGCTTTCATGGATATCAATGTGAAGGTTCAAGAGTTTGTAAATCCGTGGGGTGAATGGGATATTAGAAAATTAAGCATGTGGTTCCAGTGGTCGGTAATAGAGCAAATTGTGAAGACTCAACCACCTTGTGTAGAAAGAGGTGATGATATATATTTTTGGAAACCGGCTGCTAATGGTTGTTTTTCTGTTAGTTCTATATATCATTTTTGTTTTGCAGGTTTCTGAAACCAGGATCAGTCAGGCTGGAAAATGCTATGGAAATGGAGGATACCAGAGAAGATTAAATCCTTTATGTGGCTTGCAGCACATGGAAGGATCCATACGGTGAAGATGAGGGTACAAAGAGGCTTGATAGAGCACGTGGTGTTCTTTTGGATGTAGCGCTGAGGAGGACATCATGCACTTACTAAGGGAATGTGTTAATACAAAGGAGAGATGGATATCCTTAGTTAATCCAGTTCTGTGGGATAAATTCTCTACCTTACAAGGTTTAGAGGGGATACAATGGAATCTCAGGAATGAGGCTGGTAGAAACTTCACTAGAAAGGTCAGCTGGCCAACCTTGTTTGGGTATATATGCTGGGACATCTGGGTAGCTCGATGTTCGAAGTTGTTCAGAGACGATCAACAAACTGGAGATAAGAACGGTCATTCGAGTTTCTTCCGAGCCAGTTGGGATATGGATTTACAAAACACATGTCGTTTCTACAAAAGCGCTATGGTTGAAGATCAAATAGGTTTGAGGGGTAGACTCGGTTCTGTTTCCCTGGAGATAGATGCCTCAGTCTTGGATTCGAGAATGACAAGATGCGTAGGAGCTATCAGAGATGCAGACGGCAATTGGATCAGTGGGTACATCAGCAAGCTTATTCAGGTGCCTCCTATGGTCGCAGAGATTATTGCAATTATCCATGGCCTTCAGATATATTGGAACAGGAATTTAAAGAATATTATTATTTCCACAGACTGTCTAGAGGCCATTAACTTAATCATGAGGGATTCTGATAGAGATCATCTGTTCAGGGAAGTAATAGAAGACGCACGTCTTTGGATGGCAAAGAACTGGCACGTCCTCCTTATGTTTGTTCCTAGGAAGGAGGTGTTTGATCATGATTGATTGTTGTTTTGTTCTGGCACTCCTCTGTGAGCGTGTTTCTTTGTAGCCTCTTCATTGGGCAATGAATTCCAGTTTGCATTCAAAAAAAGAAAAAGAAATCTTCGGTGCAACAGAATTGAGCATTGCGTTTTCGAATGTGCTGACGTAACAGGACTATATGCCGAGTACAATTAATAAAATTACATTCAATTTTTTTTTAATCAAAAAAATTACATTCAAATTGAAGCACCGAAATTTCCTTGCTAAGCATATTCCCCTAACCTTAGAAGGCACATGCCAAAAAAAATTAAAATTACAATTACAATTAAGATCAACATATGCCCTCTCACGTCACGATGTCCATTGAGGAAGAACTCTTCCTTCACTATACCTACGATTTATATCCAATGCAGCATTCTCTATATTGTCAAAATCAAGATCTTCATCTAGGCAATCTTTAAAATAATCTTCTTCTGCACCAGAATCATAAACCACGGCTTTTATATTGTTTCTCTTTACCGTCCTTTTCTTTGAACGACCATTACTTCTAATGCATTCGTCGTCGCCGTCGCCGTCGCCGTCCCCTTTTCCGTTTGAGCCTCGTCTCCTTTTAGCAGAGTCATTACTCTCGTTGCTCCAGCTGCTGCTTTTGTCCGACTTGTTATATTCCCTTATCGTCTTTTCAATGGTTTCAAGTAACCGATCTCCATACTTGCTCACCTTGGCCCTGAATTAAACCCAAATCTCAATTAAAAATTTGGACCATATTGGCATGGATATTTAAACTCATAAAATATCCAGCACATTACTCTGATTGAACCAACATACTCACTCAACTTCTCACATATTTATCCCGTGTAAGCACAAAAGTGCTTTTTTTTAAAGCTAATCCAAACGGGCACCAAGTTTAGTAATGAATGCAATGGGAGGAGTGGACCCCAAACATAGTCCTACTTATTTGTACCACCTTTTTTAAACGCATGACTGCATCAATGTATATATAACTCAAATGAGCTTCATTTTGAAACTAATCTAGCTATGCCTAAAGTAAACTTACTTGCTGATGCCATTGATCTCAAGGAGCTCTTCTTTGGTTCTTGGTAATCTCTTGCTTATCTGCTGCAGCGTAGCATTTCTACATCACAAGAGAAATATTGGCTCAGCAGAATTTTACTAAAGCGGGAAAAAAAATCACCATTTGTTCGTAGTCAATAACCATGTTAGAAAGTCAATCCTAGACAGAACTACTGGAACCATATGAAAGGGAGAGGAACAGAACTGTCTGCGAACTCACCCAAAAATATGGTAGGCCATTACACCCTCTCCAGCTTCTTTGACAATAGCAGTCCGCAGCAACCGCAGAGCACTGAACAACTTAGCTGAAAGATTCTGAAAGTAGACTGATATTATAAGAAACTCTGGGATATTCAAAATTTTATCAACAAAAACTGGAAAAAAAGAAAGAAAGAAAGAGTATCTGCTATATACCAAGTCCACTTCAGTTTGAGGTGCGCCAGGACTGTCATTTTGTGGAAAATTCACCTTCCCAGATGTCAGAGAGCCTTTAGCTGGTGTTATGCCTGGAGTTCCCAACTTTGAAGCTTTAACCGAGGAAGGAACTCTGCAAAAAGTTATGAATGACGATGAGTGGACAATATAAACTGAAGGGAAAAATATAAATAAAGCTTGCATGTATGATAAATTTAGCTAGTGAAAATTAGACAGAATTCTTGAAAAACAGCTAAAAATTAGCATCTAAATTAATAAATTTGAGAAGCAGTAGTATGTAAAACCTTAATATAATTTTCTGGCCACCAAACAGGTTACGGGCCTTGGACTCGTTGACCTGAAAGGCAAACTATGCGTTAGACAAAGAATCAAAACTAAAAATGGAGAACAACATAAACCTATATAACTCACTGAAGCTCAGAGATAGCATATCAAAGTAAGCTATGATACCTTTAATATTGATGAGACTGATCCATAAATATCACTTTTCTTTACATCCTCCACAAGAAAATCTTCAACAACAAGATGATGCAATACACGGGAAGCCTCTACCTTAGCTAGATGCTTCCCAGCACCATGAAGCCGTACTGTTTCATGCCGGTGTTTTTTGACCTAATTTTGATGTTAAAAAGATATGATTAAAGACAATCAATGGGCATAGACAGCAAGTAAAAGCATGATGACATACAAACTGGTTTAAGGAACCCCGGTACACTTCCAAGATATGAGATGATGAAAAATTCTGCCCTGTTACCTTAACTAGCTCAACCTACACAGACGAAATTCAAATGCAATGAAACTGATGTCAAAGAATCAAACAATTATAAATAAAATTTCATAAACATAAGGAGTAATATTTAAATTGCTTCCAAACCAATTGCTTTGCGATCTCTGTGACATCCTTCTCTATAAAACTCTTGACCTTCAAACAGTTATCACATGTTTTCCTACAGTGTGCAGAATCAAACCTCTCCCCAAAATGAGCAAGCTGCAGAAGTCGCCGACAATCAGCATCATTTTCACAATAGCTGACCTGAAACAGTTCAAGCCACAAATTTAGATGTCAAGACAACAGGAATATAGTAACCATATGGTGATTGGTGACAGACAAATGCAAATTCAGTGTCCTAAAAGGTACCATCCGCTGAAGGTTTCCAGTGTTGGTTTCTAGCACCCTCCCTGAATTTGTCAAATTTGATCGATTGTATCCAGATGTCATTGGACTTTGCTCTATTGCTCCTTGAGTTATCATGTGCTTGACTCGTATCTGTGTACATGCACAAGAAACCACTAAACATATGCAAAAGAAAAGAAAAAAAATTAAACAGAATTTAGTTTTACAATTTATACGGACATAGTCACTATAGCTATAATATAGTATGCAGGATGAACGTTGACCGTCTCTGCCAGCTCGTCCACACTCCTGAAAGCAAAGAGATAGCCATAGAAGTGAGGCAACACGATAAACTAGACAAATATCAGCAACGACAATTTGAGTTCAACAGAGACCTGGTGGTAGCCTTCAATAGATTTTGGGAGAGAGTGATGAATCACAAAGCGAACATCAGGCTTGTTGATTCCTGAAAGATCAACTTTAATATATGATTTCATTCAATACAAAATGTAATAAACACTGGCAGAGAAGAAAAAAATACCCATTCCAAATGCCACAGTAGCACACATTATATTTATTTCATCTTTGCTCCATTGATTTTGAACAAAGGTTCGTTGAGAAGGATCCATGCTACCATGATAAAATGCAGTTTTATGTCCACATTCCTGAACAATGAAGTAACTATATAATCTATTTGCAAACTAAAAATGAGATGTTAATCTCTTAATTTATTTTTCAGTTAGAAACACCTCAAAGGCTCAATAAGTTTACAGCAATACAGTTTCACCTACAGGAAAGTCATAGACTTGTGATTTTCTGTGACAAGAATCGCAAGATATCTATATAAACGTGCAAAAATACTAAACAAGCATGAGAGGTAACTTGATGGAAATGTAGGCATCCATAAGTCAAATACATATAACAAAAATACAAAACAAAGCATGATGAGATAGGAAATCTTAGTGTTACTAATTATTTACATGTGTTGAGGCTATTGTTGGAAATATGTTCTCAAATGCACAGGTGTGTTGTCATTGAACACACAAGGAATTTATCTCACTGCACTTCCCCTTCATTGTCCAAAACATAGTACAATTTGAAGAAATATAAAATGCCCTAACTTCTTAAATATTTAATACAATTAACCATAAACTTTTACAATGCGGAAGGCCTCTAGTAAATGACAAGGTAAGCACCAAAAAGTATTCCATATCAGACAAATTACGTTAATGAGAGAAGCACATCTCTATGGCAACACTTCCAATATATATTGATGGATTATTGTATGATTCTAGATGGATCTATGGTGAGAAGATAGAAACCGACAAATATCATATCAGTATTGGAAAATAATTTGGGGTGTTAGTCCAAAGCAACATAACTATTTCATGAGTTCAGAATCAATTTGATTTAAAAGTAACATATTTAAGATTTAGAAAAATGAAAAGATGCTGCCCGAAACTTTGAAAAGAATTTGAAGATCTGGTACCCCACAATAGACTAACATCTGGCAGTCAGAGGATGGAAAAGTATTTTGGCTAACCAAATCAATAAAATAAGAATAAGCTAAAATGTTTGCCATGGCATTAGCAATATAACATTTTCAAGATTCTGTAAATCCAATGCATAAAATCCTAAATTCCACAAACCAACAAAACAACCAACCTGTAATTTTTCAGCAACTTTTTCACAGTCAGTTCGTGAAAGACAATAAATAATGCCACATTCATCATAGTGATTTTCCCTGATAAATTTATCAATGTCCTCCAAACACTTCCTTGTCTTGGGGACAACAGAGTACCTGCATTATTAAAATAAATCTCAATTCACTGGTTCAAGGCCTAATAAGGATATGGTCATTGTCAGATATACCATAAATTTGGGCGATTAAAACTTTGCCGGAAAACAATGCAGTTGACAAGACCAAGAGCTTGAACAACATCTTCTTTTACGCTGGCTGTTGCTGTAGCCGTCAAAGCTAGAACAGGAGTATTTGGAAATTTTTGTTTCAATATACCAAGGCCCTGGATCAATTGGCAGAATGATTAAAATTCTAACAAAATGCAAAGTGACATTGGATAAATTTAAAAAAGCACAAAAGCTCTAACCTGATAATCTGGTCTAAAATCATGCCCCCATTGGCTCACACAGTGAGCTTCATCGATTACAATCCTAGAAAGCAACTCACGAACATGCAAACTTTCCAATTGCCTCAAAAGAACATCACTTCTGCAGTAAAAAAAATGATAGAAGTTTATGAAGAGGATTTGACTTCAAAACTATATGTATCAAACATTTTTTTGAAGGTTGGAGCTGCCATTGGCAAATAAAAATACTCACTTGGCAACTTTTTCAGGTGTTACATATAAAAACTTGTATTTAGAATGATCCGAATTAATTTCTCTCAGGATCTCCTGCTGTTCGGACCAATCCATATTGGAACTTAAGTATGCAGCAGGGATATTTGCCTGCATGGAAGACCAAAGGGGAAATGTGAAAGTGTTTCAATTGGAAAAAAACAACAATGAAAATTAAAAGCAAGTCAATGAAAAAATATCAATACCTGCAACAAATGCATTATTTGATCTTGAATAAGGGACACAAGGGGAGAGATTACTAAAGTTATGCCAGGACAAATAAGAGCAGGGAGCTGCAAGGCAACAGAGCAAAGTTGTAAGACACAAGGACCTTAGACAGGAAATCCTGAAGATACTTTTCATATCATGCATGAAAAATTGATCTTGCAAATTGACTAGGGTTGGCCATTTGGAAAGAAGATACTACAATACAACATTCATCATGACTAATAAAACTCAGAATTCCCACGCAACCCAAGATTGAAACGTAAGATTGAATTTCTCAAATGGTGTGTACAGTATACATCTTTTTTTTTTTTGCCTGAAAGTACAGTGTACATCTAAGGACAAGTCAAAGAAGCCACGAACTCATATTCTCTAGAGATAGCAAATTACCTGGTAGGTCAGACTCTTCCCTCCACCTGTAGGCATTAGGACAAAAACATCATATCCGCTCATTGTCGCATTAATAACCTCTCTCTGATTGGGGCGGAATGAATGATTTCCAAAAACCTTTTTATTATTGGCCTAAAAGGAAGACAAGGAAAAAATAAAATACTGGACTGATGGTTAACAAGCACTAGAAGTGGACAATAATTATATACCTCCAACTTTTTTGTCCAAGGAAAATTTTGGTCACTCCAACGTTTGTCTCCAGAACCTTCAATGTATTTAACATCAATAATCTTTGGAATAAATGTTTCTCTCTCCATTGGGCCTGATGACATGCCATACTTATCAACAGAAGAGAATGAAAATGACTGGAATGATGCTCCATATGGCTCATTATTCATATAAGCCTGGTTATCATATCTCACTGATCCACTCCTGAGCTCAGTTCGATTTAGTGTCTCAAACTGAAAAGAAGTTGGAGGTGCTGTGGACGCTGAAAAATGTGAGTTTTGTCTTTCCTCAACAAGCTTACAGGAATGAATATATCTTTCAAGCTGCTGAATTTGCTTATTTAACTGTGACCTGTCAACAGAGATTTTTCTTTTAAGCAAACACAATTTAGTGCCTGATGCTTTAATTTTTTCTATGCAACTTCAGTATTCAGTTTAAAAGTGTATGCTGCAGCCTTTTCTAAAATGTATATTTTGCTTAAAATAATGTAACTACAGTATTACAATAATAGTATTAATAATAAGTCTCCAATTACCACAGGGACCTAACTCACATAAACTTGTATATCAAAAAATAGTCTCCAGTCAAAATAAGGATCAGTCTAATTGTTAATTTGTGACATTTTCTTCATCCTTTGCTTCTACCTTTTTCCTTAAATGTAAGTAAAATAATGAAGAAAGCGGGTGTTGGAAATGGAAAATAATTTCAAAGGAAACCCAAACCTGTCTTCGCGAAGCTTAGCTATCTGTGAAGAATTGAGGCTGTCAACATTGTCAAGCAGTTCATTGGAGATAGCAATCAGATTGTCCTTCCATTCCTGCAAATGATTTGCGGCCTGAGGGCAAAGCGCTACCTGTATCCAGTTTCAGACTTTGGCATATCAACCTGACAAATCAACCTCAACAACTCATAAAAGGACAATATATATTTGATCATAAATACCTTGTAACCATGAATGCAATCTGAGCACAACTCCAGTGGAAAACCATGTTCCTCTTGTCTAGCAACACTATTTGCATCACCAGTAGGAGATATAGGAGGAAACTTGGCTAATGATGGTTTAGGAGTGCAAGTCGACTGGTAATTTTCCACTATTTGGTCAACATCAATGTTCTATAAAACAGAGACAATGCAGGACGTGGATGAAAGGAGAGGAAAATATTAGGTTTATGTAATTAAGCAGTTACAATAAATTTAAATGACTGATTTGAAAAACAACTGAGTAACCACACTTTAAACAAGGAAATAAATAGATAAAACAATAGAATTGAAATATAAAAATATTAGCCACTCATCAGTATACACCACACAAAAAAGTGAGGCAACATGTGTTCCCTTTGGCTTTAAACACTTGCAACTGAGATCAGGTAAATTCTTCAGAGAGAAAATAGACAACAAGCTTTAGAGAAACTTATACAGATACCTTCACCAATCCAATTAGAAACTTAAGTGGGCCCATTGTTGACATAGTTCACTTATTTTCATTATAGTCCAATGTGTTCACAGCAAAATGTTCCTGCTGTTGACCCAAAAGAATTTAACTCATTCAGATTATTACATTGTCACAACTCACCCCAAGTATGTCATCATCATCCTCATCAAGGTTGTCAGCCATACAATTTGTTGACCTGTTAACTTCAGCAGTATACTTTGTACAGTGGTTCACTGGACCATCCAAAACTCGAGGACAATTATTATTGACTGTTGGAGTGGTGGCTTCATCAAGGCGCCTCAAACTATCCCCTCCTTCAGCTATAGGATTACTTGATGGAAAATATTGATTAGATTTCACATTGTTTTCACTTAAGACGTTAAAATTATTAAACTGAAAGCATCTATCATTCTCAGAACTTCTCTGCGAGGTAGTTGTTCTCTTGTCTGCAAGAACCGGAGGACTGATTTGTATGGTTTTTCCCGGTTTGGCATAGTTCCTGCAAGAATTTTGTAGACTTGAAAGAGCACACCAAGCCTGCCAGGATTTGTTTTTTGGCCACAAGTCACTAACAAGTCATAAGGATGTACAAGAAGAACATGCAACGTTGATTTACCAACTAAAGGGAAATATAGTACAAAGAAAAGTTAAGCCTGAGTAATCTGACTCCAACGCTCAAAACCATCATATAAAGGAGGCAAGTTATTGCTGTACAAATTAGGCAGGAAAATAGACCATCAGTAATTTTTAACTAATCCCAAATTTATAACATGTCCACTGAGGGACATCAGGGGAAACTCCCGCACAGAGTAAACTGGCTAAAACAAGGTAAAATTACTTATGTTCCAATTAGCATTTTTACCTTCTCAACTTGTGTTCTTTGCAGACTTTCAATATTTTGATTTTGACAGAGTACAAATCTGGAAAGCAAAAAAAAAACAAGTTAATAAGGGTTTGCTAACAACAATCTTGTAATCTTCCAAGAGCCACAACAGACAAAAACAGAAAATTCATCAAATTTCAATCATTAATGAATATAAGGAAAAACCACAAAAATATGGTTAAACTGCCACATGAATCCAACATGGATACCTTGAAACTCAAAATTTAATCAGTTTGAGCCATCATTTATCACGTTCTCCAAGAGGAAAATATTAAGCCTGGACTATGGTAATAATAATCTGAAGTAGCAAATGGATTATTAGCAGAAACAAACGCAAATGCTGCTATCACTACACTATTAAGCATTGCACTCCCTTAAAGTAACTTCCTAGTCACAAATAATCAATCTTCTATACCCCATCTATAAAGGTCTAAAATAGTTTTTTTAAAAAACTTGTATGTTTTGACAACCTCTAAAATAGCCAGCATTATATCTCACATTAAAAGAGTTATTAAAGGACTATATACTGCAACCTCTGTACAATGAAAAAGGTAAAAAAAAAAAGATATCCTTATAAACCATACCTCCCACGCAAGGCTTCTTCAGAGCATGGCTTTTGAGTTGGCAAGGAGAGTAGAAAGTTGGAAGTCAAAAACCTGTTTTGACGTGAAAAGTTCTCATGTGCACTAGCATGATCCAACCAATTGACTTTTGGAAGCCCATCACTGGCTGAATTGGTTTGACTGAGAACCATTCAAATGCAATTAGTGGCTACCCAAAAATTAATAAAAGGAAAAGGAGGAGGAATGTATATAAAACCATTACCCTTGCCTCATTTTGATTTTTCAGTAGTCATTGCAACATGCTTGCTGGTTTCACCCGCCATTCCCCCCGCTCAGTAGCCACAGCATAACATTATAATCCAAAATTCTGCTTTAAGCAAAAATACGTAATGACAAGCTTTAATCAATACCTAATAATGGCCATTGTCCCGTTTATGCCAACACGATAACCATAAATAAAACTAAACTTCTCGAAAAATTCTCAGGGCCATTTTAATTTCCCCTGCTGAATTCCACTCGGTGATAAATAAAGGCATAGAATATGCCTGTAAACTAAAACCCGCGGACTGTCATTCCTATGATTACCAGCAAGGCATCCTTTCCAGCATCAGCAAAAACACGTTTGAGACAAGCATGTGAAGTAAAACCCTAGAAATGTGATGAGTTTGAGATCATAGAACGAACCATGATTGAGACAGAAATGGACCTACACGAAGATGAGGCTTGCGAGTTGCGGTGACGAAGAATATGCAGTGACGAGCAGCAATGGGCGAAGAGAAGAAAGAGATGAGTGGAAAAGTGAAGGCGCAATCTTCAAAACTCGGTGAGCGTGGCATTGGCGGGAGTTTTCTGTCTTAAACCAAAGCTTGGTGGGAAATTGACTTTGGTCTTTACCCAAATTATAACATGGGTGTGAAAACATGGATAAAATTTGAGGATTTATTTCATTTTCGAATAGTTAACAAGTTACTCCCTCCTATTTATAAGTGGAGCGAAAATGTATATTTTGATTCTATTTATAACATCGTCGTTAAATTTTATATACTGACTATCTAAATTACGTAAAACTTTTTTCTATTTTGAAAATGTATATTCACCTTTATTAAAATTAAATGTATGTTATAGAAACCCCCTATATATTTAAGATTTCATTTTCATCCCCTAAATTTAGAGCTGGGAATCAGGGCCGGCCCTTGACGGGCCAGGGCCTAACAGGGCCGGCCCTAAAGGGCTCGGGGTCAGGAAAATTGCAATTTTTCAAAGCCCGGCCCGAGAGCATCAGGGCCAGGGCCGGCCCGCAGGGCCCGGAAGTCCTTTTCACAATATTTAATTATTTTTCCTACGTATTTTCCCCAGAGAGATATAATTAGTAAATAACAACAATTAAAGTTCTAATTTAATACATAAATGTTGTCAACATTAAGATTTAAATAACACATCTCTTGCAACAAACAAACACAGTTACTAATGTATAATCAAAGGTAAAATCATGTCCATAAATAACTTACACAAAAGCCAAAGTATAAAAAGGCAAGAAGCTAAATACTCTAACATCTAAGCAACATGAGTATGACGACTATCATTTTCACCTTCTTCGCCACTATCATCAATTTCAAGGACATTTGATTGTGTGTCACTTTGAGTAGTAAGTTCAAGTAGTCAAATAATCACAACCTCTATCAAAAATCATACTACATCACGAAGAACAGTATATAATATGATTTTATTCTAAATAGGCAGAACAATATACTCAAAAATCACAATATGATTCAATTAGACAAAACAATATACTCAAAAATCATACTCTATACAATATAAGGACAGAGTGACATATAAATCAATAAGGCAAATAAAAAATGTAACATGGTTCCCTTTCCAAGCAAAAAAAATAAAAGATAAACGGGCCTAAAGGGCCAGCCCGAGGCCCTCCAGGGCCGGCCCTTTTAAGCCCGAGGCCCTACAAGGCCGGCCCTTTTAGGCCCGACTTCCTTTTCAGGCTACAATTTACAAGCCCGGCCCTTGAAGGGCCAGGGCCTAAAAGGGCCGGCCCGACGGGCTCGGCCCGTTTTCCCGGCTCTACCTAAATTATTAGTTGACCGTGTTAGAACCGGCTGACACCCAAGAGGGGGGTGAATTGGGTGTAAGACAAAAATCTTAAGAACTTTGGAAATCTTTTTGCATCTTAGAGGAAACAATAAATATGAAAATAATGAATCATAAATCAACAGTTAATATATGCTGGAAATATAAGAGTTTAAGGAAGAGAGTATGCAAACTGTGATTTATCCTGGTTCGGTCCAATCTGTGATGGCCTACGTCCAGTCCCCAGGCTCCTCCTGAGATTTTCAAATCCACTATTTTCTTGTTTAATCCAGGCACAAGAAAAGCCTTTACAAAGTTCTCACTAAGTACTCCCCCTTACAACAAGTCTTACGAGCAGAGTAATTCCTAAGACCTTTCCCTCCTGCTTACCTATGCAAGTCCAACGAGCAGCAACGTTCTCTTCTGCTTACACCACTGTAAGTCTTACGAGCAGCAACGTTCTCTACTGCTTGCACCTTGTAAGTCTTACGAGTAGAAAGTCTTACCGGCAATTCTCTCTACACTTGCCCGTAAGGAAATCAACCCACTCAAGGTCCCTCTACCTTGAGATCAATTCAGAAATACAATTGAAAGTGTTTTCAGACTCTCTCACAGAGTAGATATAATGAACATTGAAGTACAATACAAAAACTCTCAAAGGTAAATAATATAGAAGCTGGAGAAACAGAGAGTATGTGCGATGACTATTGATGTCAGGATATTGGCATTTGGACGATGTATACACTGAATCTTTTTACTTCTGTTTTGGATGATCTTCTATTTATAGCTGATGAGGATTGATGACCGTTTGAGCATTTCAACATAACCGTTGGAGTGTGACTGCTTCGTTCGTCCGTTGCTTGATTTTGAAAAACTAGCCGTTACGTACGTTTGACGCTCCGCTTCCGTAAAATCAGCTTTTGACTCTTCACATCATATCTTCATTGTATTCTTGGAGAAATACATTAAATACTAATACAATGAAGTGTAAGAATGATTAGAAGCAATAAGAATTAGTTATATGATCATTCCATTGATTTCTAGAATTTTCGGGTCGTTGCTCTGTTTCCTGGGAAGCATTACTCGAGTACGTACTCGAGTAAACATCAAGTTTCTTCACAGGTTACTCGAGTGGCTACTCGAGTGACCTTCTATTTTCTCCATAACTTACTCGGGTAGTGACTTGAAGTTCTCTCTTCATGCACAGTGCTTTACTCCAGTAGTGACTTGAAGTTTTCGTAAATAACTCTTCATGAACAGTGATTTACTCCAGTAGTGACTTGAAGTTTTCGTCAATGTACAGTGATTTACTCCAGTACCGACTTGAAGTTTTCGTCAATAACTCTTCATGTACAGTGATTTACTCCAGTACCGACTTGAAGTTTTCGTCTAAAAAACTTGCTAGCACAGTGCTTTACTCGAGTACATACTCGAGTAAATTGTTGCAGTGGTACAAAACGCCGAGAGCAACATTTTTCAGAAACAGAGTTACTCGAGTGCATACTCGAGTATCACTTGAAAACTTTTACCTGTTACTCGAGTGGTGCCTTTAAGTGAATTCTTGATTTTGACTTGAAACATGGCAAATTATATATCATCGGAAAGCCCTCATCGTTTACATTCCAACGCAACAAGAATCAGCTCCAAAATTGTTGTGTACAGAAAGTTATGATCCAAAGAATACTACTGTTCTTAGACAATCCTGAAATCACGAGCAGCAACTTCCAGATGGCATAGCTATTAGAATATAACCTCAAATATGTCAAATTACCTATCCATGGAAAGCTCTTTGAGTCTTCTTTCATATGGCACCGGTTTTGTCTCAATCCGATATGTATTTTGAGAGTTATGTCCAAAATACCAAAACTGTCCAGGAATATGACGGTGATTCATGCGTCAAGTTCAACAGATCATATCTCCCTCATCTGAACTCCTTTGAATGTGATCTTGGTGTCAAAAGTTCGTGTTGGAAGTCTAGTTTCATATGCCACCGGTTTCAGTTCGATCCGATATGTGGTTGGAGAGATATGCCCAAAATACCGAACCTATGTTCTGCGCGCGAAAAACAGAGTGCCATTTACTTCAAGTTCCGCCTCGGGTAATTTTCAAGTAACCCGGCAGATTACTCGAGTAAGGCCTCGAGTAAACACATCCAAAATCAGACAATGCCATATTACTCGAGTGATTACTCGGGTAATCATCCCCAAAGGTACCATAGCTTCCGTATACATCATTTTAGCTTCGTATTGACCCATTCCAACTTCCGTATGATCATAGAAGCCTCCGGTATCACTTCTAGGAGCTTGAATCTT
The DNA here is from genome assembly GCA_963855925.1 of Inga laurina. Taxonomy (NCBI): domain Eukaryota; kingdom Viridiplantae; phylum Streptophyta; class Magnoliopsida; order Fabales; family Fabaceae; genus Inga; species Inga laurina. The sequence goes on along the minus strand of OY979701.1, from coordinate 11,422,273 downwards.
GATATTCTCATGTGATCTTGCAAGTTCTTCTTTCTTTAATCTCTTTCTTCTTGTTTTTCTTCTTGATGATCATTCTTCATAACCCAACTTCAATCTTCATCTTTCTTTCTTCAATTCCTTGCCTCTTGATTTTCTTCTTGATGATTATTCTCCATTTATGAGGCATTATAATATCAACCCACAATGATGTCTATGACTAATCTACAAGATATACAACATTAAATATGGTAGTTAGTCAATGTGGAAGGTAAGTATATTATACAAACTTTTTGCTCATATTTAACATCTATATTTGACATCATCAAAACTATTCATATCTAACAGACCGTTATATTTGACTATTAAATATTTGATTTAACCAAAATGCCCCTCTTATAACAAATGAATAAATATGTGAGTAAGATACTCTAACCACCCATCTGTTTCACCTTAATTACACAAACCTCCTCTCTATTTTGAAAATACATATAAACTTCCCTTAAAATTATAATATATGTTATATGAACATTCTTTATATTATGAGATTCTATTTTCATCAAAGTTCTTGAACCCGGACCGGACCGGCCCGGAAACCAGTGAACCGGCCAGTAAACCATTTCGATTCCCTGTTCGGTCCGGGTTCATATTTTAACAAAAATTATTTTTCCTTTAGAATTTCATACTATAAGTCTAAAATTTTCAATTTCTCACCAGTTTTGTCCCGATTTAGCTCCAGTTTGGCCCCGGTCTGACCCACTGACCCTTAACCCAATGCCCCGACCGGTTCAATGCCCGGTCCGAGTTTTAATACCTTGATTTTCATCCACCCAAATCATTAGTTAACCATTAAATTTAACTTTTGGGCTTTTGTTTTACCAAAATGACCCTTTTAATACTAGAATTATGTAAACATATACTCCTCTGGTCCATAATATAAGACATATTTAGAAAGTTCATTTTAGTCCTAAATATAAGATAAAATTTTCATATTTGTCAATATTTTCTTAATTTACTCATATTGACGCTCCATCAATAATAATCAATAAGGAGGAGGAATAAAGGAATTAAGAAAGGTGACTAAGGTATTTTGAAAAATACATGTCATATAAAGTTACTTAACCAACTTCTTTAATCTAATATAATTAAATTAGATAAATATATTTTATATTAAGGATAAGAGAAGCATATATTTAAATGGGGCAAAAAAATTTTATACCCACCAAATTTTAATTCTAATAAATTTTCTAACTTTCTAATATGTTAAAAATTTATTAATTTTGAGATTTTAAAATTTAAAATTTTAACATTTTACCAAATTTATTAAAATTTATTTGTTTTTAGTTCCTTAAACGAAAAAAATATATATCCGACATTTTTTTTTCAATCAAATATAATAAACTATACAGGTTATATAGGTTTGAGAAATTGTACAAGTAATTTAAATTTATGATTTCATATATTTTCTACAAACATTTAAAAAAGCTTGCTCAATGATAAATCCAATGGCAAAAAAAAAAAGCTCGATGATAAATCCCAAATTTTATATAGTTTATCCCACTTTATTTATTATTTTAGGGATTATTTTAGGCTAATTTAGATTTATTAGATAATATTTGGATTGTTAGCTAATTCTAGAAAATAATATAAATCTAAATTCATTATGAGATTATTGGACTTCAATTGTTAATATTTTGATTATTATATTGTGATTAGATAATATTTTTAAATATTAGATAGATCACGATTTTATTTCATTCTTACAAGACAAAGTAAAACAGATTAAAAGATTTTACGGAATAAAATTTTTCTTAAAAGTTAAAAGAAAATCCAATAGTTAGATTTTATTGAACAATTTAAATTTTAATGGATTTGAGTTTTTATCCAAAAAAACCCTCTTCCTCCCTTTTTTAATTAGCCTAGCCGCCGCAACATAAAAGAAACGCACACTCTCACGGATGCTCGTGGAGGATTACCTTCATTCTGAATATTTCTTGGAGCCGCAGACACGCACAGCGAAGGGGGCCATCAATCAACATCTTAGTGTGTGTTTGGCATCACTTATTTCTGAAAAAATAAATATTTATTATATAAGTCGGGATAAAACTCCTCTCACATATTTATCTCGTATACCATAAATCACGAATTATAAATATTTATTGCCCAAAAATAAGTTATCCCAAACAAACGCTTAATACTCTGCCCCTCAATAATAACCACACGCACACTCACCATCATTTCTCCACTGCTCTTATCTCCATGGCCGTGGGTAATTAGTGCTCGAAGGAAGAATGATTTTCATGGCAGCTTAAGTTCTTTTTGGGAGACAACTCGGCAGAAACATGGAGAAGGCTGAAATCTAGGAGTTTATACTTGAAAACTATAAGGAAATATCTTTGCAATTATTATTTTGATTCAAATATTGACATTATTTAGTTTTAAATAATTTTGAGTTATATTATTTGATAACAATACTGTTTTAGATTGTAGAAATATTTATTTTGGATTGGTTTTGTGCTTGAGATAATTGCTGGAATTTTTGTTTTCAAACCTTTGGTTTGTCAATTGAATTATTAATTGAGATTTCATTATTAATTTAATTGTCAGTTTAATTTATCCTCTTAATTGTTTAATTCGGTTGGTTAATTGTCTAGTTGTTTGATTAAATAATTGTAAACATGATTTCCATATTTTATTGAAATTAATTGGGATTGGTTTTAATGGGTGTAATTAACCAACACTTACATCATTATAAGTTTTCTAATCGATTAAGTGCTATTGAGCTTGATTGTTTTCTATGTTTCAATTAAGTGATTAAATTTATTAATTCCTCTCTTTTATCAATCTTCCTTTAGTCTGATTAATTAATTGGGGCTAAGAAAGCTAACTCTATGTAAATCTAAATTGTTCCCTTCGTCGTGTTTGAAGAAAACATTTGTTATCTTTTTTTATTTGATTTTCTTATATGTTATTTTATTTCTTTTCCTTATGATTTTAATTTTCCTTTTCATAAGAACAACCCCCCAAAATTGAATTTGCATTCATTTAGGTTAGTTTCATTCTCCTAAAGATTTTAGAGTCATTTGCATCTTACATTTAGTTAGTTTAATTGCATTTAGACAGTAGAGTCTTGTATTTTAGTTTAGGTCCACTCCATTACATTTTTCATCACCTAAATTCAATTCTCAAGAAAACCTAAAGATTACTCCTTGAAAGAATGATCTAGGCTGCCACTATAATGCATTAGTAGATTGTCCTGGTTATTAATTGATTGCTTTAGTTACAAAAGTGACATCACTCAAATTTTTAAAAGGTTGTAATATTTACAAGCTATCAATTAAAATCTGGGATTTAGTATTAAGGGTAAATTAGTAAATGAATTTTATCTTTTATATAAATTTTAATTGAAAAATATAGTTTTAGAATCTTTTTAGAATATTCTTGATCAAGTTAATTGTTTAAACTTAAGTGTATGCTTTCAAAATATAGAGAAGTCTTTTGTAATTAAAACAAAATAGAAGAGTGGTTAAAGCACTTCACTTTAATTTTTTTACATGAACGTATAATTTTAGTCTTCATTCATTATTGTATAAATAGTTATTTTATTTTAGTAAAAAAAAGTAAATAGTTATTTTCTCAGAGAGTGTGTAGTTAAATAGGAGTAAAGCTAAAAAGTTTTTGAATTTTAAGATAGAATTAATAAAGTTTGAGATTTTCTTGAGTCTTATAAAACATGCTGGAAGTACTTTATAGGAAAAATTAATCTTTTAATTCTCCAACTATTAACTCACTTATAACTCAGTCTTTCACCTATGATTTATCGCGATTCAATTCCTAAACTTTTGACTTACCAATTACTTAGTTCCACATCCCACCGTCTCTCTCATCCACAGAAAGGCATGAAAGAGTCGTTGGCAGGGTTGGGGGTGGTGTTGCTGGACAGGAGAGTAGTGAGGTGGCTAACGTGGGGCTGTGAGTTGGAAGAATTTTGGCTATGTGGAGTTGAGTCGGAAGCCATTTTTGTCACACATGACGACTCAAAACTAAGTTATAAAAAGCTAGAAAAACGAGGAACTAAGTTATAGACAAGTTAAGTGTTTAGAGACTGAGTCGTGATGAGTCATAAATGATGGACTGAATTATAAGTGACTTAATAATTGAAGGACTAAAAAATTGATTTTCCCCACTTTATTTGGGAAGATTTCACTACACCCCTAGTAAAATAAATTAACTTTCATTTGTCTCCAAAATATTATGGAATTTCACTACCTCTCTTTTAGGGGTGGAAATAAACTAGGCTATGTTAGGTTTTGCCTAAATAGGCTTGGGCCTGCAACAAAGATTCAAAGCTTGAACCTGTATGTAGGTTTTTTTTTTAGGCCTAAGCATGGGCCTTCAAAAGTCTGACAAAGTCTGAAGCCTGTTTAAAAGCCTACTTAGATAATATAGACCTTTAAATAGCATTTAAAATATATACCTCCAAATTCATATATGACCCATTCACGCTTGTAAACAATCATGCATTATGTCTTAGAAGCCTAATATCCATTTTTGTTGTAATATTAGGGCTTAGTAAGGAAAGGAAAAGAATGTCTAATGATAACAATTGTCTGAGCAAATATGAATAAGAAAAATTAATCATCTATTGACTAATGAGATATATTTTCTAAAATAGACTAAGCAAAACAAATAATATGTAAAACTAGATTTTATCTCTTTTACTTTTTCCACATAAATTGGGTCAAACTCCTATTACTAAAATTATAATATTTCATTTAACGTTAAAATAAATTCAACAATTATTATGTTATAGTGGAGGGCGCAAATTAGGGGAGAGAGAGTGAGTTAGTGTTGCTATCTCAAAAGATGGAAGAGAAGAGAGGTAGAGGTGAATGATTTATACGAAAGTAATAGTTGAATATAATGACGATGGGATGTGAAATTTAAAATTAAGGTTAAGTTGGTAAATTTATAAATAATTTATAAAATTATTTAGATGATATTATATATACTTATATAATAGTACAAATTTAAAAAAAAAAAAAGTTAAAAAGGCCAAGCCTGTAGGTTTGTAGGGTAGGCCTTATGAAAATAGGTCTAACCTGTTTATCTAAATAAGCTTAGCAATATACCTGAGCCTGACCTATTTACTAAATAGGCTAGGCTAGGCCTTAGGCCTCTGTTAGGGGCCTGACCTATTTCCATCCCTACTCTCTCTATTTAAAATGAAATTAAATTTTGTAGATAAAAAGATGATAGTGCCCTCACTTAAAAAATAAAAGTTCAGTTGTCTCCCGTTGTTATAAATTCCCTTATATATATTGTTGTAAATTAGGTTGGGATTATGAAAAATTGAAGTTGCTAATTTCCTTATGTATTGTTGTAAATTTGTTAATTTTAGTTGTAAATTTGCTTGTGTTTGCTGTGAATTCCCCTATGATGTTGTAAATTCTATAAGGGAATTACCAATTCCCATATTTCCGATTTCCAACCTAACAACACATCAGGTAATTAATAAACAACATTTTTCATATTTCCAACCTAATTTACAACCACAATAAGCAAATTTATAAGAACACACAAGGGAATTAACAACTTTCAGTTTTTACATTCACAACCTAATTTACAACCACAATTAGCAAATTTATAGCAATATATAAAGGAATTTACAACACATAAGGGAATTAAAATGTAAGTGCACCAAATTCTTTTCACCCACAAAAATTAATTTTTTTTTAGTGCCAGGGTGTGCATTGAACTTTTCCCCTTTTCTTAATTTTGATGAAAAGGTGCCTTATAAAAAAAGACATAATAGTGAATATTATTTGCATTAAAAAATAATTAAACGCACATCCCGTCCGTTACACGAGCAGCTTAATGCATCTTAATCGCCTTTGTCTTGTTTTCGAATTGAGGTCTTTATATTTGTTATAAATTTCTTTAAATCTAGATTTCATGAATTTGCGGTCCAAATTTACCTTTCATCAAGTCAACAAATGAAATTACTATTAGTTTTGGCTTGCTTAAAAATAATATTTCAATTTATTTAAATTGAAGACTAGTCTCATTTTAACAATATAGTGAGAACTTGTAATGAAAGTTTGGAACTTTTTTTTTTTTTTTTTGCCATAGAAAGTTTGGAACTTTGAAACTTAAGGTTTTGAGTTTTGGTAAACGGCAATGTGCAGAAAATAGGGACCTTAAATTTGAGACATTATCCTTTCAACGTTGGTTGTCGCTAGATGCAAGTCCATTATAGTCTACAAGAAGCTCTGCTAGCTGTAGATTTTAAAAGACTTCCCTATATAATGTCTTTGTCATAGCATTGGAAAAGGGTTTCAAACCCTCAATAATACATTATTTCGAACTATATTTCTTTTAGGTACGAGTCACGTTATTAAATTGGACCGGTTGGTTCGGTCCCGAAACCTGCAAATCGGTTAGTAAATCGGTCTAGACATCAACCCAGTTCACTTTTTTTCCCCTTTAAAAATTGATTTTTTTTATTTTTTTAAAATTTCATATTAATAACCCTGAAATCTTCACTTTCTCATCGATTTGACTCTGAATTAGCTCCGATTTAACTCCGGTCTAACCCACTAACCCTTGACCTAATTCCCCTATCGATTCAATGATCGGTCCAGATTTAACGACCTTGAGTATGAACTATCACCCACTTAGCCATCTGTCCAAAAGATAATTTTTATTTTATTGTTATTCCACCGAACAAAGCATGATCATGTGATTTGATGCCCTTCCTACAAATAAGAACTATACCTGCTATAGGTCTAAAGAAAGAAAACTACCATTGATCCATGCCTGAAAAGGTGTGGTAACAAGTCATTCAAGGTAAAACCCCTATGCTATGATACGCTTTTTTTATTAAACTTTGTTACTAATAAAGAGATCAAACGGTTTGACAAGGGATCAAATAATATACTATTCTAGTCCTATTTATAAATTCAAATTAACTAACTCTCACATACTAAAGAGAGTTAGTTAACTTATTACTTATGAGCTAAATTTTTTATTTTGTTATTATCTATGTTTGGTTTCAAAAGTTAACATAAATAAATTTTATTGTTTGTTGCAATTATAGGGGCAAAAAAGTAAAAATTACATTTATTACCCTGAAACTAAACTTATAATAAGGACCAAAATTTTTGGACAAAGTAGATTTATAAATAGGACTAAAATGATTATTCTTTTGTTTGTAGATTGGATTATTAGAAGTATGACTATTACTTTCCAATGGACTGTTTTGCATTAATTGCTACCCCATCAATTACCAATAATGCGCAATTTCAACCCTTCTGCTTGTTTGACCCTTGACTTGGCCACATAAAGTTGCCAGTGCAAGAAAACAGGTATGGAAGGTATGCACTACGCCTCTGCCCCACATGACCCTGACTTTTGCTTATAATCATTGCAAATAAAACAATAACTAAGAATTGTCTTATCATTCTAAATAGCAATTTTGATTCTGATGGATTCATTTCCTTTGATGAATTAAAACTTCCCCACCCTTGCCTGTACCATATAGCAAGTTATTCACAATCCAGCTGATTTATCCAGAATCCTTGATACAAGAGATAATTGACTTTTTATTAAAGAGATTAAAAAAACAAAATAAGTTACCGTTCTTCTACAAACTAATTTGCTTGATTTATAAACTAATATATAACCTAATAATACACAACATATGATATGATTAAATAACTTACTTAATTTCCTTAATCTCTCTAAAAAAACAAATCAACTAGCTCTTATATTAAAAAAATGAAGAGTATTTTTTATCAGCAATATTCAGTTGCAAATTGTGTGGAGGAATCCCAGAACAATTAATAATAAGTACTCGTTTGAAATAGCTTATTTTTAAACAATAAGTGCTTATAAATCGTGATTCAAGGTATATGAGGTAAATATGTGAGAGAAGTTTTATCTCAACTTGCGTAATAAAAACTTATTATCTAAAATTAAGTGATCCCGAACACACACTAAGATGGAATGATAGCAAGAATTTAGGTGTCAAAACGCTCATTAATTTGAGTGTAATGGTAAGAGGGATCAAATTGAACTATCTACCCAGAACAAAAACAAAGTTTTCTACAAATAAATGTGAATCATATCATCATTTTGGCAGAAACAGACCTGACTGAATGAAACTTCTGAGAAATGCTAGACAACAACAACAACAACAACAAAGCCTTTATCCCACTAGGTGGGGTCGGCTACATGGATCGCACGACGCCATTGTGCTCTGTCGAAAACCATATCCTTAGGTATATTATTAATCAAAAGGTCTCTCTCAATGACCTCTTTTAGCGTTCGTCTCGGCCTTCCGCGACCTCGTTTTACAGGACTCCATACGGCTTGATCAACCCTCCTCACCGGTGCATTCAACGGCCTTCGTTGAACATGACCAAACCACCTCAAACGATTTTCTACCATTTTTCCTTCAATAGAGGCCACTCCAACTCGTTCACGTATATGATTGTTACGAATCTTATCCTTTCTTGTATGCCCACACATCCATCTCAACATTCTCATCTCGGCCACCCCCATTTTATGCTCATGCAATCCCTTTAAAGCCCAACACTCACTACCATATAGCATTGCTGGTCTTATAGCAGTGCGGTAGAACTTCCCTTTTACTTTATTAGGTACTTTCCGGTCACAAATAACCCCAGTGGCTTTTCTCCATTTATACCATCCAGCTTGGATTCTGTGATCGACATCTCCATCAATTTCACCATCTTGTTGAATAATTGATCCCAAATACCGAAATTTTGTCACTTGTGGAATAACTTGCCCCTCCAATATAACTTCCACTTCATTTCGACCTTGTCTCTTATCATACTTACAATGCATATATTCAGTTTTGCTCCTACTCAAACGAAAACCCTTCACTTCCAAAGTCCGTCTCCATATCTCAAGCTTAGAATTAATTTCCTCCCTGGACTCAGCCAACAGAACTATATCATCCGCGAAAAGCATGCATTTAGGGATTTCCTCTCTTATAGGCTCAGTTAGAACATCTACCACTAGGTTAAACAAATAAGGGCTCAAAGCTGATCCCTGATGTAGGCCAATCCTTATAGGAAAGTCCTTTGTTACACCTCCAGGCGTTCTAACATTGGTAGTAATCCCCTCATACATGTCCTGTATGGCTTTGATATATGCAAACCGCACCCTCTTCTTTTCCAAGGCTTTCCATAGTAAATCTCTTGGCACACGATCATATGCTTTTTCCAAATCAATGAAAACCATATGCAAATCTCTTCCTTTGCTTCTATACTTTTCCATAAACCCCCTTAATAAATAAATCGCCTCTGTTGTAGACCTTCCTGGCATAAATCCAAATTGGTTTTCAGCAATTTCAGTCTCCAACCTCAACCTACGTTCAATCACCTTTTCCCATAATTTCATTGTATGACTCATAAGCTTAATTCCTCTATAGTTTGCACAATTTTGAATATCTCCTTTATTCTTATAAATAGGAATCAAAGTACTTTTCCTCCACTCATCCGGCATTTTCTTGAATCGTAAAATCTCATTAAATAATTTTGTGAGCCACAAAACACCTTCTTCACCCAAACATTTCCAAACTTCAATAGGAATCCCATCAGGCCCAACAGCTTTACCATTCTCCATTTTTTTAAGAGCTTCTCTAACCTCACCAACTCGAATCCTGCGGTAAAAAGACAAATTGAAATCACCTTCTCGAGTTGTCAAATCTTCATAATCACAAGGCCCTCCCCCTCCCTCATTGAACAACTTATGAAAATAGGTTTCCCACCTATTCTTAATATCTCCATCAGTAACCAATACTTTACCTTCTTCATCCTTTATACACCTCACTTGGTCCAAGTCTCTCGATTTTCTCTCCTTGTTCTTTGCAATCTTGTAAATCTTACGCTCTCCTGCCTTTGTTCCTAACTCCTTATAAAACTCCTCATATGCTTTATTACGAGCTTCACTCACCGCCTTCTTAGTCTCCTTTTTAGCCAAACGATACCTTTCCCAATTGACATCATTATTACACAAGTGTATTGCTCTAAAACAATCTTTCTTATGCTTGGTTTTCTCTTGAACAGTCTCATCCCACCACCAAGTCTCCTTATCTTGCCGACCAAAACCTTTTGATTCTCCCAAAATTACTTTAGCAACCTTCTGGACCTTTTTAGACATATTCTCCCACATGATGTTAGCACTTCCTTGTAACTCCCACACCCCCTCCTCCAAAAGAGCTCTCTTAAAAACCTCTCTCTTCTCCCCCTTTAACTGCCACCACCTGACCCTTGGATTTAAAACTTGCCGGTGCTTTTGTTTTACACACTTAATAATCACATCAAGGACCAAAACCCTATGTTGTGTTGTCACGCCATCCCCAGGAATCACTTTGCAGTTAGTACAAAGTCTTCTATCCAAGTTCCTTACCAAAAAGAAGTCAATCTGTGTCTTGGCAGCTCCACTCTTATATGTTATTAAATGCTCCTCTCTCTTCTTAAAGCAAGTGTTGACAATCTTGAGGTTATATGCGAGGGAGAAATCAATAATAGATTGACCTTCACTATTGAGCACCCCAAATCCAAAACCCCCATGAGCCCTTGCATGAGGTCCTGCCTCCTTACCGACATGTCCATTAAGATCTCCTCCAATAAAAATCTTTTCGGTTAGTGGGATACTCTGAATTAGCCCCTCCAAATCTTCCCAGAACTTTTCCTTAAGATGTGCTTCTGCCCCTACTTGAGGTGCATACGCACTGATAGTGTTTATAATATCCTTCCCAACAATCATCTTTAAGGAAATGATTCTGTCCTCAACCCTTTTAACTTCCACCACATTCTTTCTCCATTCATTATCAGTGATGATACCAACACCATTCCTTCCGTTGACCTTTCCAGTATACCAAAGCTTAAAACCATTAATTTCCCGAGACCTTTCTCCAGCCCATTTTGTTTCTTGAAGGCACAAGATATTAATCTTACGTTCATTCATTACACCCACCACCTCCAGAGATTTGGCATTCAGAGTCCCAACGTTCCAAGTGCCAAATCTGATCTTGCTCTCATGAACTAGCTTCTTTAGCCGCCTCCGTTCAGAAGAGAGCGGTAGCCCTTGCTCATTTAACACTACACCCGGGCGACGATGCAGCGGCCCTTGCTCACTTATCACTGTACTCGAGCCATACAGCGCGTTACTTACAGGCAACGACCTAGCATTAGCACAATATCTTCGTTGATCCATGTTCATAAGAGATTCGACAGGGTTTTACGTTGGCTGTCGGGGCCTAACACAACCCTCCTCCTTTACCCGGGCTTGGGACCGGCTATAAACATAGGCGGAGTTTGAGAAATGCTAGAACCTGCACAAAATAAAAATGCCGACTGACAACGAACAAAAACAATTAGCTATTCTTAAAAAAAAAAAAAATTAGAAAAACTTCGCCTCATTTTCCACATTTGCCAAAGTGCGGCATTACAATCACAACTATGAATGGTTGAAACTCTAAGCGAGATGCAGTCAATGGCCGGGCAAACTCGCCCAATAATTAGATTAGATGAAATTACAACATCAATTTCCACTGGACTGGATAAAACAAAAAATACTTTTTTTTTCATGTAAAAGGAATGAGTAAAATATTAAGTCTCTTCCCACCATGAAAAGATCTCAGAATCTGAAGTCAGGATCCACATCCATTGCCCAAGCAAATTTTGCCAGCAGAGATTTGTTGAAGATCTGAGCATTCCAGGGACCAAGTAGTGACGTTAAGGACAAGAATACATCTAATTAGCATGGAACTAAATACATGGAATAGCACAAAGGAACTGTTACCCACTAACCATGCCAAGCTTAACTGTCATTCCAATGAGTTCTATTTAAGAAAATAAAAAAGGAAAGGAAATACTTTCTTCAACGTTGGCTTATTTGTTAACACCCCCTCCACTTGAAAAACCAAAGTTTATCTCGCTTAACTATGATACTTCAAGATTATGATCTTTCAATCCATTTTCCTCTTTCTCATGTAAAGAAGAAACCACCCTCTCAAACTTGTATCGTTTATTGTTTGCGAGCATACCACAACTCACATGGAGACTAGTTTACAAATTTTGAATTGGAGAGGCAAATGCAAATCGTTCAAAGACGAAAGCTTTTGCATTTTTCTCCCAAGAAAATATACTGAGAATTGCAGCCAAAAAAATAATACTATCTCCAGCCCTTAACCCTTAATATAAAATCTAGTTTATAGTATAAAATCTAGTTTGTAGTGCAAACTAGATCGTATACTAAGGACCAAAGGTAGTATATACTTTGAGACTTAGTTTGGTTGGGAAAACACATTAGTTCACAGTTATTTCTTCTTCAAACCCATTACATTCTTTTCCAGCACTGACAGCATAAAAAACCATCACAACTAAAATAACTTCATCCGAACAAGTGAAGAAGACAGCACCTTTTCAATAGGAACCTCATGCCGCTTGCACCAAGCCACTGTAATCCTGGGATCCAGGTAGTTTATCTTGGACGTGCCCAATGCCACAGTTTTGAGATCTTCCTTTGTCTTCATATCACGTCGCATCTTCTCAATTTTTGCATTGGTCTGAGCAATTTTTTTCTCTAGTCTGTAGATTACAATAACAATAACTACATATCATAACCAAACAAGTAAAGCCTAAGGTATGAAGAAAGAGTTCTTACGCCTCGGGAGCTAGGTTCCTTTTTCTCTCAGCACTCTTCAGAGGAGGTTTTCCCTTTCTTGCCCTGTCCAAATCTGTTTTGAACTCCTTCAGAACACCCTACAAATAAAGAGTAGGTCAGCTTGAGTTATATATTAATGAGAAATAACCCTAGTTTAACCTAATTCACCAAAGCCCGGGGATTCTTAGCACCTGAAGTTCAGTAATCTTCTCAGTTAACTTCGACATTTGTGCAGTATGAGATTTTGACACACTACGTTGATGATTACATATTATTGCAACCTGTCATCAAAAGACAACAGCAATGAAGCTGAATAAGAGTGGAGATGAATGCTTAAAAGTAACATCAGTATGTTGCACATATATTGAGCCAATTCACCTGCTTGTTTGCAATCTGATAGACCCCAATTTTCTCAGCAACATCGTCATCTTTAGTATCCTTAGTCAACTGTTATCACAGAATCACAGAATCCCAGAAAATTAAACATGCAACTTTCTGATGACATGCCAGAAGGAAATGACTAAGATAAATCAATTAATACACTTGACAACAAAATGCAGGATAACATTTTACTACGCCATGGGGCATATAAAATATTGGAAACAAGGATTTATAAAGCATTCTAGAAGTGTATCACAAGTTTATAATTAAGGTAAAATTTCAATACCAATGGAAGATGTGTTGCTCTCTAAGGAGGCACTCTCTCCTCACCAGAGGTAGAAAAAAATGGAGGAAAAGAAATGTTCAATGTCAAAAATACACGGGAGAAAATGGAGATGCAGTTTAGTCATTCCAAGGCATGCTAGAAAATTTTATTTGCAGAACGAAACTGTTATTACCATATCATCCAATGTGATAGATGCATTAAATGTACGGAAGACTTTAGCTGTGAGGCCAGGCATCAATTCCTTCAGGTGAGCATTTAGTTTACTTGTATCTAGCTTGTCAAAGAGATCATCACCAGGGCGTTTTGCTGAAGATCAGAATATCAAATACTTAAGGACCTCAGTTTCAAAGCATAGATATGACATCATATGAACAAGTTTCCCACCTTTTTGGAACTTTAAAATCGCATTATAAACAGGAAGCTCAACCTCTACCGTATTTTCATACTTGATTGAATCTTTACCGAGGAAGCTAAACTGCATTAATCCAAATAAGAAAAAATGATTACTAATAGAAGCAAGGTTTAAGAGATATGATGTCATTAAAAGATTAAAAGACCGAGATGAAATGGAAAATTTAAATCCTTGAACCTAGGGGCTTATAATCTAATCAATCATTCCCAGCTACAAAAGAAACATAAAACGAGCTCATTTGAAAGCCATAACACCTGCAACTTGTTGGGGGCTTCTGCTGTTACATTTTCCACTTTTAATGTGCAGCAACCAACAGTATCAGCTTCATCGTCATCCTGAGGAAAAGAAACTAAGATAATTAAATGTCCAAGAATTTTTTTAAATCAAAATAACAGACAACAAAGGCAAATGAAAATGCAAAGCAGAATCTGCGTCAAGTCCCTTCAGTAAATCCAGCTATACAAATTTATAAGCTGAAGGAAATACACCATTTATAGAACTCCACATTGTTCATTCTGTAATTAATTTAACGCAAATATTCGTATGGAATAGTCCTCACCATTGACTAAATATAAAAATTATTTCTTTCAACAGACTAGATCAAGGTAGACACTTGGGAACATGATTTCTTGTAGATTTTAGAACTTTAACATTTTAACTGAAACCAGAAAGGACTTGAATTTCAAGTTCACAGATGAATTTGATAAGCATTCAAAATGATTCGTGCTTTTATGTTTGGGCATGAGTGTTGTACTCTTTTTCATCCATTATATGTATGATCTACAGTGAGCAGAAATGAGTGACAGCTTCTCCAGACAATACCTTCTCATTGCCAGCCCTCAGAGCTAACTTATCAATAAGGTAAGTAGCAACGGCTATTTGCTGCCTTGTAATATCTTTACTTGTAAAATCCTTCGTGTATGCAGCCCTGATGTTCCCTATATAATTCTGCACCAAGATACCAATGTCTAAATTAATTAAACAAGTTACTAGAAATCCTACCCGAAAGTATCATGAATGAAAACGGAAATGGAGTTCATAAAAAATATAAAGCACAAAGGTACCTTCAGCAAAAATGGAGTTCAAAAAAATATAGAGCACAAAGGTATACCTTCAGCATCCTCGCTTTCTCATACTTTTCCTTGTCACTTTGCCCCTTCAAAGAGCTACTAGCAGCCAGAAAAACATATTTGAACAACTTTGGGTTGATCGGATCACTCCAGAACGCTAACCATGTAACAGTGTTGTCATGCCTTATCTCCTTCCACCTGCCCAGGCCACAAATCCCAAGGAACCAAAAATAATATTGGCTTTCAATTTTGACTAGACGTGATATTAAATTTTTCCTCCTCTCCAATATTAAAGGAACTTACTTTTCACCAGGAATAGGGCATTCAGGTATAGGAGCATCCTTTCCAATATTAATTGTGATATCACTTGGATGAATGCGCCTTTTCAGTTTGCCCATCTAATAACAAATAGAAAGCAAGCATTATTAACCATAAAAGGTAAAATATCTCATGTTATGTCACATCGTATGAAGCCATTATATCTTAAAAAGCTTTACAGCTGCTAATTAGCTAAGGCAGTAACCTTTGGATGCTCTCCACGACCTCGGAATAACCCTGGTGGTTCAACTCTAAAGTTTCCAACCTACAATAAATTGTCAATAACATCTAGTCAAAACTCTAGCAGCTTACAAAAGGGGAACTTGCAATTAGCAACTTGCACAGAGAAGAATAAAATAATTCAGATTTCATAGCTTGCACTCAAATAGGAGAAAAGAATAATAAGTTCAACTTCATAAATATATAACAACTGACACAGGCAACATGGAAGTGTAAACAAGCATTTAAAGTAGGAAAACAAACATAAATTTTATTAAAGAACTCTAACAATATCATATACTTTAGAACTAAAGATAAGATCAAAAGAGAAAATAGAAGGGATCAACATACACACAGAAGAGAGCTACAGAACCAGCTAATGTCTGACAAAGCCACCGATATATAGGAATTAAAAGGGGTTAGGGTACTTATGAAATTATGATAGTGTAGTTAGCGCATTCACCATACCCCTCTTTAATAGGGAGCAGGCACATGAAATCATTGTGAATGAATTAATACTTGACTATTTTGCTATGCTAGGCTTTTGCCATGTATCATAAAGCAACACACGAGCCAAAAAATGGATTGCATATGCCAAAAAAAGTATATTTATAGCTGGGGAGTCAAGAAATTTTTAAGAGTGTGGCAAATGTGAGAACCCAACATTAATGTACCTTCTCTTTAACACCATCAACTATGGCCCACATATATTTCTCCTCTTGTTTAGCTTTCTCCTCCTTAAGGGTCTTCTTTTCCTGCATGAACACAAGACAAGAAAGTTAGCACATGAGGTGCTAAAGGTGCCAAGAGGTACTCACTCCTTAATCTTAAAAAGGTGCTAAAGGCGCCAAGAGATGGTTACTCCTTACTCTGACAAAGGCACCAAGGTGCGCGCCCTATACTACCTTGACTAAATGACAATTGCAACGCCAAAATCTTGGCATTGTCCAACCAACCTTGGCACTTACCAAACACAATCAACTATGAGAAAGATAGTAAACAAACCAACATATATCATGCATGTTAGAAGAATTCATTAAATTGAGTAAGATCCATATAATGCAGTAATCTGTCATTTGAGCAATCAAGACATCATCTAGCAAAATACCAGTGCCAAGTCAAAATTAAATCTCACGTTGATTAACACCTGATGATGTAACAACACAAACTAACCAAAATATGAAGAGTAGTTTAAGTGTGGAATCCATCATTAAGATTATAATTAAAGATGAATTCAATCAACAGAAGAAGTGATGTTTTGTTATAAAGCTAATCTGTTATTGTAAAAAAAGACCACCCCAGATCACGACTTACTTCTGTACTCATCTGTTTCTTCTTCTCTTTTTCGACTTGATACCAGTCATATATTGGGGTAAAGTCACAATCTTCCAAGTTCTGAATTACATGGTTTTTTCCTAACAATTTGCGCCAGTCACTCCAGAAATTACTTTTGAATATTTCTTTCAGCATATAATCTGTATCTCGCATTACAGCAAACATAGTTGCAACCTGCAAAATTTATCAAGTCCATTTACAAAGGTAAGAATTTCTCATGGAGATTTCATGATATGAAAAACTTCGATAATAAAGTGGTTAAAGAATTTTTTTATAAAAAACAAACAATCTACCAAAATAACTTTACAGTAATAAAACAACACCTCCTCTTGCTCAGGAGTCAAATTGACTGGCTTCCCTTTGTAGAGCATCTTTATCCCATGAGGCTGGTAAGGAGGTGGAAAGATAACACCATTGTGAACCAAAGTAGTCCACTTTTTCTGCCCATCTCCTGCACTAGGAAGAAGTTTTGTAGACTTGGAATATTCTGAATTGCTGCCTGATTTTTTCATCTTCTTGACTTGCTTCTTAAAGGATGTTGCACCAGACTTGTTGACTTTAACTGCCTTTTCAATCTTCTTCACTGAAGATGACTTATTTCCTAATCCAGAAGACTTTGCTAATCTTTGCGAAATAGGAATGTGATCATCGTCATCATCTACCCTTGACTCATGCTTCACAGGCACTTGCTTAATTTTAGTTGATGAAGCTGGATCTGAGAGCTTTGGCTTCTTCACCGAAGAATTCAGGGAACTAGTCTTATCTAGTGGCCTCTTAACTGACCCTATAATGGGCTTTTCCCGTTTAATACTTGTGCTGGAACCTTCTTGATGACTTTTCTGGACTTTCAAAAGAGGTTTTTTCTGATCAGAGTGATCATATCCACTTCCAGATGTTCCAGCATTCCGTGATAACCTTGCTGACAAAGGAAGATCATCATCATCATCAGAGTCTTCAATAGGTTTCTTCACAATAGGAGCCGCTTTGCTATTATGATTGGAGTTCATTTTCAGCCTCGCACTCAATGGTTTGTTATCCTCCTCATCATCAGAATCTTCAAAGTTTCCTCTCGGAAGATGTTTAATAGGGGCCTTTTCCTCCTTAACATCATTGAGCACTTTTGATCCTGAAAGAGGCTTTGACTTATCCCCTGACAATGATGCTTTAGGATTTGCTACAGGCGACTTCACATTAGAGGAACTGACACGTGAAGTTGATGCTTTGGAGATATCTATAGGAGCCTTTGTGGGTAATGTCTTGACCAATGGAATAACCTTGCTCTTCTGTACCCCAGAATTTTGGCCATTGGACGAAGACATATCAGAAGTTTTCCTATTTGTTTTCCCATCAAGACTAGAAGTTGACTTCTTTACCTCTGAAAGTTGATTTTTCTTAGATGTTGTATTAGTCCTTTTAAAAATTACTGGTCCATCTTCATCATCAAAATCATCTGACACAATCAGTTTATCAGAAGCCTCAACAGCCATCATTCAACTCTGGAAAGTGTTGGCATATGCACCACATCAATTTCTGGAGGATAAACAAGAAGTTTCCATCAAGAAAGTTCAGGACTATTACACTGAGATTAAAAAACCAACTTAAAATTAACATTTTTTTCACAGTAATAGCTCAGGAAATTGTTATCACGTGAAGAGAGCAAACAACCTCACAACTCATGCAAACAAGTCAGGCCTATCTTATCATTCAAATAAACTTTTAAAATAGATAGAATTCCAAGATGACAACCAATCCACTGAAGATAGACCATATGCTCCACTATTGAAGCTAAAAAGAAATAACCAGGAATGAAACAGGAAAAAACCAATAGAACAAGTTTAAAGAATTCGCCATGAGCATTACGAGAGTTTAGGCAAAAATAATATTGTAAACGATATCGCTTTAAGGTGAAACCGCGGGCCACAACGGAAAATCCAAACATCACCAAACCCTAAAAGAAATATCTAGTGGGGAAAGGATGCCAAGAGGGAATCCCAATTAATAAGAAGTTTGAATACATGAAGCAAAACCGTAAGTTCATCTTGCATATAAAAAAACTAAATAAAAAACCACTTAGTTTTAACCATTCCGGCATAAGAAAATCATATTACCCTCAAAATCAATAAGAACCGGTGATAGTTAGTCTAAAGGGCAATGGGATTTGGACCCAAAAGAATTCCCCGGCAGGTATGCAGCTATTCTGATACAAATAAGGGGAGAATAAAGATGATAAAACATGTAAAATGGATAAATGAAAATGAAGCAAGAAACCGAGAGCAATCAAGGGAAAGCGCGGGAATATAGATTTGTCGAATTGCAGGAGAAGTAACAATTGCAGTACGTCCCCCCAAATTGGAGAACGAAAGGCAATAAATTTGAACGCCGGAGAGAAAGGGAAATGGTAAAAATACCTCCAAAGGAATAAGAGATTGTGTGGAAGTTGAAGTTGAAAGCTGAGACGGTGAGTGATAGGCTGATATGAGACGGTGGGAAAAGCAAGTGCGAGGGCGCAACAAGGCGGAGGAGCTAGGGTGAGATTTTGGAGAGAGAGGGAGCTCCTCGAGGATTTGGGGGGTCCGGTGGTGACAAAGCCTGACTTTGGTCTTCCGGGTTTTTTAGCGGCAAAAAATACATTATTATAAGTGAATTATAGATATTATTGTGCTTAAAAAATAATATTCCAAAATTAATTCAAAAATAAAATTATATTAATTATAAATAGACATAGGTGAAAATTAATTTATATACATATTGAAAAATATAAACTAATATGTAAAGGATAGGTTGTCAAATTGTTCGGGCTAAAAAAAGAATTGCAAATTGATATCTCTTATCCCCTCTCTCAACTAACCAATAAATAATTAAAAACTCTTCTCTCCAACAAAACCAAAAAAAGTCATTCCCAGCTAGGGTCAAAATTCGAGCTAGTTTGAGGGTTGCAAATCAGACCACAGGCTGAATGGGATGGACTTGTGCAGTCTGCCCTTAGCAGGTCGGCATTTTTCTGACTCAAGCCCATGAGCCTGTCAATTAATTTTTTATTTTTTTAAAAAATGTCATTCTTCTTTTTTCTTTTACTCTTTCATTTCATTTCTGTTTCATCAAATCACATCACACTCCCTTTTATACGAAAGAGTCATGCAATTGTTTTTACTCTCATGTCCCTTTCTTTTTCACCCACTTACATCATAAAATCATATAAGTATATTTTTTTTTAATAGAATAAATAAATATAATATAAAAATAAAAACGAATAAAAAGCATGAAGGAGTTAAATACACCATTAAAGTAAAGGAAATAAGGATATTTCGGTTTTTTTTAAAAGGGAATCTAGAAAAAAATAAGAAATATTTTTAAATGAGCCAGCGAGCTAAATGAGCATGCCTATGCAACCTATCCGAATTATTATAACCAGCCCAAGCCTGTCACTTTTGGTGGCTAACGGGTTTTGGGCTTGCGAACTCCAACCCGAATTACCGGCTCTATTCCCAACTTTTGTAGAAGTATTTGCTGCATTTCAATCATTATTACCAGCTTTCTTTTGCTAGTTAGCAGTTTAAAATTTTTAAAAATTATTATTTGGTAAATAAAAATTGGTAATAGCTAATGAAATGTTAAGAATACATAGACAAAAGTAGGGAATGGCTTGAAAAGGTGACTTTGTCGTAAATGAAAGTTTGCAATAACTAATGAAATGTTGTGAATACCTATTCAAAAGTTAGTACTAACTAATGAAATACTCTAGTTGTACTCTAGTTTCCATTTCGATATTCAAAGAGTAATAAAGACATAATTCCATGGGCATACAAAAAAGTACAATTATACTGATAAAGTTATTCGTTTATAATCCCGATATCGTTTGTAGACGAAATACAAAAAATACAGTGGAAGTTTTAATATTTACAAATTTCACCAAAATATCGCAAAATAGACTAATTATGACCACGATCTTGTCCTCGCCTCGAGACACGTGTCGTTCACTTTCCGGCGACTACGTCTTTTCCCTTTGCCCCACTGGTACCCCGCTGAGGTAGTTTTTTAAAAATAGGGTGAGATTCAGAATAATCCCCGTAGAGACATAATATCGTTTATAGAGAATGCGAAAAGTAAATATGACATACGCCAAGGTATGCACAAATTAATGAATAATATAAACACATTATCGTCATGTATATATGAGTAGGGCCCAGCCCCACAATCTACACCGGTTGGACTGCTGCCAACTCCCAATGTAAGTGCACCTCTGGCATTAACTGCCCATCTTTAGGCAAATCATGTTGATTAATAAAGTGCATTTACAAAATAATGACATCCACACAATCACATAACTGATGGCATAGTATATGAAGGATAATGTCCCTACCTCAAAGCTTTATAATCCTCTATTTAATAATGTCTCGTAAAGCGTGCTGTCCCGGCATCCGAGTCGGTCTTAAAGTATTAAATGTACCAGAAAATAGGTCATAACCTATCCAAATATCATTTTAGACTCTTCCATAGTGTTTATTATGGTTATATTACTTTATGGTGAAATTTTACAAAAATGCCCCGGGAACCCGGCCTAGCCCCGCCGTACCCAGCCCGATGGCACATTTTCCCAAAATTTTGACCAAAAGCTATTTTGACTTATTTTCGCCCAACAAATCCATTTTCAGGCTCGAAAATCACCAAATTTAGTGTCAAATTATGAAAATGCCTTGACAGTCCCTATTTAGGGATTTCAATGGCGTTTTCGTAATTATACTTTTTCGGCCTCTACCGAAAAAGTGCCCAACTGTAACCCCACCTATTTTTTCCCACTGAGTCCAATGGAATCATTTATTTCATGAAAATACAAATCCTACTACCAGTTCTGGTCTGGCCAAAAATATGAAGAAAAATAGAAAAATGGAGCTTTGTGTTTAGCTTCCAAAACTTGTACCTTTCCACTTTTAATCCTTGGTTAACTCATTTAAACACTTCTTAATCATGATTTAAACGATTTTGGGCAGCATAACCCCTTAGGGTTATGACTTTTCTAATTTTACAACTCAACCCAAAAATCACAACCAAACAACAATCACTAACAATAACTTCAATACACTAAGAAGTTGAGATTTTGGAGATTACCTCTTGATCCTTGATGTTTCTCTCTCTAGGGCGTCCTCTCTCTCCCCTCAACCTTGAAGATTAGCTTGCTAAACCATGATTTCCATGAAGAATAAGAGATTAGAGGATGACTACACAAAATAAGAAGCTTAAATCACTTTTGAACACAAGCTCTTACCTTGATTTTCTTCCTCTTTCTCTCTAGCCTCAAGAGCTTCACAAACTCACTCTCTCTTCCTTTTCTCTATGGCTGGCCGAAATATGCACAAGGGGAGGCAGAAAGTGTGTTTTAGTATTTTAGTATTCATGCTTCATCTTAGCCCTTGATCTAGCCAATGGTTGGGATTTCTCCACCTCTCATGTACACCATCCCTCCAACCATACTCTCTTTCTCTAGGCCATCCCTTGTCATCATTAATGTCCAATTGGATTGGGACTAGATTTCTTCTAATTCCCCAAGTCATCCACTCTTCCCTTTTCTCTAACTAAATCTATTCTTCTCCCTTATTTTTCATGTTGGACGAAAATAATGAGAGGAAGGGAAGGAAAAATTATTTGTCACTCACTCCATAATTCACATAATTGAATTATATATAATCCCCCTTAATTTCTCAAATTCTTGATTTATTCTACCAAGAATAATCCCATTTATGCATTTTCTTTTATTTCCCTTGATTAATTGAAATTAAATCCAATTAATTGGAAAATAATTAATCTTGGGCTAAATTGGCAAAATTATAATTTTTTTTATCCCCTTTGTAATTTAATTCAATTTTTGAATTAATTTGCCAATTTCTTTATGAATATGAATATTTCAAAATTCACAAAATCCAAATTCATGAATATTCACCATTTTATTGAATTATTCAAATAATTACAATATATTTTTTGTGAATAAAATTTGGGGTGTTACATTCTTGTTGTCGCGGCCGGTGGTGAGGTCTTCGTGGTTGGGAAATTTGTTAAAAAATTAAGGGGCATTTTTTCCTTTCTCTCTCAATTTTATCTTTTTCCTTAAATTTCAAAATCACATCTTGGATATCCTACCTTCACTTGGATTATTGAAAGTAAGGTACCTTTTTGTTGAAATTAATAATTTTTCTTTTTCAATCTTTTCCAGCAATTTATCCCATATGGTATCTGTTCAGCTTGAATTCATCCGTTAAGATATCTTTTCAGCTTGGAATCATCAGTTAAGATATCTTCCTTCTGTTAAAATTGGTTTCCTCCATTTCAATTTCTTCTAATTGATTTAGTTTTTTTTTGGCACTAGTGTAATCTCTCTTCTTGTTGGTTTGCTTATGTTGTAAAAAAGATCTGATGCTATTGTTGTTAAGTATATTTTTCATAGCATCAAGTGATCAAAGTTTAATTATGCCTTTTATATTTTAGGAAAATTGGGGAAATATCTGCATTAGGAATTTTATTGGTGAGAAGGACATAAGAAATTGTTATACACAGAGTACCATAACTTAGCAAAGTTTATACCCAAAGAGCGTCAATACTCTAATTAATGTATTTATCACCAGTAAAAAAATTTTAAGGAGGAATTTTTCCCATTTTTCAAGTTTAATGGAAATATTAATTTATTCTCATGGGAGATAAAATGGTAAGTAATACTTCTAAATATAAATGGGTAATAATTTTCAGTGTTTGCATTTTTCTGTTGCTCCTCATTTTATTTTGGATATTGTAAACAGGGAGACGCTGTCATGTGGTGACTATTTGAATTACTTTAAGTGACCTAACATTTTCTCTCTAAAATTTCACAATTTATAATAGATATTTTGTGTGTATTTGAATCACTTTTATTTTAGGTGACCTTATGTTGTAGAAATAAATATGTGAGAAGAAATTTATATATGAAACAAATGCTCCCTTCAGTCTTTAATATAGGATATATTTGAGGAGTTTATCTTAATTCCAAATATAGAATATCGTTTTTATATTTGTCAATCTTTTCGTAATTTACATTTATTGATGCTCCCTAAACAATTATCAAGGAAGAGAAGGAAGAAGAGAAATAAGAAAAATAATATGGTATTTTAGAAAATACATGTTATATTAACTAACTTTCTTAATCCAATCAAATTAAGTAAATATGTCTTATATTAAGGATATCAAGCAGTACAAAGAAATAAGGTCTAAAAAAAACTATAGACTCACCGACGTTTGATTATCCAAAAAAATACACACAGGTCTCTTCATCTTCAGCTTGGATTGGTTCAAAACAAAGTATCTCCCATATAATATATTGTTATGAGTATAAATCAATGTTATCTGATCCGGACCGGACCAGCCGAACCGGGCACTAAACCAGTTCGGTTTGGTGACTCGGTCCGGGTTAAATTTTTTAATCTTTTTTTAATTTTTCTTTTAGAATTTCATACTATAAGCCTAAAATATTCCATTTTTCACCAGTTTGGTCCCGGTTTAGCTCCGTTTTGACTCCGGTTTAACCCACTGACCCTTGATCAAGTACCCCGACCAATTCACTGACCGGTCCAGGTTTAATTACCTTGGTATAAATGCTCATGCAAATTATAATTGCAGAGATCCTTGTCATTTTTCATGTCCTGAAATTGATGTTACATTAGGTTATTCAAATTGCCTCAACTTTTTTAGTATTTTTCTTGCCAACGACTTTATTAGTATCCTTAAATCATATCAACATTGTCTCATGTAAAAAGAATTTGCTCAATCATCTCCTTGTCCACTCAAACTTTCGTGACACATTAGAATAGGACGTTTATTTGTCGCTTCACTTTTTCTCATTCGCTCCTTATTTCTTTATATAAATCCCATGTTTTATTACTTTCCCATTCCCTCAATTATAATACTCCATCCTTAGCTATGTAATGTAAGCTTCATCATTTCAATATAATTGATTTTTTTTTTGGTAAATTATAACCTTCTTAAGGAAAAAAGGAAAGAAGAAAAAAATGCAAATTGAAACAATTAAAGGCACCATGAAGCTGATTAAACAAGCGTTCATCGTTGAGATTATATTTTATAAAATTATTATTGTAAATTTTTGAAAAAATTTATAAATAAATTTAAACGGTTAGAGTTTGAACTGAATATTTCACAAGTAATATGAAAAAAATAAAATGTTTAATAATAGTTCACAATTGTAAAAATTATAATGATTGTTGTTAAGAAAGGCGATAGAGGGAAGTCAACTTCAAAAATAAGATGCTGCTCTAAAAAGATTCCCGCCAGAGTTGAACCATTCTCTTGAGCACATGTTGGCTTGGCAGCGGGAAAGGACATGCGGAGAGAGTGCACATGATAATTACAGAGATTTTTTCCATCTTAATAAATACATTTTTTTTTTCTTTTTCTAGAATAATATCAAACTTTAGTCTATATAAAATATTTGAGAAAATTTAGTGCTCGTTTAGATTAGCGGTAGAAAAGTAGTTTTTTTTTTTTTAACAATATGACTTTTGCAAAAATTAAATAAGATAAAAGTCAGATTGTAAATATGATTTGTGTTTGGATTGACGGTGGCAAAAATGAATATCTTTCAAACCTTAAACCTGTTTAGATTAGTATTTGAAAATCCTGTTTAGATGAAAAATGACTGAAAAGGGTATGAATCTTATTGAATACTATATATACATACATGTATATGTACGTATATATACATGTATATATATATATATTATTTGTAAATATTGGGATAATTCAAATGAAAAAATATAAATAAAATTTGATAAAATAAAAAAAGTTCAATTATTATTGAAAAAAGAAAGAAAAATGCACTAAAATACTTAATTAAAAATGGATAAATTTATATTTAAATTAGAAAACATACATGAAATGAATCATCATTGGATCATCTATCCATAACAAGTTGGTCTCTGATTGTGTTACGAGCATGATTCATTTGTGTTGAAGATAATCTATGGATAGTTGATTTGGATGCTACATCAACTGGATCATTATAATCTTCACCGCGTATATTTCCTCATTCAGCTTCTTGAAAATCCACATCTGTTTGAGAATATCTCCGGATAAGATTATGTATAGCCATTATTATACAAACTATGTGGACTTATGTTTTAAAGCTATATGACTTCATATCCCCCAAGAGTTGAAACCTATTCTTCCATACTCTGAACGTTCTTTCTACAGTAGTTCTTAAACTTGAATAATAATAATTGAACATCTCGTTGGGGTTTATAAATCCATGTTGTTGCCTGAAGTCTGGAATGTGATAATACTCACATTTATACAAACCAAGATATCCAACTGGTGTTGGATAGCCAACATCGACCAAATAATAGTTACCTGATAAATACACATTTTTTTTAACACTGCAAAATTATAGCAAATGTAAGAAGAAAAAAACAAGCATGTAATGTAGGTGCAGGAGATGAATAGATACCTTGAGGTGGATGGAGGAAATTCATAGATAGAGTTGAGATAGTAATTTGGAACACACAAGCATCATATACAGTTCCCTTCCACCTTGCCAACGTAAAAGTGAAGCACATATCCCAATCACATACAGCCATGATATTCTGCATTGAATATCCCTTTCTCCTGATATATTTCTCTTGCTCAGACTGACTGATTACACACCTGATGTGAGTTCCATCAATTGCTCATATTGCATCCTTGAAATATGGGTAATATCTCCGATCATTGCAGATTTTTGGGTGACAATGACTGAACTCGGGATCAAGCGGTTTGATAATTTCTGTCGATAGATTCACACAAGCATTTAAAACCATGTGAAAGATCCTACTAACAATTTCTCCTCAATGTTGAAATCGTTCCTGTAGAATTTTATTTCCTTGTGCATGTCCAACTGTATATAAGAACATGACAACCATTTCTTCAATTCCAATGTTCCTAGTTTTCTGTAACCTATGTTCTACCAATTTAGAGCATAAGATAAAGAAGACATGTTTTTTCACTCGGAAATTTTCAAGACAAACTCTATTATGGCCTTCTAATACCTCTTGCACCCACTGTGCACCTATTTGCTTACTAGTGCTGCGTGGCTCTTTGCAAACAAAATGCACGAGATATTGAGCCATCAAAACACCCACCTATTCATACTTTGTCATCTCTTCATCTAAAAGGGATGAGTTAGAACCTTCTATCTGCACAAGAACTTCCTCCGTTCCTTTTGAAATATCCTTACCACTCGAACTTGTCATGGATGATGTAACCTGTGTTGCCAAGATTGTATGAAATGAAATACAATTATAAAATGTGCAAATAAATTCATATCATATAACAGCAGTTGGTAACATTCACAACTAATATAAAACATAGTTGCATCGTCTATAAAAAATAAGTACTACCATAACATACATAAGGTCAGGTATATCGTTATAATTACACATAACCAAGTTTTCAAAAGTGACATAAAATGGAGTTCAATAATTCGGGGCAATCTGAAGATGTGAGTTGTTGTAAGCATGGTGCCGCACCCACTTTAGCAAGGTAGGTTTATTTCCTTTCATACCAAGAGACATTTCACGAGCAATTTGATGCATTATCATGTTACAACATCGAAAAGAAAAGTCTTCGTCGTTAACAACCTCAAGAATGGTCAGTAATTCAGCTACAACGTCATTCACTTATGCATCATTCATGGACATCTTTTTTAGGGCATCTACTCTATCCTGAGATGCCATATCTATCTTACCAACCGCATCTGCTATTACTCTCGAGGTTGGCGTTTTTTCCTTTTTTTGCTTTCTCTGACCCTTCAACCCTCTTTCTCTTCCCACTTCTTTCCAAAGCACTAGGTGCGGTTGGTGGAATGTTTATTATCAAGGTTATTCCTTCCACATCAGCTGTCACTCTCACACTACCTCCAGTACTAAGACCTACAAGATATTTCTCACTATCTCCTGATCCTTTTTCTAGGTCTATTGTGGGTCAGTAGACGTGGTCATCGTCATCACCCAATGACATCCGCTATGTAGAAGATGATGTGAACATTCTGTCGCTCAATGCCATAACATCCTTAAATAGTATCTCTAATTCTTTGGCGAATATGAGACCTTTATACCTATTCTTTGCGTAGTCAGAATTCTCCTGCATGCATACAAATTACCAAAATCAACGCCTTATCTTTAATAACGACAACAACAACAACAACAATT
Source organism: Inga laurina (assembly GCA_963855925.1). Lineage (NCBI taxonomy): Eukaryota > Viridiplantae > Streptophyta > Magnoliopsida > Fabales > Fabaceae > Inga > Inga laurina. Next base: position 11,394,358 of record OY979701.1, on the reverse strand, counting down.
TTGTATATCACAAATAATAATAATAATAATACAAATAATTTTAATAATAATGATAATAACAATTTTGTACCTTTATTTTCCTCTCCCACCACTCATCTTCTGCCATCACCACATTTCTTGCAAAGTCAAAAGATATACTAGTCTCTTTTGAGAACAACTTGTCACACATCTTCCATTCTTTCTTCAAGCTATCTAACTGATTTTTCAGTTGTTTCTTGTCATACGACTTTCCTGTTTTTTTATTAAATCTAGACAAAATATTCTTTCACCCATCCTTCGTGAATGATGATCCTAGACATTCTTTCTTATATATTTGCTCAATGCAAAGTTCAATGAAAATCGCAGTAGAACTTATGTCTCACAATGCTTTACCTTTATCTTTATTCATATTTCTATGTCAACAATTGACCAGTAAAAAAAAACAAATGGCCCAGGTGAAATTCATCATAAATTTCAATATGATACATGACACTAGAAGGAGAAAGGAAGTTTGCTACTTTTATTATAGTTAAGTAATATTAATATGAAATAATTAATTCAACAAATAAATTAACATAAGTTTATTGATAACAATCCGAATAGACTAAATTCAGACAATTTGGGTCATACTCAGAACACCTAAGCAATGCTTCATACCCAAGAGACCAGGGAGCAATTACTACAAGATAAGAGTAAAGACAATAATACAAGAGGGTCAAAAAATTCAGGGAAGCCAAATCTTTCATTAACTATTTGCGCAAATGGAAACAAAACTATGAATCGGGATAAAATAAAAGGCGGAAAAAAAACACATGATTCAGGCCAGACAAGCGTGAGCCTAAAGGAAACAACCAAATGGAAGCTTGCGAGGGAAAATCAGCTCCTCAGCCTTCAGTGAAAACAGTTCATTTAAAAAAAAAATTGCATAACAGATGTGATGAGCTTATGGACACTAAATAATTAGTTTTTCAACAGAGAATCAAACACATGGTAAAGTGAAAGTAAAATACAAGGATGGCCACACACAGAGCAGGGGAAAAAAGGGATTGAAAGTAAAGTTATGTATATTTGTTTTGTTTTAGCAATTGTGGTATGTTGATATAACACATACAATTATATGCTCAAACTGACTTGTGTATTATCACCACTGTCCAATGCTTTTGCTTTCACCTTTTGCTCACAGATGTCGACCTCGACATAATTATGAATGGATGAAATAATACAAAGAAGAGAAAGAGCAAAGAGATTAGGGGAGAAGTGGCAACAGTTTCACATTATTCTCACCCATCGATTTGCAGTGGCCATACAGAATATTGGACTTATCTAATTTTACACAACAACTCCACCAACTGTAAATTTAAAAGCCAAACCGATGCATGTCCCTCAACCAAACTTTCAAATTACCAAAACACACAATCATCAAACACACACAGATTAGCCTCTACCACATGAGCAAACAATTCCAAGCAGCAGAAATGAAACTTTCAAAACCAGAGGCACAGAAACACTAGGGGAACAAATCCTAAAGCAAGTAATGCTAAAAGCAAAAAAAAAAACAGGGGCAGCAAGAACTTGCCGATCACACACCTATGAACGGACGCCAAAGAACAGAGCAGAGCAGCGAGCTCCGGCCACCACACCAGATCCACCGACCAACAGATCTAGCCAACCAACTGGAAGGACAAGCCGTTGGAGCAACTGAGAATGACGACCTCTTAAGGGGGACCCATCGACCGGTGGCGGCTTCCTCCAACCTCTGACGACGTCAACACTCGACAGGCCTAACACGGTACTTGCATGCAAGGATGAAGAAGGGAAAGGTAAGAGAAGCACGACCTCTCAACTTGGACCCAGCCACCGACGGCATCTTCAACTCGACAGCTCCAACGACCCCTTCCACTCAACGGCGCTAACGGTGTGTTGAAGACCCAAGGATGAAGAAGAAGCAACTCCGGCTGTGTGGGAAGCAGCTGAGAGGAGTAATGGTTTCGGGAGGAGTGGATGGCTTTCAGCTGAGAGGTTTTGAATGGCAATAAATGCCGCAACGTCGCTGATAAATCACAATTTTAATATATTTTATCCTACCTTATTCATTTATTTTAGAAATTATTTTAGGCTAATTTAGATTTATTAGATAATATTTGGATTATTAGCCAATTATAGAAAATAATATAAATTTGAATGGATTATGATATTTTTGGGCTTATATGATAAATCACGATTTTATCATATCTTGCAGGATAAGGAAAAACAGATTGAAAGATCCTACGGTGAAGAAATTTTCTGGAAAGCTAAAAGAATATCTAATGGTTGAATCTTATTTGGGCTTCTTAAATTTTAATGGGTTCAAGTTGATACCCAAAAAACTCTCTTCTCCTCCCTTTTAATTACCCTAGCCGTCACAGAACGCGGAGAGGGGATACACGGACTGACGCTGGAGCAGGAGATGGAGAGACACAGCCGCTGGACACTCACAGACGCATATACGCAGACGCAGACGCAGCCGTTGGAGTTCTTGACCAAAAGACGTTAACTTGAAGGGATTGAACATCAATTCCCAACGTTTTCTCCATATGCGGGTCCCACGGCATTAATCAATCATCAATTCATTCCTTCAATCTACCTTTCCATTCACGCAGAGCAAGAGTCCAAGCATCATATCAATTAATTCTCAAATTCTTTGGGAGATGCCCATGACTCGCTTGAAGCGTGAAGAAGAGAAAAATTCCATGGAGGCTTGAGCTATTTTGGGAGGTAATTCAGGAGGAGTGTGGAGATAGTTAGAGCCTAGGAGTTTACACTTGAAGATTATAAGGGAGTGTCTTTCTTTTATCTTTTTGATTCAAGACTTAAGATTATTTAGTTTTAAATGATTTTTAAGTTGTAATAATTGACAACAATCTAATTTTAGATTGTAGACTTATTTTTGATTTGGATTAAATTGATATTTTGGGTTTACTTTGTTCTTAAATGATTATTGGGATTTTTGTTTGCAAGCCTTTGATTGTCAATTAGATTATTAATCGAGTTTTCATTATTAATTTAATTGTCAATTTGGGTTTAATCTCTTGATTGTTTAATTAGGGTGATTAATTGTCAAATTGTTTAATTAGGCAATTGTGAACATAATTTTCAAAACTATCTTAAACAATTGTAATTGGTTTCTAATAGATTTAATTAACCACCATTTTTCCATTATGAGTTTTCTAGTGGATTAGATGTTATTGAGCTTGAGGGTTTCCCATGTCTTGATTAGGTGATTAAGTTTATTAATTCCAACTTTTCATGAACCTCCCTTTGGTCTAATAAATTGAATGGCTAAGAAAGCTAAATCCATGTGAATCCTGAGTTGTCCCCTTCACCATCATAACTGAACTAACCTTTTGTTGATTTTCTTAGATATTAGTTTATTTCTTTTCCTTAGGATTTTAATTTCCCTCTCATAAGAAAAACCCCAAAGATTGCATTCCAATTCATTTAGGTTTGTTTCATTCTCATATAGATTTTAGAATCATTTGCATTTAGGTAGTAGAGTCTTACATTTTAGTTTAGGTTCATTCCATTGCATTTTTTATCACCTAAATTCAATTCTAGAGAAAACCCATATATTGCTCTTTGGGAAAATGACCTAGGTTGCCACTATATTGCATTAGTAGGTTGTCATAGTTATTAATTGATTGCTTTAGCGACAGAAGCACGCATCAATTTTGACGTCGCCAGACGAGAAGCAGCTGAAGCAACCCCAGAACCACCTTTAATCAGTTTCTCTAAGAAGCTACTTTTTTTTATGGGCCCAATGCTGCCAATCGCGAACCCAAACGAAGGGAAGTTAAGCCAATTGGCTTTTGTGAGCTTTTGTCTGCAATCTGGGCTTTTTTTTTTGCCCAACCGCGATACCCAAACAGACCCTTAAACTTTGAGTTACTTGTACTTTTGCCCCAGATTGAGGCTCTGTTTGAGTTAGCGGTGAGAGAGAAGCACAGTGGGAGAAATATTTGAGTGTTTGACATGGCGTTTTTCCCATTTAACTTTTGGGTTTAAACGTGCGATGTCAACGAAGCCACTTTATGTTGCTTTTGAGAAAAAAGCCAGGGCATTGCAGTGGAGAGAGAAGAGGAGCATGGATGAAAGAGAGAAGGGTATCGTACGGCATGCCATTATATTTCATTAAAAAAAAAAGATAAAACTATTGTAAAAGATCCAATATTCAATAAAATTCATACCATTTTCAGTCATTTTCTATCTCAACTTGCTTTTCAAATAATAATCCAAATAAATTTAAGTTTGAAAAAAAGTCACTTTTGCCACCGTCAATCCAAACATAAATCACATTTACAATCTGAACTTTATCCTATCTTAAGTTTGCAAAAGTCATATTGAAAAAAAGCTACTTCTACCACCGCTAATTCAAATGGACCCTGGATCTATTGACATGATGATTGAACCGATTAAGTGCCCGTTTAGATTAGCGGTGGAGAAGTGACTTTTTTTACTATCTGATTTTTGAAAAAGTAAGATAGGAAAAAAAGTGAAAATGTAAATGTGATTTATGTTTGGAATAGCGGTGGCAGAAGTAACTTTTTTTTCTAACCTTGAACTTGTTTAGATTAGAGTTTAAAAAACCCGTTTATATGCAAAATGACTGAAAAAGGCATGAATCATATATATATATATATATATATATATATATATATTATTTGTATATATTATGATAACTGAAGTGAAAAATTAAATTAAAATTAAAATTTGATAAAATACAATAAGTCATATTAATGTATTTTTTAGGACATTATTACATGATTAAGCACTAATTTGAGGACTAGAGAAAATTACAGAAAAGTACCCCAGGATTTATGAAAATTACAAGTGAATGAAAAAAAGGGATCAGGGAAATCACATAAAATGACCCAAATTTTTCATAAATTACAGTGCTACCCTAAAAGTATTTCAACAATTTTCCATTAAATCCCTCCTTAAAAACTTTTGAAGTTTGCAAAGAAGTCCCTAGTAAAATCTAATTTGACCACAGCATCTTCTTCCTCCTTCGAACACGTGAACCAGCAAAACGAAGCAGCGAAATAGAGCATCGATCGGACACACAGACACCGACGAAGGCAAGCCATGAATGCAACTCTTACCCACACGGACACACGAAGGAAACACCAAACCACCGAAGGCAAGCCATGAGATGAGTGATGGTGCGAGACGTTGACGAGACGTGAGACACTGACGAGACACACAGAGATCTAGACGGTGCTCTGACTCACGACAGCGACGCTTAGACAAGGAATCCTGGACGTAGCTCTCTGAAATGCACCACCGAAAGCTCTAATTCGGACCAAAAAAGAAGCTCAGATATCGCCTTTGTGCATGAGTGCCCAACGGTCATAGAGTTTGGTTTGGTGAGACAGAATAATGACTAAATGAATGCAACTCCAATGGTCTCTGCGAGCATTGAAGGAAGAGAGAGACGAGAAGTGCAGTGAAAAAGCTCCTTCGATAGCTTTAAAAAAAAGCAACGGTGGCTCCAAAAGTGCAACGAAAATGAATGCCTTGCCAAACGAGTTAAATTAGGCAATTGTGCTTTTTTTGTGTAAACGTGCGGTAGGGACTGCCTACCGCTTTGCCAAACAGACCCTAAAAACTAATGTTCTTACGGCTTCAACTCCTAGGTCCAATGCATCATCAATATGTTAATTAAAGGAACGAAACCAAAGTAAAATAATTTAAATAAACAAGATGATATGCAGCAATCAAACAGTACCCACAAATCAATCACCAATATCAATACATGGATAAAACCTATAGGAATCCATGCTATTCATAGAATGTAGGAAGATGATATGGGTTTAGTTTGATATACAAGGTGAATATTTTTTTCAAGGTTTCTCAGATTATTTCAAGGATGAGTAAAATGGGTGTTCATCTTTGATCCAGACTGTTCATATGTTAAACCAAAATGGATGCAAAATGAACAAGTCTTTTAACTGCCAAGTTAAGAAAATGATTATTAGAAACCTACACTATAGAGCTGGTAATTTGGGCCGGACTGGCGGGTTGGCCCGCTAGCCCGCCCAAAATAAACTTAACCGAGCTGCCATTTTGACAGCCCGTTTATATTCGGGCTACATGGGCTGATGCAGGCTAGCCCACTTTTTTTTTTTTTTTAGTTTTTTGGTTTTTTTAAATAAAATAAATTCAAATACCCTTATTATCTTTCATTTGATACCGTGTTTAATTAATTCCTCATATTTTTTATTTGACATTTTTATTTTCATATTATATTTATTTATTCTACTATTATTAAATTTAAAAAAGATGTGTTTATATGTTTTTTTATGTGAGTAGATGAAAAAAAAGGAAAGTAAGAATAAAATTGACTTCATAACATAAATGTATAAAAAAAAAGAAGTGTGATATAAGCGGGTGAAAGAGAGTAATTTTTTTTTTTAAAAAGAGAAATTTAAAAAAAAAGGAATGGCGGGCCCACCTAAACCGGCTCGAGCTGGCAAAAGCCAGCCCGCGAAGGGGGCGGTTGTGATTAAATTTGTGTTTGTGGGATTTATATATATACTTTGCCTATGATTTAAATTAATTTGAGTGGTGTGTTTATTTATACATTTAATTAAATTGCATTTTCTTTTATTTATTTATTTTTTTTAAAACAAGAAAAACCCAAAAATCAATTTTTCCTTGTTTTATTGAATTTGCTTTTGCATGACATTTAGTATTACCTATGATTCAATAAAAGACTCTTCGAGAAAAGAGAGACGACCTGAGTATTGCATTATATTGCAATTCTTGGATTAAAAATCTTGTATTTGACCCCAAGACGCAAAGATACGGCCAAATCAATGGTGCCGTTGCCGGGAAGTCATTTTGTTGACTCCATGGTTAACTAAGTGTCAATTGAGAAATTGATTTGGGGTTGCCTATGTGAGCTTCTTGATTTTTACAATAGTTTCATATCATTTCCATATTTTTCATATAAAAAAAAAGTTCTATCTGTTTTATTTTCCCACACATAGGTGCATTTAGATCCTTACCATTGCATATATGCTCATCATTGCATTTTCACTCTATTTCATTAAGTTCATTCTGTGTCTTGCATTTAGCTGTGTTGAGTGGTTTGAATTTAATTAGTAGTTAATTCAAAAAAAAAAACTTTCATTCCCTTTTAGTGGCTTCATTGTGAATAACTTGCTTTTGTTATAATTCTCGTTCATTAGTGATATGGCTTTTACATTTAAATATTTACATAAACTTGCATTTTTTTCTCTTTGTAGTTTCCCCCCTTAAAATTTGTGTGCAAAGTAGTTTTGGCATTTCATTGTTTTTCTTAATTTTTTTTGTATGTCCGATCAATCTGAAAAGACATTAGATCATTCTTCTAATCTTGAATTGTTCATTGACTTAACTGATTGTGCTTCTCAAGGTACCACTGTGGCAAATAACAGTAGAGAACAACCAAGGAGAAGAACTATCAAGGATGTGACAAGATCAGACGTCACTATTGATCCTTTTAGTGATGCATGCCCTAACCTTAATGTCAATTTCGAGCTTAAGGGACCTTTGCTTGCTTCACTACCTCGTTTTCATGGACTTGAGAAGGAAAATCCTTACAACCACCTCAATGCATTACACGTGGCTTGCTCAAATATGAAGCCTGTCGGTGCTCGCCTAGAAGATGTACAACTGAAGGTGTTTTACTTCACCTTGGAAGGGAAGGCGAAAGAGTGGTATATGATGCTACCAAGGCAGGTTAATGACGCTCTTCATTCATGGGGAAATCTGAAAAAAGCCTTCTTGGAAAAAGTACTTTCCCACTGCAAGGATTGCTGAGCTCAAGAAGGAGATTTACTCTATCAAACAAGATCCCTCAGAGTCTTTTTATGAGTATTGGAGCCGCTTTCAGGAGCTTTTGGATAAGTGCCCACGCCATCAAATCAGCAATGAGCAATTAATCTAATACTTTCATGATGGTCTTTTACCTAATGAAAAGGGTATTCTAGATGCTTCAGTTGGGGGTTCCTTAGAAGATTGCACTGCAGAGGAAGCATGGGCTCAAATTAAAATAAGAGCCCAAAACACTCAACAATACAATGTAAGAGAGATCAAAAGTTTCTGTAATATCGGATCTAACCAAAGGATGATCGCACTTGAGTCTAAAATGGATACACTCACTTCGCAGCTTTCTCTTGTCACCACTGAACTTCAACATCTGAGTACCCAACAAGCAACTCATTTTCCTGCTTCACAAGCTCTTGTTGCACCCAGTTGCGATAATTGCAGTTCAGTGATGCACATTACAAGCCTATGCCCTAATCCTCATAAGGAAGTCAATGCTATGTATCAAGGAAGGCATAATCAACAAAGATGGGACTCTAATACCATCACCTACAATGAAAACAGAAGACCTAATCCTAATTTTGGTTGGAGGAATCAAGAAGGTTCATCTTATCAAGTCCAACCATATGGGTCAAATCGTAGACAAATGGTGCCTATTCAAGAGTCCAAAGGTGATGAAACCAATCAATTATTGAAGAGCTTGGCTGCTCGAATTGCTAGCATTGATAACCGGATGATGGAAGAAAAAGCTTTGAATCAGGGTCAATTCTCCTCTATCAACGCATCTCTACAAAAGCTACACAATGATAGGGCAAGTGACAGTACTTAAATGGCTCATATGTACAAGAAGTTTGAAGAGTTCGAGTTGAAAAACAACACAGTTCAATCTCATTTAACCCAATTCTCCAATTCCTTGAGTGATGTGCATGCTAAGACTGGTGGGTCTATTCCTTCAAACACCGTCATCAATCCTAAGTCTCTAAATGCTATTGAACTAAGAAGTGGTAAAAAGGTACACTTTCCTGAAGAGATCGACAATGAAGTAGATGAGGAGATAGAAGTTGAAAGTCCACCTTTGAGCCCAATGAAGTTTCCAAATCCTGAAAGCTCCAAAGAAAAGGCTATTCTTGAAAGAAAAAAAGGACAAAATAGTTTAACAACTCAAGTGGAACAACAACCACTTTTGAGAGAGGTTGGCTCCAAGGAGAGAAACACTTTTGAGGAAGGTGAGACAAGCAAGCATAACACCTTATCCAATCCTACTGGTAAAGAGGTAAAAATTTCTCAACTCCCTTTCCCTAAAGCTTACTTTCAAGGCAAGAAAATGCATGATGAACAAACTGAGAAAGAAATGTATGACTTGTTTAGTAAGCTACATATCAATGTTCCTTTCTTCCAATTGGTCAAGTCTATGCCTAGTTATTGCAAATTCCTTAAAGACCTTTGTACAAATAAGAGGAAATTCAAGCCTAATGAGAGAGTTCAAGTTAGCTCTAATGTGTCTGCCCTATTCAAACCTCAAATCCCTGATAAATGCAAGGATCCTGACTCATTCACTATACCTTGTACCATAGGTAATATAAATGTGGCCCAAGCCTTGTTAGACTTAGGTGCAGCCATTAATGTCATGCCTAGTTCCATTTTTAAGTCTCTTGGTGTCAAGGAACTTAAGAGAACTACTGTGGTTCTCCAACTAGCTGATAAAAGCATTAGACAACTGCAAGGTATCATTGAAGATTTACTTGTCAAAGTCAAGGATTTAGTTTTTCCGGCTAATTTCTATGTGTTAGACATGTCTCAAGAACCTAGTGAATCCACCCTTATCTTAGGGAGACCCTTTATGATGACAGCTAGTACCTTGATAGACATGAAACATGGTTCAATTACCATGGAAGTGGGTAATCATAAGCTAAGTTTCAATATATATAAAGCCATGAAACACCCTTTTGAAGATTGCCCTTTATTAGGTGTGAATTCGATTGACTTAGCATTTGATGCTATGGTTAATGAATGTGAGCTCAACTTGCACACTAATAATTGTGATCTTAATTGTGGCATTGCATTGGATTCATGTGATGATAAAATCTCTCCTCCTTCTTTTGTTGATAATTTTAATTCACAGGGGAGTGATATTTCCAACCTTAACTCATCAATGGTTGATTGTTGGTTATCTTCCCTAAGTGATTTTTCTCTTACCTCTCTTGATTCATGGGAACGTAACTCATTTGATAATTCATGCTTTAGTGATGATGCTTGTGAGGAATGTATTCTTGCCAATGTTTTAGGTCATTAACTAGCTGAAGAGTCTGAATGCGAGGTTGGGAATCAAGACATGGACACTTTGCAAAAGATAGCCCTTACGCCAATCAAGACCTCCTCCTGTGTGACTCACTTTCAAGATAAATGTAATATGGTTAAAGGGCCACTTCTTAACTCATCATCTAAGCCTCGAACAAAGATTACTCCTTATACCTTACGATTTTTGAATGAACTAATCACTTCTTATGAAGTAGGTATGAAGGAAGCTGCTTTCCCCAAGCCTGTTGCTACTGTAGACCAACTGAATGTTGGTTCAACACTTGGGAGGACCAATGGTCAATTGGTAGAATCTATGAAGCTTAGTACAAGTCATGCATCTCATAAGTCTGAAAAAGGGAGTATTTTTACTACCCTTAATCTTCCTACACTAATTCCCTCTATTGTTTAACCTCCTGAATTAGAGCTTAAACCTCTTCCCCCTAATTTGAAATATGCTTTCCTTGCTGCTAATGGGAAATTGCCTGTGATTATTTCAAATTCTTTGTCTGTGAGTGAGGAAGAAAGATTGCTTGATGTTTTGAGTAAAAATCGAAAAGCTCTAGGTTGGACTTTAGCTGATATTCCTGGAATCAATCCTGCTGTTTGTACCCATCGGATCAATCCAAACCTCTTAGGCAGCCTCAACGGCGACTCAACCCCCTGATTCTAGATGTGGTCAAGAAAGAAGTGACAAAATTATTGAGTGCGGGTATCATCTACCCAATTTCTGATAGTGAATGGGTTAGTCCAGTACAGGTTGTACCTAAGAAGAGTGGGATCACTGTGATAAAAAATGAAAATAATGAATTGATACCTACCAGAGTGCAAAATGCTTGGCGAGTATGCATAGATTACAGGAAATTGAATGAAGCCTCTAGGAAAGATCATTTTCCCTTGCCTTTCATTGATCAGATGCTTGAAAGGTTGGCAAGTAAGAGTCACTATTGTTTTTTAGATGGTTATTCAGGATATTTTCAGATCCCAGTGGCTCCTGAAGATCAAGAAAAGACCATCTTTACTTGTCCATTTGGTACCTATGCGTATAGGAGAATGCCGTTCGGATTGTGCAATGCACCTGGCACTTTCCAACGTTGTATGATGTCACTGTTCAGCGATTTCCTAGAAAATTGTATGGAAGTTTTTATGAACGATTTTACAGTGTATGGAAATTCATTTGATACTTGTTTAAATAGTTTGGACAAGGTTCTTGCTAGATGCATTGAGAAAAATTTAATTTTGAATTATGAGAAGTGTCATTTCATGGTTGATCATAGAATAGTACTTGGTCACTTGATATCTAGCAAGGGCATTGAAGTTAATAGAGCTAAAATTGAGATAATTTTCTCCTTGCCCTACCCCACTAATGTTAAAACGCTTCGTTCTTTCTTAGGGCATATGGGTTTTTACCGACAATTCATAAAAGATTTCAACAAGATAGCTCTACCATTATCCAAATTATTGCAAAAGAATGTTGATTTCATCTTTGATGATTTCTATAAACAAGCATTTGATGAATTAAAATCACACTTGATTTCGCCCCCTATTCTGAGTACATTAGATTGGACATTACCTTTTGAACTAGCATGCGATGCCTCCAATTCTGTTGTGGGGGTCATGCTAGGGCAAAAGTATAACAAGTTGATCCATGTGATTGCTTATGCATCCAAAACCCTGAATAGTGCACAAAGGAATTACACTACCACTGAAAAAGAACTGTTTGCTGTGATATTTGTATTAGACAAGTTCAGACAATATTTAATCAATTCCAAAGTGGTTGTGTATACAGATCATGCAGCTATGAAGTTTCTCTTCACCAAGCCTCAGTCCAAGCCAAGGCTTATCAGATGGATGTTATTGCTACAAGAGTTTGACATTAGCATTAAAGATAGGCCTGGAACTGCAAACCTTGTAGCGGATCACTTGAGTAGACTACCGAATGGCACAAGGGGAGTACTTGACTCTAATCTTGTTTGTGATAACTTTCCTAATACATCCCTAATGTCTATCTCTGTTTATGTTCCTTGGTTTACTAGTCTTGTCAGCTATATTGTGACCGGTCTCATCCCTGAGCATATATCTTCCTTTTAGGCTCAGAAACTTAAACGAGAATCTGAACACTACATTTGGGATGAGCCCTATTTGTGGGGACTATGCAGTGATCAAGTTATTAGGAGATGTGTTCCAGAGACCGAAACAAAGGACATATTGTCCGCTTGCCACTCTATAATTTGTGGTGGATACTTTAGTGCCAAGAAGACATCTAGAAAAGTATTAGATGCTGGGTTTTACTGGCCCACACTGTTCAAGGATTCATACTCATATTGTAAGGCATGTGATAAATGCCAAAAATTTGGGGGGCTAGGAAAACGGAACGAGATGCCACAACAACCTATGCTCTTTTGTGAGATATTTGATGTATGGGGTATATATTTCATGGGCCCTTTTCCACCCTCATCAGGCTATAGCTATATCTTGTTAGCTGTGGATTACCTCTCTAGATGGGTCAAAGCTATTCCTACTAGGAAGGATGATGCCCAAACGGTTTCAAAGTTTCTCAAGTCTTATATCTTTTGCAGATTTGGAGTACCGCGGGCTATAGTAAGCGATAGAGGAACCCACTTTTGCAATAAGGTTATCGATAACTTACTTACTAAGCTTGGGGTGACTCAAAAAACATCTACCCCTTATAATCCACAAACAAATGGGCAAGCAAAAGATCCAACTGAGAGATCAAACAAATTCTAGAAAAGATAGTCAAGCTTTCAAGGAAGGATTGGAGCTTAAGGTTAGAGGAAGCACTATGGGCCTACAGAACTGCTTTTAAGACACCAATAGGAATGTCTCCTTACCGACTTATCCATGGAAAGGCTTGTCATATTCCGGTGGAATTGGAGCACAAAACCTATTAGGCTGTGAAAATGTGCAACATGGATATAGAAGAGACAGGCTGGGAAAGGAAATTGCAACTATAAGAACTTGAAGAAATGCGACTGGATGCTTATGAGAGCTCTCGCATTTACAAAGAGAAGACCAAGTTGCTGCATGATAAGAAGATCTTGAGAAAGGATTTCAAAGTAGGTGACCGTGTGTTGTTGTACAAGGCCCAATTCAAGTTGTTAAGTGGGAAGCTTAAAGATAAATGGTATGGGCCTTTCACTGTCACCAAAGTGCATTCATTCGACATGATAGAGTTACTTGATGAGATTACTGGAAAAGAGTTCCAAGTCAATGGACACCTATTCAAGCTCTATCGTGATTCACCATTAAAGCCTACTTGAGGCCAGGTTGCGTCTTCTCCTTTCACTATCTTTTGCTTTCAATGATTTTTCATCAGTTATTATGTATACTTTATTGATTGCTTAAGATAAGTGTGGGGGAAGGGCATTCCAATAGAAGTAGTGTAGTAAAAAAAAATTGTGTATTTTTTTCCTTTTGTTCTTTCTTTGTGTGTGCACTTAATTATCATTGTTCCTTGAATTTCAACTTGCTTTGCACATTGAGGACAATGTGTTGATTAAGTGTGGGGAGGGAAATACATTTTAAATCCCAATGGTTGATTTTAAATATGAAAATGCCTTAAACTAGAAAATTTTTCAAAACTTTTTCAAGAATGACTTGCTTTGAAGCATGGCATAAATGGTAAAGAGTCGCATTTATCATTTTGGACATGTAATTTGCAAGAAATTTTTTTTAAGCTTCCATGAGATCTAATTTTTGGCAATTTTTTTTTAAAAACCATATTTCGTTTTCAAGTGAATGGGAAAAGAAATGAACCCACAATTGGATTCTTATTTACTCCTTGTTTTGAAAAAAATAAAAAAAAAATTATATAGTTAAAAAAAAGTTTTTGTATGATTAGTATGTTTAATATTTGAGCATGATTATAATTTATTGCAATATTTTGATTAATTGTGTTTGTAAGGCTAGCACTAGAAGTTAAGCGAATGTTTTGTGGTTAGTTTCCTATGCAATTAATTATGTTAGAAGAAGCATTAGACAAAAACCTTGCTGGAAGATTATTTGGACCTTAAATTCTTTCCATGTGTGCATATTCACTTATTTTTCATCTTCTAGAACTTGTTTCAACTCTTCTTCAAAACGGCATTTGCATTAGTATGATGAAAATGAAAGAGGCATTCATTTTAAACCCATTCACCAAAACATAAACCTTTATTTATCACCTTTTTGTTACCCATTTTGAGTCATTCTTATGTTGTATGCAAGTCATTTATTCATAGTGTTCATGGTATTCTGAAATCAAAGTAAATTGCCAATAGACAGTTGAACAATTTGAAATGCCATAAAAAAAAATAGTTAAAAAAAGAAAAAAGAAGGTGAATAAGAGGCATTTGTTCGTGAATTAAGAAAAGAATTGGCAATGGTGTGTGAAGTTAATTGGTTACTATGAACTTGTTCAGTAATTTTGATTTACATATCAACTATTTATTTTCTTCATTCGATTCAGCCTTCATCCATCATTACAACCCTTTAAAGTCCTCTTGATTCATTACATTAATTGCTATTAATAGTGGAGATGTTAGAGTTGTTACAAGCATATGGTAAGTTGTTCATTGAGTGAAATTATCCCAATGAGGTGAGATAAGTGAAACAATAATACCCTTAGAGTCTCTTGTGCTTCATTCTAATATTTTGTGTAGTTGACTAATTTCTTTGCATCAATTAACAATAACTAATGTTGGCTTGAAGGATATGATTAATTGATCTATTGCTTTCAAATTATGAAATTGCTCACCTTTCAATGCGTTGATAATTTGGATTTGGAGTCTTGTATTCAATTTCCTTTGTTCAGGAGTGCAAAGGTCTAAGTGTGGGGGAATTATTTTATATATTTTTAATTAATTAAATAAGGACTCTTAATGTATTTTCCAGGGCATTATCGCATGATTAAGCACTCATTTTAATTAGAGGCATTTGTATTGAATTAATTATAATAAAAGGGTAAAATGGCCATAATTATTAAATATTTATACATATGATCTCTTGAACTTTTAATACTACCTTGTGCTTAATTTTGCATTGCAGTGCTTTGGGACACAATTGGTGATTTTTGGAGTCTGAATTAATATTTTGAAGACAAGGAAAATTATAGAAAGGGCCAAAGAAAATTACAGAAAAGTACCCATCAGCTTTTTCATGAAGAAAATTTACTAGGGAAAATTACAGAACAAGACCCAAGCCACAAATTCAACATTCAAACCGACAGAAAAGCAAAATCTAGGGGGTTTTATCATGTGAACTTCTGGAATATGTAGAAATTACATGCGCGCACATCACGGAAAGATTTGTGAACACATTTTTTTTTCTTTCTGGCAAACAATCGGCAGCTTGCTTTCAGATTGCAATCAACAATGGCTGCACCTAACAATTAGTAGTGGCTATGGTTGGTGAAGGGAAATGGATGTCAACAATCTCACTATATATACCCCCATCTTCACCAGCATAAGGCATCCAGACTGCAACTCTTCCTTCTTTAGCAAAAGAAAATGGAAGAGGAAAACTGAAGAAGGAAGAGCTGCAGTCTGGATGCCTTATGCTGGTGAAGATGGGGGTATATATAGTGAGATTGTCAACATCAATTTCCCTTCACCAACCATAGCCACTACTAATTGTTAGGTGCAGCCATCGTTGATTGCAATCTGAAAGCAAACTGCCGATTATTTGCCAGAAAGGAAAAAAAATGTGTTCACAAATTTTTTCGTGATGTGCGCGCATGTAATTTCTACATATTCCAAAAGTTCACATGACAAAACCCCCCAGATTTTGCTTTTCTGTCGGTTTAAATGTTGAATTTGTGGCTTGGGTCTTGTTCTGTAATTTTCCCCAGTAAATTTTCTTCATGAAAAAGCTGATGGGTACTTTTCTGTAATTTTCTTTGGCCCTTTTCTATAATTTTCCTTGTCTTCAAAATATTAATTTAGACTCCAAAAATCACCAATTGTGTCCCAAAGCACTGCAATGCAAAATTAAGCACAAGGTAGTATTAAAAATTCAAGAGATCATATATATAAATATTTAATAATTATGGTCATTTTACCCTTTTATTATAATTAATTCAATACAAATGCCTCTAATTAAAATGAGTGCTTAATCATGCGATAATGCCCTAGAAAATACATTAAGAGTCCCTATTTAATTAATTAAAAATATATAAAATTATGGTTAAATCAGCGGGCTGCACCAGCCCGCCCAGCCAAATATCCCAACCCACGGGCCAGCCAGCTTTACTAGCACTACTACACTATCCACACAAAATCTTGAGTTTACGCTCTACTGAATTGAACTTTTGCAGAAGATAAGCTTTCATATCCATGTTTCCATGGGATTTCCAATTCCTACAAGTCATAACCTGATAAACTGCTGTGAACACAGCATCTTTCAGCAATAGAACATAAGGAACTTAGCAATGCAAAGTCGAGGAAATGCACGAGAACCATCCAAATGGCCTATTACATTCTTAACTCTGTAACAATCTACCACAAGTTACATAACTCTCTAGTATGATTTTCTGGTAGTTAACAGTGAGTATAGAAATATATTGCTACTTATATCTAAAATAACTTACTCTTGGAATAGTTTGGGCGTGAATTAAGTGCTTATTTGGATTGGCAATTTGAAGCCTCAAACTAACTTTTCTATCATAATTTTACGGTTGACAAAGTAAATATGTGAGAGGTGTTTTTGTCTCAACTTGTGTGAAGTGTTTATCATAAGCAAATCCAAACAAGCTAAGTATGTTGATTAAATAGAGACCTAGGAGCCTTACAAAGTAAAAAAAGTAACAAAACCTCCTTTTAATATCTTTTGTGTTTCTCTACAACTACTATTTACTAAATCTTCACCACCAAAATGTCTTCAAGTAATTATTTAAAAGAATTTATAAATAGCACATTTAACGTTATCATGACAAGATGTGCATCAGCATACCAGTTTAAGGCAGAAGTAGAATTTGTATCAGAACACTGAATGAATGCTGACCTAATATGATCTAATATTCAAGCATTCAATCAACTATGAGAACCCTAATCGATGCAGTTTGTTTGAAGCTGCTAATGATTAAGCTCTTTTTTTTTAAAAAAAAAATCAGATTGCTAAGGAGTATCTAACAAACCACCTGTCCCTCAGGTCAATAAATTTAGAAAGTCCTGTTTCAATGGGTAAGTTAGGATTTGTCACATGGAGAATTCTTATAAAATACACTTCCTTTGTCCCTTAATATAAGTTCCAATTTTGAAAACCACACAACCCAAGGAAATACTAAAATTTGTGATATGTAAAAATTAGTTTTTTCTTTCCATTCTTACCCTCAAGTAAATACCATGGGAAGTTTAAATATCAAGGGTGGGATAGGTAATTTAGATTTTGTATAAGAGGTATTTTTGGAAACATGCATTGATTACACCTAGAAATCTGTACTGGGACTTATATTTAGGGATAAAAAAAGATGAAAATTGAGATCTATACAAGGGCGGAGGAAGTATTTAGTTTTGAAAAATTAGAGCCATCATAATAAAACATGTTGTAGGAAATCTTATATTACCCATTGAGATGCCCATGTCCTCCTTTAGGATGGAGCCTTAAAACACCATTTGGAAGGCTCATCTCATCATAAACCTATATTGAAAATACCACAAACTTGTGAAATGTCACTATTTTATGAAACACTATTTTGATTGTAGCAAGGTACAGAAAAACATACTAGTGAAATATGGCGCAAGGGTACTTTATAATATGCAGCAAGTGTTCCGACCTTTAGGTACAAGACAAAGAAGATAGTGTAAGGGACACAGATTAACCTAAAAAGCGACAGGTCAACTATTCTGCTTATAGAAATAAATACGACACATTATATGATGGAAAACAAACCGATTCCCCACAAAAATTCATGTATGTTTGAGGCTTAGCCTGCAAAATTGGTACGTCTCCTATTAAACCTGTACTGATAGCAAGAAATCTGAATCAGAAAATTGGGAGGTAAAAAAGAAGAAAGAAACTACGCATACACATAATGGAAGCAAGCAATGTGCCTATTCCAATCAAGGCTTTTGATTGAATTGTGTTCATCAAAACCCCTTCTGCCTGAGAAATTCTGTCAGTCATTACAAATCCAAACTAATAGTCTAATAGAAAGAAAACTAAAAGATCCAACGCAAACAACAAGTACAATGGAACAAGAAGCATCATCACATATTGGCTAATAATTAAATTGTGCCTAGTGCCATGGTATTTATTTCCAGGGTTACCCAAGCAAACGATGAGCCAAGGAGTGTATTCCACTTTAGCTGCATTGTTGTTTTCCAGAACTGAAGAAGGAACTGGGCACCTTGTTGCAACTGAATGCTTTGTTATGTAACGAGGACAACGCAGTTTGCCAGGACAGGTTACACTATAGTTTGGGGCAGATGTTGCATGTAGCATTGACCTGCCCTAAAATGAAAAGTACAATGGATGATCAAAAAACATCTGATCAAATAGCTCAGATCCCTTTAAATTACACCACACTGAGATACCCCAAACAGAGAAAATTAAGTAACACATTAGAGCAAATAGAGTTTGTGGAAGCGAATAGGACAGAAATCTCCAAGTACTGCACTCTTTTTTAATCTCCAACCTATTGGCAGCCTCGGCAACCAAGGAAGCAAGATCCGGCCTTCTCTTTGAACCAATAGAAATTAACTCAATGAGCACAGATAGATTCTGTTATAAGCATGATATAAAACCCAGATACTACACGAGTGGGATTGTGGCCTCAAGTGGGACATCAAAATAGCGGAGAGTACAAAATTTCCATGGAAAATTTCAGAGGGACTGGCTAGAGTTTAAAGAAAAGAAAAACAAAGGCTGATAAAATGGTTGGTGGGTAATGTGATCGATGAATACAAGATCGGGACCAGAGCAAGCTGGAAGGAAAATTTGTAATGGAGGAAATCGAGAGAGCAGGTGAGATTGTTCGGTGCCGGAGACGAGGGTTTGGAGAAAACATAAGAACATAAAATAGAGGGGATGAGGACGATACCTGAAGAAGACGGCAACGCCCACACGACGACGGGACGGACGGCGACGGCTAGAGCACTTGCGCGAGACTGAACTTCTGCGGACTGAAGAGCTTCGCGCGAGCATGAATTATTTTGTGTTCATCCACCTCCTTTTTTTTTTTATTCTTTTAAAAAAAAATTCATGCCAAAATCTCAGTTAAAAAAATAATATCCAAAGTCTCATAGTTGTTTTTTTTAATGAAAGGTATTTCATTTTACTTATCATTAATTTAATATTATTTTTTTTTAGTCAGGATTTTAATATGGTATTGCCTTTTTTTTAATAAAAAGATCAATTATCTATACTAAACAAGGAAGATTACAAGAAGTCTAAATAAGGATCCACAAACATAAAAGACAAGTCTATTTTTTTCCCAAAAATAGACAAGTCTATTACATCAACACTAATTAAAGATATCAACTGAATATAAGGGTAACAATAAATTAAGAGACAAGGGCCAAATGATACAACTCCAAGCATTATCATGCAACATGACTATCTCATACAACTTTAAACCTGAGATTAATCTATTTGAACTTGAGATTAATCTTTAGTCCTATTTATAAGGCCTTGCTCTATTTATAAGTCTATTCATTAATTTTTTTATGTATATACACAATTTTACTCTACATTTATTATTTTGTAGATTTTATTTTCACATGCTATTATATATATTAAGTTGTATAAAGTTGGAACTTTGTTAAATTTTAAGTTAAGGTTAATGAGGTTTAAGGTTTTTATTGTTCTGTGGGAAATATGCAAGAAGCGGTTTATAAATAGAATTGGAAGAATATCATTTTAACATTGATTTTTTTTATTTAGGACGAAGGTGTAATTCTATCCATAAATATTTCCTGAAAGAACTACTAGCACAACAAACATTTTTTAGGTTCAAAAGTACCTATGAACATTAAAAAGTATATCGATAATACTAATTCCATTAACTTCGTTTGACGGTGTTATCTTTTAGTTAAAACAATAGGTGGCGCCCACATAAACAAAAAAGTAACACTGTGAGCCTAAGTTAACGGAATTAACATTATATGTCTACTTTTTAATGTTCATAAGTACTTTTGCACTTCAAAAATATTTACTATACTATTAGCTCTTTTGAGAAATTTTTGTGGGTAGAATTACAGCTTTGTCCTTTTATTTATGTACTTTATACATTAGTTTTATATTTTAGAATAAAGCAAGTTGTTTATAAAACATGGAAGAAACAAATTCTTAAAAAAATGTTCCATGATTCATTGATTCGTTTGGTTCAAAGAGAATGAAACAAAAATGGGAGGTTTTATTGAGTTCCATTGGGGAAAAAAAATAAAGAAATGAGGTTAAAAATTTTTAGTAAATTTTCCATGTTCACTCATCTTACCTCTAATAAAATACACATATAAGAATTGCCTGCATTTAAATTATTCAATTCATGTTTGTATGGGCTAAATTTTGTACACTATGTTTTCACTTTTTGAATGCATAATTATATTTCATAAAAAAAAAAAATCATATTTGTATGGGTTAAATTTTTTTTATTTTTTTTATCTTGTATTACTCTTTAAATTTAACAAAAGTTAACAAAAATTTGCCTAAATATAATACAGCAAGACCACCACCACCAAATATCAATCAGTGCCAAAGATAAATCCATCCTCATGTCATGTTTATCATCTTTTTCCCCTAAACCAAGGCCATTTTTTTTTAAAAAAAAAAAAGCTTGTTTACACCTGGACAAATTTTTTCTCACATTTACCTAGCACAACAAAGTATCACTTAAAATAATTTAATCCAAGCACTCACGAAGTTAGATACGACAAATGTGGGTTAAGGGTCATTTTCGCCTTAGAAGTTTTTACTTAGGATTGGTGGGTATTTGGAAGTTTTTTTGGAGCAATTTCGCTCTAGAAGTGTACAAAATGTAGCAATTTTACCCCGCCGTCCTCCAATATTAAGTTTGATAGTTAAATCAATCAAACATCTCACATGGCATGCCACCTTATCATCCACGTTAGCGAGCCCATCACACCTCATTATCTTTTCTCTCTCTCTTCCTCATTTACTCTTTGGGGGGGGGGGAGATTGGGAAAATGCCAAATACATACCATGTAAATTTATAAACCCAAAAAAGTATGTTCACACATGGAAATAACATAAATGTGATAGGTATCAAATTGAGATTTTAAAGTGTTGATGTTTTTACCATTTTGCCTCTCAGTTAAAAAGAAAAAGAAAAGGTGCCCTTGACGGAGCACCACCGGCGGCCGGCCTACACCCTCCAGTGGCCTGAACTCTAGCTACTGGCCCGTTAGAGCTTCTGCGTTGGGGGCTTTTTTGGGGGGCGGGTGTATTTCTTTTAAAAAAAATGGATGAAGGGGGCAAGGGGGTGGGATTGAACCCACCCCACCCCTCTATTAAAGGGGCATGTATAATATAAATAATGGCATAATGACTTCAATAAAATAAGTAATGAAAATGATAAAATGTGTAATGGTATTAACAAGAGGTATACTTGTATTGACTAAATGAGTAATGACATTAACTAATAATGGTATTGACTAAACAAGTAATGTGATTGACTAAAGGCGTAATGACATTGACAAAATGAGTAATGGTATTGACTACATGAGTAGTAAAATTGACTAAAGGTATAACAACATTAACTTAATGAGTAATGGTATTGACTAAAGGCGTAATGGTAATGCCTAAACGAGTAATGTGATTGACCAAAGGCGTAACGATATTGACTAAACGAATAATGAGATTGACTAAAGACGTAATTGTTATGAGTAATGTCAATGTCATTTCGCCTTTAGTCAATCCTATTATTAGTTTAGTTAATCTCATTACTCGTTTAATCAATACCATTACTAATTAAGTCAGTGTCATTACACCTTTAGTCAATCTTACTATTCATTTAGTCAATATCATTACTTATTTAGTCAATGTCATTACGTTTTTAGTCAATCTCATTATTCGTTTAGTCAATACCATTATTAGTTAATGTCATAGTTCATTTAGTCAATACCATTATACATTTTGTCAGTTCCATTACTTATTTTATCAAAACCATTATACCTTTATTTATATTTATATTATATATATATATATATATATATATATATATATATATATATATATATATATATATATATATATATATATATATATATATATATATATATATATATATGGTAATCCATATATATATATATATATAAAAGAAGCTTTGATGGCTGCCCCTTTGATAAAGAGGTGGGGTGGATTCGATCCCACCCCTTTGCTCCTTTCATCCATTTTTTATTACAAAAAAATACACCTCCCTCCTCCCCAAAGAAAACCCTGGTGTCGGAGCTCCGGCGACTGGAGTTCAAGCCCCTAGAAGGTGTAGGTTAGTCGGCGGTAGTGCTCCGGCAAGGGCAACTTTTCTTTTTTTTTAAAAAAAAAACTTTGAGGGGCAAAATGATAAAAGCATTAACTCTTTAAAATCTCAATTTGATATCTATCACCTTTATGTCATTTATGTGTTAACTGACTTTTTGGGATTTTATAAATTTATATGATATTTATTTATTTGGCATTTTCCCAAAAACAATCTTCCCCGCGCCACCTCATCCATCTCCCGTACATTGCCCACAACGTCCCATCCCTTCACAAATCCAACTATTACAAATAAAATCCTCTTCAAAACCTAGATTTAGATTATTCTCAAACACTCACAACCAATGAAAAGTTGAATTACACAGAAAAATGAGGTTGCTTATTTCAAACCCAGCACTTGACAGGCTATTTGGGCAAGTGATAGCCTCAATCACTCAGCTCTCCATCACATGAAGCAATTAATGATAGATCTCATGTCTTCAATTACCTATAATAATATTTCATAGCTGCGACGATAGGGATTGGATTTTGGAATTGGGAATAAACATGAATCCGGATATTAGAGCAAGCAAGAGACGAAATCTGGGAAAGCCAAACCTCGTAAATGTGGAAGAAAGAATTCATCAACGATTTAAATATCAAGTGTAATATCTCCGATGCTTTAGTGTTGCATCACCAAATGGACATCAACTTTCCGATCTGAAGAATATGGTGAACTATGGGCTGAGGGATCCATCATCCACAGCTGCTGCGGATCCAAGGCTTGGAAGAATTTTTTTTTTTTTTTTTTCAGAAAAGACTGAACGAGGGGAGAGAGAGAAAAAAAAGAGATGATGAGGTGTGATGGGCTGAGTGACGTGGATGATAATGTCATATGAGATGTTTGACTAATTGAACGGTCAAACTTAGACAGCGGGGCAAAATTGCCAAGTTTTATAAACTTCCGGAGCAAAATTATTCCTAAAAAACCTTCCGCATACCCA
Organism: Inga laurina; assembly: GCA_963855925.1. Lineage (NCBI taxonomy): Eukaryota > Viridiplantae > Streptophyta > Magnoliopsida > Fabales > Fabaceae > Inga > Inga laurina. Next base: position 11,370,821 of record OY979701.1, on the reverse strand, counting down.
TTGCTCTCGAGCGAAAACTTTCGGTTCCGGGAAAAAATAACCCTTAACCCAGCAAATGTTCACAGAAAAATAGAGACAGGGTAAAGAGAAGTAACAGTCAATTGTTTCAATATCTTGCTGCTTTCAAGCTCACAAGACAGCCTAATACCTACAACACCTTGGAAATTCACAACACCTATAAAATATACAGCATTCATGTCCTATGTAGAACACCCAATTGAACACCCAATTTTTATACACACAAGACAAACACTCATCTTTTAAGTTTCTCAAGAACAAAGGAAACCAAAAATCCATATTCAACAAACTTTTTAACTGACATTAAATTCACCACTAGCCTGTGCCTCCTTGACTCTCTTTTCATACTCATCTTCTTCTTCCTCCACCTCCTCAGCAGCAACTCCATCTTTTGCTTCTTCTTCTTCTTCTTCTTCCTCTCCTCCCCAGCCAAATCCACTAACTGACCTTGAAACTTGGGCAGGAGTTTTAGCCTCCTCAACAATCTTCGTGATGTCTTCTACACTCTGAAGAGAAAAGGTTGGATTCCCTTTCCTGTAGTAAACAGCTTGAGCCACTTCTGTCAATTCCCTTGGCAAGTTCTTTAGAAACCATGGGTGGGACTTGATCTCCTTGATGGTAATTCTCTGTGATATAAATAGCCATATCGAGTGACCACATACTATTTGCAAGATTATAAGTATAATTCATTTTTGTTAAGCAGGGAGGTTGGTTTGGCAGCACTGCACTCACTGAGTATTTGTTTGAACTTAACAAAAGTAAGAGCAGCAAGCTACATTTCAGTCCTTAAAAAATGTGTGCTCCATGAATTTAGCCTTCGAAAGAAAAATACTAGCATTTGACCGACTCATTTCTTATAAAGACCCACCAATATTGATCCTGCTGATAATTAAAAAGACTCAACCGTATCGAAGAATTTTAAAAATCTTTGGAATCAAATAACAGGAGTTATCTACAAAGGGCTAAATTGATGGATCACGCACATCATCATTCAAGGACCCAACACAGAAAAGGGCAAAAAAGAGCTCTAAGAATCTATGATTATGAACTTGTCAGAGAACAACTAGAGTGTTTATAGTGCCATAGCCAGATATTTTCTGCAAGTTTTATCAAGAAAACAAATAACTAAAATAAAACTGAGTAGTATTAGGCAGCATGCCATATGCATACCCTTGCTGGATTCGCCACAAAGATGCGAGTTAGCAGGTGTCTACAGTCCTGAGATATGTGAACATAGTCCGGGATCTTGTATTGAACTGACATAATTCGCTGGATAAGAAATGTAGGAAGTCAGAAAGGGGAAGAGTTTTTTTAGTTGGAAGCATTTTATCAATTTATCAACTGATGTGGTAAAAAGAGAAGAAAAAATTTACGTTTATGGTTTTCCTGAAGTTTCTGGGATCCTCTTGGTCTTCAAATGGGTATGCTCCCACTAGCATTACATAAAGAGTTACCCCACAAGACCATACGTCTGCCAACTGAATAAACACATAATAGAATGGAATAACAAAAAACCAAACATCGTTAATACCTCATAATGTCATTGATATGGACACCATGACACAACAAATATCCAAAAAGTTCAGCTACATTATGAAGCATCACAAAATGTAAGACAACAAAAGGGCTCTTTTTGGAGTGTTCATGCTGCATAAAGTCAGTATGATAAAAACTCAATATGCCATAGTACTCTCAGTGAAAGTTCTAGAAGTTCCACGTCATTGAAGCTTCAGTAAGATATTTGACAAGTTACAGACCTGAATCTTGATTGTCAGATATAAAACTAATATGGCCCTTCCCAGTTATTACATACAATTGAAGTTTCAGACGTTACATGTCAAACAGGTAAAAGTCAAAGTGCTTTCCACATCTCAAGGCATTAACACGAAGGAGATTACAAGCCGCTGAAGCTCATAGCTGGTAACCAAAATGCCTTTTTTTACAAGGAAATTTGTAACAAAATTTGAGTTCTTTTATCAGATGTGCTCAGCCTAATGGTTCTATATTCATGGGCTGTGAAGGATGGAAAAGAAACATAAAATAGAGACAAATAAAGACAAGTCCATGTCAAATTGGGAGAAATAAGGAACATCACAACCCATATACAAGAATGTTCCTATCTGTCAAAAAAGTGAGTCGATTTTAGGTGGAAGGACTTAAGAGGAGTCAACAACTTATAGCCCTTCACATGTGTTTAATGAACCATCTGTCACAATCTAAAACTCTTTTTCATGGTTGAAGCTAGATTACCTTTCCATCATATTCTCTACGTGAAAGAACCTCTGGTGCAATGTAGGCTGGAGTTCCAACCGTTGACTTAGGTCTTGAATGAAGCAGAGATGACTGAGAGAATAAAGCTTACAAAAAGTGTCAAACACACCAACGATTAATTATTTAAATCACTTAGAATTGATAATACTGATATTAATTTATATTTGGACCTTAGAATAACCAAAATCACAAATTTTCAGACGTGGAGCTGGGCTGCCATCCAATAAGGTGTTCTCTAGCTTCAAGTCTCGATGGCAAATTTGCTGCAGAACAAGGAAGATTGCAAAGAAAATGACATAAAAGAGAAGGAAAGGAGGCAGATTTACAGACACACCCTTAATGGCACAATCCATTGTGAGGAAAACTGTTCAGTTACCATGGAATGACAGTAGTTAACTCCTGAGATGAGCTGCTGGAAGAAGTACCTAGCCTGGAATACAGCAAGAACGACAAACAAATTTAAATTCCTTCCTGCATCAAGTTGCTCTAAAAAAGGTGGGCATGAATAGATAGTAAGAAACATTCTCCCTTTAACCAACTTTTAGGAAAAAGTAAAAAAGAAAAAAGAGATGCCTCCCTAAAAGGTTAAGGAACTAATGGAGCCTTGGCATTCAATTTTGTTACTCAAATTACTTGAAAGCGCATTGCTCTGAGAGAACTTGTTAGTATTCTGTCCTCTGCCCCAACATTCATATTTGTTACTTAGGTTACTTGAAAGCATATTTCTCTAAGAGAACTTATTAGTATTGTATCCTCTTAAATAACCTAAACTAAGTCGGATGTTCAATCCTTTAAATAATATCCATTATTTGAATGAGTGATGTAGAACGATTTCATAAAGTAGAAAATTCTACTAGCTCTCTAGCAAGCTGGAAATTTTGACATCTTTGGATGCAGACGAATTTGGAAGAAGATAATTAATTGAGAGGTGTTATGAGTTCAACAAACAATTCCTAATTCTGTTGCTGAGGAAAACAAATCCGAACTAGAGCTAAGCTAGAACCGCACATCACATACTCATCTCCAGCCCGTGGAGTTGCAAACTCGCCAACTTCACCTGTGCTACCTAGCTAAAGGGCAATTAAGCATGGTTTGAGGGTTTAAGTTAGCCAAACACCCTCATGCTCTAATGAATCCATTGTCTACTCATTAAACAATTGCAAAAGCTGTGACTTATGACCACCCAAGCCCCACAATAGACTTACTTAAAAATTAAGAAAGTAGGGAGCAGAGAGATAACCTCATCTTCACTGAATCTTCCAGCATTGCATATTCGCTCAAAGAGCTCTCCACCTGCAGCATACTCCATGACTATTGCAAGATGTGTGGGAGTCAGTACCACCTGCAAAGTTGAAAACTCATATTAGACAATACCCACTCTCAAAGCAAAAAATGATTGATGCATAAATCATAAGCACATGGGTACAGACCTCCTTGAAACGAATTATATTCGGATGGCGAAGAGATCTGTGGTTTATAATTTCCCTGGCCACATTTGCATCAATCTGGAAAACATAGATTAGGGGTCCACAATCACAGACGCGTATATAAAATACTGCATGTAGCCAAAAAGGAAAAAGAAAACTATACAAACAAATAGACACAAAAAATTCTTCAGGGATTGCAAAGTAATTAATAATCGCAGAGACAATAGTTTTCACATTTCAGCAAAAAAAATGCTATACAGAGCAAGAAAGAAGTTCAGAAATTGCATTCACCTTGGGGCCTCGTTCAATGTACTTCATGGCAACGAGCTCCTTGTTCTCTTTGTTGCGCATAAGCCTAGCCACCCCGAAATTCCCAGATCCTATATCCTTCACCAGCTCGTACTTCTCCATCCCTTTCTTCTTCTTCCCTTCAGCCGAATCAACGCGCTGAACGTTACACCGTCAAATCCCCGATATACCCGCTTCGGTACGTGCCTTAACAGTTACCCGTAAAGACCAATCAAAACCAATGAACAGAACTATAAATCTCGGCTTCCGAGCACCAAAATACGGCCAGACAACGAGAACGAGAGAGAGAGAGACTCAAATGAATTTTCGAAATCAGCCGAGAAGGTTGTGATTTATGGAAGGGTGGCAGTGGGATTTGGGAGAAGTTTTGAAGGAAAGCAAGGAATCGAGCAGAAAATCAACAGCTGAATGTATCATAATTTCAGGTAAAAAAAAATAATATCATAATTCGATTTTATAATAATAAATAATAATCGAGATGGCACATAAGTTGCTTTAACGCGTTTGGAGTACAGAGAGAGAGAGGGGCTTGGTTTGCGTGCAGGGAAAAGAGAACGAGAAAAAGCATATATCTCTCTCACTGTATCTTCGGGGACAGAAGTTCCAATGATGATGACTGAAGACTGATAAGAGAATTTTCTCTCTCTCTCTCTCTCTATTTTTTTCCTTTTAAAAAACGTGAGTGGAATCTTAACAGATATCCAAATCGCGTGAAGTTTTATTACTTGGTTTGAAATAATTTATTTTTAAATAATAAATATTTATAAAAAGTAATTCACAGCATATAAAATAAATATGAAAGAGGAGTTTTATCTCAACTTACGAAATAAATATTTATATTAAAAAAATAAGTATTTCTAAACATGCACTTAATATACACAACAATAATAAACAATCTTATTATCATAAATCATCTTAATATTTAATTAATCTCATAAAAACAAAAATCATTATTTATTAAAAATAATTATAATTTTCCCAATAAATAGAGGATTTGGCGGGCCGGGTGTTACTGTTATAGAAAAAATGAAAAAAAAAAAAAAAAAACTATGAATCATTTTCCCAACAAGAGACAATTGGTGGCTGCGCATGCGCCGCAAAAGGATGAGGCAATTTGACAGAATTTTATAATTTTAATATTCTCAAACGTTGAAGACAATTTTTTTTTTAAAAAAAAAAAACAAGCTGACAAAAGGGACCAATGTATTGAAAAAAATGTTAAATAATTGTTTTTTTTGCCGGGGTTAAATAATTATTAGCTCATTATTGTTTGAGAAAATTCCAAATAAATGCTTCTAACATTTTGAAACCCCACATTGATCCCCCAATATTACTAATGTTAATTCACTGTAAGGGGATGATTTTTTCTAGTGAGGTCAGCATGATATCAAGGCAACATCTTCAAATTCTAGAATATCCCATATTAATCCTGGATTAGGGATTTTGGAGCACATTCAGGGTGTTCTTATTGAAAATTAGGATCTTCAGGATGGAGTTTGGGTCCACGTCTACATATTTGCTGACCTTGCTGATGCTAGCCCATATGTTGAGATGATGATGGTTTTAAGATTGAGCCGTTGGATATTATGTGCTTATTTATTTAATTTTTTAAAAATGATTTTATGATTTATGAGATAAATATATAATAAGAGTTTTATCACTTCTTAAAAAAAAGTGTTTAAAAAGGTTGGATTTTCCAAACTAATAATTGGTTCAGTTCCGCTACAAAATTTTAGGCACGGACACCATCAACTTCACCGGCAATTTAATACATGGAATTTGCACCACCACTTGCATGAGAGTTTGTGGTTTTCATCATAGTGATGTCATATTATCTGGGGATGTTTTTTTTTATTAAGATGTAAATTTATCAATAAAGTTTTGTTAGAGGAGCGTCTGACACAAATATCTTTTTGAATGGGCAAAAATATCAATGAATAATTAATAAGGGGTAAAAATACCAATGAACAATTAAAAATGGGCATCCACCACAAAAATCGTTAAATCCGTACTAATGCCTTTAGGGGTTTTCTTCTCTTATAATTTAACGCCGTTAGTACGGATTAACAGTTTTTGTGGTAGATGCCCCTTTTTAATTGTTCATTGGTATTTTTGCCCCTTCTAAAAGATATTTGTCCCAGACGCTCCTCGGACAAAACTTCATTAATAAATATGCACCTTAACCCCCTTTTTTTAAACTGATGAATTTGTTGGCTATAGTCGTAATTCATTAGTTATTTTTAGTTTTGAGCAACTTGGCAACCTCTTCATGATTGTTCATGTTATGCATTATTGTTGTTTTCCCCACCCTTATTTGTACATGAACTCATCAATTGGTATCTAAGTATTAGTGCTACTTTGATACCAATTAATGGGTAACAAATGATTTTGATACTAATTAACGGGTATTAAATAGTGTTATTAATTTAGTAGGCAATGGAGTTAAACTACCATCCCCTCATCAATAGTTAATTTTTACGGTAGAGTTTCATGTCCTACCTAAGCAATTAGTATTATTAGTATTAGAGTATCAGAGTTTTAATACCAATTATTAGTATTAGAGCATCAGAGTTTTAATACCAATTAATGAGTACCAAATGGTTTCATTAATTTAGTAGGCACTGGAGCTAAACTACCCACTACACTTCAATAGCTAATTTTTATGGCAGAACCTCATCAAGTTATTCAGTATTGATGATGGTCTTTCCAAAGACAGTGGATAGCTGGAGCTACTGGAGTAAATCTTGATCTTCAAGATATTTTTATTCTAGAACCCAACTACGATTGCCTTACATTTGCTATGACTTGAATGGTATTTCAACCAAATCATCTAAGTGAAAAGAAAGCTACAGAGGATTCTTCCAATCAAACATCACATTTACTACTCTCTCCGATCCTAATTATAAGACAACGTTGACTTTTTTGAAGAAATTAAGAAAGTTAATTAAATTATTTTAGAATATTTTCATTTTTACTTTTTTCTCCAAACTAATTAATTTAACTAATAAACTAATATATAATCTAAGGATACTAAAAATATAAACATTCCGAAGTAATTTAATTGGCTTCCTTAATTTCTCCAAAAAAAATCAACTTTATCTTATAATTAGGACCGGAGGGAGTACTTGACAAGAAATTCCAAAAAGCACACTCTGTTTTCAGCCCTATCAACTAAGTAATAGCGAAAATCACCATTAATTTGACATCACAATTATAAACACCGGACGCCCATTCAAGTGTTAGTACAAATGCCATATAACATATTGTTCGTAAAGATCCTGCCCCTCGAAGAAATTTTGCAATGCCATTGAACCTCCTATTGGTAATAAGATTGGTTTATCCGATCTTAAAACCATTATCATCTGGATGTATTGGTCAGGGACAGATCTATACACATCAACCATTATTTCATCTTATAAGTTAAACTACCATTCCCTCATCAATAGCTAAGTTTTAGAGTTTCAATATCAATCAAATCCTACCTAAGTACTCGTCAATTAGTATTAGAGTATTAGAGTTTTGATATCAATTAATGAATATCAAATGGTTTCATTAATCAGTAGGCAATTGAGCTAAACCACCCACCCTTCCTCAATAGCTAATTTTTACGGCAGAGCCTCATGTATCACTTAAACACCCATCAGTTGGTATCAGAGCTTTAATACAAATCAAATATTGTCAATAATTTAGCAAGGTATTAAAACTCGGATCGGGTATTGAATCGGTCGGGGTACTGGGTTAAGGGTCAGTGGGTCAGATTGAAGCCAAACAGAGCTTAACCTGGGCCAAACCTGTGAGAAATTGGAGATTTTAAACTAATAATATGAAATTCTAAAGAAAAAAATTAAAAAATTGATTTTTAAAAAATAAAAAACTCAGACCGGACCGGTCTGATGCTCGGTTCGGCGGTTCTCGGGCTAGACCGGCCGGTCCGGTCTGGGTCTGAGAACACTGTAATTTAGTAGGCAATGGAGTTAAATTGCCCTCTCCCTCCTCAATAGTTAATTTTTACGGAGGCTCTCTTGTCTCAATTAATCACCCTTCAATTGGTATTAGAGTATTAGAGATTTGATACTAATTAGTGAGTATCAAATGGTATCATTAATATAGTAGGCAATGGAGTTGAACTACCATGTCAGTAGAAGTATCTATTTTTACTAAAAAAACGTAATCCATTACCATCCCTTCACATCTTGTGGAAATCTTGTTATATAATAATAGAGGAATATTTTTTAAAAAAATAGTTTAGTTATAAATTATATAAAAAATGAGTATAGAGATGGAGCATGCATGAAATTGTCATCAATATCTAATCTAATATATCTTAAGAAAGCTTTTAGTAACCTTGCTCTCAGATATTCTATTAACGGCTCACACTGATCACAATTGCCCACTTAATTTCTATTGATGGTGTGAATTGACGGGTCTCCAAAGGAATGAAAACAATTTACAACGGAACTAATAAAATGCCAAAATGTGGTCGCAGTATAGTCATCATATTTAAATGTCATTAAATGACTACAAAAAAAAAAAATCGGAACTAATTAATATTTTGATCCACATTGCATAAAAAACGTCATGACAAAAAAAATGCATGAAAAAAGGATGTTTAACAAATAATTAATATTAGACCAACTGCAAGTTAAACGGCAAAAATTTTAAAATTAATATTCCGAATACCAAAAAAAAAAAAAAAAAGGAATCCAATCCAATTAGTAAATAAGATATGAAATATGATTTTTAAAATAACAACTACTTTTAAAAATGTTTTAAAAATTTAGGCATATATAATGACATCCAAAATAACCCTATCCAATTTATCCAATTTAATCACCTGATTCATTAACCTCTAATCAACACATGCCCTTTCACATTCCATCTACCAGGAGAAATGACATTTTGGACAAGGCTTAGAGTTTTAAATTATGTATAACAGAATGTCCCCCCACATATTGCCAACCACGTTCGGCATCTGCACTAAACAACTATTCTAATCTCCCAAAATAGCAACCATACTGTGAGACCATATTTGTCAAATCAATGATAATAAAGACACCTGGGTTATTGTTGCACATGTTCTTAAGAAGCTGGTTGGAAGAAAAAGTACTCCACTGTACGATATCTAGAACGTGGACATGATTCTATTGGATGAACATGTGTTGACAATCATGAAGTCCCTCTGATTATACACTAACTTCTATAATGTTACTTACATTTTTTTATTAAATAAATATATGGAACCATAATTGAAGGTTGATACACAAAAGCAACTAAGAGAGCGTTACATGAAGAAGCTCAAAAAGGGTGATGTTTATCAGTTTCAAAACTTTGAGGTTTTTGGCAACAATGACCAATATAAAGTGACTCCATACTTGTGGAGGATCCGATTTCACAAAACAACATTTTTCCAATAATCATACTTGCAAATTCCAATGGAAATAAACAACTTTGTCCCTATTAAGAACATCATCACATATTACATTGCAGGTAATGAAGAATTAATTGGTTAGCGCGCGACAGTAAGGTATTCGTTGCCATTTATATTTCTAAAAGGTCATTGTCATGTTTATTTATTGTGCTTGCGAGCTCAAACTTCAAGGCAAACCTCTTTCTAAAGGCTTGTTTGTTTAAGCGTTTTATACAGTAAAAACGCACTTATTACGCAAGCCGAGAAAAAACTCCTCTCACATACTTACCTCGTATATCGTGAATCACGAATTATAAGCACGTTTTGGACAAAAATAAGCCATTCCAAACGCACACTAAATGTCATTGGGTTCCTTCAAGCTTTTGGAGAATTGGAAGATCAACAAAGAGGGTCTGAGACCTTCAAACGACTTAATCTCACCCAAGCAGATAAAGATCGAGTAATGCTTATTCCATTTAATGTGCCACTATTATTATATTGTGTAGATGTAACTATCTCCTACAATCACCATATAATTAATCACCTAATTAACACTATAAGCAAAATTTATAAAATGGGTTAGAGCATATGTCGCCCTCAATGTAATCATTATCACTACAGCCCATTATAACAAAGATATATTTGCATCTACATGTTTAAATTCATTTCATAAACATTTAGACTCGGCCTCTAATAAAGTAACCTACACAATAAACAATATATCAAAGGCTCCGCCCATAGTACAAATCCCAGTATACAACAATATTCAAAATATGCAACGTATATCAAATAGGCCCTTAAGTTCAGCAACATACATTAAATTATGCTCATATAATTAAATGAAACATACGATTGATATCAAATCAAATCTTATACGTCTTTCCTTTGATACTGCCGTCTGAACTCTTGCCTGAAGTGAGGATGAAAACGCACCTGTGTGTCCTTCTCACCAATGACACTAGTGAATTAAAGTCATGGGGGTGAGTATATTTATTAACCGACCCACCACCTTTAAACTAAAGGGCCACATGCCCTTTAGGTTATCATATTATTTTATATTTTTTTTTTATTTTTTAAAATTATTTTATCCAAATTTTTTTTATAGTTACCCACTAAATCCATTTTTTTTATAAATAATTATTTTCTAATTGTAATTACATCATAAAAATAAAAATAAAGATGTTACAGTAAAACACTCAATAATTAAGTTTTTTGGTGGCATTGTTGTACAACAATGTTACGCTTAGTGTAGTACTATTTGGGATTTGTTCGATGCAGACATTTAATAACAAAAATACTAAAATGGAGCCACCGATTGTAATTCTTATCAGGTTTGTGAAGCTCAATAAAAATAAAGGTAAAGAATTGTGCAACCTTTAAAAGACTAAGTACGTGTTTCCCTTTACGTGACAATATTTAACACTTGACAGCTTACGGCTACATTACTTCTGCTCTGGAGACTAAAAGAGTTTGTTCAATCCCGAAATTCCTAAGGGTAAGGTGCTACTTGATAAGCGAGCAATGTTTGTCACAGTGGTTGTCAATAGGTGATTTAGGCATTTATGAGTTTTCATACATTATGGCATGGTCACTTATACTTGTTGTCATAAGCAGCCTTAGGAAGGCTCCAGGCACAAAAAAAAGTTTCTACCAAATTGTGAAACCCAATATCGGTAATGAGAACATGTTGACATTTTCTATTAGGATACCCCTTGGAGATTTATGCAACATTAAGAAGGTATTTCTTAATATATTTTTTTTTAAAAATTTCTCAAGCAAAAGTTGTTAATATAGATACTTAAGTTGTTAATAGCGATACTAAAGTTGTAAACGACAGCCTAATATATTTGTTTTTTAATTTCTCAAGCAAAAGTCATTAGTATTGATACTTGAGTTATTAATAACAATACTAAAGTTGTAAACGAGATATTTGTTGAATATTTCCTAATAATTTTCACTGGAGCTCTGATGGCTAATTTTTTTTTTTGTTGAATTTTTCAGGCCAAAATTGTTAATAGCGATATAAAAGTTGTAAGAGGGTATTTCTTGAATATTCAACAAATATCTGGTTTATGTCCTATTATTGCAATTCTATAACATATGATTAGAAATTTACGTATCAATACAAGCATGATTAATTATGTTTGGAATAGTTTTTTTTTTTTTGGGAAATTAGATGCTTATTACGTAAGTTGAGATAAAACTCCTTTCACATAATTACCTCATACACCGTAAATCACAATTTATAAACACTTATAAATAAAAAATAAGTTATCCCAAACGAGTTGGATCCACCAATGGTCTATTAATTAGTTGGATCCACCAACCCTCGTTGATTTATGTATTTTTAATTTAATTATACTTCCTAATTATGAACAAAATATTAATTTCCTTCGTTCATTTCCATGTGTTAATTTATGTAATTATTTCCAATAGCAAAAGTTGGATCACACCACCCGCAACATGCTTGCTTTGAATATGTTAGGCAGCCATTAATGGAATAAAGACACATTTTTTGTCGCCGAAAAAATAAATTATTCAAAATTTATGGAAAAGGCAAACAATGATATACAAAATGAAAGAGAAGTTCCCTGGCCGAAAAAAGAAAGAAAGAAAGCCAAGCGATTAAAACGTACTCATTCTGATCTTAAATATAAGATAAAATTGAGTTATTTTTGGAGGAATTAAAAAAACTAAATAAGTTATTTAATCATATCATATGTTGTGCATTTTTAGATTATATATCAGTTTATTAGTCAAACTAATTAATTTGGAGGAAAAAATATAAATATAAATACTCTAAGCTGATTTAATTAGTTTTCTTAATTTCTCCAAAAAAATCAACTTTATCTTATATCTAAAACCAGTATATCAGAATAACCCAACCTTAGTCCCTATTTTTTCCCCCTTCTTTTTAATTGGACCTAACCTTTTGTTTATAATTATCATGGTACAAAAAACCGGACCGGCCGGTTCGACCGGTCAAACCGGGAACCGGTCCCTGGTCCGGTCCGGTTTGATCAGTAAATCGGTCAGACCGGTTGAACCGGTTAGAACCGGTTGGACCGGTCAGAACCGATGGTCCAACCGGTTGACCCGGCTTCTTTCCTTTTTTTTTTTTTTTTTTTAAATTTTCCAAATTTTTATTTTGTGTTTTTTGAGGGCAAAATGGAAAGTTGAAGACTAAAATGAAAAGAAAAATAGATAAAGAAAGAACAAATCTAAAAAAATGAAGAAAATAATGAAAAAAGTTATTTAAAAAGATATAATAATTATAGGAAATGAGATATCTTTGCATAAGTATAGGTATTATAACTAATACTAATAGATTTTAAACATTTTTTTTCTAAAAATCTTTATTTTTATCTATAGAAGTTTAAAAATATATTAATATATATTATCACTAATAAATTATAATATTTTAATATGACCGGTTATGACCAGTTCAACTATCGGTTAGACCCCGGTTGACCCATTAACCCTTGAACCTGTACTGTGACCGGTTCATTGTCCGGTCCGATTTTTCGTTCCTTGATAATTATACCGGTTTTAATTAAAGCATTTTTTTTTAAAAGGATGGGAAAGACAAAATCCAACCTAAAAGTTATCAAAACATTTAAGAAGCAAATTGAATCCACTGTATTTTGGCCAGAAAAAGAATCCAATATGCATGAGCCATCTCATCCTATTTATAAGACACGTAAAGGTTCCATCAATTATAAAGAATTTATCAAGGAGGTTTGACACAGTTGGTTAAGGTCTTGTCATCCTGATCATAAGGGAGTGTGTTCGAACCCCCTGACTGATGGAGAGACCTCATTGATGGGCGATCTCATAAGTTCCTTGTAAGAGTTCGAAAAACCCTGGGGTCGTACCCTAATCTTAATAGAAGACTGATACCGAATCTGTTTGATATAAAAAAAAAAAAATTATAAAGATTTTTTTTTTTTTTGCCAACGACAAAAATAGAAGTTTTCCAATAGTAACTCAGCTTATAAGATTATAATGCAACTGCAATTAAAGAAGGGCCAAATCTCAAGTTGATCCCTCATTAATGTTCATTTTTTTTGGTCAAACTCATTAATGTTCATTTTCATTTTACTATTTTCGTGCGAGGAAGAAAAGGAACCATCAACATCAACATTCGCTTTATAAAAGCTCACATCTGATACAATGTTCATTCATTGCCAACGAACCAGGCGGCGTAATAACTCTCAATGAATATTTGCTTAATGTTATGAATATTAAATATATGGATGTCTATTGATTTATATTATTCTTCCAGTTAACTTGACATAAAGAAAAAAAGAAGATTTGACACAAAGCAAAAGCAAAAGAAGACAAGGACATAAAGAAGATATAAAGTAACCATGGTCATGTAACCAGGGTTAAATATAACCATGGCCATGTAACCAGGGTTAGATTTCTGCCTCTATATAAAGGGCTGTAATTAATTGTTTCAGTTAAACTGAATGAGAACTTCTCTCTAGAAATTCTATTAATCTTCTCTCTTATTATATATACTTTTATAACACGTTATCAGCACGAAGCTCTAAATAAAGGTATGATCTTTTTATAGTTCCTTCAGTGATTATATATACCTTGTTTTATTTTATAGATCTGGGATAATCTAAGCCACTATATGAAATTAGAGAAATACCTTTACCGATTGTTATATAACATCAGGTTCCATGGCTAAGATTGGAGATCGTTATTGTTTTTATATATCATTGTCAAGTTCTTTTATATTATTATTATTATTATTATGGTCAGAAGCCATACACATTTTATTCTTGAAATTATGACCAGAAGTCATAATGTTTTAATTTCTTATAATATGGCCAGAAGCCATATCCATTTGATTTTCTATTATATGGCCAGAAGCTATATACATTTTTCATCTTATTATATAGCCAGAAGCTATATACATTTTTCATCTTATTATATGGCCAGAAGCTATATATATTTTTCATCTTTTATCTTATTGTACGGCCAGAAGTCACGTACAACTTTTATCCTGAAGATAATAGTTAATTCCTCATCTTGAGATTAAATAGCCCGAAGCCATACATGGCTTGCAGTCATGAGATTAAATGGCCCGAAGACATACATGTTTTAATTTTCTTATCTTGCCTTATGAATTATTTATTGTCTTTATGAATTTATAGTTATTATATTGCATATTTACATTTCATATTTTAATTATTTTCATTTATTTCTTTAATTAGTTTGAACAATGGTAAACCTAGCAAAACTTGAAATTGTGGCTCTTGATATTACTGGAAAAAATTATTTATCTTGGTTGGATGCGGAAATTCACCTGAATATTTGACAGTAATGGACCCACTTGTCCTTTGGAACAATTTGAAAGAAAGGTATGATCACCAGAAGATGATCATTCTTCCAAAAGCTCATTTTGAGTGGATGCATTTGCGCTTGCAAGATTTTAAATCTATAAGCAAATATAACTCAGCTATGTTCAGAATTACTTCTAAATTGAAATTATGTGGAGAAAATGTTACTGATGATGATATGTTAGAAAAGACATTCTCCACATTTCATGCATCCAATTTGCTCCTGTAGCAGCAATATTGTGAAAAAGGTTTCAAGAAATATGCTGAGTTAATTTCTTGTCTCCTTATGGCTGAACAAAATAATGAGCTTTTATTGAAAAACCATGAATCCCGTCCAACAGGCTCAACTCCATTCCCTGAAGTGAATGTAGTAACAAATGAATTTTATTGTGGCTGTGGACGTGGGCTTGGCTACAGCCGTGGGCGTGGCAGTGGTCGATATCATGGAGGTTCAAATTCCTACCAAAAGTGGGAAAAGACTGATAAGAACCAAAAAGGGCGAGAATTTTGAGTATGGTGATATAGATAATAACTATTTGGATGTTGCAGGTTTCTTAATATAATTTTAACTGTTATATTTTATTTAAAGTTGTTTCTATCATATATATTAATTTTAATTATGTTTTTATGAAGAATGAATCCTATTGGCATCAATCCTGAAGATTTATGTCTCGTTGATAGTGCAACAACCCACACCATACTCAGACATGATAAATATTTTTCTTTCCTGGTAATAAGAGAAGCCAATGTTCAGACTATATCTGGTAGTATAAATTTAATTGAAGGCTCCGGAAGAGCTAATATTTTGTTACCTGAAGGAATAAAATTATGCATTGATAATGCATTTTATTCTACCAAGTCTAAAAGAAACTTATTGAGTTTCAAAGATATCCGCAGAAATGGATATCATTTAGAAACAACAACTAAAAATAATAAAGAATATCTTGTCATTATAAATATAGTTGCTGGTAGAAAATGCATATTAGAAATTTTTCCCATTTTTTCTTTTGGTTTGTATTACATATGTATAAGCACAATTGAAACACATGCTATTGAGAACCAGAAGTTCAATAATGCAGGCCAGAAGTTTGCCAATTCAAACCATCAGTTTGATAATGCAGACCAGAAGTTTGCCAATTCAAACCAGCAGTTTGATAATGTAAACCAGAAGTTTACTAATGAATTTATTGTTTGGCATGACCGGTTAGGCCATCCCGGTTCAATCATGATGCGACAAATAATTGGGAATTCATGTGGACATGCCCTGAAGTGTAAACAAATACCACAATCCCATGATTTCTCATGTGCTGCATGTTCCAAGGGAAAGTTAATTATTCGTCCCTCACCAAGCAAAGTAGAAAGTGAGTCTCTCACATTTCTAGAACGGATACAGAGAGATATTTGTGGGCCAATACACCTACCATGCGGACCATTTAGGTACTATATGGTTTTGATTTATACATCAACTAAATGGTCGCATGTTTGCTTATTATCTTCTCGCAACCTGGCGTTTGCGAGATTACTTGCTCAATTGATTAGATTAAGAGCATATTACCCTGATTATCCTATCAAGAAAATACGTCTTGATAATGCTGGTGAATTTACATCACAAGCTTTTAATTAATATTGTATGTCCTTTGGAATTGATGTTTAACATCCTGTAGCTTATGTTCACACGCAAAATGGACTTGCAGAATCATTGGTTAAAAGGTTGCAACTAATTGCAAGACCTTTACTTATGAAATCTAATCTACCAATTTCTGCTTGGGGCCATGCCATTTTGCATACAGCAATGTTAATTCGCATTAGGCCAACAAGTTATTTAAAAGTTTCTCCCTTACAAATGGTTTTTGGTCAGGAACCTAATATTTCCCATATAAGAATTTTTGGGTGTGCGGTATATGTGCATGTAGCACAACCACAATGCACCAAAATGGGTCCTCAAAGAAGGATGGGAATATATGTTGGGTATGAATCTCCATCAATTATAAAATATTTAGAACCATCCATAGGAGATTTATTTACGGCACGATTTGCCGATTGTCATTTTGATGAATTACTTTTTCCAACATTAGGGGGAGAAAACAAGCAGCTGGGTAAAGAAATTAGTTGGAATGAATTATCATTGACTCATTTTAATCCTCGTACAAAACAGTGTGAACTGGAAGTTCAAAAGATAATTCATTTACAAAATTTAGCTACTCAAATGCCAGAAGCATTTACTGACCCAAAGAAAGTGACAAAGTCACATGTCCCAGCTGCTAATGCTCCTATTAAAATTGATGTCCCTGAAAGACAACATGCTATGAATGAAAACAAAGCACGCCTGAAGCATAGCAGACCCATCGGTTCCAAAGATAAAAATCCTCGAAAAAGAAAAGGAGCAAAGAATATAGATGGCCAGGTCGAGGATAATGAAGAAAAATTAGTAGCTCCAGAAGAGCCATCTCCTGAAGAGATATTATCTCCAGAAGAGAATGTTGTAGTCCCAGAAGAGACCCAGGTACCTGACATATATGAAAATAATGAGATCTCAATAAATTATGTCATAAATGGAATCCGATGGGATCGAAATGAAGTCAACGTTGATGATATTTTTGCTTATCATATAGCATATGATGTAATGAATGATAATGAGGATTATGAGCCAAAATCCATTAGTGAGAGCCAACATAGAAAAGATTGGCCCCTATGGAAAGATGGCATTAATGCAGAATTAAAATCATTGGCGAAACGAAAAGTATTTGGACCTGTAGTCCTTACACCTGAAGATGTAAAACCAGTTGGATGCAAATGGGTCTTTGTACGAAAAAGAAATGAAAAGGGCAAAATAACTAGATATAAGGCACGTCTAGTAGCCCAAGGTTTTACACAAAGACCTGGCATTGATTTTGAAGAAACGTATTCACCAGTAGTGGATGCGACTACTTTTCGTTATTTAATTAGTCTAGCAGTAGATGCAGGACTTGATTTACATCTAATGGATGTTATGACTGCCTATTTATATGGATCACTTGACAATGATATATATATATATATATATATGAAAGTCCCTGAAGGATTTAAGATGCAAGAAGCATCCAATTCAAGTTCTCGAGAACAATACTCAGTTAAGTTAAATAAGTCCCTGTATGGCCTGAAGCAATCAGGGCGCATGTGGTATAATCGTCTTAATGAATATTTGTTGAAAGAAGGATACAAAAATGATCAGATATGCCCATGCATCTTTATGAAAAGATCTAATAGTGAATTTGCTATAATTGTTGTTTATGCTGCTGATATCAACATCATTGGAACTCCTGAAGAGCTTCAAAAGGCAATTAATTGTTTGAAGAAAGAATTTGAAATGAAGGACTTGGGAAGAACAAAATTCTGTCTTCGATTACAGATCGAGTACTTTAAGAAAGGGATCTTTGTATATCAAGAAACTTATACAAAGAAGGTCATAGAGCGATTTTATATGGATAAATCTCATCCATTATGTACCCAAATGGTTATAAGATCTTTGAAAGTGGATAAAGATCCATTCTGACCCCGAGAAATTAGTGAAGAAGGTGATGAAGAACTACTTGGTCCAGAAGTACCATATCTTAGTGCTATTGGAGCACTAATGTATCTTGCTAATCACACACGTCCTGATATATCATTTGCTGTTAATCTACTAGCAAGATATAGTTCTTCACCAACACGAAGGCATTGGAATGGAATAAAGCACATTATTCGTTATCTCAAAGGTACAACAGACATGGGGTTATACTACTCAAATGTATCCAAGCATGAACTGGTTGGTTATGCAGATGCCGGATTTTTGTCTGATCCACATAATGGTAAATCACAAGCAGGCTATCTATTTACATGTGGAGGTGCAGTTATTTCATGGCGATCTATGAAACAAAATATATCAGCCACATCATCTAATCATGTAGAAATTTTAGCAATACATGCAGCAAGTCGACAATGTGTGTGGTTGAGGTCAATGATACATCATATATGTACAACTTGTTATTTATCTTCTGGCAAAATGATTCCAACAATCCTATATGAGGATAATGCTGCATGTATCGCTCAACTTAAAGAAGGCTATATTAAGGGAGATAGAACAAAGCATATTTCACCAAAATTTTTCTTTACTCGCGACCTTCAAAAGGATGGTGAAATAGATATCCAACAAATCAGTTTAAGTGAAAATCTAGCAGATTTATTCACCAAGTCACTCCCAGGTACAATCTTTGAAAAACTTGTTCATGATATTGGTCTTCGGAGATTCAAAGATTTCAACTGATATTATCAAGAGGGGGAGTCGATACACGCTGTACTCTTTTTCCCTTATCTAGGTTTTGTCCCACCGGGTTTTCCTAGAAAGATTTTTAATGAGGCAGCACTCGACGGTGTATCAATGAATGATGTACTCTTTTCTTTGGCTAGGTTTTTATCCCACTGGATTTTTCCTAGTTAAAGTTTTTAATGAGACACATTCATAATGGACATCCAAGGGGGAGTGTTATGAATATTAAATATATGGATGTCCATTGACTCATATTACTCTTCCAGTCAACTTGACATAAAGAAGAAAAGAAGATTTGACACAAAGCAAAAGCAAAAGAAGACAAGGACATAAAGAAGATATAAAGTAACCATGGTCATGTAACCAGGGTTAAATATAACCATGGCCATGCAACCAGGGTTAGATTTCTGCCTCTATATAAAAGGCTGTAGTCAATTGTTTCAGTTAAACTAAATGAGAACTTCTCTCTAACTTCTCTCTAGAAATTCTATCAATCTTCTCTCTTATTACATATACTTTTATAACACTTAATTTATTTTATTCATAATCATGGCATTTGAACAGTTGTATAAATATTTCTTTCAGCCTCTAAAAAGTTTGTCTGTTATTTTTTAATTATTTTTTGGTGAATTATCGTGTTGTGGGTTTTTTTTAATCCTACTACCTCAGTCTTAAATATAAGACAAAGTTAATTTTTTGAAGAGATTAAGAAAACTAATTAAATTACTTTAAAGTATTTTTATTTTTATTTTTTTCTCATAACTAATTAGTTTAAATAATAACAAAATATATAATTTAAGAATACAAAACATATGATATGATTAAGTAACTGATTTAACTTCCTTAATCTCCTCAAAATAAGTTAACTTTATTTTATATTTAAAATCGGAGGGAGTATTATTTGGGCTATAAGCCCAATTAACATTGGATACTTTTGTTGCATGAATTGGGGTATGGCATGGATCCGTTGGAACCATTACCAAATTAGGAATTACTAATAGGGGTAAGCAAAAGCAAACTGAAACCAAAGACCAGACCGAACTGAACACATTTCGGTTTTTTCAGTTATTCGGTTTGTGTTGGTTTTTACTTTTAGTATGGTTATCTTAATAAACTTTTGGTTAAAACCGAAGAACCGAATTTTATGACAAATCACCTTTTATTTTTTTGTTTTGCCTAAGTATATGAAATGTAGGCAAGCCCAGATTTTAAAGCCCATTTTATTATTAGTTAGGCTCAAGCTTTTGTCCATTCTGTCTTGTCTCTTTTTCAATTGTCCACATCTAAGTCTAACTGTCTAACAAGGCAAGTTTAAGTGAGTATATAACCTAATCTAACATTTTGACCCACCAAGAACCAAGCTGATCGATTTTTTTTAAAAAAATAAAACTAAACTAAATTGCATTAGATTTCAATTTCATATCCTTTTTCATCTTTAAACTTTAGTGCTTCACTTTCACTCTCGCGTCTTCAATGAAGATCTCGATCTTTTGGTTTTCATCAGCTCTGTTGGACTTTTGGTCTAAGTCCGCTCTTGATGGGCTGAACTATTTGATTAGGATACAAGTAGCCTAATCAAATAAGAAAAAAAATCAGCATTAATTGCAGATCGGGGAATAATTCAGTAATGATTATGGGATTATTAATTGAGGAATAAGTCACCATAATTAGGAAATCAATTGAGAATCAATTAATTTAATTACTGTCTTGGAGGGTAAGAAGGAGTGCACACGTTTCCTAATTAATGGTCACCCTAAACCACTATAAATATGAGGTGCCTCCTCCAGTTATTCCTCACCCTTGCTATTAAGTTCTCTAGCAATCTCTTCTCTCCTACCATCTTTCTTATTTTTGGTGACCTGCTGTGCAAATCACAATTAGGCTCTAGTAGTCTAATAATTATGTGGGCACTATTATGGAGCATTGGAGTTTTGACCCGGTGAGCAATATGATCTTATTGCGCCTCCGTCATAGGTAAAGGTCAGAGCGTTCCTTTCACAGCCGAAATCGTTCTAGAAAAAAGCCCCTGTCCCGTCTTCATCATCTATGTCAAAATCTTTGCTTTCTATACTTTTGCTTTAGTATTTCAAGAACAAGTATTAGCATGTAAAATACAGCATTAATGTGTGTGTTCTATGACTTTTGTCTATGGCCTTTATATATTGTTATGTCTTTTTATTCATTTGTACAAGGCAAATAATAGTATTTGTTCATTGCTTTTGTGTGGGCTCCTGAATGTTTGAAAGAGAAATTTTCTCAAAAGTGGTGTAAATGTCTGTAAATTTCTCCTTATTTCTCGATCTGCTTGCTGGGGCGTCACCATTTAAGGTGAGAAATTTGTTTCAAGAAAAGTAGGCAGTGTGAAATCAAATTTCGGTTAATGGAACAACTAAACAGAAATTTTCGGTTAGTTCGGTTTCAGTTAATTTTGTTGATCGGTTTCGATTCGGTGTTGAAATTTGACTCTATTCGATTTTCATCGAAAACCGAATCGAATAACCGGTTGCTCACCCCAGATTACTAGTAGGAGTATTTCCTTTCTTTAAGCCCAACTTTCGTTGGACCAAATTAGCCCTTGTTCATGAATTCCCTCCCTCCCCAGCCCCCACTCTCTATTTTACCATTCTCTCATCCACTCTCAACGCATGGGCCAACTTATGGGCGGTTTATGGACACACTGTAGCATGGTAATAAAATTCAACCTGACTTAGTCAGTTGGACTAATGAATCGGTGAACCCATCTCGTGACTGGTTTAGTCAAGAGTTTTAAAAAGGCTAAGTAGATTAAATTTTATATCTTTTACTCTTTTTATTGAGTTTGGAATCATGTTATTTTAAGTTGAAAAACAGCAGTACATTAAATTTGTACATTAGTAATTCTATTTTATTGGATTATGTGTAGCTTATTCATTAAATATTACCAACATATGAATATTTTATTATTTTAATATTGATTAGATTGATTTTATTTTAGGGTTAAAATGCAATTTTAATGGCAAAGCTTTTCGCTATGAGGGTCTAGTATAAAGTATAATTAAGTTTTGGAGGGTGTAAAACTAGACACAATTTTTTAAAAACGGGGTAATTTTAGCAATTTCATTAATTGGACCTAAACGCACATCTCTTTTCTGATGTGGGACCTATTCGTTCTCCCTCCATATTTATCACGGACATTTGGGCCAATTTAATGGAATTGGTAAAATTACATAATTTTTAAAAGATTGAGTCTACTTTTATAACTTTCAACACTTAATTATGATAAAAACTGATGACAAAAAATTTTATTGTAAAAATTGCACCTTAACCTTTTTCATTTTAACCATGGTTGAATCATGGACTGACTAACCATACTTCAACTAGTTTAATGATGGGTTTGGTTTTCATTCATCTGTGTTTGGAAACACTTATTTTTGGATAATAAGTCCTTATTACGCAAGCCAAGATAAAATTCTTCTGACATACTTACCTCGTATACCTTGAATCACGATTTATAAACACTTATTTTCTAAAAATAAGCTATTCCAAATAAGCACTAAAAAAGCCACAGAAAAAAGTATGTTTTATTTGCGGATCTGCACCAAATCCAAAATAAAATGGCCCGGATAAGTTTTTCGGAACCGACAGGGCCCACTTTTGATACACATCGTTTTATGTTTTCGATGTCCAAATTCGTGGATTCTTCAACGTAAGGACATCTCTCTCTCCCCCCGACTAAGGATCTTCTCAACCTGAGAGGTTCTAGATCCGACTGTTGCCGGTGCCCGCCATGTCCGTCGAATTTCGTTACCTCTGCTTCTCCGTACTCTCCTTTATCCTCCTCCTCTCTCCGGCGTTCGCTTCAGAGTCAGATCACAGGGTAAGTTCCGCCTTCCTTATCTGTTGCTCATTTCCAAACCCTTCCCATGACTATCCGTTCTGTTCCCTTGTTCTTTCTTTCTTTCCGATTCTGCCCCGTGGATCTGGTTTTTGCTTGCTTTTGATTTCTGAATTGGGATTAGATCTGCCAGTGAGTGGGTCTCCCAGCTGTTGCATTCGGTGTTTTGGGTGATGATCTCGCTTTGGAATTTGATTTCAGTAAATTCACACTGTTTTCCTTGGGTTTTCTCAGCTGAAGGATATTGTGGGCGTTTTTTTTTTTGTATTGTGTGGAATGGTCGAGCGTTTTGGCTCTAGATCTTCAGCGGGCTTTGAATTTGATTATGCATTTGTAATCATATGTCTGTACGATTTAGATGGTTAGATGTGATTCATTGTTCCTGTATATTAAATTCAATTTCACTTCTTCCCCATATTATGGTCAACTAGTGATCTTGGGTCTTTGTTTTTTTAATATAAGTTGGACAGTATTTTCATCTTCTGATGGGAATTTACGCTCAAGTGTTTTGAATTTGGCATTATATAATACGGAGCAAATGGAAAATTTCGGATAACTGGATATAGAACAATGCTGGCAGCCCAGAAACTATGCGGCAGTTCTTTCAAATTAGTGGTTTCTCGTTCACGTACCTAGCAATCTAGTTAAAAGTCTCTGGACAGCTAGACTGGCGTCTATTGTTTTAAATATTCTGTTAACTCTAACGGACATGAATGTTGGTTTTAGACATTTAACGATAGAGGTTTGAGGGGTGAGGCAACAGGGATAGATTCATACTGGGAGGCATAAGCTAGAATTAAACAGGACAGATAAGTTTGTGCTGTTTAATACCTTGAGTGCTCCAATGGTTGGATTTCAGTTGCACTCAGACTCACACCTCAATCTTCAATTTTGATTTAAACTGAGAATTTGACTTTGAATCTATTGAGCACACATAGAGTCACTTTTTAACGTTCTTGCTGTTAGGTTTAAAATGCCTTACTCCATGTCGCACCAGAGCAATCCATGGTGTGTTAAACTTCAGTGTCTATCCCAGAAAAAATCCAATAACAAATCCATTTACTTGTAGCCTAGTTTCTGTTGATCTTTTGTTTTTTTTGGTGCTTCATTTAGTGGGTAGTTAAGCATTTCTACAATTGAATACAGAGGTCCTCACTGATCAATAACTTAAGCCCTGTATTCTAAAGTAGTTTTTCCTCATATATCAATTATTTTAAAATTTCCTCCTTCCCCGAGATAGTGGCACAGATAGAATGTCTATCTTCATCTTTAATTTCCCCTGGTCAGTAGATTTCTGTTTAAAGCTTGAATCCAATGTTTTTGAAGTATCCGTTAATTGCACGGGTAGAATGCCTATCTTCATTTGTAATTTTCCTTGATCTGTAGATTTCTGTTTCAAAGCTTGGATTTAATTTTGTTGCAGTATCAGCAAGGAGAACCGGTTACCCTTTGGGTGAACAAAGTTGGCCCTTATAACAATCCACAAGAAACATACAACTACTACAGCCTTCCATTTTGTCACCCATCTAATAACCCTGCACATAAATGGGGCGGTCTTGGTGAGGTACTGGGTGGCAATGAACTCATTGATAGCCAAATTGACATCAAGTTTCGAAGTAAGTAGGTTTCTCTTTTTATTTTATAGAATTATCAATAGGCAAAGCAGTGCCACTTATGATTGTTCCTTCTTTTTAAGGAAATGTGGCAAAGACAGTTATTTGCAAGCTGGCTTTTGATGATGCAAAGGTTAAACAACAGTTCAAGGATGCTATAGAAAATAGTTACTGGTTTGAATTCTTCATGGGTATGTTGCGTTTGTCTCTTTTTCTTGTTATTAAGAGAATAGATAAAGCAGTTATGCTTTTTCATCAGTCATGAATTGGTTGAAGTTAAAGCATTCAGGAAGCTTATTCATACTTGATAATGATACCAGTATATGATAAAGGATCGCAGTTTCTTGGAAATTTGTAGTCTTTTTGGCTTCCTTGTTTCCTATTTCATTTTAGGGTTTAGGGTGAAATTTTTTTGTGGAGTTTAGAAGGAAATATTCTAAAAAAAGGTTTAAAATGGTAGCACTTCTAAAAGAAGCGTCCACTAGTTTCACTGGCAAATGCAAATACATTTAAAGAAATGGAAATGAAGAATGAAAACTGAAAATGTTTTCAGAAACCCAAATTACCCTTTAGTTTGCCCTTGCACTCTTGTGAGTTGTGATTGCTATTTGATGCTGGAAAGCCTAGTTTTATGGTGCTAGGAGAGTCTGCCGATTTGATCTTAAGTATTTTGCAACTGTTCATATGGTTTCAAGTTATTGCTTGTGTTCATTTGCCGACTTGGTGTGGCTGAAACTTGGACAAAAATCAACTTCAAGCGTCGTATAACTTTGGAAAACGATCTTGACTTGAACTGGTTCATGAGGGAGTGAAGATAATTATGGCACATCTTGCATGGCCTTCTCAGTGATTGTCAATATATAAAATTATGGGCATTTTACCCTGTTTATTGGAATAATGGTGGGTAGGGTTTTAAGGAAACTCTTATTTTGTGTAATTGGAATTGAAAAAAAATTACTTAGTCTGACATTATTTACATAGAAATAGATTGATGGTGGTTGGGTTTGAAGTTTTATCACGTGAATGTGTGTGTGTGTATTTATCGATGGGGAGAATCTATTAACATTGACTTGATTAGAAACACCTAACCCTAGAAGTAGTAATCTAATTCATTTTTAAATTTTAATAGCTAAACAGAAGATCCATCATGCTGTTGCTTTTTGATATTCACTCCATTGTTTAGAGTCACCAGAAATAAAGAAGTGTGAAATCAAAAGTTCTTCATATATAGTCTGGCCTAGATAGTTCTTCAATAACTTATTCAGCGTCAGACCGCCAATATCATATTTCTTTTGAATTATCATAATATCTCACCGTATGTTTTGTTTGTATATTGCTCCCTGCTTCTATCCCTCTTTCCCTCTCACACACATGCACACACGCTTAATATTTCTTGTTCCAGGTGCTCGTTCACTTTTTGAGTAACTTACACTTGTCCTCTTTCTTGTTTGCTGCCCTACCTCATGTGTTGGCTGGTATTTGACCTGATCTACTTGAGTTCAGATGATCTACCTTTGTGGGGTATGCTGAAACCGCCCTTATCTCCTTCCATTTATTGGTATGATTTACCCTTAAATTTTTTTCATCACAATTTAAGGTACTTATATTCATTTTTAAGGGTTTGTTGGGGAGCTGCATCCTGATAAGAACAGTGATAATGGCAAGCATGTCCTTTTCACACACAAGAACATTGTCATTAAATACAATCAAGATCAGGTCAGTAGTTTCTTGAATAGTTTCTAATTCTAATATTAGGAAGGGTCTAGGGAGTCATGAAGTGCTGTACTTCGGTCTGTTTTTTTTGCAGATTATTCATGTGAATCTCACTCAAGAGGGCCCCAAGCCTCTGGAGGTTGTCAGAACTTTGGACATGACATATTCTGTCAAATGGGAACCTACTAATGTCACCTTTGGGCGTCGCTTTGATGTCTACCTGGATTACCCTTTCTTTGAACATCAGGTTAAAAAGATTGCAGTAAATTTTGCATTTGGATTCAGTTTTTGTTGGATCTTTCATTGTCTTTGAATGTTCACATCCATGTAGCTCTTCCATTGGCTTTGTCAATAAATGAATTTAAGTTCCACTGGCTTTGCAGATACATTGGTTTTCCATTTTTAACTCTTTCATGATGGTCATCTTTCTCACTGGGTTGGTGTCAATGATATTAATGCGAACTTTGAGAAATGATTATGCCAAATATGCTCGAGAAGATGATGATTTGGAAACCCTGGTGATGCCTTTCAGACTTATTTATCACCTTTTTGTTGAATATATAAATTATTTCTTCCCAGAAAAAGTGGAGTGTTTCTGAATGTCAATTTTGTTTAACAAAAATATTTCTAGGAGAGAGATGTTAGTGAAGAATCTGGCTGGAAACTTGTGCATGGTGATGTTTTTCGGCCTTCTCGCAATTTAGTTATTCTTTCAGCTGTTGTTGGCACTGGCGCTCAGCTAGCTTTGCTGGTTCTTCTTGTCATCTTGTTGGCAATTGTTGGGATGTTGTATGTTGGGTATGTGACTTCTTAAACGTCCTGGTATATTTTTCTGCATAATGATTTTATCAGTGATGGTGTGATTGTGCACAAAATGTGCTACACTACTATGTTCACGTCCCCTTCTTTTTTCTGCTTCATTGTTATGTACATTCCTTCAATGCTATTGTGTCTCAGGCGAGGAGCAATTGTCACAACCTTCATTGTATGTTATGCCCTCACATCGTTCATTTCTGGTTATGTGAGTGGGGGAATGTACTCAAGACACGGGGGTAAGCATTTGCAAAAAAAAGTTGCTGCAATCTCTCCTCAAGCGTGCTTTGGTGACTTTATTACAACCTTTGTTCTGAGTGCTGTGATAACCATTCTTTTCCTTTTTTATAGGTAAAAATTGGATTAAATCCATGATTCTTACAGCATCTCTTTTCCCATTTATGTGCTTTGGAATTGGGTTTGTCTTGAATACAATCGCTATATTCTACGGGTCTCTAGCAGCAATCCCATTTGGCACAATTGTGGTTGTGTTTGTCATTTGGGCTTTCATCTCTTTCCCTCTCGCACTTCTGGGCACAGTTGTTGGAAGAAACTGGAGTGGTGCACCAAATAATCCCTGTCGTGTAAAGACTATCCCACGTCCTATTCCTGAGAAGAAGTGGTATCTCACACCGTCTGTAGTTTCTCTGATGGGAGGACTGCTACCGTTTGGCAGCATTTTCATTGAGATGTATTTTGTGTTTACATCCTTCTGGAATTACAAGGTGAGTTAAAACCCAATGCATTGTGTGGGTAACAAGGTTTTTTTCCTATGTTTTTGGTTAGAAAGCTTATGTTTCTTGTCAAAAACCATTTTATCCAAAAAAAAAGCATAAGAATTAAGGGCTCAAGTGAAGGCCTAAGATCGGCTCATATTTCTATCATGTGCCCACATCTTTATGTGTGATTAAGCACATCAATACTTTTTGTTGAAATTTCAATCTAGTTTTGGTTTGAAGCTTTGATGCTATTTGATCCCAAAAGTTTAAGCTATATTAGGTAAAGGCCCATGCTATTTTCAACATGTTCCTTCTGCTAATAGAGCAGAGAAACTGTTGTCCTTCTTATTCAAAAAAAAAAAAAAAAAAAAAATCTTGAACTGGACAATATTCTTCAAAGTAATCAAATTATTTGTGTGAAAGTAGTGTAAACAAACGTGCTCTGTGAGGTTTGTGTTTTGAACTTGGCTTATGTGTGTTTTTATTTCCTTTTGTTTTTTTTTGTGGCTAACAGGTGTACTATGTCTATGGCTTCATGCTGCTGGTGTTTCTGATTCTCATTATCGTTACTGTTTGTGTGACAATTGTGGGGACATACTTCCTGTTGAATGCTGAGAACTACCACTGGCAATGGACATCTTTCTTTTCCGCTGCGTCAACCGCCGTTTATGTGTATCTGTATTCAATATACTACTACTACGTGAAGACAAAGATGTCAGGCTTCTTCCAAACTAGCTTCTATTTTGGATACACCTTGATGTTTTGTCTTGGACTTGGAATTCTCTGCGGTAAGTATTCAATTAATTATTATAATTTTTAACATGCATTACCAGTTTCATTTCAAGCTCTGGTAGGATGATAAGTCCAAAATCCTACCTTTTTGCTCGTCCAGTATTGTTTTTTGATCATCCTTTCATAAGAATGTTTATTTGGTCTGAAGTTTTCCTTGGAATCACGTGCAGGGGCTGTGGGTTATCTTGGTTCGAATTTGTTTGTGAGAAGGATATACCGAAACATAAAGTGCGATTAGCGCTTATCTGTGAGTTGAGACCTGAGAACTTCCCTAGTTTTGTTGCTGGAGAGAGCAAGTTTTCTAGTGGAGGCCTTTGGTAGATGATGTAGGGGGGATGAAATGAAACAGTGTTGGCTGTAAAATCACAGGGTTTTTGAGCACGAGGAAGATGTATTCTTTTAGTGTATTGGGGGGTAGCCCTGAGATTTTTTCTCCCCCAGATTGGAATTGGAAGCCGTAATTTAGAATGCAGGGATTGGTCTTTATATAATCTGGATAGTTAGCCAAATATGAGACTCGTTACTTTTTCAACAGTTTTATATATATAGTTGTTGCTCTAGTGAAGAACACTCGTGTCTGATCCCCTTGTAGTTGGTTTAGTTATTCAGAGTGTGCGGAGGGGGGTGAAGTCTCGCATGTGAATTTTGTACCAAAATCTGAATATCCTTCCTATTTGTTCTGTTCGTTCGCTCTTCATTCGTCCTTGCGTTCCGGTCATATCTTCAATTTATTTCACTTGCTCTCCTTGGATACTCAAATATTTAACCTATCATTTGAATGATTTAATAAATATTAGAATATTTTAGCATTTTTTAAAAAAGAATTAATGTTATGTTCTGAAAAATTACGTCACTTGAGGAAAATAACCAAATAAATATATCATATTATCCTGGAAGTGTTTTCTGAAACGGTTTTGGGTTTACATGGTTTTTTGTTTTACTAAAACAGTATTCTCTCCCGTCTTTAATAATTAGATTAAATTAAGAAAGTTAGTTAAGTTAGTTTATATGACATGTATTTGTTAGTTAAGTTAGTTTATATGATATGCATTTGCTAAACACCTTTTTCATTTTCTTTAGTTCCTTCTTTTCTCATCTTAATTATTGTTAAGGAATCATTAATAGAGGTAAATTATAAAAAACTGAAAATGTCTTATATTGAGAATCAAAATTAGTTCTTTAAATATGTCTTATATTAAAAGTCTAAATATGTTCTGTATTAAGGATTGAAAGAATGTTATAGGCTGTGTTTGGAAACACGTTTTGGGGGCAAATAAGTCCTTATTACGTAAGCCGAGATAAAACTCCTCTCATATACTTACCTCTGAATCACGATTTATAAGCACTTATTGCCTAAAAATAAGCTATTCCAAACGAGCACATAGTCTCTTCATATTTAAATATAACTAGCATCTACCTTCATGTGCAAATGAAATAAGCTGTCAAAGTTTCATGGTCTTTTGGCGAATAAAGTTTTACGGTCTCCTAAAATGTTCAATTCAGACACTAGTCTTTTTGGTAAGGGTATTTCTGTTTTTTTCCCTTTTAACGAAAAAAAGATTCTAACCATATTTGGGATATTGTCCCAATTTCTCAGTCGGGAAAAATCACCATTAAAAATTTTATTGTTGGGAAAAACTTAATAAATTTTTACATTTGTATACCTCTGCAAAATTTTATACACACACGGTAGTATTAATACTTTGATTTAAGTCATTCTTACACAGAAATTTTGTAATGGGATGACATATGGATTGTTAGCTTAATATATTTAGTCAACTAACCATCAAAATTAATTGGGATAACGGCCCGACCAAAATTGCTCTATTTTTTACACTTCCAAACAAAGTTACCTCCGAAAAACTTCGGAGCAAAACTGCCTATGCGGAAACTTCTAAGTGCTTAACCCGAATCCTTGTTAATACAATTTTCTTTGTCCTCCCTCGCTCATACTCTCTATGTATAGAAAGCTCCTTAAACCCTTGGTGGTCCAAAAACCCTCACATCATCGTCCGTCATAGCGGCCATGGCTTCTACCACTCTTCACCTTCGCCGTTCCTCAGAACCCTCCCCGGTCTCCATCAGTCGTTCTTGGCAACCTCCTCCACCTCCGACCCACCACTATTCCATCTAACTCGGCACGCCGTTTCATTAGCACCACCGTCATTTTCTTAAATTCCATCTCCTTTTTAATTATGGCTGAGAATCATTAATAGGAGAAAATTAAAAAAAAAACCAAAAATATGACTTACATTGAGAATAAAAATCAATTCTTCAAATATTTCTTATATTAAGGACCTAAATATGTCTTATGTTAAGAATTAGAGGAGGATTCTAGTCTCTTCATATTTAAATATAACTAGCATCTACCTTCATGTGCAAATGAAATACCATATCAAAGTATCATAGTCTTTTGGAAAAAAAAACTTTTTATGGTCCCCTAAAATGTTCAATTCAAACACTAGTCTTTTTGGTAAGAATATTTCTGTTTTCTTCCTTTTAACAAAAAAAAAAAAAAAAAGGATTCTAAACAATATTTGGGATGTTGTCCCAATTTCTCAATTGAAAAAATTCCCCATTAACAATTTTATTGGTGGAAAAAACTTAATAAACTTTTACATCTGTATAGCTCTGCAAAATTTTATACACTCAGAGTAATAAAGTATTAATACTCTGCTTTAAGTTATTCTTATAAGGAAACTACGTAATTGGAGGGTTTTTCCCAATTTTCTCAAAATTCAATGACATCTAATTTCTATATTTTTTCACATGCACATGTTTTTATCAAAATTATGTATAAAATTTTTTTTTTATCAAAATTCTGTAAAAGTGTGGGTTTGACTTTTTGAGTGTGCTTAAAATATGTAGTTTTGCATTTTACTAAAGAAAATTCTTCTTACATATTTATCCAGTAAAATACAAAATCACTTACTTGGACAACTACTTATTTAAATAAGTTAATTAATGTGTTGGCCAGAAAAAAAAAAAAGAGTTAATTAGTCATCACATCTATTAGATGGTGTAAATTCAGCTGACTCGCCCCCCAAAATCGTTGGCCCAAAAAACAAACTCCTTACGGGCAAGTGGCGTGAAAGTTTTTTTAGGGGGTAACTAGGGGCTTCTCCTCGTGCGTTGCACGGTCCGGAATTATCCGGTTGGTTATATAGCTTGTGTTTGTATTTTCTTGTTATGTAAATGTATTTTTCGTTGTTGGTGCTCTTTTTTAATGGACGAGTGGAGGTCATCCAGATCTCACTGGAAGTAATGAGGGAGACGGTCTGTTATCGTTTATTGCATCACATCATTTCAATCAATTTATTTGCAAAAGTCCGAACTTGGAGATGGCCATTCAATATGGCTGCGACACGACAAATGTACATATGTTACATGCAGTTTTTGTCTCTTGTTGCTGGGAATGTTTGTGAATTTGGATGATCCATTGTTTTGCGCTCTATGCCACTTGCAGCAGTTTTCTTGCCTTGATCATGCCGAAGACTCATCTGTCGGCACCTCTTTGGTGTCCTTCCCTGGCATATAATGGTACTGGCTCTCATGGGGGAGGCACAGATCCAGTGTGATCTTCGTGACATTAGCGCAGCTATGAACACGTATTGATCCTGTTACAAAGACAAGAGCATGTGAGTAGTGGTTGTGCTCTGGTGCACTTTGTGGTAATGTGTTTGTAGTATTGCGTCCTATTGTGGGGCTACCTCGTTGTCGCTTGATGATGCAAAACTGAATGAGCATTAGAGGCACCCTCCTTTACGGTATATTATATTTCCTGTATGCATCGTCTGCGACCTCATCTTTAAGTATATACTTCACCTGATTTCCCTTAGAATTTTTTGCCATGCTGTCATTTGTATGTTTCTGTTTGTATCTCAATACATAAACGGTAAATGATATACTTGTGCCTCACCTATAGTCCGTCAATGTGATGCGCATCCTTGACTTGTAGTTGCTTGTGGCCGTTGCGTCAGCATATAGTTTGTACCGTCCCGGGCTTCTGGCCAACCCAATAATATCTGCGAGTACATTTCAACGGTTGGGGCATTAGATTTGTTAGCCAGAGTTTTTTAAATGTGGAAGCATATGGGTAAGCTAAGAGCATTTGTGACCTCTTAACTACGGCAATGCCATTTTCTCCTTCACAATTCTGTATATTGGCAAGCTTTCATATGCATTTGCTGCAGGTATGTCCTCTCCTTCATATAAGAGTATTTCCGTGTCTTTTTCAAATACGATGGCATATGGATGGTCGCATACTTGGAGGGGCATAGTGTTTTCAACAACGATGGACTTTTTGAAGTAGTAAGACCGCCCTTCCTTTATGATCATTTTAAGCCTGCTGAACGCCGTATGGTCGACCAGTATCGCGTGCATTTTCGTGAACTGTAGACCAAGTTGATCAGTTGATTGGTTAGGTAGTTGTGGGAATTATGTGTGGTGAATGTCATAGAATATGTTAGTGAAATATTATTTTGTCTCTTTTGAGTCACCGTACCTCGTTATCCATTAGGATGAAGTGTATTGTGTTGGTTGCGTTGGCGGCGTTTCTCTTCCTGTCCTCCACAAACCTGAGGATGCTGACGTCAATTCTACTGTTTTGGCTGTTACTGTTGAGCATAGCCAATGTTGTTTGAGTTCCTTCACTGGCCATATTTTGGTTGTTGAGGTTGATGTCTGTCGTTGGTGTTTGGGAATGCAGTGGAGAGATTGTTGTGGTGTATTTTTGAGAGAAATGAGAGTGTATATATGTAGGCTTTGACATTTGTTTGTATAGTGTTTCATTATTGCAAATTATGAATTATGAATTATGAATTATTAAGTATTATCGGTTTCATTTTGGCAAAAGGAATTTTGTAAACGGTTTGATTGGTGGCCGTTAAAAGAAGTGACTATTTATTCTCTAATACTGATGCCACTTCCAACATTAAAAGAAGATTCCTAGAATAGCAGAGGAGGAGTACGGTTGCATGATAATGTTTTTTTCAATGAAGGATTATGTTCCGGGGTGTTTTTTTTTTGTGCGTAAATGTAATGGTGTTTTAGTGGAGCTTTATTTTTGTAATTTTTTTTCGTTCTATTAAATTACATATTAGTCTCTTGGCATTCCCAAAGTGTATCCAAAAAAGACAAAGTAATTATTAGCAGTCTTATAACTGCAATTTGAATGCAGGGTTATTTATAGGGTTTTTTATTTTGTTAGGAGTTTATTTTATAACTGTTTATGTATTACTCCTTATTATTATTTTTGTAATTAATGCATCTACCATTATGTCTTTCTGAATGCCTCAAGTGTTTGAATAAAGACATTATAAATTTCCATTATTAATAAAGGCACGGGGAGAATACCTAGTAATTGATAAAGGCTATGGAGTGTTAAGTATTCCAATTAAAATTCAAATTGGTTTTTCTTTGTTCTTTTTTCCTTTGAATGTACTCCATATGCCTCTATTATGTCTGTCAGAATGCCCTGCCCTAATGGCATGTTTGTACATTATGAATTTGTTGGGGAATGTTATTTTAAAAATGTTAGTTTCATAATAATGGAATATGAAAGGGCACATTAAAGGGTGTGTATTAAAATATGTTCAAGCTTCTCAAACCAATAACCATTATTCCAAATTCTGTTACAAACTTAAATTTAAAATGTAACTCCAATTAACTCTTTGTCGTTAATGCCCATTTTGTCATTATTGCCCATATCATGGACTTTCATTTATCATTTATGGGAAGGAAAGCGTTATTTAATTAACACCGTCAATATCATTGCTTTAGTAACACCTTTAATTAGAGGCAATTCCAATAGATGCCATTAGCCACAATGTTTGTGCATTCAAGTATTCCCATTTAATGCTTTTTATTTGAGTGTCCTGAATTATGACATATTAGTAGCAGTCAACTGTTATTATTTGAAATATGATGGGAATTTCAAAATACAATTATCGTTTAGATATGCCTCTTTTTATTGTAACTTTATTTTCTTATATATGTTTTTTTTGTGTGGATATATATATATTTCACTTTACATTTTTTAGAATAAGTTATTTCAAATAATTTCATGTAAATTTGAGTTTAGCTTTTAATTTGTTGGTGTCAATATCATCCAGTTTATTTTCTTGTGAATATGTAAATTTAATAAATTTTAAGAATTAATTAGTTATAAAGAGGAGCATTAAAAGGTAATTTTCCAAAAAACAAAAGTATTGATTATATTTAGATAATTTTTTTTGGTAAAAAAAAGATGTTGTGATTTGTGTAGACAGTTGGTGTAGACGATTAAAAGGTAATTTTCCAAAAAAAAAAAATATTATTGAGTATATTTAACTTTTTTTTGGTAAGACGATGGAGTGATTTGTGAAGACAATAGTTGAAATATCTGGATTGGGAGTATTTCAGCTAAACTGATTCCCAACAAAGTCCCATAAAAGGCAACTTCCAGTAATGTTAGGATTTAAAACCGAATATTGTCATAATCTCATAAAAGGCGACTGCATAAAAGATATTCTTAAAAAAAGGGACCCAATTAAATTAAATTATTTAATATTGAGATTGAAAACCGATTCCCATCATAATCCCATAAAAGGTGTCCTCATTTAAAAGTGAAAACAGCGTCTGCATGGAAAACGGACCCAATTAAATTAAATGAATTGATAATAGGTGTTTAATATTAGGATTTTAAATAAATAAATATTCCAATTTTAATATTCTATTAGTAAAATAGGTGTGATTGGCTTGTATTATTTTTTGTACTAATATGGGCTTTGGTCAGTTACTAAAAGTAGGTGTGATTAGCTGTGTCATTGAGCATCCATCAATATCCCACCTTTAATTTAGGATATCAACATTTCATGGCATTAATATTTTAATGTTTGCCTTTGGTTTTGTATTTTTCTTTTGAATTCATTTTATTTGTGCAATTGGCATTTTGAATGGCACACCCGACCCACTAATGAAAGTGTGTATATAACGTAATTTTCCTATTATTCCAAATTCAAGCTGCGTATATAATGTAGTGTTAATATTTTCAGTGAACTGAATGGCATTATTAATATCCCACATACAATATAGAGATGCCATTCTTTTGTAATGTATAGATTCTAAGACACAAACCAAAATAATAGAAAACACCATATACTAATTATTTGCAGGAGGTAATTATGGTTGCATTCAATTTGCTGTCATGGCTTTACATGGTGAACCACGTATCTGTAATGTTCTGGAAAATCTCCCTGTACACCACATTCATTGTGGTGTTTTTAGGCTTACTTTTTGAGTCTAGAATAAGAATTTTCAGGCCGTCCCTACTTTTGACCCTTGATAGGGTGACATACAACTGGCCATGGCTGAACACAGGCCGTGGCAGGAATAGGCCAACCTGGCTCATTGACTGGCCCTAACTTTTATTGATTGTCATTGCAAATGAAATTATGATAGGGAATTGCCTTCTGTTCATTTTGAAGGGTAGCGTGGATTCTGAGGGATTCATGTCCATTCTATGGATCAACACTTGTTGACCGGAACTTGTCCCGTTTAATGCCAATGTCTTTATGAAATGCTTTCCTAGGACTGTGATACAAAGCCTTGTTCCGTTGTACAGGCCTGCTGCTTGATCTATGTTTCTTATCAACATTATTGGAATGCCAACTTTCAGGCCAAGCTTGTGTGGCGGGAGGCTAGAGCATTTTATTGTGTTTAGGAACTCTGTGGGATATAATTCTGCAAACGAAGCATTGGCTTCATCTGTTGTTGCAATAGAGTCTGCACTAAAGTAATCTATTGGGTCTCCTGGAAGCAGTGTCAACATGTAGTCATTAATTTGTTCGACGACCTCAGTTGTGGGGGCCAAGATCGTTCTGTCTGTGAGATATTGTGATTCAGATATGTGTTGCTGCAGATCTGGATATGTTGCCTCCACTATGGCTTGGATGGGATCTGCACAATCTGAAATTGTTAGCTTTTTAGGGATCTCAATCTCTGCAATGCCTTCATGCGGTGTGCTTACTTTTCCATCCCCGACATCTAGTAACCATTCTGAGAATTCTTTTACTCTTTGATGGTTTAGTGCCCCACTTGTTGTCTGCAAGCGTAAGTTCTTTGTTAGCCTGTACAGCTTGCATGTTGGCCAAAGTGGTGAGAAGTTCAAAGAGGCATTGACTATGTCAGCTCGAGCTCCCTTTGGTATGACGGGTAATATTTGCCTGAAGTCCCCTCCCAAGACGACACATTTCCCTCCAAAAGGTAGATTGGTGTGCATGATGTCTCTTAAGGTACGGTCAACGGCCTCCACACAATACCTCTTGATCATTGGTGCCTCGTCCCAAATGATTGCTCTGGACGCTTTCAAGAGAGCTGCTAATGATGAGTTGTAGGAGATATTACATGTTGAATCCTCATTGATGTCTATAGGGATTGCAAATCTTGAATGTGCCGTTCGTCCTGATGGAAGTAGAGTGGTCGCTATACTACTAGACGCAACATTTATCACAATGTGTCCTTCGACCCTTATTGCTGCTGTTAGGGTGTTTCACAAGTATGTTTTTCCAGTGCCGCCGTAGCCGTAGACAAAATAGACGCCGCCGTTGGTATTGTTGACAACCCTCATTATCTCTTAGAAAATCCCAGCTTGCTCGTCTGTTAGTGAGGCCTTCAGTTTCTCAGCCTCTACTACACAATTTTCCCTGTCGAAGCTGAGTTCTTGGAGAAGTAGATTGTTTGTAGTGTCTTTAATGTGTTCGCACCTCGGCTTTGGCATGCATGCATAATCATTTAGAGACCGTCCATTTGTGCACAGTAGTTTCTCAATCTATTGCAATCCTAACTCCTCCCTGTCTACGTCGCTGACCTGTAACTTTGTTTGAAAAGTAGTTTGTTAAGTGTCAGGATAAGCTATTCCCAAAATGTTTCTTAGTTTGGTAGTAAATTTTGGAAATGTGTAGTTTTGGATCTATGTTTGTTTTGGTTCTGTTTTTTTTTTTGGCATTTTGAGCTATTTGGAAAATATTTTTAGTAAATATGTATGTTATATATGTATATGTATGTACCAATTGTTAGTGATAAATTGCTAAGAAGGTTTTTTGTTATAAAATATGAACATTTATCTTTTTCCATTTTTATGGAAGTTTATATATCAAAATAACAGAAGCAAAGCCAACACTCACAAATATAATGTTTAAATATTATAATGTAGACACATTCTTCCGTTTATTTTTAAAAGGGGTAAAGAACCTGCTGTTGCCATTACGAATTTGCTGGGATTAAGTTAAAGGAATATTCCTGTAGGATTTTTCATGACAGAGGTTAGACCAGCATTGACAAATCTTTCTCATGTCAATGTTAAATTTCAATAATTCAAAGTGGGACTTTGGTTGCATAAGTTTGCAAATTTGTGACACTCATCATCACTCTATAATTCACTAATCTTTATATACTAATTTAATTTGCAAATAATTTTCTAAGGCATATAATGGAACAATTTAAAATGAGTTTGCTTGACAGGTGGTAGACGTACCTAGGAATCGGGGGTCATGACGTGGAATGTAGAGCAGGTCCTCACAAATCAGCTGCTTTGTCTATTCCCAAACCATTGATGGATTTGAAAGGCAATGGCACATTAGCATGCTTACAAAGAATCGACGCAAGTATTGTCCGGTTGCCCAAAGAGAAGCCTCTTTTATGGCATCAATGTACTCTTGATCATCATCGAGCAAGCCAAGTGCATACCAGGCTGCTCTAAATGTTGGGTGGATGACACCGTCCACCGTTCTGATCTCCTCGAGGATTTTGGGCCCCTTGCCTTTATGAGTAACACGCGTAGATAATAGGTCTCACCTTGAGACAGGGAGGCGTGGGCAATTCTTCCAATAGAGAAACCTCTCTGTCTCAACTTCCATGACCTCTTTCGCTTGTTGAATGTGTAGTGCTTAGGGAATTCCACATATGTCAATGTCTTTGCAAAATCATAATCTTTATTTTGAGCTAGCCACGCGAGGAATATCGACTCCTTGATTCTTTGCTTCTGTAAGAGTGTAGGCATCTCCTGCGTTCCTGAGTAGAATACAGGTTGGTGTTTAGGCAGGTGGAAGCTCAATCTTTAATTTCAACCGAGGGGTGTCTATGGTGGATGTTATATGTGAATATTCTCCAAGCACCCTCACATAAGGATATATTTCTGCAGTTGAGATAATGTGTGATCTCATCAAATGATTGCTGGGAGTCTGTAGAGCTGTCATTATTGTATAGGCCTGCAATCACTCGATCGTTCCCTTTACTGATGTATTTGAACAAATACTTGATTGCCCTTGACTGGTTTGTTTTCTTGACATTGAGGTGCCCCTGGAAAAGCTTCAACAGGGTCGGGTTATAAGGCACCACATTTCTGTTGTCTAGTGGTGTGCCTTTTTTTTCAACTGTGTTACCATCATTCCTCTTCCTATATGTGGGGTAGCCCTCATCGTCGAGAATAGTGTGGTCAACAAATTTCCGTGGAAAGAATTTGAGCACTTCCCTTCTTTCATGCATGGTGATTTGGGGTTTATAGTGCCACAGGGTCCATGCATCATGTAGTTGGACACTAGGTCATAGAGCACAGGATCTGCATCCTTATCTGGGATCTCAGCTGAAATAATCTTGTCAATATCCTCTGGGGTTTTAGGCTTTACTGATGGGTATAAGAATAATATGATGTGGGCATGTGGCAACCTTCTCTTCTGAAATTCAATTGTGTATATCTCTGTGTCGTTTGGGAAAGTATAAATTGTGTCATGATATGGGACTAAGTAAAAATTTGTGCTCTCATGAGTACATTGCATTGTTAACAGTGCCAGTAATTAGATGAAGGTTACTTGCTTAGATTGGGCCAAACACCTTTTCGCTCCATATGACTTTTATTAGTGCCTTGAGCTTCATTTTGAACACTCTGCTTAATATGTCCAGATGATCTGATGGTTGGAGCCTATTTTTGTCACAGAATCATTTGATCTCTGGCCACGCGGGGTTGCATGTGAAAGTTAAGAAGAGGTCGGGATAGCCAACCCATTTGCATATTGCCATTGCATCTTGGTAGTTTTGAATCATGTATCTCGCGCCCCTAGTAAAAGATGAGGGGTGGATTATCCTCTTCCCCATACTTGATGCATCAGTTTCACCACGTGATATTGCATCTGTCAAGCCTTTATACAGATCCACCCTTATTTCTTTTTAGTGTGTCCTTATATAAGACAACCTTTCACATTCTACCATTACGAATCCGTTGACTATGAATTGTTGCAGTAGCTGCTTCAAATGAAGAAGCGTAGATTGTTCTGCATGCCGATCCATCAATCTGAAGGCCATATACTCTCGAATTGTTAGGGTGTTTCTCTTTTTTGGGGCTGCTTATGTGTCACTGTTATGTTCCATGTCTGAGTGGTACCTATTATCGCCATAGTAGAAAATAAGGGGGTATTGAAGGGGCAGGTATGCGTTGTGTAGCTCATGAACACGCATTATAGTATCTGCCTTCTTCTCCACTATTATATCTCTGTTGAAGTAAGACCTATCGAAGTCTCCCACTACCAGTGCTGCAACTTCTGATGCTATAGGGAGGTCGTAATTTCTTTGTTGCTGGCCTGTTTGCCTGATAATACGAATCCTAATGTCAGCATGCTCATCGTGCCTTATTATTTCCGCAGTCATCCTATACTGCCTTACCAAACTGTTATTCTGGTCAAGACATGTTTTGATGTCCTTGGCTATGTCTGTATCAATATCTGCACCATCTGGGTTACACCTGTATGCAAACAATTGCATGACGCATGAGGAAAAACATGTAATATTGTATATTTTGATGGGATACTGGAAGGATATAGTTTTATATTTTTTTACTTGAATGCAGCGATTCTGTTTGCTATCTCGTTGTCTGTGTCATATATGTATAGTTGCGAGTACACTGGAATGCAACCATCAGGAGGCAATAAGCTGCCCAGGTAATGATAGTTTTGGCCACACATTTTGAAAGAATGCGGTCCCCGACCATTTTGATTAATTGAATGGTCTATCTTTCCTCCCATGGATGTGAAACAAAACATATTGTTATACGCTCTTATGTTGGCCAAGAACTTTTTTGTTTGCCTATTGTCCTTGTCAAAAAGTTTTTTTAGGGGGTAATTATGTTTTGAAAGTGTAAAAAAAAAAAAAAGAATAATTTTGCCTTAGTTACTACTCCAGTTAATTTTGACTATTGATTAATTAAATATGCTGAGTTGATATTTCATATATCATTCATATAATTTTTGTTAGGTGAAAATTTATTATGTGTCATTTATTTTATTTTTTTTAAAGTTAAATTTAAAAATTTTGGATAAATTTATACTTTAACAAAAATAACGTGGATGTCATGTAAACTGTCAGTTCAATATATTTGATCAACTAAAAATCAAAATGCATGGAGATAATGGCTAAAGTAAAATTACTCTTCTTGGCTCGACAACTTCTGAGATTCAAACCATTATAATAGGTCTTTAGACCTACAAAACCATGAATCTTAGAAAGATCAAGTTACATATTGACTCAATGGAAGCAATTCAACTGCTATTCCAGTCAGGTGGCCAATATCATCCCCTCCAGAACGAGTTAGAGGAAGTAAGACAACTAATCTATAGGGATTGAGATTTAGAGGTCTACCACTGGCCCACTGCCACCGAGAAGCCCTTAAATGTGCTGATTTCTTGGCAAAGGCGGCCCTAGATTCAAACAATGATCTGTCATTTTTGGAACACCCGTCAGTTTTTTATTCTCTCCAAATGTTAGCTGATTTCAGCTAAGATTTGTTCTCATTAGTATTTTCCTATACACAGGTCTGCTGAAACGGCCCGTTGTGGCAAAAAAAAAAAAAAAAAAAAAACTCTTCTTGACACTCTCCATCAATATTGTCCCGAAAAACCATCGGAGCTAAAATTGACTAGTAAAAATTTCAGGGGTAAAATTGCCCAAATACCATTTTCTCCGTCCTCCCCTGCTCATATTCTCTATCTCTGGAAAGCTCCTTAAACCCTTGGGGTCCAAAAGCCCTCACATCGTCATCCGTCTTAGCAGCCATGGCTTCTACCTCTCTTCACCTCCGCCGTGCCCTCAGAACCCTCCCCGGTCTCCACCAGTCGTTATCGGCGACCTCCTGCACCTCCGCCCCGCCGCTTTTCCATCTAACTCGGTACGCCGTTTCATCAGCACCACCGTCACCGCAATCCCCGACTCTTCTCGCTCATTCCCGAGCATTCAGATCCTCTTCCATATCTCTTCTGTCTGTTCGATCCCCGTCTGTGAATAATTCCGATGAGATCGGCCCCGATACTATTCTTTTCGAAGGTTGTGATTATAATCACTGGCTTATTGTCATGGACTTTCCCAAGGACAACAAGCCCACTCCTCAACAGATGGTTGAGACTTATGAGCAGACGTGTGCCAAGGGTTTGAATATCAGGTTTCTACTTCTCTTTCACTGACGCCTTTGTGGGTTGTGTAAATATGGCCTTAACCAGTAACATAACTTTATGGGAAATGAGTTTTCTTTCATGGCTTTGAATGACCATCCAAAAACATTTTGGCTTGGGATTTTCAATTTGACTAAAATTAAGTAGATTTTTGACCAGATGTTTACTAGAAAGTTGAAAATGTTAAGAATGGCTTCTTAATGACATATGCTTTGATCCTGTTCTTTTTGAGCTTGTGGGCTCTCTCGGTAATATAAATATTGTTTGAGAGGAGTCTCTCAAGTGTAACATGGCTTGACTCACTGTCTGAAATGGCTTCTAATTGACTATTGATTTAAAAGAACTGTAACTGTTCTGGTGCTTTTGTGATGTATCTTAGGGTTCTTTTCCTTGTTATGGTGGTACTGACTCATTTTCCTTGATTTTACATGACAAAACTATGCCTTTAGAAGTATATGTGGTTCTTAATTCTCTTTTGCATGCTAAAACTTTGCACAATTGATTGGTTTTAGTTATTTTGATTCTTATTTCATGTTTTAGTACTCTCCAAATTATGTTAGGGTTCCATTTGATACTGTCATCATGGTGTATATTAATCTTGTTATATCATGAATTCTCCTTTATGGACTGTTTTTAATCTCTCTCTCCTTTTCTTCTTTCAAATAAATGTATAGTGTGGAGGAAGCAAAGAAGAAGATGTATGCCTGTAGCACAACTACTTACACAGGATTTCAGGCTGTCATGACTGAAGAAGAGTCAGAAAAGTTTAATGGTAGGCGTTGAAAGTTGTCACTCTATCAGACCTATTTCTTAAATGGCGGGGTGAGAAGGAAGGTAGAAAATAATATTTTGATTTGATTATTTTTAACAGGCCTTCCGGGAGTAATCTTTGTGCTACCAGATTCGTATATTGATCCAGTGAACAAGGAGTATGGAGGTAAGGGGTTTCTTTTTGGATATATTCACTTAGGCTAACTATATTTTGTTGGTTGAGCTTGTATTATTACTTGGCTATATTTTAAACTAGTGTGAATAATCAGGTAGTCTTTTTATGCACAAATGCTTCCAAAATGAATTGTTTTTTGTGATAAACAGGAGATAAGTATATCAATGGAACAATTATTCCTCGACCTCCACCCATACAATATGCAAGGAATCAAGGAAGACGTGACCGGAATAGAAATCCTGACCAACCTAGGTATAATCAACCTAGATACAATCCGCAAGGAGATCAGATGTCAAGCCCACCAGGGA
This sequence comes from Inga laurina, assembly GCA_963855925.1. Lineage (NCBI taxonomy): Eukaryota > Viridiplantae > Streptophyta > Magnoliopsida > Fabales > Fabaceae > Inga > Inga laurina. Next base: position 11,327,500 of record OY979701.1, on the reverse strand, counting down.
ATCGTGCTTACAATTATGAGGGGCCCGTGCAAGGTGATGGAAGGAACTATAGACCTTCACAATATCATCCGCCTCAACAGAATTATGGTCCAGCATCACAGCCTCAACAGAATTATGGTCCAGCATCACAGAGTTATACCCAAGGGCAAAGCTATGGTCCTCCTTCACAGCAATATGCACCACAGCAACAATATGGTCCTGCTTCGCCACAAACACCACAGCAACCATATGGTCCTGCTTCATCACAGCAGGCACCACAGCCTAGCTTCAGACCATCTCCACCTCCTGGCCAGGGTAATATGACTGGATATAATAGGAACTATGATCCTTCTCAGGGTGGGAATTATGGGCAAGGACCTGGTTATCAGGGCACTACAAACGCATATGGTCAAGGAACAAACCAGGGGTATGGACAAAATTTCTCCGGGCAAGGGGAAGGTCAGCGATTTGCACCAGGGGAAGAAAGGAATGCACCTTTTGGACAAACAGGCACTGAGCAAGTAAGCCATTTCTCCTACAGAAACTAGCATTCGGTCATGAATTGTTTATTACATTTTGACGCTGGATAAGTATCATAACATTCCCCATTCTGGGGATTCCTTATAAACAAGAACATCACTTTTGCTTGGTATTTAATATTTATTTCAGTGTAGTAGACATTTATGGAACAATTCTGATGCTCCTTTGATCTATGTACTTGGTGACATTGGAAAAGTTGTCAACTCTTTTAAGCAATGGAAATATAACCCTTTTTTTTTTTTTGAATTTTTCTGCAGAGAAGATTTTGATTTGTAGTAGGTAGTCTGAGACGCAGGTGGCATGAAGTTTTAAGTGCATTCCTGATTGCATATCCTGCTGTTGGGAAAAAATGAGCCAATTATGTTACCACTATATCTTGCTCAGTTACTCTTGGATGTTGGTATGTTGAATTGTAAAGCTTATGATTGAGTACTTTCTCTTTTGGAGACTGATGTTGATGTAATCAGGTGGGTGTCAGCTAAAAACCACCCTGTTTTCTTCATGTCTATTTTCCAGTAATAGTAGGAAGAAAAGGACTGTATTGAAGTCTGTTATTCCGCAAGCCCAACGTTTCACATAAAATTAAATTTGTTATTGCCCCATTTGTGGGTCTGTTTGGCATGAGGGGAGTGGGATAGAGGAGGATGGAAATTTTAATGATTTCAATTTAAAAGAAATAGATAAGTGGGATTATAAATTTTTAATGAAGGGATAAAAAGGTGAGAAAAATTAATTAAAAGCTTTTAATCTTATTTTTCTAATTCCTCGTGCGAAACAGACACTGATAGTTTGTTTCGTTCGATTTTATGGGGGAGGATTACATGTAATCCTGATATAATAGATCAATTGCAGTGTTTGGTTTGACTCAGAATATAAGGAGGATTACATTTTGGAATCTCGATTACATCATTTGGTGTAATCAGGATTACATTGTTAAGATTAATGAATAGGGATACAGACATCTTGTAATCAAGTGAAAAAGACACTATTACCATTATAATTTTTTAGTTTGACCAAAGTGCCCACTCATTAATGTTGTTAAATATTACATAATAACTTTTTTCAGTCCTAAATATAAGATAAAGTTGTTTTTTTTTTGAGAGATTAAGGAAGCTAATTAAATTATTTTAGAATGTTTTTGTTTTTATTTTTTCCTCAAAACTAATTAGTTTGACTAATAAACTAATATATAATCTAAAGATACACAATATATGATATAATTAAGTACCTTATTTAGCTTTTTTAATCTCCAAAAAAACTTAACTTTGTCTTATATTTAGGACCAGATGGAGTACTGCCATTAAATATTTTAAAAATTTAATTAATAATATAAAAGTTTTAAAAATATTCCCCCATCTAAAAAAAATAAATAAAATTATACTCTACCATTAAAAATATTAAAATATCCCATTAAATAATATTCTCACTGTTAAATATAAAAAAATTTACCATGAACTCAACCTGTACATTGCATAATATTTTTATTATTAAATATTAAAAAATTATTATGAACCCAACATGTACGCTGCACAAATTGAAAAAATAACCATCAATTAAATATGTACATTATACACATATGTGTAGATAGGGGTAATTTTGTCTCTTGATATATCATTCCTATATATTTTCATGTTTAATGTAATCCAACCAAATGTGTTTATGCATGTGAATCATTTTTCCTTAGTAACAAATCAAATAAATTCATATAATCATCATTATATTATATTCTGTTATATTATATTACATTTCATTATATTACCTCAGATTTTGTGAATCAAACAGGCACTGAGTAAGCCACGGAGCAAAAATTGACAAGTATGCCAAAGATGGCAAAGATCAGCTCTAAAGATTGTGAAGGCAAAGATCATGACTTTAGTTTGTCAATTAAAAAAAAATATATTAACAAATAGTTGTATCTTTGAAGCGATACACCAATTGATATTAAATTTGATATTTAGATTTAAATATAAGATCTAGTTGATTTTTTTTAAAAGATTGAGAAACTTAAATAAATTATTTTAAAGTATTTATATCTATAGTTTTTCTCTAAAATAACTTATATAATTTAATGATACAAAATATATATTATAATTAAGTAATATATTTAACTTCCTTAATTTTTCTTAAAAAAAGTCAATTGGATTTTATATTTAGGACATGGCTTAATACATATTTAGTGCGCATAAGGTGGTTAATTAATATTTTATTTTATTTTCCTGAATAAGGTGTCTATATTTAATGTCTAGAATAGGATTGCTCCAATTAATCCTTGCAAAAATAAAAAAATAAAAAAATAAAAAAAAAAACAAGGAGGGAAAGATAATACGTTTATGTAATTTTTTTTGAAACAAATTCAATAGTCGTAAAAAATAAACCAAAAATAATTATACAAGCGTCTCTTTTCCCTTTTATTGGAGAATCATCGGACAAGTTATAAGAATTGAAGCATAAAACAGAGAACATATATAAGCTATCCTTTTAAGATTTTGCAAATATCTTTTTAAATTACTTTTGATAATCATTCTTAGAAGAAAATAAAAGTAAAATTGTTCTCAAAAGCTAATATCTATTCCATGGAAACTATCCACATAAACTGATTTTTTTTTTTAAAAAAAAAATCAAAATAAAATTTTGTTGAGCTCATCAAAACGAGGAATGTATAGAATTTGGTTTTTTTAGACATGTATAGCATCTGTTAATATCAAAGATTTTAAAAATCTTATTATTTTCAGAATCATGAAAATTTCGTTTTCAAAAAGGTCAAATCACCTGCTAAGAAAAGGGGATTAAATAATTAGAATTCCCGAGAAATAATACAAGGAGAGAAAGAGAGATTGCATTATAAAACAGGGAGATGAAGATATAAGATTTAACGGTAGTGTTTTTCGATGTTATTTTCATACCATTTTTGAAGACCAATGACGAAGGATGAAGGAGGAGTTTTCAACAACAGCAAAGGAACATGGATTTAGTGTTTAGCTAGCCTACTGTTTTAGATTCATTCATTTTCTCCTTTCAATAATTCTAAGGTCAACAAAACAACTTCTCATGAGGTATTCATTCTGGTTAGTTACTTTCCTAATCTCTCTCTTTATCATCTTGTGTGTTTCTGTTTTTGGTTCCATCTGTTAAATGGAGTCAACTAAATTAAATAAACACGGTTTTTTGCCTTTAATTTATGCATCAATCTATTCCATTTTTTCATATTTTTTTGGGTTTTACATGTTCTGCAATATATATGTATATACACGAGTTACTGTCAAAAGGGTGGTGGGAGAATATCATTTATGTCCCAACTAAGGAAAATAATACTCCCTCCGGTCCTAAATATAAGACAGAGTTGACTTTTTTTTAGAGAAATTAATGAAACTAAATAAGTTATTTAATCATATCATATGTTGTATATTCTTAGATTATATATCAGTTAATTAGTTAAAATAATTAGTTTGGAGAAAAAAATAAAAATATAAATACTCTAAAGTAATTTAATTAGCTTCCTTAATCTCTCAAAAAAAGTAAACTTTGTCTTATATTTAGGATCGGAGGGAGTATATTGATAAGTCCCATAACTTATAAATGATAGCTTTTCACTTGTCAATAGTAGCTCTTCATTTATCAATGAGGACTTTATTTTTTGTTTGTTTATTCACACTCTCGTTTTCTTTTTTTAATTTTTTGTTCGTACTATAAGATTAAATAATCAACTTCAAAAATTATTTCAAAAAAGTCAAATAAATAATGGTTATTATGTAAAACCCACCACTTTTTAGAATATCATGTAAAATACCTAATAGTTATTAAGAAAAAACTATCAACGTTTATAAAACCTAACGATTGTGATGTAAAACCGTGAAATTTCGCTCACATTTATTACAGTTGTAAATTAAGAATAGTAAGAAAAGATCATATTTCATAATGATTCTAAATTTATAACCGTGAGCAAGTTTCGTTAAGTCTTTTAAAATAGTCGCCATCTCACGCCTCTTCACATTCCCAACTTGTTACACTTAACACGTTTGTCTTTGGTCGAATGTTACCCACCATCTTCAGAATACCATAACTTTGGTTGACTTTTCTGGCTGTTGATAGTCACTTTTAGATGAACCACATCCTCCATTGCTTTCTTTGAACTTCGGTCTAACAGTTGTGTAAGTTGCTTCGATTGCCCTAACTCACTTTTTCATTTTGGAGCCCTAGCTAGCTCGTATTCCTTCGCATGCTATTTTCTCCTTATTTTAATGGATGATTTTTGTCATACCCTGAAAATCAGAGGGGTGACCAACATGAAATATGAGAGAAACTTATATTCCGTAAGCCTTCAAATATAAAACAATTGGAAGACATAACAACCATAATCTGGAATATACATTTACTACATCCAATTCACATCTACATATTCTACAATAATCAAAATATAGTAAATTCATTGCAGAAATTTCAGTAGAGATTTTTTTTTTTTTTTTTTGTAAGTCAGACTTCTCGAAAATTTTACAATGATTTGAAATATCAAAATGGCCTTCGGAGCTCTGCTCCACCACTGTATATACATATACATATGTTCCAAACAGAAGAAAGACAAGTATCCTACTTATAGGCTATATGGACCATCTAGCTTTTAATAGTAATACAAAAGTTTAGGTTTATGATTACATCATGAAGCAGCTACAAAATAAGCTAGCAAACTTTGAATCATCAAGAAGGCTCTTCACTGCTCAATTGGAGGTACAAGGTCAGCAATACTATCTGAGGCCGCAACAAATTTCCTGGTGAATAATGTCCCCTATATATTGAAATAAATAAAATACTAAGAAAATGATTTAAACATATTTAATGATGAATAATAAAGCATGATAATAATCTCCATGTCTAAGTCATACAATTATAAACATAAATGAAATTGTATAAAAGCCCATGAAACTAAGTATGTGACCAAATAGTCTTTTAGCAGGATCACTTTTAAAAAACCGTAAATCTCAAATCTTATCTTTTTATAGGACTTCAACAAAACAAATAACAAGCGTGAATATACAGTACATGACGGTAACTAACCAAGCACAACTCAAGGCTATGAAAACAAGTGTGGACACACAGTACATGAGGGTAAGTAACCAAACACAACTCAAAGCCACGAAACAAGTGGAGGTACAAAACCCACAAATAACAGGTGTGAGAACGAATCTCACAAATATCAAGCGTGAGTACTATGCCCACGAGTGTCAAGTGACTCGAGTTAACCATGGCGCGCCAAGGGTTAACGAGACTGCCGTTAGCAACCAGTGTTTTGTATTCAGTCCTCTCAAAAACATTTTCAAGCATGCATGGGACTAATTTACCCTCATATACAATATATAAAATAATCTTCAATCCCCTAATCACATAATGAATGTTTTGTAACCAAGGACCCCAGCATGAAGTTCCCAATAATCATTCCAAATAATTCCTTTAAATTCTGGTGCACAAAGATTTGTAAAGAATAAAAGGATATGGACCAATTAAGTAAATAACTATAATGAAATCATCATTTCATCTAATCATTCAGATATAAATAAACATGGTATAATTCCAATGATTTTTTTTTTCTCAAAAAACAATTCTTAAAAATTGATAACTTAATGAAAATGTAACAAGTAGTAAAATATCAATGGGACGCTATTCACTCACCTGTAAGGCTTATGTTTATACCTTTCTCTTCAACTTATCAGCTTCCAAATTATTCACTTCTTCTCCTAATATACAAATAAACCCATCAATTATAACTTAGCATAAAATTTTCTAGTTTCTCATTTAATACAAATTCTTCATATCAATCCCATCTTAGCTAGTAAAACAATCGACAAAGTCTCCAATTACAAAAATTTAAAATAGAAGAAACTTAAACTTTAATTTCTTTCATAACCCAAATAATAGTGGAACTTCACCACCCTTGTCTATGAACCCACTATTCCACCCTTGAGAGAAAATTCTCTACTTTCCCTTCTTTTTAACATGCTTCAAAATAAAATCAATTTAACAACTAAGACTTAACCCAAACAACTTTAAATGTTTTTATTATATCACAACATCTCTAAAATTGAAATTAAGCTCTTCTTCGCTCTTTTTTTTCACCTTTGACATATAATAAAATGAACCCATCCTCTTGTAACCTTCAAGTTACATAAAAATACAAACTTGAATAAAAACCTCCCTCCCAATTTCACTTCACCAAATTTCAACACCTAGTCTAGAAATCACATTTTTTTCACTCTCACTATCAACAACCAATTTGTAGGACTTCTCACCAAACTTCACAAAATTGTGAAAAATGCTGCTCCTTTTCCATGAATCATCAAGGGATGGGACAGTGAGGAGGCATCTTATTACTCCAAGACGTCTTCATGGGAAATCATCCGCAATAATCTCTTCATCATCATTAGATGGGCTTTCAATAGGATCAATTACGATGTCAGCTGGGTCGAACTCAAAGAGCATGTGATCATCATGGGGCTCCATCAGTCAAGCACGCTGTAGGCATTTTTACGCTATGTGACCTTTCGAGTGGCACTTAAAGCACTCAATTGTGAAAATATTAGTGTGCGCATTGGAGCCCGAAGATTCATTCCTAGAAGTATGGTCCTAACGGGTAGGAACCTAGCCTTTGGGTAGTGTAAGTGGTAGTAAAACTGCAAGTTTGTCGTGACTCCATACCTGAGGTGCTGGAGCGTCTTATAGATGGATACCTAGAGAGGAAATCTATGGCTCTGGCTTTATGATACGCTTCTTCAAGAGTGTCAGGCCAATGCATCCTAATATCCCTTTGTATGTCCATCCTAGTGCCATTTACGAACCCCTTGATGGTTTCATGAGGGTCCTTAACTATGTTATTTCTAATTATGAGGTTTTCAAATTGAGATATGAAGTTGTTTGTTGTGGACGACAATTGATTGCCTCAAATTAAGTAGTTTTCTATATAGCTTGCTCCTGTGGTTGAGTGGCATGTACTTCTTCGTAAGCTTCCTCTTTACTCAACCCGTGTGCTTAGTAGCGGTAAGCCTAAGCGTTCAAGGTTATTTTGGACATTTTACCAATATTTCCTTGTGGAGCCTACAAGTTTCATTTTAGTGAAGCGAACTCGCTATGCATCCCCCATGTTGAACTACTCAAAGTAATTTTTCATAATGCCTAGCCAATCAAGGAAGGCGTTCGCATTTAGCCTGCCATCAAATTTAGTTGCTTCGACGTTTGCCCTTCTTGTTATGTCATCAGGGTAGTCAGATCGAGGGGCGTTTCGGTATTGCTTAGGCGGGGATGGGTTCTGGTCATACGTATAGTCTCGGCAATACCTATGGGTATGTCTATTCCTAGGTGGTGGCTCATTGTGATTTCTCAGTTTATGCTTGTCAGACGAGTCCTCTCCTATCTCAATCTTTGCGTCAAGGTTTCAGTTACTAGGACCTACAGAGGGCTGAGAATTCCTGTTGGGGATCAACCTAGTTTCATCCTGTTTAATGTGTCCTTGGTCCATATCAGGGCGGTTCCCAATCACTCCATCTTCCATCTTTCCGTACGCTTGCTTATTAAGCCTATTAATGGTGTCCCCAATTTCCTGGAATTGGATCAGTTCTTTGGTCATTGATAGCAAAAGCTTTACTAAGGGTCTCCATGGCCTGGTACGATTGTCCATCCTCTCCGTAAGGGTAGCAATGGAGGTTTGATGGTTTTGGGAATTTTGGTCCATTTGGGAAGTGAGTGATTCAATGCAGGATTGAATGGAATCAATTTGTTGGCAAAGTAATCTTGCGTTTCTAGGATGCCACGAATGGTCATGAAACAAGTTTTTTTTTTTTTTTTTTTTTTAATGCTAAGTAGGCGCAACTTAACAAAGAAACAATAATAAATTATGCAAAGGAAGCTTAATAGAGAGATAAAAAGGTAAGAAAATTAAATTAAAAGCTTTTAATCTTATTTTTCTAATTCCTCATGCAAAACAGGTGGCCCCATTGATATTCCTCTCTATTTACTGTCCCCACCATTGGATCAACTTCTAATAGTTGAGATTTAACATTTTATAGCAATATATTGTAATCTTAAATAATAATAAATAATTTAGATATAATATAATAGGTTAAATTTATTTATATATATTTTTGTACATAATATTATAATAATATTATTATAATATGTTAAATCCCAACCATTGGAAATTGATCCAATGGTGGGGAAAGTAAATGGAGAGAAAATGAAGAGGAAGATCAATGGGGAGAAATATCAGCTCCAAAGAATTATATAGATTGTGAAAGCAAAGATCTATTGAATCTTGTTGCTAAATTATTTTGTCTAGAGGATAATACAGGTATTCGTATCCTCCAATTAATAAGGGATCTAATTTCACGACTTAGTATGTCAATAAATTAAAAAAAACTATAACAAATACTTGTATCTTTGAAGTTTGAAGCAATACACCAATTGATATTAAATTTACTTCACATTTAGTGCCCATACTTTGGTTAATTAATATTCGATATTTTTGGGGCCGAAAAAGGTGTCTATATATTTAAAGTCTAGAATATGATGGCTCCAATTAAACCTTGCGAAAAGAAAAAGAGAGGGAAAGATAGTACATATATTTTTTTTTTAGTAAAAAAATCAATAGTCGTAAAAAAATAAACAAAAAATAATTATACAAGGCTTGTTTTTTGCTCTTTATTGGAGAATCATCGGACAGATTTTAAGAATTGAAGTATATATGAGCTATCCTTTTAAGATTTTGCAAATATCCTTTTTAATAGGATTTTATGTCATGCTTCTAATTCAACCTTAATTTAGTCATTCTAGGTTAAAATTAATTTTAATAATAATTTTTAGAAGAAAATAAAAATAAAATTGTTCTAAAAAACTAATAGTAATATCTTTTCCATGGAAACGGTCTATATAAACTGAAAATATTTAAAAAAAAAAGAAAAATCAAAATAAAATTTTGTTAGCTCATCAAAACGAGGAATCTGTATAGAATTTTTTTTTGAAAGATATGTATAGCATCGGTTTATATCAAAGAATTTAGCAATCTCTTATTTTCAGAATCATGAAAATTTCGTTTTCAAAAATTCAAATCATCTACTAAAAAGCGGGATGAATTAATTAAAAGATCCAGAGAAATAATAAAAAGGAGAGAAAGAGAGAGATTACATTATAAAACAGGGAGATCATGAAGATATAGCATTTAAAGTTAGTGTGTTTTCACACTATTTTTGAAGAACAATGACGAATTGAAGGATGAAGATGGAGGAGTTGTTAGCGGAACATGGATTAAGGGTTGGATTTTTAGTTTCATTCATTCTAATTACTTGTTTTTTTTTTGCCCTAATCTCTCCCTTCATCATTTGTGTTTCCCAAACTGAAAACTAACTTCTCTTCTCATTTGCCAATTGTCATCAACAGCAAAGGAACATGGATTGAGTGTTGGATTAAGTCTTTAGAAGACTGTTTTAGTTCCATTCATCCTCTCCCTCCAATAATTCTAAGGCCAACAAAACAATTTCTTAACAGGGTATTCATTCTAATTACTTGTTTTCCCAGTTTGGGAAAACTAACTTCTCTTCTTATTTGCTAAACCTAAGTTGCCTAAATTATATAAAGGCTCTCAATTTATGCATCAATATATTACAAAGTCTTCATATTATCTAGGTTTTCCATATTCTCTTGACTCAGCAACAAGTGTGTATGAGGTAATGCCCCTTTGTCCGGGGAAATCACTCTTTTTATAAGATCAATATATATATCAACATGGAGTTGGTCTAGTTGTGTAAGACCCTGTTAAATCTCTATAGTTCCCGAGTTTGTCTCCCCGGTGAGATGCTTGTGATGAGAGGGGTAGCCACAAAACTCAGAACCAGATATCGGATGATTATATAAAAAAAATTATCAGATCAATATATAGGGAAAATTAATCTTTTGATTCATGTAGTTTTAAGTTGGTTATAACTCAATTCTTAAGCTTTAACCCAGTGCAAGTCAGTCTTTATAATTGTAATTGTGATTTGGTGTTTTAACTTAGGGACTAAGTCATAATAGAGTCAAAATTATAAGGACGGAGTTGCACTAAATTAAAGTTTGAAAACTGACTTACAACTAAATCAAAACTATAATGACTAAAAAGATTAATTTCCTCATGCCCGCATATATACTCATTTATGTATGAGTTTGTTACTTAGGATAAGTTATCATAAATTAAAATTGTAACTCATTAACTCAGTGATTCAAATTCATCTCTTCTCTACTGGAAGAACTCACTTTTTAATAATTTGAAACTTGATTATGTCACCTCTTGTTTATAGAGCCTCTTCAGTAAACGATAGAGAAGAAACAAACAACAACAACAAAAGCAAATGGTCAGAAGTTGGAGATGATATCTTGTGCTCGATTCTTGATCGCTTAAGTCCCATTGATTATCTTAGAACCCAAACTATGTGCTTGAGTTGGCAATCCACTATTTCTAGACTCATCACTAACAAGCATGGTCCTCCTTCACCTGAACTCCCACTATTCCTTAACTCACGAAAAACAAATCGCTTTTCATTCTTCAACTTGTCCACAAAAAGTGTCTTCAACTATATTGCAGATTCATCATCACCAGCAACCAAAAAATTTCAAAACCAGATTGTTTGCTTTGGCAGAGTACATGGTTGGATAATTATGGTTGCAAATAACAAAAGTTATGGGTATAGGAGGCATGTCTTCTTCTTCAACCCCTTAACAAAAACTAAGGTATACATGCGATCAACGTTAAGAATTGGAGTTGGATATCATATTACAAAGATTATAGCATCTACAAAACCCACAGACCCGAACTGTGTTGTTGTGGTGTTTTTTTTTTTAATGGTACAGACTCATTTGTTTTCAGTTTTATGTTTGATAAGTCATGGACTGTGATCGAAGGAGATGGAAGAAAAGGAATCAACTTTCAGGAGGAAGCAGATATTGTTGATGGGAAATTGTATGCTCTAACTGATGAAACGTTGAACTCTATAATCGTTTGTGATCTGAGAGCAAAATCAGTAAAGCCTCAAGTATTAGCCAAGCTCCCTGCCACAACAAGAGCATCAATTACTCTAGAAGTTGATCCACGTTTCCCAAATTCTGTTGTTTATAATGCTCATGACATGGTTCATAAATCTCTAGCCATTGACTCTTCATCACAAGAGTTATTTCTTGTTTATTTGTTTTCCAATTCAAAGTATTCATATCGTGCACATCATGTTACTCTACCCAATATTACAGGAAGCAAAGTGTTCAAGTTGGACAACATCATAAGTAGTGATGAACCTGAGTGGGTTGAGCTTAGAAACCTGAAAAATCGTATGTTGTATGTCGACAGCCAAAGGAGTTGTGTGGTGTCAAATGTTGGTGTTCATGGCCCTAAGGAGTTGATTGAAGATAACTGTATCTATTTTTCTTATAGGGTTTTATTTGAGAGAATAATAAGCACAGAGACATCATGGGAGGGAATGAGGATTGGGAGGCATTGTAGAAGTGACGGAAGGACGAGTTATTATAATTTTGAAATACTGGATTTAGATGACGAGTCACCTCCTACTTGGTTCATACCACGTCTATGATGGGTAAAGTGCTTGTTTGAAATTAGTTTATTGTAAGTGATCTTGTGCTGGATGGTACGTAAAGTGTAAAAACACTTATTTTGACATGTTGATATGTATTTCTCAAATATCATTGTTTTTATTTTTACCAAACAAACCATGTTTATTTAGTTATTTTTTCTTTGTTAGTATAACTTATTTTCATATAATTGTTTATGCAAAATGAGTGTTCACGTCATGCTTTTATGCTTAGTTTGATATCTCTATCATCACTTACATCTCTACAACGGCTTTATTAATATTAAATCTAAATCATCTATTTTTTATTTATTTATTCTTTCCTTTCAATTCTTAGCCAACAAAACAGATTACCGCAAGTTATTCATTCGATTTACTGGTTTCTTTATATAAAATATTTTTGAAAATATTCTTATTTACGGAGATGGAGATTAAGATTTACTCTAGGAAAAATCTCATATAAAGTTGCTTGAAATAGGAAAATTCAAAATCAAATTGTTAAACTTCACAAATCCCTAATTAAGTTATTGACCCACTTTAGAATTTCAAAATATGGATAAATAACTTTATTGTCCCCTCCTAGTCTCTTCTATCCTCTTAAAAGATTTTTATTGCTCTGTAACTTAGTTTTTCAATAAATAATATCAACACCAATACATAATAATAAAAAAAATAATTCGCTTAAATTAAAGGAATTTTTTGTGTTTTAGAAGAATCATTAAGAATAATTAAAACCAAAAAGTAAAAAAAGAAAAGCATAAGCCCAAATATTAATTAAATGATTTTTAGTTAAATACTGTGAATAGTAAATTTTATTTTTGGAAGAACTTGAATTAATTTTTTTTCCTACGAAAAAGGAAATCAAGCTACATTAATCACACAATTTTAACTTGTGTGATATATATGTTGCTTTTTTCAACGATGATGAATCACTTTTTTTATGTTGTTAATGAAACTTTTTTTTATTATATGTAGTTAATGAACTCTTTAATATATAATTTGATAAATCACACATGTCATATTTTTGACTTGTGATTATCATAGTTTGATTTTCTTCTTGTAAAAATTCAATTCAAAAATAAATTTCTTATTCTAAATATTACACTAAAAATAGTTTAAATGATATGGGGGTTGAGTCTTCCTTTTTTTTTTTCACTTGAATTATTCTTGATAATACTTCTGGAACACAAAAAATTTCTTTGATTCAAACAAGTCATATTTTATTTTATTATATGTTAATGTTTATATATGTGTATATACATACTTGTTGAAAAAAATAATTTACAAAGCAATGAAACTCTTTTAATAGGAGAGAAGAAGGTGGAGAGGGCAGTAAACTCATTCAATCCATATTTTGAAATCCTAAATTAGGTCGATAACTTAATTAGGGATTTATTGAATTTAGCAACCTGATTTATAAGTTTTCTATTTTAGGCAGCTTTATAAGGGATTTTCCCTTTACTCTAGCATTTAATTGAAGTGTGTTTTTTTTTTATCGTACAATTTTCTTAAATATATCACTCTGTGCTCGATCCCAAAATATATAAATTATATTTTATTCACCGATACTAATTTTTAGTTTCTCTGCTTCTCCTTTATTTAATACTCATTAAACCTTATAAACAAAAAAAAAAAAAAAACCCTCAAAAAGGTACCTGTTACTATTTTCAAAAGTAGCATAACACTTGGAGAATCATTAACAAAGAACATATATAGGAGCTTAATTCGATTTTATGTCTTTCTTTTAAGGTCGGGTTTTGGAAGCATCTTCTTCAATCTCTTAACAAAAGCTAAGGTTTTGATACCACGAACGTCAAACGTTCTGAATAGAAAAGTTGTGGGATCAACCAAAACCCAAACTGTACATGTTGTGGTGTGTCTCTTTGTTGATAATGTTTTTATCTTCTTCAATATGCAACAGTTATTTAAAACAACTTTTTTCAAGAAGGTAGCATCTTTTTAGTACGTAATTTTTTTTTTTAAAAATGACGTAAGATTTCGCCAAGTGGTGTGACAACTTTTTAGTATGTATTTTTTTTTTTAAACGACACAACATTTCATCAAGTGGTGTGACATCTTTTTAGTATGTAATTATTTTAAAAAACTTTTAATGTTATAACTAACCACAGGGCCATTGACATAAATTCCATAATTTATATGGAGGGTGATGCTATATAAAACCAACATAGAAATGCTTTTTTTAAAAAGAGTTTTTGCCTCTCCCAATAAGTGCGCTTCCCGAGATTCGAACTTATATTATTTTCTTTTCGAGGTTCATGCCGCTTACCACATCAATTAACAACTTATTGGTAACATAGAAATGCTTCTGATAAGAGGAAATATTATTTATTTTTTTGATGTTTTATTTTCTTCTTATTATTAGTATTATGTACCTGAAATTCTTATTGAATTTTAAGGTTGAGCGCTTTGTAGGATGATATTTAGTTGTATGAAGAATATTTTTCATTTTGGTGGACGGTTAAGTCATAGTTTTTTTTGACCGTAAGGTTAAGTCATAGTTAATAACCTAAATTCACATAAAAGTTGGATACGTAACATTGGTGATTTCAACTAGTTCACCATATAGCTTACCGTAAGCACACGGGCCACAAATAATAATATAGTGATAAAAAGAGTATCGTTTCACAAAGACTATGACGAAAGTGAGCTAATTAATATAACTATGTTCTTAACAAGGTTGAATGAAATCATTTGAAATTGAGTAAATCAAATAAGGATTTTTATAGAAACAATAAAGTAAAACAATGGTAATTGGAAAGTTAATTTAAGATATTAAAGGCTTAGGATTACTTTTTTCCCATTGTATTTTATAAAACTATGCAATTATCCACTTATGCTAGTTGAATGAGTCCATATGCTAGTCAAAGATTCTAAAATCATCAACCAAACTATCCCAAGTCAAGATTGATTTTTAATTTTCATTAAAAATATTCAATCTCTTGTTCATAATCAATGAAAACCATCTTTCAAAAAAAAAAAAAAATCATTCATTAGACTATGTTAGGTTGTTAGATATATCTCTATTCTAACAACAAACCATCTATTTAATCCATAAACTTCTAGTCTAACATGATTATTCTCAAGTTCTACAACTAAAATAACTCTCTCAAGCATCATTCAATTAAACTAATCTGATTATGTGGTGATAAAGCACAAGATAGCATTAAGTATAAAAAAATCAGCATATATTCTCAATAACTAGTAAAAGCAAGAAAATCTAGTAGTTCCAATCTATAGTGAAAGCTGGAAAAAGTGGACAAAGATGGTGAAAAAATGAAGGTTTTTGATGTTGCCTTGCTACAACGAAGCAAGAGCAAAAACATGAAAAATTGGATAGAAGCATGGAAAAATGGGACGTTTTTGCTTTTGCTTTGCCATAGCAAAGCAATGACAAACATATACACACATAACACTACAAAAAAGTGACATTTCATAGCAGCGCATTTGTAGTGGTCAAAATAAACCGCTACAAATGTGAGGATTTGTAGTGGTTTTGACCAAAACCGCTACAAATCTGCAACATGTTACCTTACGCCAAGTGGCTCATGGGTTAGGGTATGGACTTTGTAGCAGTTTACAATGTACAACTGCCACAAAAATTGGTGCCAAGTTGGCGTTAAATTTGCCGTGGTTCATTTGTAGCAATTGGTATATATTAACCACTAATCACTACAAATGTGGTGCTAGCTTGGCGCCAAATGGCACAAAGTTGGTCCGACTATTGTGGTAGTTATTTTGTAGCGGTTAGTATCAAAGTTACCGCTATAGAATGCAAAGAGCCGCATTTTTGTAGCGGTTAACCCTAACCACTACAAAGTGTGATGCAAATTTGTAGTGGTTATAGCTCATAACCGCTATAGAATACAGAGGGTCTGCACGTTTGTAGTGGTTATATGTAACTGCTACAATTGTTTATATTATCTGAGATAGGGTTTGTGGATTTGTAGCGGTTAAGGTAACGGTTTCCGTTGAAACTTCTACAAATCCGGGCGCTTTTGACCCCTCAAATTCCTCATTTTGCCATTTTGATTTCTCACACGCCCTTTGATATTTTCCTTGAGATCTGAGGTTCTGCTAAAGCTTTTAACAGAGCTTGTTACTCAAGGTTAGTAAAGTTAAGTGCTTTATTTTTTTTTGGCTATTATTTTATAGTTTTGATATAAATCACTACAAAAAAATGTGATTTAGTGACGGTTAAAAATGTGTATTTGTAGCGGTTTTAATGCTACAAACTATATTAGTAGCGGTTGATAAAACCGCTACAAAATCCATTGTTGCAAAAGTTTTTGTAGCGGTTATTTATAACCGCTACTCAAGCAACAAAACCGCTACTATATTTGTAGCGGTTTATTCCAACCACTATAATATTTTCATGTTGATAACGCATCATTTGTCAATATTGTTGCGGTTTTATAACCGCTACAAATGTTGGTGCCACAATTTTACGCGGTGGGAATGAAAAATGAAAATTTGGCTCCTTTTTTTGTAGTGGTTACTAAATCGCCACTAATTTGAATATTAATTTTAAAAAAATGGTGCCAAATATTAGTAGCAGTAAGTAAACTGCTACTAATATCATATGAAATTTCAAAAGCGGCACCAGAAATTTAATCCCAATTTGTTTTTAAATTTTAGCGGTTTTGGATCTATACCTGTTACCCTAATATATAGGATATAGTATAAGGTCCTAAACTCATCCATATCAATGGAACAAATTCCTCCCGATAATGGCTAAACAATAGTCTTTCTAACTAACCATGCCAATGCAAACTTAACCATTCCCAAAACAATTATGTGGAAAGATGTCGACTTATCTGATGACTGGACAATGGAAAAAGCCACACAGGCTATTCCTAAACCCATGCCTCAAATAAGTAAAATCAAACAAATATCTGATGGGACTATTAAATTATCATTTGATAGGACTAGAAAATCTTACACTCAAACTATCAGAATTGAGCCTTCAATATATGAGGACTGCAGATCAGTTAGAGCAGAGTCATCAAGATACTCCTGTTCTTCACTACCACAAACACCGTCTGTCATTTACATGCTAGCACCCACCACACCATCGGTAGCTACTCAACCAGCTACTAATGTTTCAATTCAGGGAATTGATAATTCTTCAAATATTTCTCAAGCAAGTTATGAAAAGGATGAAGACTTAAGATCAATTAAGTCTCTGACCTATTCATCATTAGGGGAACCTTATGTTATAAAAATTTCAAAAAATGTTTTCCAAATTGACAAACAAACTTTGCAAAAGGAATTTTACTCTAAAAAATATACCCTTCAGAGAAACTGGTTTTTACAAACTTTCAAAGGATTTGATAGAAAAAAGGTTCAAGAAAAATTCTATAAATTCTTTGAAAAAATACAGATGAATATTCCATTTTTTGATTGGTTTAAAGCATATGCTCAAGATAAAAAATTGGAATATCCATTTCTTCAAACTATTAATATGACAAAAAAAGAATGGAAAACTTTTGAAGGTGAAATTATTTCTTCTGAGTTTCTTTCACCAAAATCTGTGCAGATACCATAACGGATAGATGACAAATGTCAACCCATTCTCGCTGCACTTTCAAATTCAAAAACATAGAAATCCCCATTGACTCAAGGGATATTAGAAATATTGTTGAAAAAAATAATTATACTAACCAATATCTTCAGGTATTAGATGATTATTTTGTTCAAACACCAATTTCTTTAACTAAACTTAAACCCAAGATTGAGACACCGCTTTTTAAACCTTTTCAAATAAATCCAAAAATTAGGACAGATCTTCAAACCAAAGCCAGATTTGAATTAATAAAAAGGGTTGAACAACAAATCAGCCAACTTTAGACCACAACTGTCTCTGAAACGCCTCAATCGTCATCATCTAAAGATGTTATGAATTTTGAACAGGTCTCTCAAACTGAGGAAACTGACTCCAACCACTTTGAGCCAAATGACTCTCATCTTCAAATCAACCAACAACATTGGAAATGGGCCTTCAAAACTCTATTACCATAGAGCCAGCCCTCTAGATATCCTGGTTGAAGAAATAATAAATCAAAACTTTAAATCCTTTAACACTGACAGCATCTATGAATGGAACATAGATATTCAAAGCGAATCAAACATCCTCCAAATTCTTCAGTACATGACAATGGTAAGCACAACCTACCAAACCCAAAATGATTTTTCTGACGAAATGATCACTAACCTTTTAGTTTCTGGTTTTATTGGAAAACTTAAAGGATGGTGGGAGAATTATTTTTCTTCTGAAGATAAATCTTCCATTTTTACATCTATCAAAACCGAATCTGATGGAACACCCATTACATCTAATGGCTAACCCATTCCTAATTTAGTAAACACCCTTATATTTTCAATTATTAAATATTTTGTTGGAGATCCCTCTATATGGAGAGATCAATCAGCTGAACTCCTCTCAAATTTTAAGTGCAAGACTCCATCTGATTTTAGATGGTACAGAGATACATTCCTGGCCAGAGGACTCACTAGAGATGATGCTAATCAACCGTTTTGGAAAGAAAAATTCCTAGCTGGATTATCTACATCTTTGGGTAACAAAGTTAGAGAAAAATTTAGAAACCAAAATGATGACAACGTCCCTTATGAGTACTTGACATATGGTCAATTGATCTCGTATGTCTAAAAAACTGCTCTTAAAATTTGTTAGGATGATAAAATCCAACACCAACTAGCAAAAGATAAGGCTACAAGTTAGAAAGAGTTAGGAAGTTTCTGTGAACAATTCGGATTTCCTACTTGTAAACAATCAAAACCACATCGTAAACCTTACCACAAAAAGAAAAAACCTGTCTACAAAAAATATAAACCCAATACACCCCCTCGTCGACTCAAACAAGAATTTCAGTCCAAACAAAAATTTGATTTTTCCAAACAATAAAAAATTACTTGTTTTAAATGTGGTAAACCGGGTCATATTTCCAAATATTGTCATCTGACTCGAAAATTGGGAAAAATTAAAAATATTAAGCAACCTCTTCTTGAACAAATAAAGAACCTTTTGATTGAAACTTCTGAATCTAAATTTGAAAGAAGTTCTTCTGAAAATCTCAATAATATTCAAAATGATGATCTTTTAAAAAACTTATCTTCAGAAATTAATGTTATCTTGAAGGAACAAGATTTACTTCTTTATATCATTAATAAACTTTCAGATTCTGATAAAGGAGAATATTTATTCAAACTCAGAGATATTCTCAACTAAACTACAAGTTCTTCAAACTCCAAACCTTATGTTCCTTTTAACAAATATGACTTAACTGCAGTCTTAAATAAATTTAAACATTCTACTAAACAAACAACCATCCAAGACCTTCAGTATGAGGTAAATAACCTTAAAACTGAAGTATGTCTTATTAAACTCCAACAAGATACCCATGCAACTGCCATATCCCAAATCCAAGATATCCAACTCAATTCTAAACCCCAAAATGAAGGGCAAATAGCATATGATCAGGAAGATGATCATCTTTCTGAACTATTTTTAAACTTGATTTCTAAAATAAAAGTCCAAAAATTTTATGTTCATGCCAGAATCATTATTAATAATGATTTTATTTTAGAACAGACTGTTTTGTTTGACACAAGAGTTGATTCTAACTGTTTCAAAGAATGAATCATTCCTACAAAATAATTTAAGAAAACAACCAAAAGATTTAATGGCGTTAATGGCTCACGTCTAGACGTCAGATACAAAGTTTCAATGTTGTTATTGAAAATGAAGGTTTAAAGATTAAAGCCCATTTGTATTAGTTAAAGATATGGGAACCCAGATTATTCTTAGGGTACCATTTGTAAGGCTATTATTCCCACATATGACTGATGAAAATGAAATTTCAAAACAACATCTAGATAAAACAATTTTGTTTCCTTTTACTCAAAAACCCAGAGTTAAAGAATTAAATCTTCTTTCTTCGAAACAACAACAAATTAATTTTTTGAAGGAAGATATTTCTTTTAAACATATAGAAACACAATTGTGTCAAACACAAGTTAAACAAAGAAGTTAAACTTGTCTTGAAAAAATTCATAAAGCTATCTTTTCAGATTTACCAAACGTGTTTTGGAATCACAAAAAACACGTGGTTGATTTGCCTTATGAAGTAAGCTTTTCTTAAAAACAAATACCAACTAAGACACGACCTATTCAAATGACAACAGAACTTCTTGAAACTTGTAAAAAAGAAATTCAAGAACTTCTGAGCAAAAAATTGATCCGCAAATCTCTTAGCCCATAGTCTTGTGCTGCTTTTTATGTAAATAAAAATGCAGAAATAGAACGTGGAGCTCCCAGACATGTAATCAATCACAAACCTTTAAATGAAGCGTTATATTGGATTAGGTATCCAATCCCAAACAAATTTGACTTACTAAAATGATTGTATTCTGCAAAAGTCTTTTCAAAATTCGGCATGAAATCTGGATTTTGGCAGATTCAAAATTTTGAAAATGATAGGTATAAAACTGCTTTTACTATGCCTTTTGGTCGGTATGAGTGGAATGTTATGCTTTTTAGATTAAAAAAATGCTCCTTCTGAATTCCAGAGCATCATGAACAAGATCTTTAATGATTGTCTCAATTCATCATTGTTTACATTGATGATGTCTTGATTTATTCTCTTTTGATAAATTAGCATTTTAAACATGTTCATCAATTTATTAAAATTGTAGAAACAAATGGTTTAGTAGTTTCTAAACCCAAAATTAGTCTTTTCTAGACTAGGTTTAGGTTTCTTGGTCATTGGATTCACTAGGGATCCATAATGCAAATTGAAAGAGCAATTCAATTTGCTAACAAATTTCCTGACCAAATCATTGATAAAACACAATTTCAAAGATTTTTGGGATGTTTAAACTACATTGCTAAGTTTGTTCCTCATCTTAGCAATTTTATTAAACCACTCCACCAACATCTCAAAGCAAGTCCTCCTCCGTGGACAGATGATCATTCAAATATTGTTAAGCAGATCAAACTACAGGTTAAGGAGCTTCCCTGTCTTAGCCTTCCTGATCCCACTACTTACAAAATTATTGAAACTTATGCCTCTGACATTGGTTATGGTGGCATTCTTAAACAATGTATAGACGGTAAAGAAAAGATTGTATCTTTTACGTCTAAACATTGGAATATTGGACAGCAAAATTATTCCAGCATCAAAAAAGAAATTTTGGCAATTTTTTTATGCATTTCCAAATTTCAGTATGATATTTTAAACCAAAGGTTTGTAGTACGCATTGATTGTAAATCAGCAAAATATGTTTTACAAAAAGATGTTAAAAACCTTGTATCAAAACAAATTTTTGCCCGATGTCAAGCAATTTTAAGTGTTTTTAATTTTGATATAGAATTTATCAAAGGCACTTCAAACTCCTTACCATAATTTCTCACCCAAGAGTTTTTACAGGGTAGGTAAATTTGAGTGAATCAAACCTCTCAAAATGCCAAAGAAAAAGAAAGAGTCCCGTGATAAACAAAGGGTATTTTATAGGATGCCCAAAGTCCAACCATCTTTAGCAAACAAGTAGAGACAATTATGCAGCAACTTCTACAACAATTCGGGTCCCAAACTCAAGGATCCCATCAAAAGCAATCTCAAACGGAGTCATCCACTCCATCTGAGTTATCAATCCAGAAACCTTAAACGAAAGCTACTTCAACAAAAAAGACTTTAGAGTCTTATGCATAGGCTTACGCCCAGAAGAAGCTTCTAAAAACAACTTGGGGACAAGTATTGAAGAAAGGGATAGAAAAGGCCCTTCCTCTAATTCCTCAAGGAAGTACGACCAAACAGAAGTATGATTTGCTAAACCAAGCACCTTCCATGTTATAGGTTTAGCAAAAAAATCTGCTCCAACACAAAAGCAACTGGCAACTGCGACCTCTTCGTCCAAGGCAAGGCAATTGTCGGTCAAACCCAAATACAAACCAACATGGACATGGCTTATTTCCATAAAGAAAATTTTGTAAGGCATATTGTCCAAGTGAAACTTGTAGAGGTTAATGTGATGGGTGTTGTAGCGGTTATTGTGACTTTTTTTGTAGCGGTTTTTGGTGATTTTGTAGCGGTTATATAACTGCTACAAATATTGTTCTGAATTTTTTTAAAAAAGGTATTCATTAAGGTTTAAAAGAAAAAAAGCATAATTTGTATAATCATTCTTCACTGCCAACCCTACAAAATTGTAATATCATGAGTTTTGGGATTAGAGGCTTGAGAATAAGTCTAAATTAAGCGGACTACTAAGCTCTGGTTTAGTAGGTATCCCAAATTTATTCTCTAATGTTTCTTATATCTTTGGAGCATTAAAGAAAATAAAATAGTGAATTAAAGAGTATGGGAAGTTTGTACACAAAAATGGAATTTGTTGGAGTTGCAAGTGCATTCTGTTTCATTGTTTTCAGTGAGACAATATTGTTGTGTAATGCATTTCATTGACCAAATGATATTAAAAAATTATAAAATTTTACAGGGTGAAAGTAGACATCCTAAGCTTTAATTTGATAGGATATGAATCAATTGAAGCTATATACAAAGAGTTATGAATTTTTGAAGTTTGCCCAGTGAAATTGATTATTTTCTAGAATAGCATGCAAAGATTAAAAATCTGGGAATTTTGTGCTTTCAGCTAGTAAAATGCTATATTTTTTCTTGAAACTAGACTCAATAAGGGTTATATAGCCTTTGGAATAGCTCCTAAATGATGTCTAAAAATTTAGTTATGATTTTTCAAAATTTGGGAAGAAAATCTACCAGAATTGGTATTCCAAAAATTGGAAAATAAAATATGTTGGCAATTATGTAAATTATGGAATAAAGTAAAAGCCCATATTTTCCCTTTATTGGTGGATATTTGGGAGAAGGAAAATATTTACTTGTCTCATAAACATGCTAAGTGGCATCATCTAAAGCCTAGGGATTTAAATAAGATTTATTAAGTTTGAGCACATGTTCAATTAAGCATAAATAATATTATCTTGTACATATGGTTGGAGAAAAGCCCAATTGGGATTATGAAGGACCCATATGGCATCTTGTATGGGCTAAAGGAAGGCAAGAATTTGGTTCAATTGCAATAAGACTTTATGACCTAGGCTGGCAACAGATAATGACAAAGTACAAAAGCTTATGTCATATTTCACCTACCATTTATTAATTAAGGAAAATGAGAGAGATATTCTTAAGCTCTTGGTTCATCTTTCTCCACCCACTTTCACATCATTCTCCACCAAATAGAGAGACAGAAGGAGCTTAAGAAAAGCTTAAGGTTAGAGAGAAGGAGGAAGAAGAAAGCTAAGGTAAGCTTTGTGGTTTCTTAAGATTGGCTTCCAAATTTGTATAAGCTTCCTCTCTAATCTCTTTTTCTCCATGAAACTCATTGTTTAGCAAGCTAATCTTAAGCTTAAGGAGAGAGGAAGGAGATGCCTAGAGAGAGAGAGAGAGAGAGAGGAAAAGAACTCAAGAGGTAACTTTAAATATCTCAAATCCTTGATAGTATGTTGTTGTTGTTGATGTTTGTGGTTGGATTTGGTGATTGTTGGTTAAGTTTGTAAATTTGGAAAGTGTTAACCCCAAGGGTTTATGCTGCCCAAATTTCTTTAAATCATGGTTAGTATGTGTTTAAAATAAGGGATTAGGAGTAGAAAGGAGTAAGCTTTAGGGGTTAAAACACAAAATTACAAATTTTCACTTTTTGTTGTGAAAGTTTCAGCCAGACCTATTCTAAGAGGAAGGATTTGAATTTTCAATAATTTGATGGTTCCATTGAGTTCAGGAGGGAAAATTAAATAGGGTTACAGTTGATCACTTTTTTGAAAAAGGTCGAAAAAACATAATTATGAAAACGCCCTTGAAACCCTTAAAGCCGGGCTGCCAAGTGCAGATCCCTATAAATACCCCCACTACACCTCATTTCAAACACTCCTACATTTCTTTCAACCCTTTCTCTCTTTTGTTTTCTCTCATTTAGAAATTTTTTTTAAGGGCTAAGGAGCTGAACAAGATGATCAAATATGATAAAAAACTTTTCAATTCTTTCATTTCAACATGTTTTTTCCATTGCATAATACTTATTCTCATTATTTTCCTTTTTTGAAGAAATTAAAGGAAATTTCCTCACCGTTTTCAGTATTCCTTCCATAATGATAACCATATAGTAGACAGTATAATAATTTCTTATTACCTACATATCCTCGATAATATTACCTATATAAAGTTTATACTTACCCAATTTAATTTAATCATTCTTTTTAAATAATAACTACTATAACCTAAACTACTTAAATAATAAACTATTCAATTCAATATTAAGAAAATGGAGACAGATAATTGTGTATATATATTTTTTTAATTTTCACAAAATTTTGTAGCGGTTTTAAGAACCACAACAGCTACAAATTTAAAAACAAAATTGGATGAATTTTTTGGCACAAATTTTGAAATTTCTTATATATTAGTAGCGGTTTAGAAACTGCTACAAAGTTTTGGCGCCATTTTTAAAAAAATTACCATTTTAATTTTGTAGCAGTTTTGTAACTGCTACAAAATTGGTGTCAAATTCTCATTTTAATATTGTATATTTTGATGGGATACTGGAAGGATATAGTTTTATATTTTTTTACTTGAATGCAGCGATTCTGTTTGCTATCTCGTTGTCTGTGTCATATATGTATAGTTGCGAGTACACTGGAATGCAACCATCAGGAGGCAATAAGCTGCCCAGGTAATGATAGTTTTGGCCACACATTTTGAAAGAATGCGGTCCCCGACCATTTTGATTAATTGAATGGTCTATCTTTCCTCCCATGGATGTGAAACAAAACATATTGTTATACGCTCTTATGTTGGCCAAGAACTTTTTTGTTTGCCTATTGTCCTTGTCAAAAAGTTTTTTTAGGGGGTAATTATGTTTTGAAAGTGTAAAAAAAAAAAAAAGAATAATTTTGCCTTAGTTACTACTCCAGTTAATTTTGACTATTGATTAATTAAATATGCTGAGTTGATATTTCATATATCATTCATATAATTTTTGTTAGGTGAAAATTTATTATGTGTCATTTATTTTATTTTTTTTAAAGTTAAATTTAAAAATTTTGGATAAATTTATACTTTAACAAAAATAACGTGGATGTCATGTAAACTGTCAGTTCAATATATTTGATCAACTAAAAATCAAAATGCATGGAGATAATGGCTAAAGTAAAATTACTCTTCTTGGCTCGACAACTTCTGAGATTCAAGCCATTATAATAGGTCTTTAGACCTACAAAACCATGAATCTTAGAAAGATCAAGTTACATATTGACTCAATGGAAGCAATTCAACTGCTATTCCAGTCAGGTGGCCAATATCATCCCCTCCAGAACGAGTTAGAGGAAGTAAGACAACTAATCTATAGGGATTGAGATTTAGAGGTCTACCACTGGCCCACTGCCACCGAGAAGCCCTTAAATGTGCTGATTTCTTGGCAAAGGCGGCCCTAGATTCAAACAATGATCTGTCATTTTTGGAACACCCGTCAGTTTTTTATTCTCTCCAAATGTTAGCTGATTTCAGCTAAGATTTGTTCTCATTAGTATTTTCCTATACACAGGTCTGCTGAAACGGCCCGTTGTGGCAAAAAAAAAAAAAAAAAAAAAAAAACTCTTCTTGACACTCTCCATCAATATTGTCCCGAAAAACCATCGGAGCTAAAATTGACTAGTAAAAATTTCAGGGGTAAAATTGCCCAAATACCATTTTCTCCGTCCTCCCCTGCTCATATTCTCTATCTCTGGAAAGCTCCTTAAACCCTTGGGGTCCAAAAGCCCTCACATCGTCATCCGTCTTAGCAGCCATGGCTTCTACCTCTCTTCACCTCCGCCGTGCCCTCAGAACCCTCCCCGGTCTCCACCAGTCGTTATCGGCGACCTCCTGCACCTCCGCCCCGCCGCTTTTCCATCTAACTCGGTACGCCGTTTCATCAGCACCACCGTCACCGCAATCCCCGACTCTTCTCGCTCATTCCCGAGCATTCAGATCCTCTTCCATATCTCTTCTGTCTGTTCGATCCCCGTCTGTGAATAATTCCGATGAGATCGGCCCCGATACTATTCTTTTCGAAGGTTGTGATTATAATCACTGGCTTATTGTCATGGACTTTCCCAAGGACAACAAGCCCACTCCTCAACAGATGGTTGAGACTTATGAGCAGACGTGTGCCAAGGGTTTGAATATCAGGTTTCTACTTCTCTTTCACTGACGCCTTTGTGGGTTGTGTAAATATGGCCTTAACCAGTAACATAACTTTATGGGAAATGAGTTTTCTTTCATGGCTTTGAATGACCATCCAAAAACATTTTGGCTTGGGATTTTCAATTTGACTAAAATTAAGTAGATTTTTGACCAGATGTTTACTAGAAAGTTGAAAATGTTAAGAATGGCTTCTTAATGACATATGCTTTGATCCTGTTCTTTTTGAGCTTGTGGGCTCTCTCGGTAATATAAATATTGTTTGAGAGGAGTCTCTCAAGTGTAACATGGCTTGACTCACTGTCTGAAATGGCTTCTAATTGACTATTGATTTAAAAGAACTGTAACTGTTCTGGTGCTTTTGTGATGTATCTTAGGGTTCTTTTCCTTGTTATGGTGGTACTGACTCATTTTCCTTGATTTTACATGACAAAACTATGCCTTTAGAAGTATATGTGGTTCTTAATTCTCTTTTGCATGCTAAAACTTTGCACAATTGATTGGTTTTAGTTATTTTGATTCTTATTTCATGTTTTAGTACTCTCCAAATTATGTTAGGGTTCCATTTGATACTGTCATCATGGTGTATATTAATCTTGTTATATCATGAATTCTCCTTTATGGACTGTTTTTAATCTCTCTCTCCTTTTCTTCTTTCAAATAAATGTATAGTGTGGAGGAAGCAAAGAAGAAGATGTATGCCTGTAGCACAACTACTTACACAGGATTTCAGGCTGTCATGACTGAAGAAGAGTCAGAAAAGTTTAATGGTAGGCGTTGAAAGTTGTCACTCTATCAGACCTATTTCTTAAATGGCGGGGTGAGAAGGAAGGTAGAAAATAATATTTTGATTTGATTATTTTTAACAGGCCTTCCGGGAGTAATCTTTGTGCTACCAGATTCGTATATTGATCCAGTGAACAAGGAGTATGGAGGTAAGGGGTTTCTTTTTGGATATATTCACTTAGGCTAACTATATTTTGTTGGTTGAGCTTGTATTATTACTTGGCTATATTTTAAACTAGTGTGAATAATCAGGTAGTCTTTTTATGCACAAATGCTTCCAAAATGAATTGTTTTTTGTGATAAACAGGAGATAAGTATATCAATGGAACAATTATTCCTCGACCTCCACCCATACAATATGCAAGGAATCAAGGAAGACGTGACCGGAATAGAAATCCTGACCAACCTAGGTATAATCAACCTAGATACAATCCGCAAGGAGATCAGATGTCAAGCCCACCAGGGAATCGTGCTTACAATTATGAGGGGCCCGTGCAAGGTGATGGAAGGAACTATAGACCTTCACAATATCATCCGCCTCAACAGAATTATGGTCCAGCATCACAGCCTCAACAGAATTATGGTCCAGCATCACAGAGTTATACCCAAGGGCAAAGCTATGGTCCTCCTTCACAGCAATATGCACCACAGCAACAATATGGTCCTGCTTCGCCACAAACACCACAGCAACCATATGGTCCTGCTTCATCACAGCAGGCACCACAGCCTAGCTTCAGACCATCTCCACCTCCTGGCCAGGGTAATATGACTGGATATAATAGGAACTATGATCCTTCTCAGGGTGGGAATTATGGGCAAGGACCTGGTTATCAGGGCACTACAAACGCATATGG
The DNA here is from genome assembly GCA_963855925.1 of Inga laurina. NCBI lineage: Eukaryota > Viridiplantae > Streptophyta > Magnoliopsida > Fabales > Fabaceae > Inga > Inga laurina. The sequence goes on along the minus strand of OY979701.1, from coordinate 11,299,462 downwards.
TCAAGGAACAAACCAGGGGTATGGACAAAATTTCTCCGGGCAAGGGGAAGGTCAGCGATTTGCACCAGGGGAAGAAAGGAATGCACCTTTTGGACAAACAGGCACTGAGCAAGTAAGCCATTTCTCCTACAGAAACTAGCATTCGGTCATGAATTGTTTATTACATTTTGACGCTGGATAAGTATCATAACATTCCCCATTCTGGGGATTCCTTATAAACAAGAACATCACTTTTGCTTGGTATTTAATATTTATTTCAGTGTAGTAGACATTTATGGAACAATTCTGATGCTCCTTTGATCTATGTACTTGGTGACATTGGAAAAGTTGTCAACTCTTTTAAGCAATGGAAATATAACCCTTTTTTTTTTTTTGAATTTTTCTGCAGAGAAGATTTTGATTTGTAGTAGGTAGTCTGAGACGCAGGTGGCATGAAGTTTTAAGTGCATTCCTGATTGCATATCCTGCTGTTGGGAAAAAATGAGCCAATTATGTTACCACTATATCTTGCTCAGTTACTCTTGGATGTTGGTATGTTGAATTGTAAAGCTTATGATTGAGTACTTTCTCTTTTGGAGACTGATGTTGATGTAATCAGGTGGGTGTCAGCTAAAAACCACCCTGTTTTCTTCATGTCTATTTTCCAGTAATAGTAGGAAGAAAAGGACTGTATTGAAGTCTGTTATTCCGCAAGCCCAACGTTTCACATAAAATTAAATTTGTTATTGCCCCATTTGTGGGTCTGTTTGGCATGAGGGGAGTGGGATAGAGGAGGATGGAAATTTTAATGATTTCAATTTAAAAGAAATAGATAAGTGGGATTATAAATTTTTAATGAAGGGATAAAAAGGTGAGAAAAATTAATTAAAAGCTTTTAATCTTATTTTTCTAATTCCTCGTGCGAAACAGACACTGATAGTTTGTTTCGTTCGATTTTATGGGGGAGGATTACATGTAATCCTGATATAATAGATCAATTGCAGTGTTTGGTTTGACTCAGAATATAAGGAGGATTACATTTTGGAATCTCGATTACATCATTTGGTGTAATCAGGATTACATTGTTAAGATTAATGAATAGGGATACAGACATCTTGTAATCAAGTGAAAAAGACACTATTACCATTATAATTTTTTAGTTTGACCAAAGTGCCCACTCATTAATGTTGTTAAATATTACATAATAACTTTTTTCAGTCCTAAATATAAGATAAAGTTGTTTTTTTTTTGAGAGATTAAGGAAGCTAATTAAATTATTTTAGAATGTTTTTGTTTTTATTTTTTCCTCAAAACTAATTAGTTTGACTAATAAACTAATATATAATCTAAAGATACACAATATATGATATAATTAAGTACCTTATTTAGCTTTTTTAATCTCCAAAAAAACTTAACTTTGTCTTATATTTAGGACCAGATGGAGTACTGCCATTAAATATTTTAAAAATTTAATTAATAATATAAAAGTTTTAAAAATATTCCCCCATCTAAAAAAAATAAATAAAATTATACTCTACCATTAAAAATATTAAAATATCCCATTAAATAATATTCTCACTGTTAAATATAAAAAAATTTACCATGAACTCAACCTGTACATTGCATAATATTTTTATTATTAAATATTAAAAAATTATTATGAACCCAACATGTACGCTGCACAAATTGAAAAAATAACCATCAATTAAATATGTACATTATACACATATGTGTAGATAGGGGTAATTTTGTCTCTTGATATATCATTCCTATATATTTTCATGTTTAATGTAATCCAACCAAATGTGTTTATGCATGTGAATCATTTTTCCTTAGTAACAAATCAAATAAATTCATATAATCATCATTATATTATATTCTGTTATATTATATTACATTTCATTATATTACCTCAGATTTTGTGAATCAAACAGGCACTGAGTAAGCCACGGAGCAAAAATTGACAAGTATGCCAAAGATGGCAAAGATCAGCTCTAAAGATTGTGAAGGCAAAGATCATGACTTTAGTTTGTCAATTAAAAAAAAATATATTAACAAATAGTTGTATCTTTGAAGCGATACACCAATTGATATTAAATTTGATATTTAGATTTAAATATAAGATCTAGTTGATTTTTTTTAAAAGATTGAGAAACTTAAATAAATTATTTTAAAGTATTTATATCTATAGTTTTTCTCTAAAATAACTTATATAATTTAATGATACAAAATATATATTATAATTAAGTAATATATTTAACTTCCTTAATTTTTCTTAAAAAAAGTCAATTGGATTTTATATTTAGGACATGGCTTAATACATATTTAGTGCGCATAAGGTGGTTAATTAATATTTTATTTTATTTTCCTGAATAAGGTGTCTATATTTAATGTCTAGAATAGGATTGCTCCAATTAATCCTTGCAAAAATAAAAAAATAAAAAAATAAAAAAAAAAACAAGGAGGGAAAGATAATACGTTTATGTAATTTTTTTTGAAACAAATTCAATAGTCGTAAAAAATAAACCAAAAATAATTATACAAGCGTCTCTTTTCCCTTTTATTGGAGAATCATCGGACAAGTTATAAGAATTGAAGCATAAAACAGAGAACATATATAAGCTATCCTTTTAAGATTTTGCAAATATCTTTTTAAATTACTTTTGATAATCATTCTTAGAAGAAAATAAAAGTAAAATTGTTCTCAAAAGCTAATATCTATTCCATGGAAACTATCCACATAAACTGATTTTTTTTTTTTTTAAAAAAAAATCAAAATAAAATTTTGTTGAGCTCATCAAAACGAGGAATGTATAGAATTTGGTTTTTTTAGACATGTATAGCATCTGTTAATATCAAAGATTTTAAAAATCTTATTATTTTCAGAATCATGAAAATTTCGTTTTCAAAAAGGTCAAATCACCTGCTAAGAAAAGGGGATTAAATAATTAGAATTCCCGAGAAATAATACAAGGAGAGAAAGAGAGATTGCATTATAAAACAGGGAGATGAAGATATAAGATTTAATGGTAGTGTTTTTCGATGTTATTTTCATACCATTTTTGAAGACCAATGACGAAGGATGAAGGAGGAGTTTTCAACAACAGCAAAGGAACATGGATTGAGTGTTTAGCTAGCCTACTGTTTTAGATTCATTCATTTTCTCCTTTCAATAATTCTAAGGTCAACAAAACAACTTCTCATGAGGTATTCATTCTGGTTAGTTACTTTCCTAATCTCTCTCTTTATCATCTTGTGTGTTTCTGTTTTTGGTTCCATCTGTTAAATGGAGTCAACTAAATTAAATAAACACGGTTTTTTGCCTTTAATTTATGCATCAATCTATTCCATTTTTTCATATTTTTTTGGGTTTTACATGTTCTGCAATATATATGTATATACACGAGTTACTGTCAAAAGGGTGGTGGGAGAATATCATTTATGTCCCAACTAAGGAAAATAATACTCCCTCCGGTCCTAAATATAAGGCAGAGTTGACTTTTTTTTAGAGAAATTAATGAAACTAAATAAGTTATGTAATCATATCATATGTTGTATATTCTTAGATTATATATCAGTTAATTAGTTAAAATAATTAGTTTGGAGAAAAAAAATAAAAATATAAATACTCTAAAGTAATTTAATTAGCTTCCTTAATCTCTCAAAAAAAGTAAACTTTGTCTTATATTTAGGATCGGAGGGAGTATATTGATAAGTCCCATAACTTATAAATGATAGCTTTTCACTTGTCAATAGTAGCTCTTCATTTATCAATGAGGACTTTATTTTTTGTTTGTTTATTCACACTCTCGTTTTCTTTTTTTAATTTTTTGTTTGTACTATAAGATTAAATAATCAACTTCAAAAATTATTTCAAAAAAGTCAAATAAATAATGGTTATTATGTAAAACCCACCACTTTTTAGAATATAATGTAAAATACCTAATAGTTATTAAGAAAAAACTATCAACGTTTACAAAACCTAACGATTGTGATGTAAAACCGTGAAATTTCGCTCACATTTATTACAGTTGTAAATTAAGAATAGTAAGAAAAGATCATATTTCATAATGATTCTAAATTTATAACCGTGAGCAAGTTTCGTTAAGTCTTTTAAAATAGTCGCCATCTCACGCCTCTTCACATTCCCAACTTGTTACACTTAACACGTTTGTCTTTGGTCGAATGTTACCCACCATCTTCAGAATACCATAACTTTGGTTGACTTTTCTGGCTGTTGATAGTCACTTTTAGATGAACCACATCCTCCATTGCTTTCTTTGAACTTCGGTCTAACAGTTGTGTAAGTTGCTTCGATTGCCCTAACTCACTTTTTCATTTTGGAGCCCTAGCTAGCTCGTATTCCTTCGCATGCTATTTTCTCCTTATTTTAATGGATGATTTTTGTCATACCCTGAAAATCAGAGGGGTGACCAACATGAAATATGAGAGAAACTTATATTCCGTAAGCCTTCAAATATAAAACAATTGGAAGACATAACAACCATAATCTGGAATATACATTTACTACATCCAATTCACATCTACATATTCTACAATAATCAAAATATAGTAAATTCATTGCAGAAATTTCAGTAGAGATTTTTTTTTTTTTTTTTTGTAAGTCAGACTTCTCGAAAATTTTACAATGATTTGAAATATCTAAATGGCCTTCGGAGCTCTGCTCCACCACTGTATATACATATACATATGTTCCAAACAGAAGAAAGACAAGTATCCTACTTATAGGCTATATGGACCATCTAGCTTTTAATAGTAATACAAAAGTTTAGGTTTATGATTACATCATGAAGCAGCTACAAAATAAGCCAGCAAACTTTGAATCATCAAGGAGGCTCTTCACTGCTCAATTGGAGGTACAAGGTCAGCAATACTATCCGAGGCCGCAACAAATTTCCTGGTGAATAATGTCCCCTATATATTGAAATAAATAAAATACTAAGAAAATGATTTAAACATATTTAATGATGAATAATAAAGCATGATAATAATCTCCATGTCTAAGTCATACAATTATAAACATAAATGAAATTGTATAAAAGCCCATGAAACTAAGTATGTGACCAAATAGTCTTTTAGCAGGATCACTTTTAAAAAACCGTAAATCTCAAATCTTATCTTTTTATAGGACTTCAACAAAACAAATAACAAGCGTGGATATACAGTACATGACGGTAACTAACCAAGCACAACTCAAGGCTATGAAAACAAGTGTGGACACACAGTACACGAGGGTAAGTAACCAAACACAACTCAAAGCCACGAAACAAGTGGAGGTACAAAACCCACAAATAACAGGTGTGAGAACGAATCTCACAAATATCAAGTGTGAGTACTATGCCCACGAGTGTCAAGTGACTCGAGTTAACCATGGCGCGCCAAGGGTTAACGAGACTGCCGTTAGCAACCAGTGTTTTGTATTCAGTCCTCTCAAAAACATTTTCAAGCATGCATGGGACTAATTTACCCTCATATACAATATATAAAATAATCTTCAATCCCCTAATCACATAATGAATGTTTTGTAACCAAGGACCCCAGCATGAAGTTCCCAATAATCATTCCAAATAATTCCTTTAAATTCTGGTGCACAAAGATTTGTAAAGAATAAAAGGATATGGACCAATTAAGTAAATAACTATAATGAAATCATCATTTCATCTAATCATTCAGATATAAATAAACATGGTATAATTCCAATGATTTTTTTTTTTCTCAAAAAACAATTCTTAAAAATTGATAACTTAATGAAAATGTAACAAGTAGTAAAATATCAATGGGACGCTATTCACTCACCTGTAAGGCTTATGTTTATACCTTTCTCTTCAACTTATCAGCTTCCAAATTATTCACTTCTTCTCCTAATATACAAATAAACCCATCAATTATAACTTAGCATAAAATTTTCTAGTTTCTCATTTAATACAAATTCTTCATATCAATCCCATCTTAGCTAGTAAAACAATCGACAAAGTCTCCAATTACAAAAATTTAAAATAGAAGAAACTTAAACTTTAATTTCTTTCATAACCCAAATAATAGTGGAACTTCACCACCCTTATCTATGAACCCACTATTCCACCCTTGAGAGAAAATTCTCTACTTTCCCTTCTTTTTAACATGCTTCAAAATAAAATCAATTTAACAACTAAGACTTAACCCAAACAACTTTAAATGTTTTTATTATATCACAACATCTCTAAAATTGAAATTAAGCTCTTCTTCGCTCTTTTTTTTCACCTTTGACATATAATAAAATGAACCCATCCTCTTGTAACCTTCAAGTTACATAAAAATACAAACTTGAATAAAAACCTCCCTCCCAATTTCACTTCACCAAATTTCAACACCTAGTCTAGAAATCACATTTTTTTCACTCTCACTATCAACAACCAATTTGTAGGACTTCTCACCAAACTTCACAAAATTGTGAAAAATGCTGCTCCTTTTCCATGAATCATCAAGGGATGGGACAGTGAGGAGGCATCTTATTACTCCAAGACGTCTTCATGGGAAATCATCCGCAATAATCTCTTCATCATCATTAGATGGGCTTTCAATAGGATCAATTACGATGTCAGCTGGGTCGAACTCAAAGAGCATGTGATCATCATGGGGCTCCATCAGTCAAGCACGCTGTAGGCATTTTTACGCTATGTGACCTTTCGAGTGGCACTTAAAGCACTCAATTGTGAAAATATTAGTGTGCGCATTGGAGCCCGAAGATTCATTCCTAGAAGTATGGTCCTAACGGGTAGGAACCTAGCCTTTGGGTAGTGTAAGTGGTAGTAAAACTGCAAGTTTGTCGTGACTCCATACCTGAGGTGCTGGAGCGTCTTATAGATGGATACCTAGAGAGGAAATCTATGGCTCTGGCTTTATGATACGCTTCTTCAAGAGTGTCAGGCCAATGCATCCTAATATCCCTTTGTATGTCCATCCTAGTGCCATTTACGAACCCCTTGATGGTTTCATGAGGGTCCTTAACTATGTTATTTCTAATTATGAGGTTTTCAAATTGAGATATGAAGTTGTTTGTTGTGGACGACAATTGATTGCCTCAAATTAAGTAGTTTTCTATATAGCTTGCTCCTGTGGTTGAGTGGCATGTACTTCTTCGTAAGCTTCCTCTTTACTCAACCCGTGTGCTTAGTAGCGGTAAGCCTAAGCGTTCAAGGTTATTTTGGACATTTTACCAATATTTCCTTGTGGAGCCTACAAGTTTCATTTTAGTGAAGCGAACTCGCTATGCATCCCCCATGTTGAACTACTCAAAGTAATTTTTCATAATGCCTAGCCAATCAAGGAAGGCGTTCGCATTTAGCCTGCCATCAAATTTAGTTGCTTCGACGTTTGCCCTTCTTGTTATGTCATCAGGGTAGTCAGATCGAGGGGCGTTTCGGTATTGCTTAGGCGGGGATGGGTTCTGGTCATACGTATAGTCTCGGCAATACCTATGGGTATGTCTATTCCTAGGTGGTGGCTCATTGTGATTTCTCAGTTTATGCTTGTCAGACGAGTCCTCTCCTATCTCAATCTTTGCGTCAAGGTTTCAGTTACTAGGACCTACAGAGGGCTGAGAATTCCTGTTGGGGATCAACCTAGTTTCATCCTGTTTAATGTGTCCTTGGTCCATATCAGGGCGGTTCCCAATCACTCCATCTTCCATCTTTCCGTACGCTTGCTTATTAAGCCTATTAATGGTGTCCCCAATTTCCTGGAATTGGATCAGTTCTTTGGTCATTGATAGCAAAAGCTTTACTAAGGGTCTCCATGGCCTGGTACGATTGTCCATCCTCTCCGTAAGGGTAGCAATGGAGGTTTGATGGTTTTGGGAATTTTGGTCCATTTGGGAAGTGAGTGATTCAATGCAGGATTGAATGGAATCAATTTGTTGGCAAAGTAATCTTGCGTTTCTAGGATGCCACGAATGGTCATGAAACAAGTTTTTTTTTTTTTTTTTTAATGCTAAGTAGGCGCAACTTAACAAAGAAACAATAATAAATTATGCAAAGGAAGCTTAATAGAGAGATAAAAAGGTAAGAAAATTAAATTAAAAGCTTTTAATCTTATTTTTCTAATTCCTCATGCAAAACAGGTGGCCCCATTGATATTCCTCTCTATTTACTGTCCCCACCATTGGATCAACTTCTAATAGTTGAGATTTAACATTTTATAGCAATATATTGTAATCTTAAATAATAATAAATAATTTAGATATAATATAATAGGTTAAATTTATTTATATATATTTTTGTACATAATATTATAATAATATTATTATAATATGTTAAATCCCAACCATTGGAAATTGATCCAATGGTGGGGAAAGTAAATGGAGAGAAAATGAAGAGGAAGATCAATGGGGAGAAATATCAGCTCCAAAGAATTATATAGATTGTGAAAGCAAAGATCTATTGAATCTTGTTGCTAAATTATTTTGTCTAGAGGATAATACAGGTATTCGTATCCTCCAATTAATAAGGGATCTAATTTCACGACTTAGTATGTCAATAAATTAAAAAAAACTATAACAAATACTTGTATCTTTGAAGTTTGAAGCAATACACCAATTGATATTAAATTTACTTCACATTTAGTGCCCATACTTTGGTTAATTAATATTCGATATTTTTGGGGCCGAAAAAGGTGTCTATATATTTAAAGTCTAGAATATGATGGCTCCAATTAAACCTTGCGAAAAGAAAAAGAGAGGGAAAGATAGTACATATATTTTTTTTTTAGTAAAAAAATCAATAGTCGTAAAAAAATAAACAAAAAATAATTATACAAGGCTCTCTTTGTTTTTTGCTCTTTATTGGAGAATCATCGGACAGATTTTAAGAATTGAAGTATATATGAGCTATCCTTTTAAGATTTTGCAAATATCCTTTTTAATAGGATTTTATGTCATGCTTCTAATTCAACCTTAATTTAGTCATTCTAGGTTAAAATTAATTTTAATAATAATTTTTAGAAGAAAATAAAAATAAAATTGTTCTAAAAAACTAATAGTAATATCTTTTCCATGGAAACGGTCTATATAAACTGAAAATATTTAAAAAAAAAAAGAAAAATCAAAATAAAATTTTGTTAGCTCATCAAAACGAGGAATCTGTATAGAATTTTTTTTTGAAAGATATGTATAGCATCGGTTTATATCAAAGAATTTAGCAATCTCTTATTTTCAGAATCATGAAAATTTCGTTTTCAAAAATTCAAATCATCTACTAAAAAGCGGGATGAATTAATTAAAAGATCCAGAGAAATAATAAAAAGGAGAGAAAGAGAGAGATTACATTATAAAACAGGGAGATCATGAAGATATAGCATTTAAAGGCAGTGTGTTTTCACACTATTTTTGAAGAACAATGACGAATTGAAGGATGAAGATGGAGGAGTTGTTAGGGAACATGGATTAAGGGTTGGATTTTTAGTTTCATTCATTCTAATTACTTGTTTTTTTTTTGCCCTAATCTCTCCCTTCATCATTTGTGTTTCCCAAACTGAAAACTAACTTCTCTTCTCATTTGCCAATTGTCATCAACAGCAAAGGAACATGGATTGAGTGTTGGATTAAGTCTTTAGAAGACTGTTTTAGTTTCATTCATCCTCTCCCTCCAATAATTCTAAGGCCAACAAAACAATTTCTTAACAGGGTATTCATTCTAATTACTTGTTTTCCCAGTTTGGGAAAACTAACTTCTCTTCTTATTTGCTAAACCTAAGTTGCCTAAATTATATAAAGGCTCTCAATTTATGCATCAATATATTACAAAGTCTTCATATTATCTAGGTTTTCCATATTCTCTTGACTCAGCAACAAGTGTGTATGAGGTAATGCCCCTTTGTCCGGGGAAATCACTCTTTTTATAAGATCAATATATATATCAACATGGAGTTGGTCTAGTTGTGTAAGACCCTGTTAAATCTCTATAGTTCCCGAGTTTGTCTCCCCGGTGAGATGCTTGTGATAAGAGGGGTAGCCACAAAACTCAGAACCAGATATCGGATGATTATATAAAAAAAAATTATCAGATCAATATATAGGGAAAATTAATCTTTTGATTCATGCAGTTTTAAGTTGGTTATAACTCAATTCTTAAGCTTTAACCCAGTGCAAGTCAGTCTTTATAATTGTAATTGTGATTTGGTGTTTTAACTTAGGGACTAAGTCATAATAGAGTCAAAATTATAAGGACGGAGTTGCACTAAATTAAAGTTTGAAAACTGACTTACAACTAAATCAAAACTATAATGACTAAAAAGATTAATTTCCTCATGCCCGCATATATACTCATTTATGTATGAGTTTGTTACTTAGGATAAGTTATCATAAATTAAAATTGTAACTCATTAACTCAGTGATTCAAATTCATCTCTTCTCTACTGGAAGAACTCACTTTTTAATAATTTGAAACTTGATTATGTCACCTCTTGTTTATAGAGCCTCTTCAGTAAACGATAGAGAAGAAACAAACAACAACAACAAAAGCAAATGGTCAGAAGTTGGAGATGATATCTTGTGCTCGATTCTTGATCGCTTAAGTCCCATTGATTATCTTAGAACCCAAACTATGTGCTTGAGTTGGCAATCCACTATTTCTAGACTCATCACTAACAAGCATGGTCCTCCTTCACCTGAACTCCCACTATTCCTTAACTCACGAAAAACAAATCGCTTTTCATTCTTCAACTTGTCCACAAAAAGTGTCTTCAACTATATTGCAGATTCATCATCACCAGCAACCAAAAAATTTCAAAACCAGATTGTTTGCTTTGGCAGAGTACATGGTTGGATAATTATGGTTGCAAATAACAAAAGTTATGGGTATAGGAGGCATGTCTTCTTCTTCAACCCCTTAACAAAAACTAAGGTATACATGCGATCAACGTTAAGAATTGGAGTTGGATATCATATTACAAAGATTATAGCATCTACAAAACCCACAGACCCGAACTGTGTTGTTGTGGTGTTTTTTTTTTAATGGTACAGACTCATTTGTTTTCAGTTTTATGTTTGATAAGTCATGGACTGTGATCGAAGGAGATGGAAGAAAAGGAATCGACTTTCAGGAGGAAGCAGATATTGTTGATGGGAAATTGTATGCTCTAACTGATGAAACGTTGAACTCTATAATCGTTTGTGATCTGAGAGCAAAATCAGTAAAGCCTCAAGTATTAGCCAAGCTCCCTGCCACAACAAGAGCATCAATTACTCTAGAAGTTGATCCACGTTTCCCAAATTCTGTTGTTTATAATGCTCATGACATGGTTCATAAATCTCTAGCCATTGACTCTTCATCACAAGAGTTATTTCTTGTTTATTTGTTTTCCAATTCAAAGTATTCATATCGTGCACATCATGTTACTCTACCCAATATTACAGGAAGCAAAGTGTTCAAGTTGGACAACATCATAAGTAGTGATGAACCTGAGTGGGTTGAGCTTAGAAACCTGAAAAATCGTATGTTGTATGTCGACAGCCAAAGGAGTTGTGTGGTGTCAAATGTTGGTGTTCATGGCCCTAAGGAGTTGATTGAAGATAACTGTATCTATTTTTCTTATAGGGTTTTATTTGAGAGAATAATAAGCACAGAGACATCATGGGAGGGAATGAGGATTGGGAGGCATTGTAGAAGTGACGGAAGGACGAGTTATTATAATTTTGAAATACTGGATTTAGATGACGAGTCACCTCCTACTTGGTTCATACCACGTCTATGATGGGTAAAGTGCTTGTTTGAAATTAGTTTATTGTAAGTGATCTTGTGCTGGATGGTACGTAAAGTGTAAAAACACTTATTTTGACATGTTGATATGTATTTCTCAAATATCATTGTTTTTATTTTTACCAAACAAACCATGTTTATTTAGTTATTTTTTCTTTGTTAGTATAACTTATTTTCATATAATTGTTTATGCAAAATGAGTGTTCACGTCATGCTTTTATGCTTAGTTTGATATCTCTATCATCACTTACATCTCTACAACGGCTTTATTAATATTAAATCTAAATCATCTATTTTTTTTTTATTTATTCTTTCCTTTCAATTCTTAGCCAACAAAACAGATTACCGCAAGTTATTCATTCGATTTACTGGTTTCTTTATATAAAAGATTTTTGAAAATATTCTTATTTACGGAGATGGAGATTAAGATTTACTCTAGGAAAAATCTCATATAAAGTTGCTTGAAATAGGAAAATTCAAAATCAAATTGTTAAACTTCACAAATCCCTAATTAAGTTATTGACCCACTTTAGAATTTCAAAATATGGATAAAATAACTTTATTATCCCCTCCTAGTCTCTTCTATCCTCTTAAAAGATTTTTATTGCTCTGTAACTTAGTTTTTCAATAAATAATATCAACACCAATACATAATAATAAAAAAAATAATTCGCTTAAATTAAAGGAATTTTTTGTGTTTTAGAAGAATCATTAAGAATAATTAAAACCAAAAAGTAAAAAAAGAAAAGCATAAGCCCAAATATTAATTAAATGATTTTTAGTTAAATACTGTGAATAGTAAATTTTATTTTTGGAAGAACTTGAATTAATTTTTTTTCCTACGAAAAAGGAAATCAAGCTACATTAATCACACAATTTTAACTTGTGTGATATATATGTTGCTTTTTTCAACGATGATGAATCACTTTTTTTATGTTGTTAATGAAACTTTTTTTTATTATATGTAGTTAATGAACTCTTTAATATATAATTTGATAAATCACACATGTCATATTTTTGACTTGTGATTATCATAGTTTTATTTTCTTCTTGTAAAAATTCAATTCAAAAATAAATTTCTTATTCTAAATATTACACTAAAAATAGTTTAAATGATATGGGGGTTGAGTCTTCCTTTTTTTTTTCACTTGAATTATTCTTGATAATACTTCTGGAACACAAAAAATTTCTTTGATTCAAACAAGTCATATTTTATTTTATTATATGTTAATGTTTATATATGTGTATATACATACTTGTTGAAAAAAATAATTTACAAAGCAATGAAACTCTTTTAATAGGAGAGAAGAAGGTGGAGAGGGCAGTAAACTCATTCAATCCATATTTTGAAATCCTAAATTAGGTCGATAACTTAATTAGGGATTTATTGAATTTAGCAACCTGATTTATAAGTTTTCTATTTTAGGCAGCTTTATAAGGGATTTTCCCTTTACTCTAGCATTTAATTGAAGTGTGTTTTTTTTTATCGTACAATTTTCTTAAATATATCACTCTGTGCTCGATCCCAAAATATATAAATTATATTTTATTCACCGATACTAATTTTTAGTTTCTCTGCTTCTCCTTTATTTAATACTCATTAAACCTTATAAACAAAAAAAAAAAAAAACCCTCAAAAAGGTACCTGTTACTATTTTCAAAAGTAGCATAACACTTGGAGAATCATTAACAAAGAACATATATAGGAGCTTAATTCGATTTTATGTCTTTCTTTTAAGGTCGGGTTTTGGAAGCATCTTCTTCAATCTCTTAAAAAAAGCTAAGGTTTTGATACCACGAACGTCAAACGTTCTGAATAGAAAAGTTGTGGGATCAACCAAAACCCAAACTGTACATGTTGTGGTGTGTCTCTTTGTTGATAATGTTTTTATCTTCTTCAATATGCAACAGTTATTTAAAACAACTTTTTTCAAGAAGGTAGCATCTTTTTAGTACGTAATTTTTTTTTTTTTAAAATGACGTAAGATTTCGCCAAGTGGTGTGACAACTTTTTAGTATGTATTTTTTTTTTTAAACGACACAACATTTCATCAAGTGGTGTGACATCTTTTTAGTATGTAATTATTTTAAAAAACTTTTAATGTTATAACTAACCACAGGGCCATTGACATAAATTCCATAATTTATATGGAGGGTGATGCTATATAAAACCAACATAGAAATGCTTTTTTTAAAAAGAGTTTTTGCCTCTCCCAATAAGTGCGCTTCCCGAGATCCGAACTTATATTATTTTCTTTTCGAGGTTCATGCCGCTTACCACATCAATTAACAACTTATTGGTAACATAGAAATGCTTCTGATAAGAGGAAATATTATTTATTTTTTTGATGTTTTATTTTCTTCTTATTATTAGTATTATGTACCTGAAATTCTTATTGAATTTTAAGGTTGAGCGCTTTGTAGGATGATATTTAGTTGTATGAAGAATATTTTTCATTTTGGTGGACGGTTAAGTCATAGTTTTTTTTGACCGTAAGGTTAAGTCATAGTTAATAACCTAAATTCACATAAAAGTTGGATACGTAACATTGGTGATTTCAACTAGTTCACCATATAGCTTACCGTAAGCACACGGGCCAAACCTGTTTGTTTGGGCGACCAGATTGCTTATAAGTTGCTTTTTACGTAAATCAAGACACAACTCCTCTCACATACTTACCTCGTATACCGTAAATCACTATTAAAAAGTAACTTATAAGCAATCGAATCGCTCATCCAAACGAGCACTAATATAGTGATAAAAAGAGTATCGTTTCACAAAGACTATGACGAAAGTGAGCTAATTAATGTAACTAAGTTCTTAACAAGGTTGAATGAAATCATTTGAAATTGAGTAAATCAAATAAGGATTTTTATAGAAACAATAAAGTAAAACAATGGTAATTGGAAAGTTAATTTAAGATATTAAAGGCTTAGGATTACTTTTTTCCCATTGTATTTTATAAAACTATGCAATTATCCACTTATGCTAGTTGAATGAGTCCATATGCTAGTCAAAGATTCTAAAATCATCAACCAAACTCTCCCAAGTCAAGATTGATTTTTAATTTTCATTAAAAATATTCAATCTCTTGTTCATAATCAATGAAAACCATCTTTCAAAAAAAAAAAAAAATCATTCATTAGACTATGTTAGGTTGTTAGATATATCTCTATTCTAACAACAAACCATCTATTTAATCCATAAACTTCTAGTCTAACATGATATTCTCAAGTTCTACAACTAAAATAACTCTCTCAAGCATCATTCAATTACACTAATCTGATTATGTGGTGATAAAGCACAAGATAGCATTAAGTATAAAAAAATCAGCATATATTCTCAATAACTAGTAAAAGCAAGAAAATCTAGTAGTTCCAATCTATAGTGAAAGCTGGAAAAAGTGGACAAAGATGGTGAAAAAATGAAGGTTTTTGATGTTGCCTTGCTACAACGAAGCAAGAGCAAAAACATGAAAAATTGGATAGAAGCATGGAAAAATGGGACGTTTTTGCTTTTGCTTTGCCATAGCAAAGCAATGACAAACATATACACACATAACACTACAAAAAAGTGACATTTCATAGCAGCGCATTTGTAGTGGTCAAAATAAACCGCTACAAATGTGAGGATTTGTAGTGGTTTTGACCAAAACCGCTACAAATCTGCAACATGTTACCTTACGCCAAGTGGCTCGTGGGTTAGGGTATGGACTTTGTAGCAGTTTACAATGTACAACTGCCACAAAAATTGGTGCCAAGTTGGCGTTAAATTTGCTGTGGTTCATTTGTAGCAATTGGTATATATTAACCACTAATCACTACAAATGTGGTGCTAGCTTGGCGCCAAATGGCACAAAGTTGGTCCGACTATTGTGGTAGTTATTTTGTAGCGGTTAGTATCAAAGTTACCGCTATAGAATGCAAAGAGCCGCATTTTTGTAGCGGTTAACCCTAACCACTACAAAGTGTGATGCAAATTTGTAGTGGTTATAGCTCATAACCGCTATAGAATACAGAGGGTCTGCACGTTTGTAGTGGTTATATGTAACCGCTACAATTGTTTATATTATCTGAGATAGGGTTTGTGGATTTGTAGCGGTTAAGGTAATGGTTTCCGTTGAAACTTCTACAAATCCGGGCGCTTTTGACCCCTCAAATTCCTTATTTTGCCATTTTGATTTCTCACACGCCCTTTGATATTTTCCTTGAGATCTGAGGTTCTGCTAAAGCTTTTAACAGAGCTTGTTACTCAAGGTTAGTAAAGTTAAGTGCTTTATTTTGTTTTTTGGCTATTATTTTATAGTTTTGATATAAATCACTACAAAAAAAATGTGATTTAGTGACGGTTAAAAATGTGTATTTGTAGCGGTTTTAACGCTACAAACTATATTAGTAGCGGTTGATAAAACCGCTACAAAATCCATTGTTGCAAAAGTTTTTGTAGCGGTTATTTATAACCGCTACTCAAGCAACAAAACCGCTACTATATTTGTAGCGGTTTATTCCAACCACTATAATATTTTCATGTTGATAACGCATCATTTGTCAATATTGTTGCGGTTTTATAACCGCTACAAATGTTGGTGCCACAATTTTACACGGTGGGAATGAAAAATGAAAATTTGGCTCCTTTTTTTGTAGTGGTTACTAAACCGCCACTAATTTGAATATTAATTTTAAAAAAATGGTGCCAAATATTAGTAGCAGTAAGTAAACTGCTACTAATATCATATGAAATTTCAAAAGCGGCACCAGAAATTTAATCCCAATTTGTTTTTAAATTTTAGCGGTTTTGGATCTATACCTGTTACCCTAATATATAGGATATAGTATAAGGTCCTAAACTCATCCATATCAATGGAACAAATTCCTCCCGATAATGGCTAAACAATAGTCTTTCTAACTAACCATGCCAATGCAAACTTAACCATTCCCAAAACAATTATGTGGAAAGATGTCGACTTATCTGATGACTGGACAATGGAAAAAGCCACACAGGCTATTCCTAAACCCATGCCTCAAATAAGTAAAATCAAACAAATATCTGATGGGACTATTAAATTATCATTTGATAGGACTAGAAAATCTTACACTCAAACTATCAGAATTGAGCCTTCAATATATGAGGACTGCAGATCAGTTAGAGCAGAGTCATCAAGATACTCCTGTTCTTCACTACCACAAACACCGTCTGTCATTTACATGCTAGCACCCACCACACCATCGGTAGCTACTCAACCAGCTACTAATGTTTCAATTCAGGGAATTGATAATTCTTCAAATATTTCTCAAGCAAGTTATGAAAAGGATGAAGACTTAAGATCAATTGAGTCTCTGACCTATTCATCATTAGGGGAACCTTATGTTATAAAAATTTCAAAAAATGTTTTCCAAATTGACAAACAAACTTTGCAAAAGGAATTTTACTCTAAAAAATATACCCTTCAGAGAAACTGGTTTTTACAAACTTTCAAAGGATTTGATAGAAAAAAGGTTCAAGAAAAATTCTATAAATTCTTTGAAAAAATACAGATGAATATTCCATTTTTTGATTGGTTTAAAGCATATGCTCAAGATAAAAAATTGGAATATCCATTTCTTCAAACTATTAATATGACAAAAAAAGAATGGAAAACTTTTGAAGGTGAAATTATTTCTTCTGAGTTTCTTTCACCAAAATCTGTGCAGATACCATAACGGATAGATGACAAATGTCAACCCATTCTCGCTGCACTTTCAAATTCAAAAACATAGAAATCCCCATTGACTCAAGGGATATTAGAAATATTGTTGAAAAAAATAATTATACTAACCAATATCTTCAGGTATTAGATGATTATTTTGTTCAAACACCAATTTCTTTAACTAAACTTAAACCCAAGATTGAGACACCGCTTTTTAAACCTTTTCAAATAAATCCAAAAATTAGGACAGATCTTCAAACCAAAGCCAGATTTGAATTAATAAAAAGGGTTGAACAACAAATCAGCCAACTTTAGACCACAACTGTCTCTGAAACGCCTCAATCGTCATCATCTAAAGATGTTATGAATTTTGAACAGGTCTCTCAAACTGAGGAAACTGACTCCAACCACTTTGAGCCAAATGACTCTCATCTTCAAATCAACCAACAACATTGGAAATGGGCCTTCAAAACTCTATTACCATAGAGCCAGCCCTCTAGATATCCTGGTTGAAGAAATAATAAATCAAAACTTTAAATCCTTTAACACTGACAGCATCTATGAATGGAACATAGATATTCAAAGCGAATCAAACATCCTCCAAATTCTTCAGTACATGACAATGGTAAGCACAACCTACCAAACCCAAAATGATTTTTCTGACGAAATGATCACTAACCTTTTAGTTTCTGGTTTTATTGGAAAACTTAAAGGATGGTGGGATAATTATTTTTCTTCTGAAGATAAATCTTCCATTTTTACATCTATCAAAACCGAATCTGATGGAACACCCATTACATCTAATGGCTAACCCATTCCTGATTCAGTAAACACCCTTATATTTTCAATTATTAAATATTTTGTTGGAGATCCCTCTATATGGAGAGATCAATCAGCTGAACTCCTCTCAAATTTTAAGTGCAAGACTCCATCTGATTTTAGATGGTACAGAGATACATTCCTGGCCAGAGGACTCACTAGAGATGATGCTAATCAACCGTTTTGGAAAGAAAAATTCCTAGCTGGATTATCTACATCTTTGGGTAACAAAGTTAGAGAAAAATTTAGAAACCAAAATGATGACAACGTCCCTTATGAGTACTTGACATATGGTCAATTGATCTCGTATGTCTAAAAAACTGCTCTTAAAATTTGTTAGGATGATAAAATCCAACACCAACTAGCAAAAGATAAGGCTACAAGTTAGAAAGAGTTAGGAAGTTTCTGTGAACAATTCGGATTTCCTACTTGTAAACAATCAAAACCACATCGTAAACCTTACCACAAAAAGAAAAAACCTGTCTACAAAAAATATAAACCCAATACACCCCCTCGTCAACTCAAACAAGAATTTCAGTCCAAACAAAAATTTGATTTTTCCAAACAATAAAAAATTACTTGTTTTAAATGTGGTAAACCGGGTCATATTTCCAAATATTGTCATCTGACTCGAAAATTGGGAAAAATTAAAAATATTAAGCAACCTCTTCTTGAACAAATAAAGAACCTTTTGATTGAAACTTCTGAATCTAAATTTGAAAGAAGTTCTTCTGAAAATCTCAATAATATTCAAAATGATGATCTTTTAGAAAACTTATCTTCAGAAATTAATGTTATCTTGAAGGAACAAGATTTACTTCTTTATATCATTAATAAACTTTCAGATTATGATAAAGGAGAATATTTATTCAAACTCAGAGATATTCTCAACTAAACTACAAGTTCTACAAGTTCTTTATCGCCTTTTAGTTCATTCCAGAGCATCCCTTTTACATGAATATTTAATATTTAATCGTGTTAAGAAGTCCGTCTTCTTCCTATTTCACTTCCCCTTCTCCCTTATCTTTTCTCCACCTTCTGGGGCGCTCCCCTATCTTGGTATCAGAGCCAGATGGTGAAGTAGGGATGTGATAATTAGATTTGGATGTGTTTTTATGGCATTAAAATTTTTGTTAACAAATTAGTATGATTTAAAGATATGTACTCGATAGTATGCAGTGACTTAGTCATTCTACATATTGTTCTTGTTTATCATACATGAGTCCATTCATGGGCTGAGGTGGCCATAAGTCCTGTGTGTTGAGGCAGGCATTGTGCCCCACGCAGTAATGTATGATAAATGAAGAGTTTATTATTGTATATGCGTTGGCTAGGGTCAGATTTGAGGAATCTTACTAATTTCTTAACAAGGTATTTTAATCTATAAAAACTGATACATTTTTAATTATTCTACCACTATGGATCCAGAAGGTGATGATACTAAGGCAAGGGAGAATTAAATTCTGATTTTTAGTTTGTCTATTCTGCACTTTTCATTGTTTCCTTATATTCTGCACTTCTCATTCAGCAACCTTCTATTCTGTCATTTAAATTCTGTCAATTTAAATTTTGCAATTAAATTATGTGTTCTCTTCTGCGTTCCTTTTCCTTCAAACGCGGTAGTAGTAGTTCTTCTTCTACTCCATCAAACTCTACGCTAAATGATGAGGGATCAAGTTCATCAACTAAACATATTTTCAACGAAGAAATTTCTTTTTAAAATATAAACTAGAAAATTGATGATTGGACTTTACCTCCAATTGCATCAAATGGCTTTAGCAGACTTAAGACAGGAAGTGGTTCTCCAAATCTGATTATTCTTCAATAGTTCTGATTATATAATCAGAACTGTTGAAGAATCAATTCTTGTCAACCAGACACTACTACAAATAAGATAATTTACGACACTAATTAACGATTGTTTTCAAATAACAGTAGTAGAAAAGGAGCTGGGAAATGCAGGAAAATGTTTTAATGACTGTTCTTAAGAAAACAATTGTTGAAACGTAATATGCAACAACTGTTAAAAAGAACAGTCATTGAAAGACTACTTTTAATGACTGTCCTTAATAATAGTCGTTGAAACAAAGCTTTCAACGACTGTTCTTAAGAACAGTGGTTGAAAGTGGTGATTTCAATGACTGCTTTAGATAATAGTTGTTGAAATCAATGTTTCAACGACTGTTATTTTCAACGACTGTTATTTATAACAGTAATTGAAACTGCCCAAATAATTGCCAACGCACGCTTCTGAGCCTCACTTTCCCTTTCCCGCCCCGTCCGACCTTGCTTATTACAGCTAGCACTCTGTCACTCGATCCCTTAGCTTCCTTTCTGTTTGGTCTTTCGTGCCCCCAGTCACTTCTCCTTGGGTCTCTCAGATAGCATTCTCCGGCCCCCTCTCCGCCCCCTTCAGCCACCTCTATCGCATCCTTCTTCTCCGCCACGCTGCTCTCTGCCTTCTTCTCTGTCAGTTTAGGCGCGCACTACTCCCTTTTTTTTCCTGGTAATTCCCCGAATCCCCTCTTGTACATTATTGGCCTGGTCTATTCTGGGTTTGTGATGGAAATTAAAGTTGATTGCTTGCATATATTTCATTCGCAGAGTTGAAATTTAGTGTTAACCGACTAGATATTCACTTACATAAGAATGATTTGTAGAGGGAAAAACTAAAAGACAATAGCTAGATGATGGAATTGTTAGTTTAAAAAGCAGAGATTCAATTTTGATTTCATTTTTGGTGACTTGACCCCCAGATTCATTACCCAAAACCATAAGTAGTCACTTTCACTAATTATTCAGAAGATTCAATGAATAAGCTGTTTGTGGGCCTCTCTCTTTTTCCCTGATTCTCTATTTCGTGGATTTGCAACTACCGCCATCGTTCCCATTGTTTTTTACTGAGTTTTGAGAGGATGGTTTATCAAAGAAAAATAAACAAAGGAGAATAACTGAAAAATAAAATAAAAATTCTGACCATTAACCTATATATTTTAAATCTACCTACTTTATTCTATAATTGGGACCAGGAAAAATTGTTATTAATTACTTTTCAAAATTTTTTTTGTTTTTCTATATAAATTGAAATAGAAGTATTATTGTTATATGATAAATACTTGTATCTCAATACCATCCTTATTTTTCAATGACAAAGCCTGCTGATTGAATTCGGCTTGGATAAAAAAAAATCCTTATATGAGAAGGGTCAAGCATTTCTCTTGTGAAACATTCTGTTAGATGTCACTATCAAAACTTGGGTGGTTTATCATGTGTAATCCAAGTTTTGAGACAAATACAATGCCACTTAACCTAATTTCTCTATTGATTATATAACATCTTATGTGAACATGTGAAACTTGCTTTCTTTGAATTCAAATAAGAACAAATTAAACAAACACAACAATTATCGAAGGACTAATTTCAGATTCTTAGGGGAAGATTGAAGTCAAAGAAGCACACAAATAATTCAAGAATCATTAGATTTTTTTCCCTGACTAAAAGGAATTAGAAGATCATCACCAATTCAAAATAAGTTAGTAAAGCTGTATATAAATTACTAGGAAAAGTATAAAATATATTTTAGTTTACACCTACGATCAAATTGTCATCCTGGTTAATAAGAAGCTCATGCCTCTAACTTTTCAAAAACTCTCGAGTCTTGAACTAAGTGAACTAAGAATTATAGGTGTTTCTAGCTTCATCTTCTCCAATATAATTTCCCTGTATTGTATATGAGAGCCTTTAACTTGTCAGCTCATGCACCCACATTCATTGGCCTCTTATACATGGCATTTAAGTGCTTCATTTTCCTCCGTAGGTAAGTTTTTGATGACTTCTGAGATATCTTCCATCATGTTTAAACAATTATTCTAGGTGGTTAAGCCTTATTGCATGTTTGAGAAACCCCCACACCATGGTTTTATACCTTGTGGGAAATGTTGGTTTCTGTGAGGCTTATAGTTTTAAGGCTCTTAATCCTATTTGGGTAGACGTAATAGATACTGATGTCAGAGTTCTATACTTGTTAATTGGGTTGTTGTTTGAATTTTTTGATGTCTTACTTTTTAGCACAAAAGCTGCTAAAATTCTTAAAAAATAAGTAAGGCATCCCTTTTCTTGATCTATATTCATATCATAATGAGAATTGGTCTAAAATTGAGTATTGTTGAAAATGGCATAGGTGGTAGTAAAATGGGTTATCGTTGGATGAATGCTTTGAGAACTAGTGAAGAATATGAGAATGGGGTGGAAGAGTTTATTAAATTTGCTAGAATGAATGCGCCTAGTAAAAATGGGAAGTATTTTTTTCCCATGTGTGAAGTGTTTAAATGAGAGTCTACGTGATATTGATGATATACGAGATCACTTATTTTGCGATGGAATAAATCTTTGGTACACAAGGTGGATATGGCATGGTGAGGAAGTAACCGCTTGTGCATCCCATGAGAAGGAAGTTTTGGAGGTTGGTGATGACGATAGAATGGAGAAAATGATTCACGATGTTGAGGTAGAATGTTTTGCACAATAGCCTGTATATGATAGCGTGTGGCATGATGCAGAGACACCTTTGTACCCTGGGTGTACTAAGTATACACGCTTGTCAGGCATTTTGTACTTGTTTAACTTAAAGGCAACTTGTGGGTGGACCGATAGTAGTTTCACATTATTACTTGAATTGTTGTGTGATATGTTTCTAGAGGATAATGTACTTCCAAATCGCATGTATGAGGCCAAGAAAATATTATCTACGATGGGCATGGAGTATAAAAAGATACATGCTTGCCCTAATGACTGCGTATTGTACATAAATGAGTATGAAGGCTTAAGTGAGTGTCCGAAATGTAAAACTTCTAGATACAAAGTGAAGAAAGGTAATAGGTGTGGTGATGAGACAATTAAAAAGCAACCTTTAAAGGTTTTGTGGTATCTTCCAATCATACCATGGTTCAAACGAATGTTTGCTAATGCGAAAGAAGCAAAGAAGTTGAGATGACATTATGATGATAGAGTTTGTGATGGAAAATACCTTCGGCGCCCGACTGACTCTCCACAATGGAAGAAAGTAGATGAAATGTATCCCGGATTCGGCAGCGAGCCTAGAAATCTTTGGCTTGGGCTGTGCACAGATGGAATCAATCCCTATGGTATTTTTAGTAGTACACATAGTGCATGGCCGGTTCTGCTGATGATTTACAACTTACCTCCCTGGTTGTGTATGAAATAGAAGTATATGATGCTTTCTATGATGATTTTGGGACCAAAACAGCCAGGGAACAATATTGATGTCTACTTGGCACCTTTGATAGAGGACTTAAAGAAGTTGTGGGAGGATGGTGTAGATGTGTTTGATGCATATAAGCAATAGTCGTTTAAGCTAAGTGCAATGATTTTCACCATGATTAACAACTTCCCTGCATACGGGAACTTGTCAGGTTATAGTGTCAGGGGTCATAAAGCATGTCCGATATGTGAAGCAAGCACACAGTTCCATCAACTCAAGCACGGTAGAAAAATGGTCTATCTTGGTCATCAACAATTTCTTCCATGGTTCCACCCGTACCGTAGGTTAAAGAAGGCTTTTAACGGTTTGCTGGAGAATAAAATGGCTCCGAAGCCATTAACTAGAGATGAGGTTTATAGTCGGGTGGAAAGAATCAGTGTCACTTTTGGTAAAAATCAAAAGACTATGGGTGAGAAGAACATATGGAAGAAGAGGTCAATTTTCTTTAATCTTCCATATTGGTGTAGTCTTGATGTGATGCATGTGGAAAAAAATGTATGTGATAGCCTTGTTGGTACTCTTTTGCACATAGCAGGGAAAACTAAAGATGGAATTAGTGCGAGACTAGACTTGGTTGAAATGGGAATAAGAGAATGACTGCATCCACAACTAAAAGATGATGGTAAGAGAGTGTATATGGAGCAAGCAACGCATACATTGTCAAAAGTCGAGAGAAGAAGTTTGTGTGGGTGTTTGTACGGCATTAAGGTGCCATAAGGGTATTCTTCTAATGTGAGCCAGCTTGTGTCAATAGAATATTTGAAGTTAGTTAGAATGAAGTCTCATGATTGTCATGTCTTGATGCAACAACTATTACCAGTAGCTATTATAGGCATTATGAAAGATGATGTGCGAATCATGATAAAAAGGTTATGTAGTTTCTTCAATGCTATTTGTAGCAAAGTTGTTGACATTGCAAGGTTAGACGAATTGGAAAATGAGGGTTATACTATTCTATCATAACTAGAGATGCATTTTGCTCCCACATTCCTTGATATAATAGTGCATTTAATAGTTCATCTGATAAGGGAGGTAAGACTATGCGGCCTAGTTTATCTAAGGTGGATGTACCCTTTCGAGTGATACTTGAAGAACTTAAAAGGGTATTCTAAAAATCCTTATAGACCTGAAGCCTCAATTATGGAAAGATATGTCATTGAAGAGGCTATGGACTTTTGCAAAGAATATCTATCAAGGTCAAAGGCCCAATCTCATCATGAAAAGGGTACAAGTAAGGGAACTCGAGGGCTCAAAGTGAAGAGTATGCGTCGTGAAGAGGTTTTACAAGCACACTTGTATATCTTGAATAATACGGAAGAAGTTCAGCCGTACTTAGCCGAACACAGAAAGAGTTTAAAGGAGATATATCCAAGAAAAAATGACATGCAGATAGCTAATGAGCAAAACAAGACTTTCATAGAGTGTTTCAAGGATAAGATAGAGCAGGAGACCAATGTGTCTGAGACAATCAAATGGTTAGCTTGGGGGCCTTGTTTTTAGGTCATAACTTGGAGTGGCTTCAATATAAATGGGTATTCTTTCTATACAAAAGCCCAGGATAATAGAAGAACTATGCAAAATAGTGGGGTGATGGTGGTAGATGAATCAATGCACTTTTCTAGTTTGAAAGACAAAAACCCCATTTTGGCATCCATGGTCTATTATGGAGTTATTGAAGACATATGGGAGATAAGCTACACTAAGTTGAGAATACCTTTATTCAAATGCAAGTGGGTTAACAATAATGCTGTTGAAATAGATCAATTTGGATTTATCTCAGTTGATCTTGAAAGAGTCGGTTATAAAGATGAGCCATTCATTATAGCAAGTCAGGCAAAACAAGTGTTTTATGTCATTGATGCAACAAATGAAAAATTGTCTATTGTACTTCAAAGTAAAAAGCATAAGGATGGTGATTTGAGTTTGAATCTTGACGAAACACCGCCTTTCACTACAAATCCGCCTATGCCATCTGAAGTGGAATTGCTAGATGATGATGAATATGTAGCTAGAGTTGATCATTGTGAAGGAATATGGGAAAACACTTAAAGTAAGATTTTGAATTGTTTAAAGTGTGCATGTAATTTCAATTTACTTATCATATGTCACATTTATTTCTTAGTAAGATTTTGAATTGTTTAAAGTGTGCATGTAATTTCAATTTACTTATCATATGTCACATTTATTTCTTAGTAGGATTATGGCACGTTCAAATTCGGGCGACTCTGTTGGTTCACTTGTTAAGAAAAAGGTTAGAGGAAGCACAAAGTTGCGGTCGTTGGTCAAACATCATGAGGAAGAATAGGCGAGGGTTCACGTGGAATTTGATGCTAATTTAAAACCTCTCAGCGAAGAGGGAGACAAGTTCATTAGCTACATTGGATTTTTGGGTCGGAGCAAAGTTAGCATTCTAATTCCTACCTTGAGGGAAGTTTCAAAGGAGACGAAGGCTATGATTTGGGACCAACTTTTTGGTATGTAAAGTTGTATTGTTATCTCTATCTCTATTTCTATTTTTTCATAAATAACTAAAAAATATTTTTTTTTGTAGCAAACCTATGATGTTCCCAATACGAAGCAAATGTACAAGCATTGGATTGGGGAAGTTTGTGAGTGATGGAAAGATTTCAAGTCCACGCTCACAACCAAGTACGTTCGAGGGCCAAGGAGTCATGAGGATCCTTGCAAAGAGTATTCGTTTCTTTCTCCAAATGACTGGAGGTTATTTGTGGCATCGCGGCAGGATCTCAATTTCCTGGTATATTTTGTTCATCTTAGTGTTAAACATTTTAGTTGAACTTACTTGACATCACTAACTCAGTTATCATTATTCTTTGTTTATATACAAATTGAGTCAGGAAAATAAATAGAGGCGAGTGAAAAATAATTATCCTCATTACATGTCGTGTAGGGGTTATCGGAAGCTCGAAAAGAAGATGATGCAAGCTGAATTGCAAAAATTGGAGGAAGCAGCCCGAGCAGATCCTAGTATTGTCATGCAGGCGCCACCTCCTCCTCCGCGTCACAAAAATGGAAAGCAGGGACGATTAAGGGAGAAAAATATATAAATCCAGTCGTTACTGATGTCGCTAAAAGGATTGAGTATTTAATAACAAGTATATTTAAGTGTGTTTTATTTTCCTAACAAGATTGCATGTAATTACTTTCTATTTATCTATTGTATGCTGCAGGATGACCTTAAAGAGCAGAGCAGCTAGGGTTCCTTCACTTAAACTAGAAGGATGGACATCTTAGCAATGACGCTTAGGAATCTAGATTACTCTAGTCAAGTTAGAGGGGAGTTAAGGGGAGTTGGTCTCTCTAAATACTTTGGATGAGGTTCACAAGCTTATGGACGTGGTTAAATGAGTCTGGATTTTGTGGCCAGGTTTCGAGAGGAAATCTGAGCAGAGCTAGCGGTGCAAATGCGTCAATCACTTTGAGACAAGCTTAAAGAAGAGTTGTTGAGTGAGCTACGTGGTGAGATGAGTACGATGGTTTTGTCTCACATACAAGGCGAGATGTGTAATGTGGAGCCTAGATCTGAGGTTTGCAAATAATTTCATTTAATATAACATTGAGTTTTTCCTTACGTTATTTTAATTAATTCTTTCATTTCTCTTACTCAGGAATCCCCGGCCTTTCCCAGCACCAAAGGCAGTTACAATCCGCCAGAGGTTGGACATGGCGCCCCTGGTCTTTCACTAGAGCCTGGAGAACCTTACACTTTGTATTTGGAAGTCCCGTACCCACGTGCTGTTGCTGATGATGTTGTATACACGCATGCCACCACCTACCATAATAACCAAATCCGGGTCGATCAACATAAGGTCAATGTCACAAGTGTTCGACTGGGGGAGGAAGGTGTAGATGTCCCGTTCCCCGATGGTGAGGTTGCCAGACTAGGTCAGGCAACAAGATCTTTCATCTTGTGGCCTAGACATCTTGTTCAGACTGTGCCAGTCCCTCCAATGGTAAGAAACACCTTACTGTTACTTGATCCTTGACATTCTACTTATAATCTTTATTTTATGTCTTACTAGGAAAAAGATAATGCGAGAAAATTTCCCTTTTTAGCACGACTGCAAAATATTCATCAAGTCATAAACAAGATCAACTTGCAGATGCCTTGTGAGATTGTGGGTCACAGAATCTCCTATAATTATGGACTTGATAACAAAGATATTAGAGAGTTCATATCTTTGGAGGAGATTGACGTAGGATGGGTCACATTTGCAATCATGTGAGTTTAGTTATAATTTTTCATTGTAATTAATGCACTGATATTTAGGGGTTTTAGGTTTCTACATTTACTGAGTCATTTCTCATTTCATTTATGTGGTAGCTGCTTCCACAAACTGTGTGCCAAATGAGGGCTCGGCACTACATATGGCTTCTTATGTCCTGGCAATAGGTCACGGCGTAATAACCAAAGTTGGAAGATCGGATGAGCTATGTAGGCTATACAATAGGCGAGACTCAGCTGACTTGTTATCTAGCACCAATTGTTGAAGGGCAAGTAACTTTATTTGATATATTTATACAGGTTCACTTTGCTAAACAATATCATGTTATCTAACCTTATTTTAATCTATATATGCATGTGATTATAGTTATCATTGGAGTCTTTGTGTTCCTAGTCCCTCGATCAGCGTCATCTTTTGGTTTGACTCATTGGGTCGCAAGCTAGATGCAGATATCAAAAATATTTTTAACATGTAAGTAAATTTATTTATCCGTCATTGATTTTTGATTTTACTCAATTGTTTTAATGTCTTCTGTTTATCATTTTAATTATTACATTACACTGAAGACATATTGTATAATGGGTGGGAAGCGTGAAGGTAAAGGTGGTCCGACAAAGTGGTTACAGCCAAACGTAAGTTCTTTACATTCAAGTTCTTCAGTTGACTATTGCTTTACATAGGCCTTTATTCTTTTTTACCGTTTGCTTTTGATGTATAGTATCCTCAGCAAGTAGGGAAAACTAAGTGCGGCTTCTATGTTATACTATATATGTATAACATCATTTTCTCTGGCCTTACTACAAATTTTGAGCAGGTGATCATTTCTTGATTCTCAATTGAATTTTAGTTCTTTTCATGTGATTGAATTGTCAGTTATTTCATTCAATTTATTTATTTATGTTAACATATTCTCCATTTTGCGTAAATTTTTGGTAATCAGGACCCCTACACAATCGAATACATTAATTTGATCCGAGACCTATTGTCAGGACATCTTCTACAACACGTAGAGGGGTGATGATGCGTAGAGGTTTTTTTACATAGTGCAATGGTTTTGTACAGTGCTATATAAGTTTGCATATTCGAATACTTTTCCTAGTTTCTTATTTATGAGTACTTTGAATTTGTTAAGTCATTATGCTTTATAGAGAACACTTTGGAAAATGATGATGAAGAATAGGGATTTTATGGAAGCATGTCATCATCTCTTTGGCCATATGCGTGTCATGATTTACATTGAAAGTTGAAGTTTGCACATTGAAATGATGTTATGATGATATATGTGCTATATGTCATGATAGAAAAATTAACATGTGATTTTCACTTCCATGAGTAATAGGGGAAGTTAGAGAGTTAATCATGAGAGAATGGTTTGTGGATCTGGTTTTTTCTTTTAAAGATAGCAATGTACAAGTTAGAGAACTCGTTAGGATAGGTTTATCTACTAGTATGGGGGCAACGAAGATGGATCCGGTGGGAGGGGAGACTTGTAGTAGTATGGAGACAATGGTGAAGGGGATGGAGCAAATGGAGACTTGTAGTAGTATGGATGCTGTGGTGAAGGGGATGGAGGAGGTGGGGACTTGTAGATATATAGTGAAGGAGCATAGGGAGATGGTGTAGGAGATGGACGTGGGGGAGACTTATAATAATATGGAGATAACCCACCAATTGTCTGGGTTGTATAAGGAGTAAAACGTTTTTTTTAAAAAGATACAACGACTGTTTTAAGGAAAACGGTCGGTTTTCCCTAAAATAGTCGTTGTATCTCTCCTACTAGATTGTTTAAAAACAATCATCTTTTATCGAATTTTCAACGACCCTAACATAGACATCCCCTGAAAACAGTCGTCTAAAGGGCAAAAAAACGGTCGTTAAAAGTCCCCTCTGTAGTAGTGTAAAGGAAGATTTTTTCCTTTTCTTATGCAAATCAATTGAAAAACACAAAAAGGATTATAACTTTTTACACATCGGATGTGTTCAAGTTGCCCTTAAACCCCTTATTCATAAGGGATTAAACGTATCTGGTCTAGTATGCCTCGCAAATACTAGACATTACGCCTTTGCTGACTCTTTGCTAGCGACTGCAGAGGTTGGTCTTCACAATGGTCTTGTTTATTTTAACTGCTATCCAGATCAAATGGTAGATTTAAAAGATGAATATGTCCTTGAAGCCCTCAAACTTAAAAAATCAAACTAAATGGTTTAAACCACAACTGCTACAAAAATTTTGTTTAATTAAAAAAAAGTATACAATTATCTGTTTCTATTTTTATAATATTGGATTGAATAGTTTATTATTTAAGTAGTTTAGCTAATAGTAGTTATTATTTAAAAAGAAAGTTTAAATTAAGTTGGATAAGTATAAAGTTTATATTGGTAATAATATTATTGAAGATATGCAGTTAATAAGAAAATATTATATTGTTTGCTACAATGTGGTTATCATTATGTAATGAAAATAGGAATCGGTGAGAAAATGTCCTTCAATTTCTGCAAAAAAAAAAAAGTTAGACTAAATATTATATGAGGGAAAAATTTATTGAAATGAAATAATTCAAGAACTTTTTACCATATTTGATCACTTTGTTCAACTCCTTAGCTCTTAGAAAAAAATTTGTAAATGAGAGAAAACAAAAAGAGGAAGGGTTGAAAGAAATGGGGAGTATTTGAAATAAGATTTGGTGGGGGTATTTATAGGTATCTGAGTAGTACTTGTAGAGGTTAATGTGATGGGTGTTGTAGCGGTTATTGTGACTTTTTTTGTAGTGGTTTTTGGTGATTTTGTAGCGGTTATATAACCGCTACAAATATTGTTCTGAATTTTTTTAAAAAAGGTATTCATTAAGGTTTAAAAGAAAAAAAGCATAATTTGTATAATCATTCTTCACTGCCAACCCTACAAAATTGTAATATCATGAGTTTTGGGATTAGAGGCTTGAGAATAAGTCTAAATTAAGCGGACTACTAAGCTCTGGTTTAGTAGGTATCCCAAATTTATTCTCTAATGTTTCTTATATCTTTGGAGCATTAAAGAAAATAAAATAGTGAATTAAAGAGTATGGGAAGTTTGTACACAAAAATGGAATTTGTTGGAGTTGCAAGTGCATTCTGTTTCATTGTTTTCAGTGAGACAATATTGTTGTGTAATGCATTTCATTGACCAAATGATATTAAAAAATTATAAAATTTTACAGGGTGAAAGTAGACATCCTAAGCTTTAATTTGATAGGATATGAATCAATTGAAGCTATATACAAAGAGTTATGAATTTTTGAAGTTTGCCCAGTGAAATTGATTATTTTCTAGAATAGCATGCAAAGATTAAAAATCTGGGAATTTTGTGCTTTCAGCTAGTAAAATGCTATATTTTTTCTTGAAACTAGACTCAATAAGGGTTATATAGCCTTTGGAATAGCTCCTAAATGATGTCTAAAAATTTAGTTATGATTTTTCAAAATTTGGGAAGAAAATTTACCAGAATTGGTATTCCAAAAATTGGAAAATAAAATATGTTGGCAATTATGTAAATTATGGAATAAAGTAAAAGCCCATATTTTCCCTTTATTGGTGGATATTTGGGAGAAGGAAAATATTTACTTGTCTCATAAACATGCTACGTGGCATCATCTAAAGCCTAGGGATTTAAATAAGATTTATTAAGTTTGAGCACATGTTCAATTAAGCATAAATAATATTATCTTGTACATATGGTTGGAGAAAAGCCCAATTGGGATTATGAAGGACCCATATGGCATCTTGTATGGGCTAAAGGAAGGCAAGAATTTGGTTCAATTGTAATAAGACTTTATGACCTAGGCTGGCAACAGATAATGACAAAGTACAAAAGCTTATGTCATATTTCACCTACCATTTATTAATTAAGGAAAATGAGAGAGATATTCTTAAGCTCTTGGTTCATCTTTCTCCACCCACTTTCACATCATTCTCCACCAAATAGAGAGACAGAAGGAGCTTAAGAAAAGCTTAAGGTTAGAGAGAAGGAGGAAGAAGAAAGCTAAGGTAAGCTTTGTGGTTTCTTAAGATTGGCTTCCAAATTTGTATAAGCTTCCTCTCTAATCTCTTTTTCTCCATGAAACTCATTGTTTAGCAAGCTAATCTTAAGCTTAAGGAGAGAGGAAGGAGATGCCTAGAGAGAGAGAGAGAGAGAGAGGAAAAGAACTCAAGAGGTAACTTTAAATATCTCAAATCCTTGATAGTATGTTGTTGTTGTTGATGTTTGTGGTTGGATTTGGTGATTGTTGGTTAAGTTTGTAAATTTGGAAAGTGTTAACCCCAAGGGTTTATGCTGCCCAAATTTCTTTAAATCATGGTTAGTATGTGTTTAAAATAAGGGATTAGGAGTAGAAAGGAGTAAGCTTTAGGGGTTAAAACACAAAATTACAAATTTTCACTTTTTGTTGTGAAAGTTTCAGCCAGACCTATTCTAAGAGGAAGGATTTGAATTTTCAATAATTTGATGGTTCCATTGAGTTCAGGAGGGAAAATTAAATAGGGTTACAGTTGATCACTTTTTTGAAAAAGGTCGAAAAAACATAATTATGAAAACGCCCTTGAAACCCTTAAAGCCGGGCTGCCAAGTGCAGATCCCTATAAATACCCCCACTACACCTCATTTCAAACACTCCTACATTTCTTTCAACCCTTTCTCTCTTTTGTTTTCTCTCATTTAGAAATTTTTTTTAAGGGCTAAGGAGCTGAACAAGATGATCAAATATGATAAAAAACTTTTCAATTCTTTCATTTCAACATGTTTTTTCCATTGCATAATACTTATTCTCATTATTTTCCTTTTTTGCAGAAATTAAAGGAAATTTCCTCACTGTTTTCAGTATTCCTTCCATAATGATAACCATATAGTAGACAGTATAATAATTTCTTATTACCTACATATCCTCGATAATATTACCTATATAAAGTTTATACTTACCCAATTTAATTTAATCATTCTTTTTAAATAATAACTACTATAACCTAAACTACTTAAATAATAAACTATTCAATTCAATATTAAGAAAATGGAGACAGATAATTGTGTATATATATTTTTTTAATTTTCACAAAATTTTGTAGCGGTTTTAAGAACCACAACAGCTACAAATTTAAAAACAAAATTGGATGAATTTTTTGGCACAAATTTTGAAATTTCTTATATATTAGTAGCGGTTTAGAAACTGCTACAAAGTTTTGGCGCCATTTTTAAAAAAATTACCATTTTAATTTTGTAGCAGTTTTGTAACTGCTACAAAATTGGTGTCAAATTCTCATTTTTCATTTCTCGCCACGCAAATTTGTGGCGCCAACATTTGTAGCGGTTACAAAACGGCTACAATTTTGACAAATAATGGGTTATGAACATGAGACTATTGTAGCGGTTTTAATTAACTGCCACAAATATGGTAGCGGTTTTATATAACCACTACAAATCTGTTTGCAACAATGGATTTTGTAGCGATTTTGTCAACCGCTACTAATGTCGTTATAGTGGTAAAAATCGCTACAAATACACCTTTTTAACCACTACTAAACTGCATTTTTTTTGTGTGGTGGAAACACATAGGAAAACACTAAATTCATTGTCTCTTCGCCACAATGAAGCAAAAAAAAAAAAAATGTTGATAGAACAACAACAAAGAACATGACATCACATATTGATTCCCAAACCACCCTAAATCACCCAAATTCCACTAGTAGCACCCAAATCTCATTGCAGATCATTCAAGCACATCAAAATGAATGCCAAACGCCATCATGTACTACTAAAACATAGTCAAGCAAGGATTTTAAATTTCAAGGATCAATTCACAACATGCAAATTCCATCTCAGTTCACATTCATTTCTCATATAATAAGACAAGTAGCATCAGTACAACTTAAGTAATGAGTGTCAAATACAAAGTTCTACTCCCCCTTATAGTTCCAACTCATTGCATAAAAATGCCAAAGGTAGCCCCAGTCATATGTAATCTAACACCTCAACTTATGAGGAAACCTTTCTTACCTATAAAAAGTTAAAACCAAACATAAATCAACTAAAACACACAAAAATAAAAGGAAAATAAAAAGATAAAGGGTTGAGAACTTGGGTTACCTTTCAAGAAACGCTTGGTTTATAATCTTCAGCCCTACTCTTCACTTCTTCAAATTACATTAGCTACAGGTAAGGTGAACACTTGATGGTTCACCTTTCCACCACAGTTATGCTTTAATCCATGACCG
This sequence comes from Inga laurina, assembly GCA_963855925.1. Taxonomy (NCBI): domain Eukaryota; kingdom Viridiplantae; phylum Streptophyta; class Magnoliopsida; order Fabales; family Fabaceae; genus Inga; species Inga laurina. Next base: position 11,265,456 of record OY979701.1, on the reverse strand, counting down.
CTAGCTTGAAACCCCTTACCATCTTCATTTCTTAGCCCACCTACACTAGAGGTATATGCTTGTATCTTTAAAACCTCAATAGCCTATTTAGTAGCTCTTTTACATGCTCTTAGAATTTCCAAAAGTTACTCTTCATGTTGAATGCCTAATTGTGAAGCTATACCCAATGGTAGATTGTTGGCTCCTAAATAGTCATACTGAATGTTAGAAGGTAGTTCAAATCAAAAGAGCATGATTCTTTAATATATGACTTCATTGATGGTCTATCAAGGGGAGACAAGTCTATCGATTCTAATGGTACTTGACTCTTAGGATTAGTCGGTGTTGCCCTCAAAATACTCATGCCTTCTTCTATAATATCCTAATATGTGATTAAGGGCTAATGATTTTGAGATTGTTTGTAATTAGTGTAATTAAACACTTTTAGAGAAATATGATGTAAGTTTGATAAAAATGTTCATTGGTGATTTAAGATCAAGGGTTGAGATCTATTGACCATGGGTCGGAATCCTATACTTTGCGCTTGTGTGATCTCATGGGGGAATGAGTAGATGGTGACATGTGTCATCGTGTGGACCATGGGATCATGCTAAAGGGACAAAAGTCCACCTTTCTCTCTCTTCCCTCTCTTATTCGGTTCAGGGGGGAGTATGGGCAAAAAGAAACACATCATCATCATCATCTCTTCCATCTCTCATTTTCTCTCTCTTCCTTCCCCATTTTCGCTGAGCTCAAGCAAGGAAAGAGAAAGTGAAAGCTTCAACCTTTAGTGAGTAATGATCCTCTTAAGCTCAAAACCTCTTCTCTATTATTGTGCACCTCATTGAGAGCTTCATTGTGGTGATTTCAGAATCTTGAATAGTGTTGATTTAGGGTGTTGGACGAAATTGGAAGTTTGAGAATCAAGATTCTGACTTTGGTAAAGTGAAGAGGTAAGGGTTTGATGCATTTTGATATATTATTTGTGATTTTTGGACAAGTTTGGGTAAAATCTGGAAATTAGCATTGAGTTTGTGTCAATGTTGAATATATGGATTTCATAGTGGATGATGTTGAAATTAGTCTATTGTGGAGTTATTTGATTGTTGGAGTTGATTTGGAAAGTTTGAATTGAGTTGAATGAAATTTGGACATTGGGTGTGTCATAGAGACCTAAGTGTTTGATTGTGGTTAGAATGGTTTTTTGGGTGTTTTGGAAGTTGCCTATGTGTTCTTTAGGCATGGTTAAGTGTGTATGTGCTTTATGTGAAGTTTGGGAGTCATTGGCATTAGTTTTGGCTATCTGGGAATTTTCTGTTATCTGCTACAATCTGGTTAATCTGATAGCATCACTCGAGTGAGGGAGGAACTCACTCGAGTGCTGCGTGTGTTTTCCCTTTCTGCGTTGTGTCTTGCCTGGGTTCTCATGAAGGGGGCCCGAGTGTACTTCCTTCACCGCGAGTGATGTTGGTGATCACTCGAGTGAGCATGAGATTGCTCGAGTGATGGCGTGAGTTCTTGGTTAGGGCTGCATCTCGAGTTGTAACTCGCTGGTTGATGTTCAAGAGTGTGTTCTGGCACTCGCAAGTGAAACCGTCTCACCTGAGTATTGGGGGATATGCTCGAGTGAGCTTGTCCCTCTGGTGATTGTATGTGCTCTCGGGTAGTCACTCTTTGTGTTGCACTTCTAGGGACTCGAGCAGATTTGGAGTCATTTCCCGATTGCAAAGCTTTATGCTCGAGTGAAGTGAGCACTTTCTGGCCGAAGTAGCTGCTCACTGTCAAACACTCGTGAGTGAGAGCCGTTCTCACTCAAGCATGAGTCACTCATCACTCGAGTGAGGTCATCTTCACTCGAGTGAGCCAGCATAAAATCACTGTTTTACCTTTCGAAAAGGGGTGTTCAGGGTAGTTCTTCCAACCCTTTAGGCATATGTTTAGGCCTCTAACAGTCATCTAAAGAGTCCTAAATGATAACCAACTTAGAGTATGATGGAAATATACATTTGGAAAAGAGATTGATTGGTTGTCCCTAATTTGGTATAGGATTTGATATCTGTCGCCCTTGTGAGCCTGCGGAGCCAAAGAACGTCAGGAAAGATTCAGGTAGTGACTTTTCCTTTATATCTTATGTGATGCAGTGTATGTGTGTTATATCATTGGTTTGTGATGGATACGTATGCTACAATATTTGTGAAATTGTGTATGCGCCGTTATACCAATAGTCCCTGAGTCGCTAACAACGGTTCGGGTAAGGACTGTGAGCCTTCCCGGCGGTAAAAGGGGATGAGGTTAGGGTGTAACATTTGTGATTATGTGAGCCGAAAGGCTATATGTGAGCCGTAAGGCTATTCGTATGCACTGCCATACCAACAGTCCCTGAGTCGCTAACAACGGTTCGGGTTAGGACGGTGTGCCTTCCCAGTGGTAAAAGGGGATGAGGGTGGAGTGTGATTTGTGTTGCTGCTGTTATGTGATGATTTACTTACATGCTATGTGATTACGTGTGGTATGAATGATTTGTTACTACTGGGATTCTTTAGAATCTCACTCTTTCCAAATGACTAAAATTTTCAGACAGGGCGAGTGGTTCTAAGGATAAGCCACCAACTAGGAGTGGTTAGGGCTAGTAGGGACATACTAGAGTTCGGACCATTGGTTATCTGTTTTGGATTTTGGATTTTGGGATTACTTTGTATATGAGATGTAAATATGAATTTTGGTCATATAATCCCCATTTTGGGAAACCTTTAAACCCATTATATATATATATAAGTAACCCAGGGTTGCCGGGATTTTGGTTACGCACTCTGATATTTTATTATGTGATATAACTGCACAGGCAATTGTATTCGAAAGTGAATGTGAGAGCAGATGAATTCTGTTGTAAATATTTTGTTTGTACACCCCATCTCTTGGAGATGAGTGATTAGATAAAAAATGATTTTTGTCTTATTGGTCTCTATTTCACTTAAATTTCGTAGTTCGGATATAATTACCGTGAGGGGGGTTACATCTTCCACCTCTTTACCCTCTGTTGGAACTTCTAATGACAAGGCATCAACAAGCTCATTATGAATTGGCTTATTGAATTCCTCTTGTTCCACTTGCTCAACCATATCAACTAGGAAGCATTGTTTAGCCTCATTGGGAGTCCTTGTTAGCTTGTGCTTATTGAAGGTAACATGCTCATCTTCAACTCATATGGTAATTTCACCCTTTTCAACATTGATAAGGGTTCTAGCAATTGCTAAGAAAGGTCTTCCAAAGAGAATAGGAGTATCTTGGTCCTCCTCACAATCAACAACAATGAAATTCTCCGGAAAAATGAACTTGTCTACTTTCACAAGCACATCTTCAATGATCCCTCTAGGGTAAGAAATACTCTTATAAGCAAGTTGTAAAGTAATGGTAGTTGATTGAGCTTCACCTAATCCCAACTTGTTAAAACCAGATTGAGGCATGAGGTTCAGACTTGCGTCAAGGTCACACAATCCTCTTCTCAAGAATTTATCCCCAATGTGGCAAGGGATAGAGAAACTTCCAGGATCTTTCAAGTTTGGTGGAATATTCTTGATAACATCAGTAAATCTCTTGATCACAGCTACCATCTCAAACTCATTAAATCTTCTTTTCTTAAAAGGGACATCCTTCATAGATTTGGCATATTTAGGCATCTTCTCCAAAGCTTCAGCGAAGGGTATATTAATGTTAAGTTGATTGAACATTTTAAAGAATTTCTTGAATTGACCATCGTCTTGATACTTCTTAAGCCTTTGAGGGGAAGGAGGTGGTGGGACATATTTTGGAGAAGTGTGGGTCTTCCTCTTCTTCTCATCCAAGGGTCAAGTTGGCCGAAGAAAACGAAAACAAAATAAACACGTCTTATTTGTTTATTGTAATTATAATTTATTTAATACTTTAATGAGAAGGGTATTTTGGTAATCTCAAACATGTTGGAACAAAATAAAATCACCCCTTGCCACCCAGCAAAAAACATTCATCGACCACCAATGCCACCCAGCTACATGTTTCTATTTGTTATCAAACAACAATAAATGTCAAAAATATTAATTAGCTTGTATTATTTTTTAATTTCAATTTAATTTTGTGTGTGCTTTCTCCCTCATAATAAGGCTATGTGAAATTGTGATTCAGCTTCGCTTTATTGATAAAAAAAAAAACGTGAAGTCAATATAAACAACCAACTAGGATTACAAAGCGGATACCCTAGTCTCAAGGATCACAATAATTAAATCAAATCACTAAGGATTTTATTGGGTTAGGGCGTTAGGCTATAACCAAGGAAAATATAAAAGATTATAATCAAAATCCAATTATTAAAAATTAATTAAGATAAACTTAATATATTGGGCTTGGACGCCCTCTAATATATATATATATATATAAAGAGCTATTACAGCTCATCATCATCCATTATTATTATTATTATTATTATTATTATTATTATTATTATTATTATTATTAGGGCCATTACATCTTATTTACAGAATTATGAAAATTTCGTTTTCAAGATTCAAAGCACAAAAGATTCTGCAAATCACTTGATAAAAAACGGAAGGAATTAATTAAAAGATCGATATAAATAATCAAACTAAAGGAGAGAGATTACATTAAACGGAGAGAGGGAGATCAAGATATGAAAATATTGGGTTTTTCGCACGGTTAACCAATAAAGATTGATCTGGCAAAGGGGTTGTGATTTGTAAGTACCTCTATAAGTACTCTTTGGGCCATTCTAAACATATTTTTAAAGCTAATGACGAATGACGAAGAAGGAGAAGGAGTTAGCAGTAACAGCAAAGAAAGATGGATGGAGCATTCCGCATACTGTTTTAGTTTCATTCATTCCCTTCTTTCAATTTTAAGGCCATCAAAACAACTTCCCGTCAGGTATGCATTTTAACCTCTCTCTTGTGTGTTTTTCAAAACCCTAATAAGTTTCCTAGTTTTCTGAAACCAACTTCCTTTCTCCTTTCTCATTTGCGAAACCCGGTTGCTCTTAATCATTTTTCATATTTCCTGGGTTTTACTAGCAATTAATGTTAAACGGTTGCGTATGGTTTTGGTTTGGTTGTAATTCAATTCTTAAACTTTGACCAATTCAATCCTTATAATTTTAATTCAGTTAAAACTTGATCCCTAAACTTTACCTCATTGCAATTTAGTCCTAAGTTACACAAAAATAAATAATATTTTATTTTCAAAGTGGATAAATTATACTGAGTCACATTGAGTCAAATTTCAGAACCGATGTACAATAGATTCAAAATTAAAAGTACCGAGTCACACTAAGTTGAAGTTTATGAAGAGTTTTCCCCGTACACGAGTCTGACACTTGGAATAAGGTGTCATAAAGTTATACTACCTCTGTTGCATTGCAAACTAGGTCCTACATTTATGATTAGAGGAGTTATTCAAACTCAATGTTTCTCTAGCTCTTTGAAAGCATTAATGAAACTTAATTTTGTCTGTATATAGAGCCTCTTCAGTCCATGATTTTTGAAACTTGATTTTGTCTGTACATAGAACCTTTTCAGTCAATGATAGAGAAGAAGAAGCCAACGGCAACATTGGAAGCAAATGGTCAGAACTTGGATATGATGTCTTGTGCTTGATTCTTGAACGCTTGAGTCCCATTGATTATCTTAGAACTCAAACTGTGTGCTTGAGTTGGCAATCCACTATTTCTAGACTCATCACCAACAAGCATGGTCCTCCTTCACCTGAACTCCCACTACTTCTTCTTAACACACATGAAACAAATCACTTTTCATTCTTCAACTTGTCTACAAAAAGTGTCTTTGCAGATTCATCATCATCAGAAACAACGTTTCAAAACCAGATAATTTGCTATGGCATTGTACAAGGTTGGATTATTATGGTTGATGAAGGTCTGAAAGATTTTCGTTTTGGGAGGAGAAGCGTCTTCTTCTTAAACCCAGTAACAAAAACTAAGGTATACATGCGATCAACATTAGGAAATCAATATAAAGATTATAAAAAGTTTATAGCAACTTCGAAACCCACAGACCCAAACTGTGTTGTGGTGTGTCTTTTTCATCATGCAGACTCACTTGCCTTCAGTTTTATGTCTGATGATTCATGGACTGAGATTGAAGGAGATGGAAGAACAGGAATCAGCTTTGTGGAAGCAGAGATTGTTAATGGAAAATTATATGCTTTAACTGATGAGAGGTTGAAGTCTATAATCGTTTGTGATCTGGGGAAAAAACCAGTAAAGCCTCAATTATTAGCCAAGCTTCCTGATACAACAAGAGTATCAGTTACTCCTGAAGCTGATGCTCGTTTCCCAAATTCTGTTGTTTTTAATGTTGATGGTGAGGTTCTTAAATCTCTAGCCATTGATACTTCATCAGGAGAGTTATTGCTTGTTTATCTGTTTGTCAACTCAAAGTATTCATGTCGTCTACGTCATGTCAGTCCACCCAACATCACAGGAAGCAAGGTGTTCAAGTTGGACAACATCATGAGCAGTGAACCTAAGTGGATTGAGGTTGGAAACCTGAAGAATCGTAGGTTGTATGTTGACAACCAAAAGAGTTTGTTGGTGTCAAACGTTGGTGTTCATGGCCCTGAGGAGTTAATCAAAGAGAACTACATCTATTTTGCTTATGATTTTCTATGTGAGAAGATAAGAATGGAGCCATCATGGGAGGGAATGAGAATTGGAAGGCATTGTATAAGTTGTGGATGGACGAGTTATTATAAATTTGAAAGACCATATTCAGTTAATCCGTCATTTCCCAGGTGGTTCATCCCCCGTCTTGATGAGTAAATCTAAAAATCTAGTTATGTAAATTTGGAGGTAATTTCATGATAGAGATGATATTTTATTTAGCTATTTAGTATTATTTCTTATGGTTAAGATATTTGTCTGTTTGGAGGTACCCGTAATCAAACTTGGGCCCTCTACAACCTTTTTAATTGTGAGGATAAGGCTACGTACATTTATCCCTCCATACCCACTTAGTAGGAGACTTGTGCACTGGGCCACCCTAATATGGTTAATATATTATAAATTTGAAAGAGCATTTGTCTTTGGTTTGATAACTATCTTTACCATCCGTTACCGAAACTACTGCTTGTTCTTCTTCAAACAAGAAATGACTTCAACAACTTATCACTTTTCAACCTTTTCACGAAAACTGTCCGTCATAGTTGATGATCAAACTTGAAAGGGTTTCGAAGCATCTTCTTCAACCCCTTAACAAAAGCTAAAGTTTTGAGGCTATAAAGGTCTTTATACAAAGATTTTAGAAAATATTCTTATTTACATAATTATCAAAATTTCATTTTCAAAATTTAAATCACAAATTATACCTTCTTGTTAGTTATGGTAAGCAGTCTCACCCCATAAGAAATAAAATATAAGTTTGAATCCCGAGAAGTGCACTTATTGGGAGAGCTTTAACATTTGTAGCTCTTGGCCCATCCAAAGTGACTTAAAGATATGTTGTTTTCATTAAAAAAAAAAAAGTTCTCCAATCACACATACACAGATATGGTAACATTTAATTGTGGTGTGTTTCTTTGTTTTTTATATCATACAATTTTCTTAAATATATATCACTGTCATCCAAACGCAAGTAGCTTATGAGTTATAACTTAAAAACTACAAAAAAAAAAAAATATTAAATTTGTTATAAAATTTAAGTAATTTTCAATATTTTTCATTTTAGTCTCTCTCACTATTCTTCATTATGTACTCATTGAACTTTATAAAAAAAAAAAAAAATCAAAACCACTGCTTAGAAGGTAGAGCCGGGAAAACCGAGCCTGTCAAGTTGATCAGTTTAGACTATGAATTTGTAAGGACCGGGTTTAAGATTTTTCCCTCAAAAGTGAGAGTGGGCCTAAAAGAGTCAGCCTTGTAGGGCTGAAGGCTAAAAAGGGCCGGTCCTTTTGGGCTCGTATGTTTTTTTTAAAAAAAATATTTATATGATAATAATAACATTATTGATTTTTTGTACTTTTTTAATGATGTTGTAAATATTTAGTTGTTATTATTTTTTTTAGAATTAAGTTTCATAAGAATATCTTGTACTAAGAATCCTAAAAATTTAAAACTTATAAGAGATATTTCTTATTTCTTAAGTATTCTTACTAATTTTGTATTTTTTAACTTATTTTCTAGTGATTGTTTTATTTATATCTTATGTTGTTTATTTTGTTGACTACTTACCCTTTGCAAGACATATATATAAGAAACATTTTTAATTTTGTTAAGTTTTCTCATTAATTATTTGTAATTATAGTACGTAGATAATAGTTTACCCTTGATTAAGACTTAATGATCGTATTTGTTTGTTGCATGACGTATACCATTTACACCTTAATTTTGACTATATTTATGTGTTAAATTAAGACTTTCGTTGTTTTAATTTTATTCCTTAAAAAAAAAAAGCTGAAAAAAATAGTAACAAATTGTAAAAATAGTTTCGGCCCTGTAGGGCCGGCTTTGGTTCTTATGCTCAAGGCCAAGCCCTGAAAAATGACTGTTTTTCTTTAGTTGGGCCTAAAAGCCGCCCTTTTAAACCCTGACCAGTGAAGGGCCAACCCATTTTACCAGTTCTATTAGAAGGTGCTATTACTTTAGTCTCTCTCACTTTCTTCGTTCCATACTCATTAAACCTTATTTAAAAAATACCAAGAACCCTTCTTAGAAGGTACGTTGTTACTATTTTTAAAGCTAATGATGAAGGACGAAAAAGGAGCGGAGAGTTTTAGTTTCATTCATTCTCGCCTTTCAATTCTAAGGCCAACAGAACAACTTTCCATAAAGTATTCATTCCAATTTCTTGTTTCTTTTCTAATCTCTCTCTTCATCATCTTGTGTGTTTTTCAGAAAATATGTTTTTCTAGTTCTGTGAAAACCAACTTCCTTTCTCATTTGCCAAACCCATAGTTTCTGCTTTCATGGCCCGTTTTGCAGAAGTCACTTCTGAGTCACAAAAATTAAATAAACACGGCCTGGGCTTTCCTTTGAAGTATTCAAAGGCTCTTAATTTATGCATCAATCTATTTCGAAGGGTTTTTCATGTTTTATGGGTTCTGCAATCAATGTTCTACAATATAAGTTACTGTCTCTTGACTAGCTCTAACTTCTGCAGCAAGTAGGTATGAAGATACAAAAGGGTGCCGAAATGGCTTGCTTATACGATCAAATAAAAGTTAAAGCAATATAAAATATACTGGTATATATGGGCCAAATTTTATGAACTATAGGTTTTTTGTTTGGTATATATGGGCCTGTTTGACGAATTCAGAAGTCTACTTTATTTCATACTTTATTTAGGACTTCTAATTCTGTAAACTGATATGTGTCATGCTTTTAGTTCAATCTTAATCTAGTTATCATTTTAGGACAAAATTTCTGTTAAGATATTTAATTTTGGGTAAAACATAGATGAAAATAATTTCAAAAGCTAATATCTTTTTCTTGAAAGCTATCTACAAAATTTTAAAAATAGTTGTCTATCCTCAAGTTTTACAGTTGTCTTCACCGCTGCAAGCCCACACCGTGAGTCAAGTGAGAGACCCGTTTTCCCGGGTGAGTATCCTCCCACCCTTCTTAATACTTTCCAAAAAACCCTACGAGCATGTGATGAACTCTCTCTGTCTCTACCTTCTTCTTTTTTTCAACACAATTTTCAGTCTTTTAATCTTTACTATGTTTTAGTTTGTCATATGTTATTTGTCCGTAGTTCTTGTTTGGAATTTGAACACTGGATTAAGCACAGTCTGAAAAAATGCTCCCTCAAATCTACTTGTTCAAAGAATTAAACTCACAATATAATTTCCCTGTCAAGTTTCAAAAAATCAACCCCTCGAAAGTATTAAACAAGAGAAGAATAATGGTGCTTGTGATGTTAATAACGAGATTACGAGATCATCATCATCGGCCCTAAATAGTTACACTACTAATTATGAAGCTACATATCTGAATTATGCAGATATCGTCATATTTGTTAACCAGTCTTTATTCTAGATCATTGGTGTTTAAGCACTGTGCAGATTCACCCTTCGGTATAATTTGGTTCTATAAATTCAAAATTCGGAATTGTATAATTTCTACAAGATATAGCCTTTTGCTTTCGAGTAATGTTTCATATGATGGCGACATTGTGCATGCTTTCAAGGAAAATAGGCCAATCTGTTAAAGCTCCTTCTTCAACTTGCCATTGAAAGCCCTCGTCGTCCTTTGGCTGGCCAGACTACTAAAAATTAACATTTAGAATTATTATCTCATGTTCTCTAATAACTTATTTGCTCATCTTCTTTATAATTAATAGTAAAATCCATTTAATGTTTTAAAGGGTCAAATAGTCAATTTCTTATTAGCTTCCTTTCCCTCACCGCCCAAGTCAAACAAGGTATGTACCATCAGAATTCCTCGCCTCCCCTTCAATCAGTCCAAATACTGGATCATTAAAATCTCTCCTCCCCCTCCCCACATTCCCTGTTTATCCACCTTCTCCTTCCCTTACCTTCCCTCTCCATTAATCATCATTAGCCTTACTTTCAAGGATACGTCAAGGCCAACCATTTTGTCTTCTAATCCTGACCTTGAGATTAGTTTTTTTTTTTTTTTGGTTATAAAGGCGAGCAAAGCTTGAAGGTGACAAAAACTATAGGCTAGTTCCTACAGAATGATCATGTGATAACAAACCACAATCCAAAGCAAAAAGATGAATACATTCAAAAGGGGGAAGCCATAATTCCTCGTAATCCTGCGGAATCCTATGCGCCGTTCCTGCCAGATAGTCTGCACAACGAATACTTTCCCTATGGGTATGGGAAATTTCTACGTCCCAGTCACTATAAACAAGAGATCTGGTATCCAAGATAACATCATACAAAGGATGATCAGAGTCGTAGCGAGTGGACAGAAGGTGGACTGCCTGTAGTGAGTCCGTGAACAACTTGATTTTCTTAAGACCCATCTGCTTACATAGTAGAAGGCCTCGACGGATTGCATGGATTTCAGCAGCAGTTGGGAAAGAGTGTCCTAACTTCTGTTGAACTCCACGTATCCAATTACCTTGGTGATCCCGGATAACACCTCCACAAGCAGCCTGGCCTTCTCTAACTACCGAACCATCGACATCTAGATGGTAGAATCCCGGATCTGGTGGTAGCCAGTGGAGTAGACCTCATTCTGGAACTTGGAATATCTGATGCCGAAACCTGCCGTTCTCCACACCTTCCGAGAGATGGTATATACATCTGTGAACTATCTCCTTTGGGCTGTCAGATGACCCTTCGAAGGCTTGACTGCATCGGTTCTTCCATAGTAGCCAACATGTTGAACTGAAGACATTTTGCCATGACCATCTCGCCATCTTGTTGTTTCCTGGTGAGTGGTGAGTATTCCAATTGAGCCAATCCTACAAATTACCAGAAAAAAACATACTATAATATAGGGGGTTAGTTAAAGCTGACCACACTCTCTGCGCTTGCTCACAATCTCTCAGAATATGAAGGATACTCTCCACACTATCACACTGAAAAGGACAGGTGTTTAGGACGCTCGGATTGTGTCTCGCTCTTAACTCATTAGTAGGAAGCCTCTCATGGAATACTTGCCATAAAAAGATTTTGACTCTTTCAGGAATTCCCCGGTGCCAAAGAGACTGCCAGCGAGGTTGGCGCCTGGAACTTTGCTGATGATAGATAGCGTCATAAGCTGACTTTACACTGAAGTTCCCATCAGGAGCATTCCTCCAGCAAACCACATCATCTTCATTGCCCAAAGGTGGGGGCAACAACATTATTTTATCGACCACCCATTTAGGAAGGTAGGATTCCCATTTTGCTCTATCCCAGTGACCCGATTGAGTCATGAAAGAGCGCACAGTGGCATTCATATCAACTAAGTGCATGTTATTATCAATGTGGAATTCAAGCGGATTGTCCACAGGGGACCAGCACTCCTTCCAGGCTAACGTATTTCTACCGCTTCTCAGACATTTACCAAGGCCTCTTTTAAAATCATCCCAGACAGCCACAATTCCACTCCAAACAGCCGATTGAGTTCGCCTCCTCAGGACAAGGGGATCAGTGATCGAACCACATGAGTATTTTGCTCATAAACATTTCACCCAGAAGGCATCCGGTTTTTTGATAAGATACCAGCACAACTTCATGAGAAAAGCTTTATTTTGACAGTGTAAGTCTTTTATCCCCAAACCACCTTCACACTTTCTTTGTTTTAGAACGTCCCAAGAAAGCAAATGCAATTTTTTGGAGTCCTCATGATGGTTCCAAAAGAAGTCTCGACTGAGCTTTTCAATAGTTGAAAGCACCCCTTTCAGAACAAGAGTTGATTGCATCTGATATTGAGGAATTGCCGATAGGACCGACTTAATGAGAGTCGACCGGCCTGCCATACTCAGGTATTTACCTTTCTAATTTGCCAATTTCAATCTCACCTTCTGGAGAAGCGGAGCAAAAGTCCTCTTAACCATCCGTTTGTTCAGTAGAGGAGCACCCAAGTATTTTCCAAGGTCTGCAGTCAAGCCAACTCCTACAATCTGGCTCATCTCGTAGGCCCTGTTGAAATGGACATTTCTAGAGACGAACATCTTAGACTTATTCAGATTAATCCTGTGACCAGAGACTTGACAAAAAAAAGCCATGACATTACGCATCTCCACCATCTGCTCGTTTGAAGCCTCACGAAGAGAACAAGATCATCAGCAAAGAAAAGATGGGATATATTGGGACCAGAGGAGCTCAATTTTAGAGGATGTCAGTTCCCCAATTCCACTTGTTGGTGAATTAGTTGGCCGAGCAGTTCCATACAAAGAGTCTAGCAAAGCGTCCCTTGTGAACAATAGCTTCCTCATCTTCTGGATTTTTAATAGTGTTCATGTCAACCTTGAGTGTTTTCCCCACCATGTCCCCTAGTCTCCACAAACATTCTTTGTTATAACATAATAATGGAATGTGGGGGATCCGAATCCAGGTGGCCACACGACCCAGAGGATTAAGGAGAGGATCGAAGTGAGGAGTCCATCTCTTGAGTAAAATGCAGTGATGCGCAATTGTCCAAGGGCCTCCCAAAAGAATTTTTCTGTAATGATTTTCCCACATGTCCTTTGATCTGAGCTTGATAACATAATAGTTGTTGGGAATGTCTATTAGATCAAAATCATTTATTTGCCAAATTCTGGATAGGTGATCCTTCAACCTGTGGAAGTTGAATTTAGCACCTAGTACAGTGATAACGAGAGACTTGCTCCAAGGTCTAGCCCAACGGTTATACTCCTCTTTAGTCATTTCCAAGGTTGGGTATACCTCCATAAGATGCTTAATCTCATCTGAAGGCTCAGGCAAATCCCAGGATTGCTCAAGGAACTCGGAAAGGTTTGCTTCATCCATTAAACTAGAGTTCCCGAAAGCAGTCCCATTGAACTCTGTTCCCCTGAAGCCAGAGAGCATGTCCTTATACAATAAAGCAGCCTCGGCTTTGTTAGGAGGGTCCACCAGACTTGATCCCACGAGCTCAGCTTCCAGACACGCAGGATCAGGGAAGCTTGGGGGATATGCATGGGTTCCATTTGGAGACTTCTCAGCGATAGCTAACAGCTCAGCGGGTTCCATAGTGGCCAACAAACTCCCCGGCGACGAAACCAGGACGCCGGGGTCATCCATCCGGAGACAAACTTCACTGGCTCGTATTCCAATACACAGCTTCTCTCACTAACACTCTCTCACTATGGCTCCTACTTTTAGATGCCTCAAATCATACCTTGAGATTAGTTTTTGAATCCCATTTTCGCCCTTGAATACAAAAAAATTTATTAGGTTGCCAATGGGCGCTTGATTTAATTTAATTTCCCAAAACATTTTCTTCTTTGATTGCATATGTGTTGGTTAAATATTGGCCCAAGAAAATTCATGAGAATATCTTCTCCCTTGCTGCCGAAAATCCTTGTCCTTCAATTCTTTGAAATGGGTTTGGATTAGCCTCTCAAGAATATTAATCTAGGTGGAATTTTGGGCATTTTCTAGGCCTATTTGGACTTAATTCTATAACTATTTCTTTGGGTAATTTATAACAAACAAAATTGTCATAATTCTTTAAAGAACTCATTCATCTCATAAAATAATTTCCCTCTATTATTTTCCCAATCATTTGAGGCGTCCTTGTATTTTTCATACTTATATTTGGCTAATTACCGTTTATTTAGCCAAAATTCTAATAATTCTTTAATATTCCTTTTGAGATAATTTTCTTATTTATACCTCAATTAATCCTCAAATATAGTTCAGACAACTATTTTCTACCTTCATGTGTCTCTGGAATTTTTTTTTTTGAAATCTCAGGCATAATTTTCAAAATTACACTTTCATGTCGTAATTTCATAAATTACACTTTTTCCTAGACCCATTACGGTGGATATCCAATGTTACGATGGCGAGTCTACTATTTTATTTGCCCTTGGATAAACTTTAATTACACATTTAAACCTTTATTTGAAAAGGTCAAATGTTACATAGTCCTGAAAATTATTCAATCTTTTAGGACTCTTGCTCAACTAGGCTTGGTAGTCTATTCGATTTGAACTAATTCTTGAACTTCTAGCCCAAAATTTGGGGATATGACACATTAGGGTTGGGGGTATTGTGAGTCTGATAAAAAGACAGATCATTATACACATGAAGCATTGATGTCAGATACGATTCTTTCTTCAATTTGGTTCATTCCAAGTCTGTGGTAACCCTAATATATTGAGGTAGGCATTACTGGAGGCCGGAGACTTAATCACCACGTGCGAACATTGATTATGGACGATTGTATACAATAATGTGGTAGTTTATTTTAAATTTGGGCCGGTATTTGTGAGAGAGAATGTTAATTTGTTTATTTATTTTTGTCATTTTTAATTTTTCTATTATTAATATTGTTCTTGAAAATATTTTTTGAATTTTAGCTTTGAGTCCTTTAATTGAAAAATGACAAATATAGGAGATAATTGATTGGCATTGTTGGACTTTGGGTCCAAGTCCGCCCTTGATGGGCCGGACTATTTGATTAGGAAATAAGTAGCCTAATCAAATAAGAATAAAATCAGCATAAGATGCAGATTTGGGAATATTTCAGCAATAATTATGGATTTGTTAAAAGAGGAACAAATCAGCATAATTAGGGAATTAATTGAGAGACAATTAATTCCTGTCTTGGAGGGCAAGTAGGAGTGCACACGTTTCCTAATTAGTGGCCTCCATAAACCACTATAAATAGGGTGTGCCTCCTCAATTGCAACTCGCCCCGCCATTGAGTTTTCTGGCAATTCCCTTCTCTCCTACCATCTTTCTGGTTCTGGTGATCTGCTGTGCAAATCACAATTAGGCTCTAGTAGTCTAATAATTGTGTGGGCACAAGTATGGAGCATTGGAGCTTTGACCCGGATCCGAACATGGATTCGTCCAGGTATGCCTAATCTCCTATTTTTTAGTTAAATATTTTTTCCTACATTGGCATCAGAGCCATTTGATCCTTGAGGCTGTGGTTATTCTATGTGAATAAACATGTGTTATAATTTTTTAATTATATCCCATCATGATTTTTATTTCCGCTGTGCAATCATATATATGAGATTATATGATAAAAGAATATATGATGGTTCAATTTATTTTCGAATGCATATATAGATATACCATGAACAAGTGTCTCGCATATGTATATATATTTGGTCAAGCATGATATTTGTTTTTGTTTTATATATATACATGTTCATGCCTCCTATGTTTTTTCGATTATATGCGTGTCTGTGCGTGCTTCCCAGATTTATTCAACATGCACACATAAAATACTAGGTTCATACGTTTGCTCCTTTTTGGTTAGTTTATATATATAATAACCGTATATATATATATATATATATATATATATATATATATATATATATATATATATTACGTCATGCGATTTCCTTCATTTCTTCTCCTCCCTTCATGGATCTCTTTCAAGTTGATCTTTTGGAACCTATGTGGATTCAAAAACGAAAAGACTTGACCCCTCAAAGGTTAGAAGAGCCTTTGAAACAAAGAGACACACATCCACGTCGGTTTACGTCGCGCCGACAACGTCGAGAAAAATTGGGTGTTTGAAACTCGGTGTTTTTGCCCAAAGTAAGGCCATGGATGTGTAGATCTCGAAGAGACGATTCCAACGATGCTTAGAACGCGTCAAACGGAGTCCGGATGAGGGAGAAACAAAGGAAAGAAGTTCGCGGGTCGTTAGTCGCCGCCGCAACTTCACTCGTGATTTGATCAATAAAACAGAGGTTTTAAGATCAAATAAATGCTATGGATTTGTAGTTCGCTGAACTAAGATTCCAACGACACCAAGAACGCGCAAAACGGAGCTAAAACGAGGGAGATATGGCCTCCCGAAGTTGGCGGGTCGCGATGGTCCGCCGGAGCTCCAACCGGGTCGGGTTGACCCGGCTGGAGGTTGAAGATGATGACGTGGCAGTCAACGCCACGCCATCGGTCAACCTATGACACGTGGCGCCAATGAGATGTCGCCACGTCAGCACCAAATGCCACGTCATCATCGGTCAATTTAGACACGGCATCCGTTGACCAACCACGTTGACCGAGACACGTCAGCGCCACGTCACTGCCACGTCAGCGGTGACTGGTCATGTTTGACCAGTCAACGGTCATCCGTTGACTGTTGACCGCAAAAAAAAAAAAAAACAGGGGGAAAGGCATATGGCGCGTGGGACCTACTGGGGTCCCCGTTTGACACGTGGCAAGCACCGTCGGAGAGAGGACGGCGCGTGGAGTCTTGGGAGCCGGCGCGTGTTGCCGGCGGACGCCTGCAAGGCGGCGCGTGTACATCACGCGCCACCTCCGAGAGTGGCCAACGCTGGAATTTTTCAATTTTTCAGGATTTTTCCATCCAGACACCTTCTAGGGGCGCATGAGAGCGCGTGGGACCTCTAATTGAGACGTGATTGGTTCCTAAAAATCCCTAAATTTGAGAGCTTCAATTTGATATATAATTTGCATATATTTGAAGCACGTTTGGATATGATTTGAGTCAAAAAGGTGCTTTATGTGCACTTAGAAGGTCCCAAAAACGTTGGAATTGAATTAATGTTGGTTCTATTGTTTTTTGGGATAGGTTGGCTTATTTTTAAGAGTTTTTCCAGTTGCAACATAAGGTTAAATACTGAAAGATTCTTTAAAAGTAAGGGATTATTCAAATGAGTTTTTGAATATAAAATCCTATCCAACCTTGACTCAAACTCTTAGGAATAAAACCTGAAAAATTGCAGTAACTTAAAATTATTCAATAATTATTGAATAATAATAAGTCTTCCCAAATGTTAAAGCAATGACTTCTAAAAGTTAACCTTTTATCACATATGTTGTGACAAAGGACAAGAGAGATAGAGATGTGAGAATCATCTCATCAAGTGGGAGGTATGCTGCAAATACATCCAAATGAGTGGATGTAGACATGGCAAAGAGGAGTTGACATTGTAGCTAGACGCTACATGAGTTAATATGGTCAGAAGGGCCTATGAGAAGGAGAACCTAGTTAAGAGACAATGATATGAGGCTTAAATTTTTGAATGTTCTTGTTTTGCCATTGAATTTAAGATTAAATTCTCTATTAGTTTATAGAATTGAATTCAGTATATTCTCTTCTTGTTTTCTTGAACATTCATGCTAGTTAGATGATAATGTGTTATTATCTTGTTAATATAACTGCTCTTTGATTGAGTGGGAGTTTTCTGGAATGCGTCTAGAAATCCAAAGGGGAAAGTGTTCAAATGAAGACTGTGGTTAAAAGGGTGATGAGCTAACTAGTATGATTGGGATGGGAGTCAACATAGTTGTCTCCTGAACATGAAACTAGTGAACTTATTATCTAATTATCCTTTGTCTTATTTGAACAACTAAGATTTGTATACCATAATCGTCTGAGTGACCAATTATGACCAAGTCTATTTGACTGAGCTTATGAAGACAAGCTCAATAGAGATATCTGTGGAGTTAGAAACTCTCAAATCTCTTTCATTCAAGAAGAATGAGATGTCAAGGACATCCTACCAACTAGTCTTCAGCATTTAGAGGCTGAAGCAACTGAAGGATACAAGACGTTTATGCTATCAAGTATAGAAAGAACAATATTGCTTAAACTTATGTTGGTATGGGCAATGTAACCTTATCCAAGCAGTGTGGATAGTGTTGGAAGATAGTGGAATAGGTGATCTTCTTCCATAAAGTTAAAACTAAGTTAAGTTTTAACATAATGTACTAAGTCCTAACATGTTGTTTAGGCAACACTTGAGGCAGATGTCAAACAAGAAGTTGAGACAAACTAAATGCCAAGTTCTTTCTAACAAACAACAAGTGTATGTTGTGATAAGACATCTCCCAGTGAGTGGGAGGAAGCTATGTCTCCCAGTGAGTGGGAGTGAGCCATGTCTTCTAGTGAGTGGGCATATACAATAGTATATATTGCCCCTGATATGCATATTGTAACCTTCAGCAATGTGATTCACCACATTGAACTTAAGTGTGAGAGACTGAAGGATCCAAGATCCATCAGTCAGACGAACTTAGCTAAAGAGTGGGAGGATTCATCCTCTAAGCCCAAGGGCAAGAAACCTATGAGGTAAACTTGATCTAGAGAAGGTCAAATGGTTTCTACAAAGATGAAAAAGCTACATTCATAATCCTTAAGGGTTATAAAAGTAGCGATCCACATGAGTTGTGGATATTTCAGAGAAGCATATGACTTCATGTCAAATGCAAAGCAACAAAGAGATAGAATCAAGGGATTGGAACTTGCACGTTAACTCTGTATAGATAAACCACCTTGATTCACTCCATGCAATTGCAATTGACAGAATCACATCTTTGCTATCTCTTTAGTTAAGGATCGATGGGACTATGATTCTCAAATCC
Organism: Inga laurina; assembly: GCA_963855925.1. Taxonomy (NCBI): domain Eukaryota; kingdom Viridiplantae; phylum Streptophyta; class Magnoliopsida; order Fabales; family Fabaceae; genus Inga; species Inga laurina. The sequence continues at coordinate 11,246,493 of OY979701.1, read as the reverse complement.
TTCGTTGGATTTTGATGTTTCTTTCTAGGGATAAAAGATTCCATTTCTTGCCACATGTACACCGTGATCAAAGGGAATGATCAAACTAGCAAAAGAGTATTTGCTAAACAACGTGTGCTGAAGGGTTAATACCCTTATGAATAAGTTGAAAACTTATTCTACCTGGCAAGAAAGACAAAGAAACGTTTTTGAGAATATCCACTGCAATTGGCAAATTATGACGTTGGTGAACCAGTAAACGTGAGGGCAAAACACAAACAGCTTGGTATTTTGTTAACGTTGTGGACGTTTACTCGAAATACAGTAATGTTTACTTGATTTTTGGCAAGTGTGAAGCTGTTAGATAATGGCAGATCTAGTCGGGAATCAGTGAAACTGAAAGGATAAGACCTTTTGAACTAACAAGGGTTAGAGACACCCATGTGCTTAGTTCAAGCTGTTTTGTGTACAAGAAAGGCATTGTTAGGCAACTATCAATACCTAAAACCCTTCAACATGATAGAGTTGTTGAAATGGAGAGATAGACCTCTCCTTAATTTGGTTATGAACATAATGGCATCAATGAGGCTATCAGCCATATGTTGGTAGGTGGACTCATAGCTATTATATTCACACTTAACCAAATGCCCTCTATGTCAGTCACAACCTTACCCTATGAATCGTGGATGGGCCTTAAACCAGGGCCAAGTTCGTTAAGACCATAAGGGTCATCAACTTTATATTCACACTTCTTCCTATGAGTACGGAAGATTAGGGCTAAGGTATACAATGTATCTCTTTGTGAGATGACATGAGATTTTGCAATGACATGTCTTCATTAGTGAAAATGATGGCGGTTCAGTGATTGAGAGAAAACCTTGGGCTACAACGTTCATAAAACCAAGATTTCCTAGCAGGAAATGAGCATTAATCACAATAAATCTCTTTAAGAGGTTCACAAGTGACAAGGAACAACCACGTGTTCCTAAGTTCACTGATCCGAGTGGGAGAATTGAGACCATTTTCATAATGAAAGAGGTAAGAGGTAAGTTACGAGAGAATTACCTCACTCATACATAGGAAAAGAATCCTATGAAATTCACCTCGGAGCAAATTGTCATCTAGCGAATGACTATAAGGGATAGATTCCCTAATGGATTGAATGCTCCCTTCATCATTTAGAAGTTGATGATAAGTACCTATAAGTGTCTGAAAGACACTAGAAGGACCTGCTAAGATGAATTGCAAAGTGTCATGCAGGAGGATTTGGATTCCTGTTAGGTTTTGGATTCCTTTTAAGCCAAATACGTGTTTGGGTAATTTGTCACCTAGCCAAGAGGCGATTGGGAACAAGTAGATTCTCAAATCTGTTGGGGGCATATAGAACCTAAAACACTTAGTGGCTAAGGGGTAATATAATGGAAGGTTGTCCATTGTGCGTTTTAACTCTGAACTTTGGCTATGACAACAAGCTTAGTCTTGAAAATTGCATCAAGATGATGTAAAGACCACATTCCAATTTGGAATTTTGGAAATTGGATGATAAACTCTACATGAAGCAGCTTAAGGGCTTCGTAAAAACAATCACCCAAATAGTAGTGTATGAGGTTTTTTTTCACAAGGTGAAAGCCTCACCAACTTCAAAATAATCGAAGAATACTACACAAGTCCCAAATGGTCAAGTGATGATTCTTTGTGAAGTCATCCTTTGTCAAATGACATATGAAACAAGTGTCAAGGGAGTCAAAGGAATAAAGGATGAGAGAATCCTTAAATTCTGAGTTAAGAAAGTCATGGGTTGAACAAATATCTTGATTAACAAGATAAACGGGGAGTTGCATAAGAAAGATACAGTCTTTTCCACCTAAGACATGTACAAGAGTAATCCTTAGACATCTTAGGATGTCAAAGTGCAAACCCATGGACACCCCTAAAGTCAAGGGCATAAACCTAAAGAGGTTACATGTCCTATAAGGAATCCAACATAAGAAAGGTGGATAGAATCCCATGTGAGACTATAGTTGGTAATATGAATGTACACATTAGTGTACATAAAGACCAAATGTTCTTGGTCAGACTTGGAAGTTGCTTTTTTGGTCATGCTGTGAAATGGGTTATGAGAATAACCATGGATTAAGTTGTCAAGACAACAACTTTCCTTTGAAAGGATACTCTAATACAAGACCTAGGCAAATGGTGATGGAGTAAGGAAATATACGTAGTATTTTTTCCTGTTATCCATGGAAATAGAACGCAGGGCGTGTTCTGCCATCATTCAAAGTGCCATATGGCTAAAGTAATTCCTATGAGAGATTGGGAACGAATGGTGGACAGAAGGATCCAAACGATAACATCTTATGATGAGGATCCTAAGTATCACAGCAAGGCGAAACATACCTTTTGATACATCTCTATGAGAGATATGCTTTCAAAGAGGGAAAGCGATAGTTCAATGACCTTCTACTGACAAGATGTTGGTAGATCCCCTTATTGAGCCCGTAGCTTGATTTTCATTGAGTTAGTGAAAATCTAGGGGTGCAAATAAAATATAAGGTCGTGAACTTCTTTTATAGGAAGATAAAAGAAATAGTATGTATGTTATGAGTAAATACATAAAGGTATACAGTTTTGTATGTCGTACATGTCAAAAGAGGTTGGTTCACTCACACGAACAACCGTCTTCCCATGTTTTTGCGGGGGCATGGGAAGGTAAGACGAGCAAATGATCACCATGAGATGGTTGAGAAGAATCTTTGCGTTTGAGTCGCCTCAGTTAGACTGAGATGAGATCTACATGTGTGCATATACACAGAAAATGGATCGAAGCATGAATATAGACCTGTCGCCAGGCAAAGAACCCTTTCTCACAAACGAGATTGTAAAAGAGATATTGTGAAAAAGAAAGTTCTGGTTCGAATGTTAAGTACATTTTGGAACTAATGTCTGTACGGTGAAAGATAAAGAAATCGACGTACACCTCAAACCATTCACCGTAGCATGCAATTCATACTGCATGTGCTTGAGAGTTAAACTGCAACACGGGATGTGGGTGAAAGATCCCTAGTTCACCACAGTGTGAGTCCCAGGAAGGAAGAATACTTCCACGATGCCCTTAAGACTTAGGCGACATCATGAAAGCTTGGTTTGGTGACAGCTACTTTAGTTGAAGCTCCATGATCACACTCTATTCGGTCAGACGAGTGAAAACTAGGAAAGCGACCAAGTCAAGATGGACTGATGTTTAGTCAAAAAGGAAGATTTACTCCTAGATACATAAGATGTGCTAGTATCTGTGGTCGACCCCTTACTAGTTCTGTGTGTAGCTAGTAAGTGCGGATACTATGTGCGTGGAAGGCAATCTGAGTTAATCAACATATTAACCCGAGAGGGATTAGATATGCCATGAGCAATATGTATGGGAGAATCTGGGGCATATGAGGCAATGGACATATAGCTTACGGTTATATATAAAGGGTGTCCTTGGATGCTGGTCCAATATAAAGGATTTCTAGTATCACAAGCACCAAATCTGAAAGACGTTTTTGCCCACGCAGTCACGGCAGACGCCAAGTATGAAACAAGAAAGAGTAACGCACGCACGATGGGAGGCCCATCAAGTGCGAGTGGGAGATGTTGGACTTTGGGTCCAAGTCCGCCCTTGATGGGCCGGACTATTTGATTAGGAAATAAGTAGCCTAATCAAATAAGAATAAAATCAGCATAAGATGCAGATTTGGGAATATTTCAGCAATAATTATGGATTTGTTAAAAGAGGAACAAATCAGCATAATTAGGGAATTAATTGAGAGACAATTAATTCCTGTCTTGGAGGGCAAGTAGGAGTGCACATGTTTCCTAATTAGTGGCCTCCATAAACCACTATAAATAGGGTGTGCCTCCTCAATTGCAACTAGCCCCGCCATTGAGTTTTCTGGCAATTCCCTTCTCTCCTACCATCTTTCTGGTTTTGGTGATCTGCTGTGCAAATCACAATTAGGCTCTAGTAGTCTAATAATTGTGTGGGCACAAGTATGGAGCATTGGAGCTTTGACCCGGATCCGAACATGGATTCGTCCAGGTATGCCTAATCTCCTATTTTTTAGTTAAATATTTTTTCCTACAGGCATATTATATACTGAACCAAATTTAAGCCCGAACTAGCTTATGTGTTAAGATGAGCATAATAAACTTGAATGAAGAAGGGAATTATTGCAGCAGCACATAGTCACAAATTGAAGACCATGTCTTTGGTTTGAATCTACAACGTTGATATATGTGTGTGCAGATGCATATATCACTAACAAGTATTGTCCTCCATCACCTGAACAAACTAGCATGTGTTTTTTCTTCGTCAAACAAATGAACCCAATTGCTTCTTTTCATTCCTCAACTCATCCGCAAAACGTGTCCTTCACAGTTCAAGTTCTTCACAATTTGATTGCTTCCACCAGCACAAATATACAAGCTTGGTTGATCAAGCTTCTTGTACGGGGTGCTTTTGAAGCATCTTTTTCTTAAATCCCTTAACAAAAGCTAATGTTTTGATGCCATCAAGGTTAAAATGTGAAGTTAAGGCTATGTCTCTTTGTGTATTCGTATATGATCCCACTTAGTGGGATTTCTGATGATTCATGGACTTTGATCAAAGCGTCTTCTGTGAATGAAAGTATCATCGTCAGGGAAATAGAGATTCTTAATGGAAAACTTGGCTTTGAACGGCCTAGCTTATATTTGATTCTGTAATTGGTTGTGTTCTGCAAAATAAACCTATAAAGCCTAAATTTTTAGCAAATACACAAGTTTATATAGAAAGTAAAGTCTTCAAATACGAAGACCACAACACCGTCTACTCAACCCAGGCAATTAATTACTTATTAACTTCATATATATAGAATCTTTGCAAGAACTGAGTACTCTCTCCGATCCAGTGCTTAATGTAGGACCATTAGTTGATCTCGGTCCTTAATGTAAAATGTATCTCCCATATTTGTTAATATTTTCCTAAATTATCTTTATTGATACTCCTTCAATAATAATCAAGTAAGAAAGAGATTGATTGAACTAATAAAGATAATTATGGTGTCTAAAAAAAACTTATCATTTTAACTAACTTCAATTAATATAATACATTAAGCATCTGCGGGAGCATATTGTTTCTACACAGTACACTCATCTATACTTTAATATAAATATCTTTTTGAAATCGAAACTTATCATGCACCGACATTGAACAGTGATTCCAACGAAAGTGTACCTTGGCATCGCCAATCTTCCTGGCTGCCTCCTACGTGCTGTGGTCTAGAGGCAGTGTAACCCCCTACCTTAATAACCATATTTATAGTTCGAGAATGCGTCATTAAGTTGAAATAGAGACCAGTGGTTAACTTAAAACTTTTCTAAATCTTGTTTAGTGCGGTCTCACGTTTATATCTCGAATATGATTGGTCTGACCAGTTTGGTTTCATTTATACATATCAGAGTGCAACCAAAAATTCCTGACAACGCTCAGGTTTCATTACTTAATAAAGGGTTTATAACATTTAGTTTCCCATACAGGGGATTACACAACACTATTCCATATATATACAACATGTGCAACTAATCCCCAACAAAATATGACAACCAACTACCAGAGCTCTAACCGCCCTTCATCACTTGCTTTTCCTTTGAACCGCTTGCCCTTGCTATAGGTTAGTCATTGGAAAGAATGAGATTCAAAAGAATCTCAGTAGTAACAATTCACTTATAACATGTACAATCACAAAGCATGTAAGCAAATCACAACAACAACAACAACACAACATCATTTCGGCAACAGCTTTCGCTGCATTCACAACGGCAATGTTACATCACGGCATATTCAATGAAATGACATACATGCAAGGCATCATACACAGAATAAGAGAAAGAGTCACTACCTTGTTCTTTCCGCTCGTGCACTGGCACTGGTTTATCACGTGCAGGGCAAATGTCAAATCCTATAATTAGAATTACGGGCAACAGGTTATTACTTAATCCAATTCTTTAATTCAAACACTCAAGTTGGTTATCATTAGGGACATTTAATCAAATCAACTAAGGAGTTAAAGTGGTCAATAACCTAAAAGACCAATTCCTAACCTCAAAGTTCAACAATACTACATTATGCCATTACATTTTCAATTTTCGCATAAGAGACCAAATCTGCTAGAATTTTCTCCAGACTTTGAAAAATCATAACTAATTCTACAAAAATCGAAATGAGGTGATCCCAAGTCCTGTGGAAAGCTATTGAAGTCCTCTTCATAGGAAAAATATGAATCATTACTGGAAATCACCACACAATTCCAGAATTACACAAAATCCCACACTGCTCCAGAATTAAGTCCAGTTTCGACATCAAACTTTGGGCAACTAGAACTCCCAGCTCAAAACACGAAATGACACAAATTATATGTCCATTTTGAAGCTTGGAATGTGAAATTTAAGACTGGAAAGTTTCATAATTTTTAGAGATCATTTGTTTATCCAAAAACACCACACAAGTAGAGTACCAAGCTGGAATTCTGTTCAGGCTGAAAATCCAGATTTTCATTTTGAGTTTCAATGACCCAAAATTCACAACCCAAGGCTATTCCCACATAATTTTTCGTGTAGAACACAATGGTAGCATCAAAATGAACAAATTCCCACTCATTCTCCATGTCCTGTTTTGGCAGAAAAATCAAAATAAATTCCAATAATTACCAACTTCCAATTTTAGCATCGAACTTATGTCAAATGGTTTCCAATCATCATAAACCACCAATAACATAACCAAAACATCATGAATTACCCAAACCCTTGTTTAGCCAAAATCAGGGCAGATTTACACATGCCAAAATTCTCATTCAATCAACACAACCAATAGCTCAAATTGATGCTAATACTCACCTCTTGCTTCTCCTTAAGTTCTTTCTTTGATTCTTCAGCTTTTGTTCTTGCAAGGTGGCTGAAAACTCCTCTTCTTCAAAAACAAAAACCATAGAAATGAAGCTAAGGAAGAGAGGAACAAGTTTCATGAAGGACTCTTGAGCCATAGATGAGGTTAAGGAGGTGAAAATCCAAGATGAAAGTCTTACCTTCACTTGCTCCTTCTTGCTCTCTCGGGTTGCACTGCTGAACCGACTTAGAGAATGAGAGAGAGAGAGAGAGAGTGAATAATAATCACTTTTTCCCTTCCCTTATCACTTAAAAACCTGTCTGAAAAGTTGGACATAAAGGAGAGAAAAAAATATGTGGTCCATATTTGTTCTTTCTTGCTAAAATCCTATGGTAATTTCTATTGTATACTTTATCCAATTTGGTCAACCTTTCTCTTTCCTACCTCTTCCTCACTTGGCCGACTTTACCTTAGATATTTGATGAAGAATTAATTTCTTCAATTCATTCACTCTTCTTGTTTCTTCTTAGCCGTAATTATTGACAAAGAGGGAGGGGTTTGTTTGACTTATATTTTCTTCTCCCTTTTGGTATGTCTTTGACCAAGTTCCTTCTTTCTTTGTGCCAACGTACCACATGAGCAAAAGGTGAGGGAGTATATTGATTAAATGCTTATTCTATCTCTCTTAGCATTTCCTTGACCGAAATGAAGAAGAGGAAGAGTGATAAAAGACTTAGCATGATATTTTTGACCAAGTCTTCATCTTTTTATAACTTGGTCCAATTGCTTCCATATGTCATATTTAATAGCCAATAGGTATTTTTCTCTTGGTTTTCCCCCTTGTCATACGTGAATCATGGCCTTTTGAAGAAGAAGATGATCTTGTAAAATATCATCTTGCAATATAATACTTAGTTTCCAATTTTGCATGTGAAATTTAACTAAATTTATAACAAAATTTCCAGAGGTAATTCTGTCATTAATCCCACTATCTATTCTGTACATTTAGCCCTTGAGTACATTTTGGGATATTACAGGCAGTCCCAGCATTTGGATACAAACACTATGTTTTTTAGAATTCCAAAAGACATCCTATTTGGATAATTCCATTAAGAATTTTGATCAACCCCAATGAATTATGATTTCACCTTCCAACCACATGTGGAGCATAAGTGACAAGGGGTTGCTTGTGTGATTGGAAAATCCCGATTGAAACTTCCCCAACAACTATTTCTCCAATTTATCCTCTGATCCCTTCTCCAAAATTCTTTTTACATAAATATTTCCCAGCTAAAGTAGTTTAAATAATATTATTTTAAAGGGCGAAGGTGCAAATTTAGCAATGAACAATTTCGCCCGGGGCATCCATAGGACTTATCTTTTTAAGGTGCAAAAGTACCAATAAACTATTTTTTTGGAGAAAATTTAGCAACGCCGTTAAAAAACACTTAACTGCCGTTACTTTTTGAAATGTGGGTCCCAATAGGCTTCTCTCTCTCTGTATTATTTTAATATTTTTTAATGAAAAAATATCATTTAGGCCACATGAAAAAAATTTCATTTCAGATAAGGCCTAAAAGATTCTGAAATATCACTGCACCCCTTGGTTAAAATGACATTAAGCTCTGTTAGTAAAAATAAATTAAGTTTTGTATTGAAATTTCAGAATCTTCTGGGCATTAATTGAAATGAAATTTTTTTCATGTGGCCTAAGTGATATTTTTTCATTAAAAAAATATTAAAATAATACATATGGAGAAGCCTGTTGGGACCCATATTTTAAAAACTAATGGCCGTTAAGCAGATTTAACGGCATTGCTAAATTTTCTCCCAAAAAAATAGTTTATTGCTATTTTTGCACCCGAAAAAGATAAGTCTTATGGATGCTCCGGGTGAAATTGTTCATTGCCAAATTTGCACCTTTGCTCTATTTTAAATATTGTTTTGCCCATTACTTAACTTGAATTTTTAAATTATTTTAAATAATAAAAATTATAAAATAAAAATAATATTTAAATATTCATGTCATTTATTAAATCATATTTAATAATAATTATTAAATATTTAATTATCTTTATTATTAAATATAATCATGAAAATGTAAATAGCTTTATTGAAGAAATAAACTTGATTGTATAATCTGGTGCAATGCTAACAAAATAATTAGCTATCATATTTATCAATTTATTTTTCTATTTAGAAATTAAATCACTTGATAATTATAGGTCCTGTAATATGCTCTCTATAATATACATGAACATGTATAATTTTTCTTTTAGTTTCATTTATTTCCTTCATTGAATATAACTTTATAAAATTAATATCCTTTTAGTAATTATACATTCATAAATGATATCCAAACATAATCACAATTGTTAAAGTCACTTTTGAAAATAAAAATATCCAAACAGAAATCACAATTAACCAATGTCACTTATACAAATCACGATTCAGATTGTCTACCACTGATCCAAATGGGCACTCAACCATTGAAAGTCAATCCAATGATGGAGAAATTAAGTGGAGAGAAAGTGGAGAAAGGGATCAGTGGAGACACTCATCCCAAAAAATTTCAATAATCAGAATCATTAATATTTTTGATATGGTAGATTCTAGCACACTCACATTTTTTGATAGTAACTCTTTTTTTATAGTAGCTATCACAAATATTTAATTTATACTCATTTTGATGAAATTGTTTGATCAGACATCATTTTTTTTTTAAAATAGACGATTTTTCTTAAGATCACTTTTTGGGCCTATTTTATTTTGACCTTTTTGTAATCTTTTGAGAATTGCAAAAGGTCAAAAGAAAATAGGCCCGCAAACTGAGAATCTAATTTTTTTAGATTTACCAGATTCACTTTTGTACAGAGTCAATTAAAGGTGGATATATATTTTTCTTGAAAAATATTTACGAAAATTGAAAATAATAAAAATATATTAAGGAAAAAAGAGGAGGAGGAGGAGGAGGAGAAGGAAACATCAAAGGCAAATCAGAAAGGACATGGATGAAGCACATTTGGGAAGAAGATACTCTTCTTTTCCTCTTTCTTGTTTTCTTTTCATAATCCCATCTCCACTCTTAGATCATGAAATATATGGTTTAGATATATTTTTTTTATAAAATTATTATTATTATTATTATTATTATTATTATTATTATTATTATTATTAAATTTCATAAATTAAAATTTATGTAGCTTTTATGTATTATGTACAATTATAAACTATATAGATTGGATTTAAAAAATTTAAATTTATTTATTTATGTTTATAGTAATAATTTTATAAGATATTGAATCTAAACTATTTAATTTTTTTTTAATCTATCCGAACCCAATAAACTTATATTTTGAAAGTTAAATCAATAAATGATTTTACAAAAGCACCCCATAAAAATCCCAAGAATATATTTAAGATCGGGAGAAAGCAAATAAACGGAAAGAGAGAAAAGGAGGAGAACGAGGAGGAAGAAGAATTAAAAATGAAAGGTAAACGATAAAAACAAGGAAGCAGCAGTAGAAGAACATGGACGAAGCATTTAAAGGACAGTTTGAATTTTACAAGACAACAACACCGTCTACCCAGGTAACTAATTCCTTATCAACTTCATATATATATATATAATCTTTTCTGTTTCTACCCGCACATATTTTGATATAAGCATCTTTTTAAATAATAAAGAAAAAAGAAGGAAACATCGACAATAATAAAATGTTCAGAAATGGGAAACGATTGTGAGATATTTTATTATAACATATAATTATTTACTTATTAATTTAAGTAATTAAATAAAATATCTAAGTGTGGCTTGTAAGTCCAATCTAGGCCCAAATCTGGATTAGGGTAGATCACTTAGTTAGTTATTAAGTGTGGTCTTTGATGGTGAGAAGGCACACGCTCAGTTTTAGGGCCTACTAAAAATATCTGAGCATCTTCTGACCTGCAGCGATCTATAATCACAGATCGTGAGTTATTTCAGAGATCAAAGACTAGTCATGGCAAATTATATCCTCACGCGTCTTCTTCATAATTTAAAATAGATTCTTGTCAACTCTCTCTCAAGGAAAACTCACGTCGTGCAAGTACTGTCTTCCTCACGGTTACCCCCGGCGTCCGGGACAAGTCACCGGAGGATGTGCTTTGTGCTAAGGATCCTATTGCTGTGGCTAGGAGCGTGCTTTCAAAAAATGATCTCACAGTGTCTGTCGAAGGGGCTGTTTCTTCTGGAAAAAAATCTGTTTATCTAGAGAGCACCAAGTTTCCTCATTCACCCATATCAGGGAAAGTCTCCTCATACAAGGACTCACTAGTTGGTTTTCAAGGAACTGATTTCAATGGTGTTTCCCATGTGAATCCTTGTTCTAAAGCAAATGCTCTGCTTCCTGATCTCCTGAACCAGTCATGGAAATTGCCTGAGCCTTCTGATGAACTGAAGCAGCTTATGGCCATTTACCCAACCATGCAAATCTCTCAAGAGGAGTTCAATCGCTGGGCAAGGCCTTGGAACACCTCCCTCATCATCACTATCCTCGGTGCTAAAGTCAACTTTTTTAAGCTAAAAGAGCATCTGCATAAAATATGGAATTCCAATGGGTTTGATCTAATTGATCTCCCAAATAATTATTACGTTGTGAAATTCAGAGATCATGAAAATTGGGAACTTCTCTACAGGAATATCTTATTTGGGGGTCCTTGGACGGTTGCCCAGCATTCTATTCTAGTGCAAAGATGGTTTCCTTTCTTTGATCCTTTCAAAAATCCTCTCGGTCGAGTTGCTACTTGGGTCTGCATTCCTAACGTCCCACTCCTCTGCTACAACAAGGAATGCCTCTGGAGACTAGGAAACATGATTGGCAAGACTATCAAGGTTGATATGAATACTATTGCTAATCCAGAGGATGCTGATGCTACCATCCACAGGGAACGCTATGCGAGACTTTGTGTTGAAGTGGATTTGCAGAAAAAGCTTGTTCCTAAAATAATCTCAGCATCTACTCTTTTTAACATAGAATATGAGGGATTAGGACTTATCTGCTTTGCCTGTGGTAGATATGGTCACCGTAAGGAACTCTGCAAATTTGCTGTTAATTCTGAAGGAAAGGCTCCAGCGGGGAACTCATCACCCAAAAACGATCCGGCTCCAGCGGTGGACCCAATCTCATCCCAGATTTCTTCCTCTCCTCTGAAGATGCCATCGGAAAATTCCCCTCTGGCTAAGGACCAGCAGTTCGGCCCATGGATGCTCGTGCGCTGTCCTGCTAGAGCGCGACCTCCGAGAATCATAGAGAGTAGGAGCAGATCAAGCAGAGTGGGTGGGCAGATCCAGTCTGGCTCTGTTCACGGTAAGGTCGGCTTCAGTATGCCTCAATCCAGGTTCGCCGTCCTATCTAGATCAGACATTGTTGCTAACGTGATTTCCCACCCAAATTCAAACTCGACTATGGACCAAGTTAGTTCAGAACAAGGTGTCAATGCGTCTTCTGTGTCGGAAGAGAAGTTAGGAAGGGGAAGTAAGGCCAACCTTGGTCAAAGATCATTAAAGAAGTGAATCCACGTGGGAAATGGACAATGGGCTAAAAGAAAGAATTCTGAATTTGGCTCTTCTAGCATCTCTGTCGCGCAGTTGAGAAGAAAGTGGGCTCAATGGTAGGCCCAACGGTCCCACCAGCCCTTCCTAATCCCAAGAGGGGAGCAAAGAATAGAGTCCATCAATTGGTTAAAGGAAGCCTACAAACTATTGGACCCATACCCCACGTCCCTGCCCTCTCATCTCAACCCACACACGCAGACGAAACTGTGGGCCTTGCAGATCCAATTGGTGTCCTAAATTCATCAGCCCAAGCCAATCCTCCAAACTCTAATGAGCTCCGTGATGTTAGCCTTATAACCACGGTGGTGCATTCTTGTGAGGCCGAGAAGCATGTGGAGAACTCCATTGAGGCCGAGAAACATGAGGATATTCCTTTTGAGGCTAGAAAGCTTGAAGATAATACTTCTTTGGAGAGCATGAGCTTAGCTTTGGTTCCTCTAAACCATCCCATTCCAAATCAAGACTTGCTTGATCATGGCTCCGAAATGCGTTCAGTCTCTCAACTCGAAGTTGTTGTTCTTATGGAAGACAAACCTCCTGACAAGTAAGTGCTTGTGTCTTCCCCTTTCCTTTTTAGTGTTTATGATTATTTCTTCTTGGAATTGTCGCGGGGCGGGTGGTAGTTCCTTTCCTAGAATCTTGAAAGATGTTGTTAATAAATATGGCATTAGTGTTATGTGCCTGGTGGAACCCAGAGTTAGTGGTTGTAGAGCGGACAAAGTCGTGAGAAGGCTGGGGTTTAATGACTGGTTGCGCATCGAAGCTACTGGCTTCGCTGGGGGTATTTGGGTGCTTTGGAATAACTGGGAGGTCCATCTTGAATATATTGCTTCTAGTACCCAATTGATTCACTGCAAAGTTTGTGACAAAAACAGTATGAGTCCTATGTTTATGACTTTTGTCTATGGAGACACAAGTGTTTTAAAGAGGAGGGATCTGTGGTTGGCTTTGCATTCTATTTATCAAACGGTGTCTATCCCCTGGCTGGTCTTAGGTGATTTTAATACCTTTCTTTCCTCGGGTGATAAGGAGGGCGGGGCTAGTCCCAATCATAGCTCTATGATGGATTTTCAATCCTGCATTAATCACTGTAATCTCATTGAGGTGCCGTTTGAGGGAGACCGATTCACTTGGGAAAAATATGGGGTTAAGGAAAGACTTGATTGGGTTTTTTGTAATTTTGATTGGGAAATCCAAAACCCCCACTCCAAATCTTTCCATTGCCTCAGGTTTAAGTCTGATCATCGGGTTGTTATTGTTGCAGATCAGCAATATAGTGCTTGCAATAATAGGGCGAGAAAATTCTTTTATCAAGCTGCTTGGTGCATTGAGGATGGGTTTAGTGATGTGGTTAAAGCTGCCTGGCAGGGGAAGGATTGGCTTCTTGGAAGCTCCCAATTTGCCAAAGATGCTTTGATCTGGAACGATAAAGTGGTGGGCAATGTTGCAAAAAAGAAGAGAGAAATCCTCCGTAGATTGGATGGTATTGACCGAGCCAGAATCAGAGAGGGTTCCCAAAATGGTCTCCACAGGATTGAAAAGAAGCTTTGGGATTTGTACCAAAAAATTGCTCTGCAGGAAGAGCTGATCTGGTTCCAGAAGTCTAGATGCAAGTGGCTCAGTGGAGACGATAGAAATACGAAATATTTCCATGCCAATGTGGTGTTAAGGAGGAAACGTGGCAATATTGAAGCTCTTTAAGATGATAATGGTAACTGGGTCTCTGAGGGGAATCATTTGAGAGACATGGCTGGTGAGCATTTCCAAAAGCTGTACTCGGCCGAGAATGCCTCCTCTTGCTTCTCCCCTTGGATGGCTCGCTTCCCATCTCTGGACAATCATTAGCTTGACCTTCTTCATAGGCAGGTTTCCCCGGTTGAGATCAAGAATGCGGCTTTTGAGATGGGTGCCTTCAAAGCTCCAGGTCCTGATGGCTTGAATCCCCACTTCTTTCAAACCCAGTGGGATTCGATTGGGCAGAAGATTTATGAGCTAGTTATCAGGATTTTTGACTCCCCGGATGAGGTGAAAGCAATCAACCATACTAACATTGTCCTTATCCCTAAGGTTGATCATCCGGTCTCCTTTAAAGATTTCAGACCCATCTCGCTGTGCAACGTAAGCTATAAAATTGTCAGCAAGGTTATTGCCAACCATTTTAAAGTTGTCATGGACTACCTTGTCACTGAGAACCAATGCAGTTTTATCTCCGGGAGACAAAGTGTGGACAATATCATCATTGCTCAAGAGGCTATTCATACCATGAGGAATAAGAGAGGGAAAAAAGGCTTTATAGCTGTGAAAGTCGACATGGAGAAGGCTTTCGACAGGCTGGATTGGCGTTTCTTAGAATTCACCCTTAATAGCCTTAGTTTGCATGCGGACTTCATTAAGCTGATTATGAGCTGTGTTTCCTCTGCCTCCATGAGCATTATCTGGAATGGAATTCCGTCAGACCCCTTTATCCCTTCAAGAGGTGTGAGGCAGGGTGATCCCTTGAGCCCTTATCTTTTTGTCCTATGTATGGAGCTTCTCGGCCAGCTTATCCACCGCGAGGTTGATTTGGGGAACTGGAGACCCCTTCAACTGAGCGCCTCTGGCCCTCGTATTTCTCATCTTTTCTTCGCCGACGACCTTCTTTTTTGTGAAGCCTCAAATGACCAAATGGAGGAGATTAGAAGAATTATGGAATTGTTTTGCAGGGTTTCCGGTCACAAGATAAATTTGAATAAGTCTAAAATGTTTGTGTCCAAGAATGTCCACTTTAATAGGGCTCTCGAGATGAGTCAAACTGTGGGGATTGGGCTCACTGCTGACCTTGGAAAATATTTGGGGGTCCCACTTTTTCATAAACGCATGGTCAAGATGACCTTTGCCCCGCTTCTTCAAAATGTGAGATCTAAGTTGTCCAGCTGGAAGGGCAAATATCTGAGCATGGAAGGCCGGACAGTGCTCATCAAGTCGGTTCTTTAAGCTATTCCTCAGTATCAGATGTAATCAACCTTGGTTCCGAAAGGAGTCCTTTCAGCAATTGAGAAATTAAGCAGAGATTTTTTTTGGAACCAACATGACGAATCCAGGAAAATGCATCTGATAGCTTGGGATGTTCTCAAAAGGCGGAAGCATGACAGAGGACTTGGGATTAAGGATCTTCGTTGCCAGAACAAAGCTTTACTCATGAAACTGTGTTGGAATCTTGTCACAAATCCGGATGCTCTGTGGGTCAAATGCCTTCGTGCCAAATACTCTTGTGGCTTATCCTTGGTTCCTTATGTGCAAAAGTGGCGTAGCCAATCGGCCGTGTGGAGTGGAATTGTAACGGTTTGGGAGGATTTTCAAAGGGGCCTTGGCAAGAATCTTAGAAGTGGGAGAAACACGTATGCTTGGCAGGAATGCTGGGCCCCTCTAGAAAAACCTTTGAAATTTTTTGTGGATAGAAACTTACACCTTATAGATATGGAAGCTCCTGTTTGCTCCTTCACCTCTCCCTCCGGTGATTGGGACAGAGCTCTTTGGGAGGCTTTCCTTCCTAATTGGGTGGTTGATAAAATCATGATGCTCCCCCTCCTACGGGCACTGTTGATGACTTAGTTTGTTGGCGCTATGCTCCTGATGGTAATTTAAGTGTGAAATCTGCCTACGATGCTATCTACCACCAACAGTCCCTAACTCATAGCCAGTCCTGGCGGCATCTTTGGCACTGGGGTGTTCCTGAAAGAGTCAAACACTTCATGTGGCAAGTTTTCCATGAGAGGCTCCCAACAAATGAGATTAGAGAGAGATTTAATCCGAGCGCCCTAAACACTTGCCCCTTTCAGTGTGAGAGTGAGGAATCCATCCTTCATGTTCTGAGAGACTGTGAGCAGGCCCAGAGAGTGTGGTTTTCTTTAACTAACCAATTATACTCTACTATGTTTGCTTCTGGTAATCTGCAGGATTGGCTTGAATGGAATTCACAGCATTCCCTCGGAAACAGAAGAATGGCTAGATGGTCTTGGCAACAAGTTTTCAGTACCACATGTTGGCTCCTCTGGAAGAATCGCTGTTGTTAGGCTTTTGAAGGTAAAGCTGCTACTCCAAAGGAGCTGGTTCATAAATGCATATTTCACCTTTCAGAGAGTGTGGAGAGGGGTCGCTTTCATCACCTGATCTTTCAAATTCTGGAGAGAGGTCTTCTTTACTGGCTTCCCCCGGAAGAGGGTTACATTAGAATTGACATTGACGGTTCCACTGCTAGTGATGGTCTTTCAACTTGTGGTGGAGTCATCCGCGATCACCAAGGCAACTGGATTTGTGGATTTCAACAGAACTTAGGACTCTCTTTCCCAACTACTGCGGAAATCCACGCAATCCACCGAGGTCTTCAGCTTTGTAAGCAGTTGGGTTTCAAGAAAATCAAACTGTTCACTGACTCACTTCAGGCCGTTCATTTATTGTCATCTCAATGTGTAAACGATCACCCTTTGCACGATGTCATCTTGGATACCAATTCCCTCATCTATGCAGACTGGGATTTGAAGATTTCCCATACTCATAGGGAGAATACTCGCTGTGCGGACTATCTTGCACGATCGGCTCACTATAACCATCAGATCTATACCGAATTCTGGTCACCACCGGCGGAATGTGTCCGTCTTTTTGTGTTAGAACATGGTTTGCAGCCACATGAACAATATTCGGGGTCTAACCCGTGACTTTGTAATTCCTTCAAGCTTTGCTTGCCTTTGTATTTCAAAAAAAAAAAAAAAAGACTAGTCATGGCAAGAGGTATTAAGTATTAAGACTTGCGCTGTTTGATATATAGGAAAATTCATATGCGTATGCATGTTATTTGATTGCATTACATGAATTCATCAATGTCTTGGGTTTGATTCTACAACGCTTATGTCTTGGTGATTACGTTGTCTGCTCAAGTTGGTGATCCAATGTCATTAGATCCATTGTTAACAAGTTTTGTCTGCCATTACTGAACTCCCATCTGCAAAAAGAATTATTTATGTTCAGGGAAATAGACTTTCTTGATGGCAAACTGTATGTGTTGAACCACATAGTCTTTGAAAGACGACAATCATATACAATTGTGTTAGATCTTCAAAATAAACCTATGTAGAATAAACTTTTAGAAGCTATGCATCCTTCACCAGCAGCTGATTGGATTTCATCTCGTATTGATGACATATTTTGATTTTTAGCCATTTATGCTTCATAGTGTTTTAGTGTTTTTAATTTCCCTTAAGTTCTTTATTCTCATTTAAGTTTGTCTACTATGCTAAGTCACCTGCATACCCCGTTTTTCTCTAAGAATTTTGTTATATAATATTGAAGTCTCTTTATTCCTGGATTTCATTTTTATGAATTTCTCACATGTGATTGTTGTTTTATTATATGTTTTGACATAGTCTGTGAAGAATTTTGTTATATAATATTTAAGTCTATGCATGTCTTGCTTCTAAAAAAATTCTATGGATTCCTGGATTTCATGCTTATGAGTTTCTCACATGTGATTGTTGTTTTATTAAGATAGTCTGTTTGTTTTATTTTTTTAGAGGAGTCCTTGAAGGACAACGAAAAAGAACCATATCTCCTTGAACCAGAACCAGAAGTAATTTTTCCCTGTAGCTATGAAGGCTATGGGAAAACTTTTATAGATGCTGGCTATTTGAGAAACCATTCTCACATTCATGGAGAAAAGCAATTTATTTGTGATCATGAGGGTTGTGGAAAGGTGGCCTTCTCTCTTTTTAGTTTAAGTGATCCCAAACCAACACTAAATTTATATGTTGCACTTAATAAATTTTTATTTTAAGTGCTCCCAAACCAACACTAAATTTATATGTTGCACTTAATAAACTTTGAACAGACCATTATGTCTCTGTGTTTTAAGCTATATTTAAATTTTATGCATATTTTGTATTGTCATATCTACATTTGGCAGTATTAAAAATATTCATTTTTTGTTGCAGAAATTTCTGGATAGTTCAAAGCTGAAAAGACATTATCTCATCCATACAGGGGAAAGGCCTCATGTGTGCCCCTTTGAAGGCTGTGGTAAGGTAATAAATCTATCCACTGAAATAGTCTATTCTTATTTCTTCCAAGGATAGTCTTTTCTGAACTTTGTCAATTGTCAATTGTTCAGTTTCTTGATCTCCATTGCCTGCTTATATGTCTATTAGTTTGGTGCTCGCTATTTCCTTCTGTGTAATGTGAAATAGCGGCTCTATTTAATCTCTCACAATAGTTTGGTTCACTAGCCGTGTGTATTTTTGGTTCACAATATTTTACTATTTTCTTCATACTTTTGACATGAAGTTGATTTATGGTTCACAATATTTTGGCTGTGTGCATTTATTTATTTATTTTAAATATATCTAAAAGCATTGTGTAATACCCCAAATTTTTAGATTTGAGGCTAGAGAATAAGCCTGAAATAAGTGGTCTGCTAAGCCTCGGTTTAGCAGGATCCTAAATTTTGATTAAGGGTTAATGACTCCAAAAGTGGATGCGACTATTGATAAATAACCCTTTGGAGACTATGATGTGATTTGGAATTTGAATGTGATGGGGAGGGCACATGGTATGAAGAAATGTGATATAAAATGTGTTTGGTGGTGATTCAAGAGGAATTACCATAATCAGGGGCAAAATGGTAAAGTTACTGACCAATTGGTCCGTTACCGAAGAGGAAATTCATTGGTAACTTCAAGATCAATGGTTAGGATTGATTTGTGCAAGAAATCAAGGGGTGGAATCAAGTGTATGTGAGCTCATGGAAGATGGAATAAGATGTTGACACTTGGTAAGTTTTAGACCTTTGGATCTTGGTCAATTTGTCAATACTCATTCTCTCTCCTCTCTTCCTTTTTGGTAAGCCTAATAAGGCTTTTAGTTCCTAAAAACTGACCCTCCTTCTTCATGATCTCATCTTTCTCTCTCATTAGCTTCCATGGACGCACAAAGTAGAGGAGGAAAGAGAAAGAATCAAGGTGAGATTTAGCCTTGAATATGTCATCTAATGCTCTAATACCCTTCTTTAATGTTGTTTATAGTGATGAGAGCTTCATTGCTATGGTTTTAGATTTGTGAAAGAAGGTGTTTTGAGAGCTTGAAGAATATGGAAAGATGAAGAATCAAGGAATTGGTTTGGGAAAGAGGAAGAGGTGAGTATTTGATGCCTTTTGATCTAAGTTTTATGACTTTTGGTTTAGTTTTGAGAATTTTGGAATTTGCCCTGATTTTGTGGTAATTTCAAAATGCATGAATTGTCATGTGTTTTGAGGTGCAATTGGTGTTTTATTATGTTATATATTCATTGGAATTGGTTTGAATTGGTTTGGAACCTTGGAAAGTAAAGAATTTGCAATGTGGAGTTTAGGTTGTGACATTGTGTGACATGTTGTGGTTATTGTGAAAACATGTCAATGTGATGTGAATTTGGTTGATTTGGTGTTTCCAATGGATTCCTTGTGAAAATCTGTGTGGGAATGGTATTTGATGTGAATTTGGGAACCATTGGAAGCATTGGTGCAAAATTTGGAATGCTGCCCATTGAAACTCTGTTCTGGATAGTCTGTTTGTGTTGACGTTTTAAATGGGCAAATGGTCTCTAAAAATTCTGAAACTTTCTAGTCTTAAATTTCACATTCCAAGCTTCAAAATGGACATATAATTGGTGTCATTTCGTTTTGTGAACTGGGAGTTATGGTTTTCCAAAGTTTGACATTAAAACTGGGTGCAAATCTGGAACAGCAAGGGAATTTCGTGTAATTCTGGAATTGTGTGGTAATTTCTGGTAATGACACATATTTTTCCTATGAAGAGGACTTAAATATATTTCAATGGGCTTTGGGATCACCTTATTTCAATTTTTTTGGAATTAATTATGAATTTCCGAAGTTTCCTAGACTGCAGCCAGAAATTCTTGGCTGCAGCCAAAAGCCTTCTGTGCACGTTGGCTGCAGCCAACCCCCATTTTCAGTATTTTATGATTTTGAAAGGTGATTTCCAACCTAGTACTTCCCAATCCTTTAGGCCTTCATTGAGCTTATTATAGCCACCTAAAGGGTGTGAATGGTAACCAACCTTAAGTGATATGAAAGTAAAGATTTGGAATAGAGAATAACCCTATGTCCTTGCTTTGGTTATAGGGTTGCCCTGATCATGAGTAGCCGATGTTGGAGCATTTGTGGAAAGAACAAGTGTAGGGAACTTACCTCTTCTGCATGTATTTGATACTTGTGTTGGTGTATTGATGCATGAATTGCTTTGCTTGATTATGTGAAACATATATGAATGATTGTAGCTCTGTTTCTATTTATGCTATGGCTATGAGTATGTTGTTGAAACATTGAGCATGTAGATATGTCATTCTGTGAGTATGAGTTATGTATTGCAAGTAAGTCATGCATTAAACACTTATCTTGCATGCATATTGGTATTAGTTTCCTACTGAGATTCTCTCGAATCTCACCCTCCCCTACCAACATTTTAAACAGGGCAAGAGGCTTGAGGAAGGGGCAAGCAACCAAGGGCGGCAATGACTCCTTCAGGATATTGTTTTGGTAGTTGGTTATCCATATGGATTGGGATGATTGTATATGGTTTGGATGTATATTTGGTTATTTGGATGTATATTTGGAATGAGATTTTGTGTAATCCCTGTATGAGAACTTGTATATAGGCAAATGTACCCTGTGAACTTTTTAGTTAAGATATGGAACTCGGGGTTTGCCGGGATTATTATTGTGCACTCTGATGTTTATAATAAATGTGATTTATCTTCGCGAAGTAATTGTATTCGAAATGTGAATATGAGACCAGATGTATTAGATTTTGAAACGTATTTGAGCCAAACCTATCTCAAGGATGGGATTATAAATGAGTTTTGATTATTATTGGTCTCTATTTCATTGTAATCATGCATTTCGAATTATAATTACGAAGGGGGTTACACATTGCATGATCTATAGTTCAAATCTTGTGATTAGATAAATTATCGTTTTATGAAAATTCCCAGATTTATATTCTGTGTATCAGTCTGTGATGAGCTCCAATATTGCATATTGCTTCAGATGATGCCTTTATATGTATGTTCTTGTACCCATAATATCTTGTAACAATGTGGATTTGCAGGCCTTTTGCCTCGATTTCAACCTAAGGTCTCACATGAAAACACATTCACAAGAGAACTACTATGTCTGCAAATACCCAGATTGTGGAAAGAGATACGCTCATGAATACAAGCTTAAGAATCTCATTGCAGCACACCATAAAAAGGTTGGGCAATCTCTTACTATTATTATTCCTTGACCACTTAATCCATACACAATATTTTATGCTAATAGTTGCATGTCTTGTTTTCTTTGTTTTTTTTCCTTTTTGTCTGTCTAGTTATTAACATGACACAAGCATGCTCGGTTTGTGTATATCCTAAAATTGATACCTTTATAAGCGGATGGCATTATACCGTTATCAACGGTTCCTTGCACAGTTTATCTGCTTGGGTGTGGGTGCTCCAAATTAATAAATGAGCTGAAGTGAACTTGATATTAAAAGGCCAACATTTTTAAATAAACACACCCTTGTATTGTGTAGTTGGCATTTAAGGCCTTTTTTCCCCGTTAGTTTCATTTTTTTGCAAGATAGATTTAGGTAGATTTGTCATAATATGAACAAAAAATATCAAGTTTAATTTACTTTTGGGAACTGTATGGTTGTAGGGATTAAATGAGAATGGGGCACTTGGTTCATTATGTGCTTGCAAATCATTAACTATCTATTTATTCTTTTTTTATTAATTTTAATAAAAATCAGTTTTTATTCTATTTTTAGTTTTAATTTAATTTCTATTTCTTTGCATTGCATGTGTCAAACCGGTTTTGTTCCTATCTGATATCCATGATCATTCCTACTACAAGATGTGGATATCTAAAATCTTTGACTGCTCCAGTTGGGATGAAGTTAAGCATGTAGAAACGTTGATTTATGCAAGAGATTTCAGAATAATTAAATTTTCATTTTTATTCTTACAGAATGGAT
Source organism: Inga laurina (assembly GCA_963855925.1). NCBI lineage: Eukaryota > Viridiplantae > Streptophyta > Magnoliopsida > Fabales > Fabaceae > Inga > Inga laurina. Next base: position 11,223,979 of record OY979701.1, on the reverse strand, counting down.
CTATGGATCCGAATGGGACAAAGTATAATACTCCACCTTATGCCTCTGCATCATATGATCCTCGGCATGGTGATGAAAATGTTGCAGAGAATGCTCAGGCTAATAATATGAAGACTGAATGAACTTAGGTTTCATGTGTGAAACAATTTTTTTTTTTTTTTTCCATTTTAATTTTAATTTTTCTAATTTTCACTATTTGCTCCAGCCATAGGGAATCTATTGTTATACCTAGTATATTTTTGGAGCAGAATTATATATATATATATATATATCGTTTTCCTGTTGATAGCAGAATCGTTGTCTAGTTTAATTTTATAACTGATAAGAAGATGATGGTTTTAACAACATAGGGAATTTTGTTTGTTTAATTTGTTGGAGGAATACGAAAGAGTTTAGTGATCGATGGTGTTCATCATGGTCCTCATCGTAAAGATTTAAAAATGGAAGACAATTGTATCTATTTTCCGTGTCGGGCTTCAGATACTGGAAAATTAAAACAACAATGGAAGGGCTTTAGGGTTGGGAGGCATTGCGAGTCTGATAAAAACACAGATAATTATTTCTCATCAGATAGCATGTTTTCTTTAATTTCGTTCATACCAAGTCTTTGGTATTTCCAAGACTATTCCAAAAGCTTAGTGTTTCTAAGTCTCAAACATTAAGATTCCACCTCTTGATACCTCAATCACATTAATAATTATGTCTTACTTAACTCTAAACCTCAATATTAAAATTTGAGATGTTACAATTTGGGAATTTGAGTATTGCAATTAGCAACTACCCTATTTTCGTGTCGTTCAAATTCACTTTCTCACCAGTTGGCTCCGTGTTAGCTTCGGTTTGATTCCAATTTGACCCAGTATCCTGACCAGTTTAGTGGCCTGTCCGGGTTTAATAGCTTTGCTATTAAGTTGTTATCAATATTGATTATTATTGATATTAAATAACAGAATAATATAACTTCTTTTGTACTACCTCATCTCTTGCCAACATCTTATTTTTTTCAACTTTCGCTTAACATTATATTAGAAAGCATAATTTTTAAGTAAATTTCATTGTTCATAACAATAGTAGGAGACCTTCACATAATAATATTTTCCCACATCCCATTTAAGTTCGTTATTGCTCTGGGAGCTCTTTTATTTTTTATTATTTTCATTAAGATATTGTTTTCTGAATTAAAGGTGAGTCTGTGAATGTTTACAGGTTGAAGGATATTAACAATATATATGTTGACTAATTCAGAGGCCTACTTTATTTCTCCTTGTTTGTAGGACTTTTAATTCTGTAAATTGATTTGTGTCTTGCTTTTATAATCTTCATTTAGTCATTCTTTCTGGACAAAATTGCTTTCAAGATTAATTTTTGGTAAAAAATAAAGATAAAAAATAATTTCCAAAGCTAATATCTTTTTTCTCGAAACCTATATACAAAAATTGAAAAATAAAGTAAGAAAATATTTTCTTTAAATGTTTTTGTAGGATCATAAATGATAAGTGTAATACCCCGACTTTTGAGACTTGAGCTTAGAGAATAAGCCTGAGATTAGTGGATTGCTAAGCCCCGGTTTAGCAAGATTCCAAATTGTGATTAAGGGTTAATGACTCCAAAAGTGGATGTGGTTAGTGATAAATAACCCTTTTGGAGAATATGATGTGATTTCACACTCGAATGTGATTCGTATGTGTTGTGAGCAGCGCCAAAACCCTGTATTTGAGTTCAATTATGGATTAACATCCAAATTGACTTAGAATAGAGGGAAGAATTGAATGGGGTATTGTGTTGGAAATGGTGTCATAGAGTGTTTTGATGTCATTGAAATTGGTTTGGAACTTTGGAATGGAAAAGTTGCAATGTTAGGTTTTGAAATGTGAATTGTGTTAACATGTTGAGATTGTTGTGAAAACATGTCAATGTGATGTGAATTTGATTGATTTGGTATTTCCAATGGATTCCTTGTAAAAATTTATGTGGGAATGATGTTTGGTATGAAAATGGGACCGTTAGAAGCAAAGATGTAAAATATGAAATTCTGTCCAGTGAAACTCTATTCTAGGCAGTCAGTTTGTGTGAATGTTTTGAATGACCAAATGGTGTCTAAAAATTCTGAAACTTTTTAGTCTTAAATTTCACATCCCAAGCTTCAAAATGGACATATAAAGTGTGTCATTTTGTTTTGTGATCTGGGAGATATAACTGTCCAAAGGTTGATGTTGAAACTGGACTCTGTTTTGGGGCAGTATGAAGTTTGGTGTAATTCTGGAATTGTGTGGTGATTTCTGGTAATGACCAATATTGTTCCAATGAATAGGACTTAAATAGCTTTCATTTGGCTTTGGAATCACCTCATTTCAATTTTTCTAGAATTATTTATGATTTTTCAAAGTTTGGGCAGAAAATCTGAAAATGTGAATTATGACATCATCTCAATAAAAGATGACATCAGCATGGAATTAAATATTTTCTCATCATCTTCAGCTCTCATTTCTGTCGTGCTGAATCAGCAGAAACTAGTGAGAGAAATTTGAGAGCTCTTAGAGAGAGAAAGAGGAGAAATCTCACAAGGTAAGCCGATTTCTTTGACGATCTAGCTTATAATGCGTATAACCTTGCTCCTAAGCTTCTCTTTCATGTTCTTTAAGGTGTTGGAAGCTCAATTTTCATGGTTAAGAAGGGCTAGGGTTTCAGGTACTCTTGAGAAAAGCTAGTGGGAGCTTGAGGTAACTTCCAAACTCTTGTGTATTGACTATTCTGGCTGCTGTGGACAATTTAATCGGTGAAATTTCACCGGATTGTCTTTGTTTGTAAATTTGGAAAATGGGTTGGCCTAGGTGTTATGCTGCCTAAATTGATACTAAATGGTAGTTGTAACCTAATGGAATAGTCAATAAAGTGGTTAGGAGTAGAAAGGAACGCGTTTACGGAGCCGAAACCGAAAAACCTCAATTTTTCTCGGAGTACTTGTATATTTCGGTTATGGATGTATATTGGCCTTAGAGATGGATTTTCAATGATTTTATGATTCCATTGACTTCAGCAGCAAAAATTAGGTGGGCTTACAGTTGGTCACTTTTTCGGAAAAGGCCGAAAAAGCATAATTACGAAAACACCCCTGAAACCCTTAAAGTGGGGCTGCTAAGGGTAAATTTGTAAATTGAAATTGAATTTGATAATTCTGAGTTTGGAAATGGATTCCTTGGGCGAAAATATATTAGGATGGCCCACGTTAGAATTTCAAAAAAAGTACAGTCGGATTGGGTACGGCCGGGTCGGGTCCCCTGGGGTATTTTAGTAATTTTTCAAGATAGACTCATATAACCCCCAGAAACACTATGGAAGTGTCTAAATGGTATATTTGGAATTGTAGGACCGAGTTGAGAGCTCGTGTCACTGGCACGCAAATCGAGGACAAAAGACTGGAGGTAGGGGACTTACCTTACTTGCATGTATTTGATATATTTGCTTGTGTAGTGATGTATGTGATTGCTTTACTTGATTGTGTAGAGCATTTTTGAATAAATGAAGCTTTGTTTCTGTTTTGCTGTGGCCATAGTTTTGTTACATGAAACATTGAGCATGCAGAAATGTCATTATGGGGCATACATTTAGTTAAAGCTAACATGTTATAGACATAGCATCTATCATGCATGCATTATGGTATCTGTTTCCTACTAAGATTCTCTCGAATCTCACCCTCCCCTACCAATAATTTAGATAGGCGAATACAGAAGGAATGCAGAGATCAGAGACGAGAACTACACGAGAGGGGATTGCGATAGTGGAACGAAGACGGGAAGATGTCTCCGTTTTACTGGAATGGGTTTAGATACCCTAGTAGCCTTGTGCGGCTACATTATTTGAATTTATCAGGTACGAACCCCTCAGGGGAAATTATGTAATTATGTACATATTATCAGTATATTCATGCTAATCCTGTGTTGCCCACCGAACCGCATATCGTTTTCCGCAAATACTCTGGTAAAGGTGAAATAAAGATAAGGGTGTGACATTTTGGTATCAGAGCTGCAGTTTCTGGCAAAGATGGATTTTGCTAGGATGGTGGCAGTAGTTGCTGCCTTAAGTCATAGAGAATGACTTGGTTGTTTGTGGTATACACATTAAAGTCTTTGCTAATTGTGGATATATGAGAATTGTGGGCTATGTGTATACATTATTTGGTTATGCTGTAGTGGCGAATCATTGTGGAATTGAAGGATATAATGGTTCGCCCGAGAATTTGATGTGTAGACCCAGAGGTGGAGGTAATAAGACCCATCATCTAATTTGAGAATGGATGAAATGATTTCCAGGTATGTGAAATTAAGGGTCTAGGTCTCGGGATGAGCCTAGATGTTGGGTGTGAAAGCCCAGGTGGTGTGATATCACTGGCCATGTCATACTGGATTTGTGTGTTCAAAGGCCCTAAGACCTAGGGGACTAGTGTGCCTTAGGCTGGTAAAGATGTTTGAACTTGTGTTGGGGTTGATGATGCTCCATGGAAATCAGGGAAGTGAATTCCCAGTTCAACTGTGGCTATAGTTTTGTTGCACGAAACATTGAGTACGTAGATATATCAATGTGTTAACATGAGTTTATGTAATGCAAGCATGTCATGTATCAAGCACTTATCTTGCATGCATATTGATACTGTTTTCTTACTGAGATTCTCTCGAATCTCACCGTCCCCTACCAATAATTTAGTCAGGAGGAGATAGAAGATACGTTGAGAACAAAGAAAAGATCTGTACGAGGGGATTGCGGTAGTGGAACGAAGACGAGAAGATGTCTCCGTTTCACTCGGACGGGTTTAGACACCTTGGTAGCCCTGTGTGGCTACATTGATGGTAATTATTATGTATGAACCCCTATGGGAAGTTTCTGTAATCGAGCACTTTTTATCAGTATATTTATGCTATTCCTATGTTGCCCACCAAACCGCATATCATTTTCCGCAAATACTCTGGTAAAGGTGAAATTAAAATAAGGGCGTGACAGTATATATTTTACATGTAACTTTGATAATATTGGAAAGTCACTCCAATGGATTGGGAGGTATTGTGAATCTGATAAGAAGATGGATTGTTATACTTGTGAAAGCTTGATCTCCAAAAGGTTGCTTTATTCAATTTGGTTCATACCAGGCTTTTGATAACTCTCTAACATATTTTGAGGCATTATTTACTTGGTGAGAGTATTTTTTAATTAATATTTTATACTCGAAAGTCTTGTTGAATTTTGCAGTTGAGCCCTTTAATTTGAAAATCTGTAAAGTCAGCATCCTGAATAGTATGACGAGATTTAATTTAATTTTGTGAAGAATATTTTTCATTTGGTGAATAGTTCATAGTCAAAACTTGAAACACCAATTAGAGTTATTTAACTATTTAAGAACATTCTCTTTCCTAAAAGATTGGTTATAAGGAAATAATGATTTTCCTTGAAACTTTAGAAATCCATAGCAAATTCGATATAACTCCAAAGGTTAAAAGCTCTAGTTCCAGCCCTTGAAAATAATTGAGGGAAAATTGAGACCCAAGTTTATTTTTGTCCCATTAGGTTCAGAAACACCCATTTATCAAAACAGCCTCATTTTCCCTATATTCTGGGTCATGTTAGAAAAATCATATTTTTTATTTACACATCCAAAACTTATGAAATATGACTCATTTTAAAGGTCTGAATGTGTATTATAGTAATGCCAAACTTCATAACTTAGTTCAAACATTTTCCCTGTCAAAGTTAAACAACAACCAACATAACCTAATTGTGTGACTAATTGTTTTTAATTGGTGGATAGATGGTTCAGTCACAGTTGATAGCCAAAATTCATTATAAAGGAAGTTGTATGTATTTTTCGTTTTATCTTCAATCCTTAATATAAGAGCTAGTTGACTATTTTTGGTAAATCAAAAAAGTTAGTTATGTTTGTTATTTGTAGCAAACATAAGTTGGTTTTCCTAAAATACCCTCTTTTATTATGACTACTTTTGGATAGAAACTCGTTAATGTGTGGAACCGATAATGATACTTTGGGAAAAAATTATAAATTTGGGAAACAAAGTGGATTGAGGTATTATATTAAGACCATATTCAATCTCCAACTAGCTTTTATATTATAATGAGAAAAATTCTATAGAATTGTGCAAATAGATTTACCCAAACTAAGTTATAAAGTGTTTTTTTACTTTTCTTTCAATCTTTCTACTTCATCCCATCTGTGTTGTCCTCTTCCTAAAAAAAAGAATTTGAAGAGCTTTTTCCCATGGTATACTCATTTAATCACAGAACCTTATAATATATGCAAATTTTTAGCAGTGCTGTATTTAGGTGCATGAACCCACACAGAAACATGCTTCCACCAAATAATGAAAGTAATGACCAAAAAAAAGAAAGAATATTCATCATAAACTGCTGTATCTTTCATAATTGCTGCTTGACTTCAATAGTAAGTATGCTGTGTAACATCTCAATGCAGTAGTTAGTATGTAGGACTTCACACTAATGTTATAGTCCGAATGCATAATTCATAAATGTAGGAAAAGAAGTAATTAATTAAGAAATAATAAAAAATGAGATATATTTTTATAAGTAATGATGGAATAGAAATTAATAGTTAGTAGATCTCACAATATCAGGAAATATCAAGTATTAGTAGATTAATTTCTCATATAGAAGATAATTAGTAAATATTCATAGATATCTTTATATCAGAAAATAATTAGTTAATTCCAGTAAACCTCGTCATATCAGAAGCTATATCTTCTATGGAATCATCTATAAGAGTTATTTTAAATTGAAATAGTATATCTTAATTGTTAGATCTCATGTTTTGATGATAACAAAGAATATTATGAAAAAGATTTGATTAATAAGTAATAACAGGAAAGAGCATCACTTGAAGTAAGCATTGGAGTAATGAAGAAAGGCTAAGAGAAAAAGCTGAGAAACTTGATCAGAAGCAAGTTTTCTAGAGCATTACTCGAGTAAGTACTCGAGTAATGAGACAGAAACTTGAAGTAACCAGAGACACCTTCGAGTAACCTGCCAACGTTACTCGAGTAAGTACTCGAGTAATAGTGTAAATGATTTCAAGTTGCTCTCGGCCTGCCAATGTTACTCGAGTAGCTACTCGAGTAACCAGGTAAATCACTTGCAGTTGCTCTCGGCCTGCCAATGATACTCAAGTATGTACTCGAGTCCCCTGTTCCAAGAAATGTGTTGCTCTCGGAATTTTCAACCCTGCCAACGTTACTCGAGTAACTCACTGTGGTAAGCAAAAACCTGAAGGTAGTACTCGAATAACTTGATCTATTTTTATCTCACTTTACTCGAGGCACTACTCAAGTATACAGGTATTTAATGACTCATTTAAAGTGGATTACTCGAGTATGTACTCGAGTATGCAGAGTTATTTCTCAAGAAAAACCTCAAGTCATTACCCGAGTAAGCTATGCACATAAATTGAGTTTACTCGAGTATGTACTCGAGTAACTAGGTAATCAAATTTGAAGTGCTCTCGGCCTTGAAATCCTGCCAACATTACTGGAGTAAAGCATCGAGTAACCAAAAGTTTATTTGAAGGTTTACTCAAGTTGGTACCCGAGTAACCTATGAAGAAAAGAGTGCATTACCCGAGTAGGTACCCGAGTAAACAACTATTTCCAAAGGTTTGAAATTTTGTTTATTCCATGCACTACCCGAGTAATCTTATATTTGCTTATTGACTTGCAGTTTATGAAAGTTTTCCCGATGATACTCGAGTATGTACTCGAGTAAACTTTAATGAATATTCGAGTATGCAAACCCAGAAATTCATAAATCATTCCAACGTTCATTGTTTTGTTTCCTATATGATTAACCTTTCATTGTATTAGTATTCTTAGTATATTTACAGATAAACAATGAAGAGATCTTACCAAATAAGGAAAGTCAAAAGCAACGTTCAAATGCCACCTACCGCCAACGGATATTTTTCAAATACTGGAAAAGTCAACAGTGGTTGCGCACTCTCCAACGGACGAGAAGAAGATGTTCCAACGGTCACTACCAACACTCCTATATATATGGGAACATCTAAACAGAGAAAAAACAATAAGAATACAAATGAACGTATCATCAAGTTCATTACTCTGTTTTTACGTTATATTTGTAATTCTATGCTTCAGTGATTCTTATTCACTCTTGAGAGAGATATTTCATTCAAACTCAATATTTGTTATTGAGATAACTTAAGGTTGTGGAACCTTGAGTTGGGAATGGATTACAACTTGTAAGGGGGAGCAAGTGTCCAGGCGAAGGAACTTGCTTGTACTGAGGTGCCAAGAACCCACTGAATCTTGAAAGTTATAGTGAAACACTCAGAGAAGCTCTGAGGACTGGACGTAGGTCAAAGTGGTTGTGGCCAAACCAGTATAACTCCTGGTGTACACTTCGGTGATATTTCTCCTTACTCCTTACTGTTTTAATTTCACCGTTAAATTTTATATTTGCAACGAATTTTTTAGTATCACCCAATTCACCCCCCTTCTTGGGTGAAACGCTTGCTCTAACATTAATAATGAAAGACAAGCGTATCTATTTTACGTATCAGCAAAGTTACCACAACAATTGAAAGGCATTAGGGTTGGGAGGTATTGTGAGTCTGATAAAAAGACAGATTATTATGCATGTAAAGCATTGATCTCATCAGATAGCATGTTTTCTTCAATTTGGTTCATACCAAGTCTTTGGTAGCTCTAACATATTGAGCTACGCATTATTAATTGAAGGCCAAACACTTAATACATGAGTGTGCTTTTCATGTGAATTTGTGGAGGATATAAAGTCTATAAAATTGGAGTAGCTGAGTCCTTTAATTTGAAAATTTGTAGAACTTAATTGTGTAAGGGATGTTTTTCATTTGGTGGATGATTCATTCATGTTGTTCGTATAATTATTCATTTGAATATGAAGCGTTTAGAGGACTGTTTAAATTTTACGTATTTCAATAAAAAGTAGGTTACAACACCACCTAACCAGGTAATTATATTACCTTTTAACTTCAAAATATACACCTTGATCCAGAGCCGAATGCTCAAAGCAACAATAAAAGCAGAGAGGAGCGATGTGAATCTCATACTTCATAACAATAGTGGGAGACCTTCACATAATAATATTTTTCCGCATCACAAAATAATGTGATAACAAAAACAAAATTATATACTAGTAGTAAAATTTTCTTCAGAACAATATCTTAAGGAAAATTATAAAAAATAAAAATTGTGACTTGTTCCCTTTTTTTATTTTTATTAATTTAGTAACTTGTGCCAAATTTATTTTTTAGATTAATTTTTGCAAAAAGACGTGAAAGAATGAAATACAAAAATAATTATAAAAGCAGGTCCCCCCCCCCCCCCCCCGGGGTGGTTCTTTGGAGAATCACCTAACAAATTTTATGAATTAAAGGTTTTTTTTTTTTTGGTTATGAATCTGTTAATGTTTATAGGTTGAAGGATCTTAACAATATTATGTTGACTAATTCAGAGGCTACTTTATATCGTACTTTAATTCTCCTTGTTGATCAGGACTTTCTAATTCGGTAAACTGATTTGTGTCATGCTTTTATAATCTTCATTTAGTCATCCTTTCGGGACAAAATTACTTTCAAGATTAATTTTTGGCAAAAAAATAAAGATAAAAAAAAAATTCAAAAGCTACTATCTTTTTTCTCGAAAGCCATATACACAAATTGAAAAATAAAGTAAAAAATATTTTCTTCAAATGTAGGCCTCGTCAGATCAAAAGTATTTAAAACTGTTGCCTTTTAAAATAGGAAAATACATAGGACATGTTCATTATAACTATTTCGTTAAGTTCTTCAATCACACAGGTGACCACGTATCCTATTTTTATCATATGAATTTATTATTAAATGATAATAGCAGTAGTGTATGGGCACAAATTGAAGATGATGTCTTTTGTTTGATTCTACAACGTTTATGTCTCACTGATTACCTTCGAATCCAAGTTTTTTGTTCAAGTTGGCGATCCAATATCCCTAGAATCATTGTTAACAAGTATTGTCTTCCATTAACTGAACTCCCACTTGTTTTTCTTCAAACAAAACACTCCAAATACTTTTCATTCTTCAACCTCTCCACAAAAAGTGTCTCACCTTGTTCAGGAATATCTCCAAATTTTATTCGCCTCTGTTACGGCACAACAAAAGGTTGGTTGATCATGGTTGATGAAAAAGTTTCCCTTTTTACGGATAAATGTGTTCGAAGCATCTTTTTCTTCAACGCCGTAACAAAAGCTGAGGTTATGATGCCATCTAGGTTACAATGTGAAGGTGTGCTTAGAAAAGTTGTGGCGTCAGCAAAACCTAGTGACCCAAATTGTGTTGTGGCATGTCTCTTTCTGCAACCTATGCTTGCACTTAGTTGCATTTCTGATGATGAGTCATGGACTTTTATCAAAGAATCTGACGAAAAAGAATGGGTATCTTCAAGGAAATAGAGATTCTTGATGGGAAACTGTATGTTTTGAACCAAATAGTGTTTGAAAGACGGCAATCACATATAATTGTGTGTGATCTTCAAAATAAACCTATAAAGCCTAAATTTTTAGGAGCTAAGTGATTTAGAATCTTTAGACGCCTCAAGTTAAACGAAAGTATGCAGTGAATGGCGTAATTCGAGTTGTGTTCTCTTAAGGAGCCTTTTATTTAGTTTTTAAGCTAAACTAAGTGACAAAAACATTGAGATGGTTTTGAAATTGTTTTGAACCCAAACTACTATTTTTTTGGGGGTTTTGAGAAATTGTTAAGATAAGTAATGAAATTTGATTTAAGCAAATTAATGAGGAATGCTTCTTGGAAAATGGAATATAGGTTATCCATATTCAAAATAATTTGAGAGTTAAATTACTCGACTACCCGACTGATTGTCAGAGGATCGTATCTCAGTACCCGACTGATTGTCAGAGGATCGTATCTCAGTAAAATTCCTCTCTTGCCCCTCTCGGGCTTTAGTGCTGCTGGATGGGCCTGGTGTTGTGCTCAAAACTTTCTTCCCTTTCTTCCTCTTATACACTTGACCCCAATCCTTCAGTCTGACAAGCCCATCACAGGTATACTTTTTCATCAGTCATGAATTGGTTGAAGTTAAAGCATTCAGGAAGCTTATTCATACTTGATCATGATACCAGTATATGATAAAGGATCGCAGTTTCTTGGAAATTTGTAGTCTTTTTGGCTTCCTTGTTTCCTATTTCATTTTAGGGTTTAGGGTGAAATATTTTTGTGGAGTTTAGAAGGAAATATTCAAAAAACAGGTTTAAAATGGTGGCACTTCTAAAAGAAGCGTCCACTAGTTTCACTTGCAAATGCGAATAGATTTAAAGAAATGGAAATGAAGAATGAAAACTGAAAATGTTTTCAGAAACCCAAGTTACCCTTTAGTTTGCCCTTGCACTCTTGTGATTGCTATCTGATGCTGGAAAGCCTAGTTTTATGGTGCTAGGAGAGTCTGCCGATTAGATCTTAAGTATTTTGCAACTGTTCATATGGTTTCAAGTTATTGCTTGTGTTCATTTGCCGACTTGGTGTGACTGAAACTTGAACAAAAATCGATTTCAAGCGTCGTATAACTTTGGAAAACGATCTTGACTTGAACTGGTTCATGAGGGAGTGTGACATTATTTGCATGAAATAGAAATAGATTGATGGTAGTTGGGTTTGAAGTTTTATCACGTGAGTGTGTGTGTATTTATCGATGGGGAGAATCTATTAACATTGACTTGATTAGCAAAACCTAACCCTAGAAGTAGTAATCTAATTCATTTTAAAATTTTAAAAGCTAAACAGAAGATCCATCATGCTGTTGCTTTTTGATATTCACTCCATTGTTTAGAATCACCAGAAATAAAGAAGTATGAAATCAAGAGTTCTTCATATATAGTCTGGCCTAGATAGTTCTTCAAGAACTTGTTCAGCATCAGACCACCAATATCATATTTCTTTTGAATTATTATAATATCTCACTGTATGTTTTGTCTGTATATTGCCCCCTGCTTCTCTCCCTCCCTCCCTCTCACACACATGCACACACGCTTAATAGTTCTTGTTGCAAGTTCTCGTTCACTTTTTGAGTAGCTTACACTTGTCCTCTTTCTTGTTTGCTGCCCTACCTCATATTTTGGCTGGTATTTGACCTGATCTACACGAGTTCAGATGATCTACCTTTGTGGGGTATGCTGAAAACCGCCCTTATCTCCTTCCATTTATTGGTATGATTTACCCTTAAGGGTTTGTTGGGGAGCTACATCCTGATAAGAACAGTGATAATGGCAAGCATGTCCTTTACACACACAAGAACATTGTCATTAAATACAATCAAGATCAGGTCAGTAGTGTTTTGAATACTTTCTAATTCTAATATTAGGAAGGGTCTAGGGAGCCATGAAGCGCTGTGCTTCGGTCTGATTTTTTTGCAGATTATTCACGCGAATCTCACTCAAGAGGGCCCCAAGCCTCTGGAGGGTGTCAGAACTTTGGACATGACATATTCTGTCAAATGGGAACCTACTAATGTCACCTTTGGGCGTCGCTTTGATGTCTACCTAGATTACCCTTTCTTTGAACATCAGGTTAAAACGATTGCAGTAAATTTTGCATTTGGATTCAGTTTTTGTTGGATCTTTCATTGTCTTTGAGTGTTCAAATTCATGTAGCTCTTCCATTGGCTTTGTCAATACATGAATTTAAGTTCCTCTGGCTTTTTGCAGATACATTGGTTTTCCATTTTTAACTCTTTCATGATGGTCATCTTTCTCACTGGGTTGGTGTCAATGATATTAATGGCGAACTTTGAGAAATGATTATGCCAAATATGCTCGAGAAGATGATGATTTGGAAACCCTGTTGATGCCTTTCAGACTTATTTATCACCTGTTTGTTGAATATATAAATTATTTCTTCCCAGAAAAAGTGGAGTGTTTCTGAATGTGAATTTTTGTTTAACAAAAATATTTATAGGAGAGAGATGTTACTGAAGAATCTGGTTGGAAACTTGTGCATGGTGATGTTTTTCGGCCTCCTCGCAATTTAGTTATTCTTTCAGCTGTTGTTGGCACTGGCGCTCAGCTAGCATTGCTTGTTCTTCTTGTCATCTTGTTGGCAATTGTTGGGATGTTGTATGTTGGGTATGTGACTCCTTAAACGTCCTGGTATATTTGTCTGCTTAATGATTTTATCAATGATGGTGTGATTGTGCACAAAATGTGCTAAACTACTATGTTCATGTCCCCTTCATTTTTCCGCTTCATTGTTATGTACATTCCTTCAATGCTATTGTGTCTCAGGCGAGGAGCAATTGTCACAACCTTCATTGTATGTTATGCCCTCACATCGTTCATTTCTGGTTATGTGAGTGGGGATTGTCACAACCTTCATTGTATGTTATGCCCTCACATCGTTCATTTCTGGTTATGTGAGTGGGGGAATGTACTCAAGACACGGGGGTAAGCATTTGCAAAAAAAGTTGCTGCAATCTCTCCTCAAGCTTGCTTTGGTGACTTTATTACAACCTTTGTTCTGAGTGCTGTGATAACCATTCTTTTCCTTTTTTATAGGTTAAAATTGGATTAAATCCATGATTCTTAGAGCATCTCTTTTCCCATTTCTGTGCTTTGGAATTGGGTTTGTCTTGAATACAATCGCTATATTCTACGGGTCTCTAGCAGCAATCCCGTTTGGCACAATTGTGGTTGTGTCTGTCATTTGGGCTTTCATCTCTTTCCCTCTCGCACTTCTGGGCACAGTTGTTGGAAGAAACTGGAGTGGTGCTCTAAATAATCCCTGTCGTGTAAAGACCATCCCACGTCCTATTCCTGAGAAGAAGTGGTACCTCACACCGTCTGTAGTTTCTCTGATGGGAGGACTGCTACCGTTTGGCAGCATTTTCATTGAGATGTATTTTGTGTTTACATGCTTCTGGAATTACAAGGTGAGTTAAAACCCAATGAATTGTGTGGGTAACAAGGTTATTTTCCTATGTTTTTGGTTAGAAAGCTTATGTTTCTTGTCAAAAACCATTTTATCCTAAGAAAAGCTTAAGAATTAAGGGCTCAAGTGAAGGCCTAAGACCGGCTCATATTTCTATCATGTCCCCACACCTTTATGTGTGATTAAGCACATCAATACTTTTTGTTGAAGTTTCAATCTAGTTTTGGTTAGAAGCTTTGATGCTATTTGATCCAAAAAGTTTAAGCTATATTAGGTAAAGGTTCATGCTATTTTCAACATGTTCCTTCTCGCTAATAGAGCAGAGAAACTGTTATCCTTATTTAAAAAAAAATTCTTGAACTGGCCAATAGTCTTCAGAGTAATCAAATTATTTGTGTGAAAGTAGTGTAAACAAACGTGCTCTGTGAGTTGTGTTTTGCACTTGGCTTATGTGTGTTTTTATTTCCTCTTTTATTTTTTTTGTGGCTAACAGGTGTACTATGTCTATGGCTTCATGCTGCTGGTGTTTCTGATTCTCATTATCGTTACTGTTTGTGTGACAAATGTGGGGACATACTTCCTGTTGAATGCTGAGAACTAGCACTGGCAATGGACTTCTTTCTTTTCCTCTGCGTCAACTGCCGTTTATGTGTATCTGTATTCAATATACTACTACTACGTGAAGGCAAAGATGTCAGGCTTCTTCCAAACTAGCTTCTACTTTGGATACACCTTGATGTTTTGTCTTGGACTTGGAATTGAAAGCCGTAATTTAGAATGCAGGGATTGGTCTTTATATAATCTGGATAGTTAGCCAAATATGAGACTCGTTACTTTTTCAACAGTTTTATATATATAGTTGTTACTCTAGTGAAGAACACTCATGTCCGATCCCCTTGTAGTTGGTTTAGCTATTCAGAGTATGCGGAGGGGGATGAAGTCTCGGATATGAATTTTGTACCAAAATCTGAATATTCTTCCTATTTGTTCTGTTCGTTCGCTCTTCATTCGTCTTTGCGTTCCGGTCATATCTTCAATTTATTTCACTTGCTCTCCTTGAATACTCAAATATTTAACCTATCATTTGAATGATTAATAAATATGAGAATATTTTAGTATTTTTTTAAAAAGAATTAATGTTATGTTCTGAAAAATTAGGTCGCTTGAGGAAAATAACCAAATAAATATATCATATTATCCTGAAAGTTTTTTCCGAAACGGTTTTGGGTTTACATAGTTTTTTGTTTTACTAAAACAGTACTCTCTCCCGTCTTTAATAATTAGATTAAATTAAGAAATTTAGTTAAGTTAGTTTATATGACATGTATTTACTAAACGCCTTTTTCATTTTCTTTAGTTCCTTCTTTTCCTCTCCTTCTTAATTATTGTTGAGGAATCATTAATAGTGGTAATTAAAAACTGAAAATATGTCTTATATTGAGAACCAAAATTAGTTCTTTAAATATGTTTTATATTAAGAGTCTAAATATGT
Organism: Inga laurina; assembly: GCA_963855925.1. Taxonomy (NCBI): domain Eukaryota; kingdom Viridiplantae; phylum Streptophyta; class Magnoliopsida; order Fabales; family Fabaceae; genus Inga; species Inga laurina. The sequence continues at coordinate 11,208,503 of OY979701.1, read as the reverse complement.
CTTATATTAAAGACTGAAGGAGTATTATAGTCTCTTCACATTTAAATATAACTAGCATCTACCTTCATGTGCAAATGAAATAAGCTGTCAAAGTTTCATGGTCTTTTGGCGAAAAAAGTTTTATGGTCTCCTAAAATGTTCAATTCAAACACTAGTCATTTTGGTAAGGATATTTCTGTTTTTTTTTCCCTTTTAACCAAAAATATTTTCTAAACCATATTTGGGATATTGTCCCAATTTCTCAATCGGGAAAAATCACCATTAAAAATTTTATTGTTGGGAAAAACTTAATAAATTTTTACATTTGTATACCTCTGCAAAACTTTATACACTTATAGAAATAAAGTATTAATACTTTGATTTAAGTCATTCTTACAAAGAAATTTTGTAATGGGATGACCTATGGACTGCCAGTTCAACATATTTGGTCAATTAACTATCAAAATTAAATGAGATAACGGCCAGACAAAAATTACTCTAGTTTTTATACTTCCAGACAAAGTTACCTCCAAAAAACTTCGGAGCAAAACTGCCTATGTGAAAACTTCTGAGTGCTTAACCCGAATCCTTGTTAATACAATTTTCTTTTTCCTCCCACGCTCATACTCTATCTCTAGAAAGCTCCTTAAACCCTTGGGGGTCCAAAAGCCCTCACATTGTTGTCCGTCGTAGTTAGGGATGGAAATAGGTCAGGCCTATTTTCATAAGGCCTAGCCTACAGGCCTACAAACCTGAACTATTTAACTTTTTTAAATTTATATTATTATATAAGTATATATAATATCATCTAAATACTTTTATAAATTATTTATAAATTTACCAACTTAACATTTTTTCTAATTTTCACATCTCATCATCATTACACTCAATTATTGCTTTCGCATCAATCATTCATCTTACCTCTCTTCTCTTCAATCGCTCGAGATGACGACGCTAACTCACTCACTCTCCCCTAATTTGGTTGTCCACTAAAACATAATAATTGCTATGAGTTTATTTTAATGCCAAATGAAATATTATAATCTTAGTAAGAGGATTTTGTGCAATTTATGTGGGAAGAGTAAAAGAGGTAAATTCTAGTTTTAAATGTTGCTTGTTATACTGGGTCAATTTTAAAAAATATATTTCATTAGTTAACATACGATTAGTTTTTCTTATTCCTATTTGCTCAAACAATTGTTATCTCTAGACATTCTTTTTTTTTTCTTAGTAAGCCCTAATATCACGATCAGAATGGATGTTAATATTTTAAGACATAATGTAGGATTGTAAATAAGTGTGAACTGTTATATATGAATTTGGATGCATAGGCTTTAAAGGTTATTTAAAGGCATACATTTTAAGTAGGCCTTTAAACAGGCTTCAGCCCTTGTCAGGCCTTTTGAAGGCCCAAGCTCAGCCCTAAAATAAAGCCTACATACAGGCTCAGCTCAAGCTCAGGCTTTGAATCTTTGATGTAGGTCTAGGCTTATTTAGGTAAAGCCTAGCCTAGTCTATTTCCACCCCTAGTCATAACGGCCATGGCTTCTACCACTCTTCACCTTCGCTATTCCTCAAACCCTCCCCGGTCTCCATCAGTCATTCTCGGCAACCTCCTCCACCTCAGCCCCACCACTATTCCATCTAACTCGGCATGCCGCTTCATTAGTACCACCGTCATTTTCTTTAATTCCTTCTCCTTTTTAATTATGGTTGAGAATCATTAATAGGAGTAAATTAAAAAAAAACCGAAAATATGACTTACATTGAGAACCAAAATCAATTCTTAGAACATATCTTATATTAAAGACCTAAGTATGTCTTATATTAAGAATCAGAGGAATATTCTAGTCTCTTCATATTTAAATATAACTAGAATCTACCTTCATGTGCAAATGAAATACCATATCAAAGTTTCATGGTCTTTTGGAGAAATTTTTTTTTTGTTCCCCTAAAATGTTCAATTCAAACACTAGTCTTTTTGGTAAGAATATTTCTGTTTTTTTCCCTTTTAACCAAAAAAAAAATTCTAAACAATATTTGGGACATTGTCCCAATTTCTCAATTGAGAAAAACCCCCATAAAAAATTTTATTGATGGGAAAAACTTAATAAATTTTTACATCCGCATAACTCTGCAAAATTCATATGTTTTTATCAAAATTCTGATTTAATATTAATACTCTGATTTAAGTCATTCTTACGAAGAAACTATGTAATTGGAGGGTTTTTCCCAATTTTCTCAAAATTCAATGACATCTAATTTCTATATTTTTTCACATGCATATGTTTTTATCAAAATTCTGTAAAAGTATGGGTTTGAGTGTGCTTAAAATATGCAGTTTTGCATTTCACTAAAGAAAATTCTTCTTACAAATTTATCCAGTAAAATACAAAATCACTTAAGTGGACAACTACTTATTTAAATAAGTTAATTAATGTGTTGGCAAAAAAAAAAAAAAAGAGTTAATTAGTCATCACATCTATTAGATGGTGTAAATTCAGCTGACTCGCCGCCCAAAATCGTTGGCCCAAAAAACAAAAACCTTACGGGCAAGTGGCATGAAAGCTTTTTAGGGGCGTGATTTTGTCCTAGTTATTATTCCAGTTAATTTTAACTATTGATTAACTAAATATGTTAAGCTGACAGTCCACATATTATTTACATAATTTTTGTTAAAGTGCAAATTTTCCTCAGATGAGTATGTGTCATCTACTTCATTTTTCGTAAAGTTAAATTTTAAATTTTAGGATAAATTTGCATTTTAAAAAAAAATAATGTAGATGCCATGTAAATTATCAGTTCAACATATTTGATCAATTAAAAATTAAAATTCATTGAGACAATGGCTAAAATAGAATTTCTCTCTTCTCGACGCTCTCCATCAATATTGCCCCGAAAAACTATTGGGGCTAAAATTGATTATTGAAAATTTCAGGGGTAAAATTGCCCTTAACCCCAATCCTTGTTAGTACTACCTTCAGTTCTAAATATAAGATAAAGTTAACTTTTTTTGGAGAGATTAAGGAAGCTAAATAAGTTATTTAATCATATCATATGTTATATATCCTTAGATTATATATTAATTTATTAGTCAAACTAATTAGTTTAAAGAAAAAAATAAACATATAAATACTCTAAAATAATTTAATTAACTTCTTTAATTTTTCTAAAAAAATCAACTTTATCTTATAATTAAGATAGAAGGAAGTACCATTTCTCCATCCTCCCTTGCTCATATTCTCTATCTCAAGAAAGCTCCTTAAACCCTTGGGGTCCAAAAGCCCTCACATCGTCGTCTGTCTTAGCAGCCATGGCTTCTACCTCTCTTCACCTCTGCCGTGCCCTCAGAAGCCTCCCCGGGCTCCACCAGTCGTTCTCGGCGACCTCCTGCACCTCTGCCCCGCCGCTTTTCCATCTAACTCGGTACGCCGTTTCATCAGCACCACCGTCACCGCAACCGCAATCCCCGACTCTTCTCGCTCATTCCCGAGCATTCAGATCCTCTTCCGTATCTCTTTTGTCTGTTCGATCCCCGTCTGTCAATAATTCTGATGAGATCGGCCCCGATACTATTCTTTTCGAAGGTTGTGATTATAATCACTGGCTTATTGTCATGGCCTTTCCCAAGGACAACAAGCCCACTCCTCAACAGATGGTTGAGTCTTATGAGCAGACGTGTGCCAAGGGTTTGAATATCTGGTTTTTACTTCTCTCTCACTGACGCCTTTGTGGGTTGTGTAAATATGGCCTTAACCAGTAACATAACTTTATGGGAAATGAATTTTCTTTCATGGCTTTGAATGACTATCCCAAAAACATTTTGGCTTGGGATTTTCAATTTGACAAAAGTTAAGTAGATTTTTGACCAGATGTTTACTAGAAAGTTGAAAATGTAAGAATGTCTTCTTAATGACATATGCTTTGATCCTGTTCTTTTTGAGCTTGTGAGCTCTCTCGGTAATATAAATATTTTTTGAAAGGAGTCTCTCAAGTGTAACATGGCTTGACTCACTGTCTGAAATGGCTTCTAATTGACTATTGATTTAAAAGAACTGTAACTGTTCTGGTGCTTTTGTGATGTATCTTAGGGTTCTTTTCCTTGTTATGGTGGTACTGACTCATTTTCCTTGATTTTACATGACAAAACTATGCCTTTAGAAGTATATGTGGTTCTTAATTCTCTTTTGCATGCTAAAACTTTTCACAATTGATTGGGTTTAATTATTTTGATTCTTATTATGTTTTAGTACTCTCCAAATTATGTTAGGGTTCCATTTTATACTGTCATCATGGTGTATATTAATCTTGTTATATCATGAATTCTCCTTTATGGATTGTTTTTAATCTCTCTCTCCTTTTCTTCTTTCAAATAAATGTATAGTGTGGAGGAAGCAAAGAAGAAGATTTATGCCTGTAGCACAACAACTTACACAGGATTTCAGGCTGTCATGACCGAAGAAGAGTCAGAAAAGTTTAATGGTAGGCGTTGAAAGTTGTCACTCTATCAGACCTATTTCTTAAATGGTGGGGTGAGAAGGAAGGTAGAAAATAATATTTGGATTTGATTATTTTTAACAGGCCTTCCGGGAGTAGTCTTTGTGCTACCAGATTCGTATATTGATCCAGTGAACAAGGAATATGGAGGTAAGGGGTTTTCTTTTTGGATATATTCACTTAGGCTAACTATATTTTGTTGGTTGAGCTTGTTTTATTACTTGGCTATATTTTAAACTAGTGTGAATAATCAGGTAGTCTTTTTATGCACAAATGCTTCCAAAATGAATTGTTTTTTGTGATAAACAGGAGATAAATACATCAATGGAACAGTTATTCCTCGACCTCCACCCATACAATATGCAAGGAATCAAGGAAGACGTGACCGGAATAGAAATCCTGACCAACCTAGATATAATCAACCTAGATATAATCCGCAAGGAGATCAGATGTCAAGCCCACCAGGGAATTGTGCTTACAATTATGAGGGGCCTGTGCAAGGTGATGGAAGGAACTATGGACCTTCACAATATCATCCGCCTCAACAGACTTATGGTCCAGCATCACAGAGTTATACCCAAGGGCAAAGCTATGGTCCTCCTTCACAGCAATATGCACCACAGCAACAATATGGTCCTGCTTCGCCACAAACACCACAGCAACCATATGGTCCTGCTTCATTACAGCAGGCACCACAGCCTAGCTTCAGACCATCTCCACCTCCTGGCCAGGGTAATATGACTGGATATAATAGGAACTATGATCCTTCTCAGGGTGGGAATTATGGGCAAGGACTTGGCTATCAGGGCACTACAAACACATATGGTCAAGGAACAAACCAGGGTTATGGACAAACTTTCTCCGGACAAGGGGAAGGTCAGCGATTTGCTCCAGGGGAACAAAGGAATGCGCCTTTTGGACAAACAGTCACTGAACAAGTAAGCCACTTCTCCCATAGAAACTAGCATTTGGTCATGAATTGTTTATTACATTTTGACGCTGGATAAGGATCATAACATTCCCCACTCTGGGGATTCCTAATTAACAAGAACATCACTTTTGCTTGGTATTTAATATTTATTTCAATGTAGTTGACATTTATGGAACTGTTCTGATGCTCCTTTGATCTTTGTACTCGGTGACATTGGAAAAGTTGTCAACTCTTTTAAGCAATGGAAATATAACCCTTTTTTTTTTTTTTTGAATTTTTCTGCAGGGAAGATATTGATTTGTAGTAGGTAGTCTGAGACGCACGTGGCATGAAGTTTTTAAGTGCATTCCTGATTGCATATCCTGCTGTTGGGAAAAAATGAGCCTATTATGTTACCACTATATCTTGCTCAGTTACTCTTGGATGTTGGTATGTTGAATTGTAAAGCTTATGATTGAGTCCTTTCTCTTTTGGAGACTGATGTTGATGTAATCAGGTGGGTGTCAGCTAAAAGCCACTCTGTTTTCTTCATGTCTATTTTCCAGTAATAGGAGGAAGAAAAGGACTGTATTGAAGTTATTCCGCAAGCCCAACGTTTCACATAAAATTAAATTGTTGTTGCCCCATTTGTGGGTCTGTTTTGCATGAGGGGAACGGAATAGAGGAGGATGGAAATTTTAATGATTTCAATTTAAAAGAAATAGATAAGTGGAATTATAAAGTTTTAATGAAGAGATAAAAAGGTAAGAAAAATTAATTAAAAGCTTTTAATCTTATTTTTCTAATTCCTTATTCGAAATAGATACTAATAGCCTGTTTGGTTCGATTCTATGGGAGAAGATTTCATGTAATCCTGATGCAATAGATCAATTACAGTGTTTGGTTGAACTTATAGAATGTAAAGGAGGATTAAATTTTGTAATCCGATGTAATCAGAATTACATTGTTAAGACTAATGAATAGGGATGCAGGCATCTTGTAATCAAGTGAAAAAGACACTATTGCCATTATAATTTTTTAATTTGATCAAAGTGCCCACTTATTAATGTTGTTAAATACTAAATAATTACTCCCTCTAGTTCTAAATATAACAAAAAGTTGATTTTTTTGAGAGATTAAGGAAATTAATTAAATTATTTTAGAATATTTTTATTTTTATTTTTTTCTCAAAATTAATTAGTTTGACTAATAAAATAAAATAAAATCTAAAGATACACAATATATGACATAATTAAGCATCTTATTTATTTTCCTCAATCTCTAAAAAAAAAAAGTCAATTATGTCTTATATTTAGGACCAGAGGGAGTACTACCATTAAATATTTTTAAAAATTAATTAATAATATAAACTTTTTAAAAATTTTCCCCCATCTAAAAAAATTATACTCTACCATTAAAAATATTAAAATATCCCATTAAATAATATTCTCACTGTTAAATATAAAAAAATTACCATGAACTCAACCTGTAAATTGCATAATATTTCCACTATTAAATATTCAAAAATTATTATGAACCCAACATGTACACGACACAAATTGGAAAAAAAACCATGAATCCAATGTGTACATTATACACATATGTGTAGATAGGGATAGTTTTGTCTCTTGATATATTATTCTCATATATTCTCATGTTTAATGTAATCCAACCAAACGTTTTTATGCATGTGAATCATCTTTTCTTAATAACAAACCAAATAAATTCATGTAATCATTATTATATTCCATTCTATTACATTATATTACATTTCATTACATTATCTCTGATTTTGTGAATCAAATAGGCACTAAGTAAGCCATGAAGCCAAAATTGCATGTATTCCAAAGATGGCAAAGATCAGCTCTAAAGATTGTGAAGGCAAAGATCATGACTTTAGTTTGTCAATAAAAGAAAAAGCTATTAACAAATACTTGTATCTTTGAAGCGATACACCAATTGATATTAAATTTGATATTCAGGGTTAAATATAAGATCTAGTTGATTTTTTTTAAGAGATTGAGGAACTTAAATAAATTATTTTAAAGTATTTATATCTGTAGTTTTTTTTACTAAATTAACGTATATATAATTTAATGATACAAAACATATACTATGATTAAGTAATATATTTAGCTTCCTTAATCTTTCTAAAAAAAAGTCAATTGGATTTTATATTTAGGACATGACTTAATTAATACCTATTTAATGCCCATAAGGTGGTTAATTAATACTTGATTTTTTTTTCCTGAAAATGGTGTCTATATTTAATGTCTAGAATAGGATTGCTCCAATTAAACCTTGCAAAAAAAAAAAAATGAGGGAAAGATAAAACGTTTATGTAATTTTTGAAAAAAATTCAATAGTCGTAAAAAATAAACCAAAAATAATTATACAAGCGTTTATACAATGCAAGCGTCTCTTTGCCTTTTCCCTTTTATTGGAGTTATAAGAATTGAAGCATAAAACAGAGAACATATATAAGCTATCCTTTTAAGATTTTGCAAATATCTTTTAAAATACATTTGATAATCATTTTTAGAAGAAAATAAAAGTAAAATTGTCCTCAAAAGCTAATATCTATTCTATGGAAACTATCCACGTAAACTGATTTTTTTTTTAAATCAAAATAAAATTTTGTTGAGCTCATCAAAACAAGGAATGTATAGAATTTGGTTTTTTGGACATGGATAGCATCTGTTAATATCAAAGATTAAACTCTTATTATTTTCAGAATCATGAAAATTTCGTTTTTAAAAAGTTAAATCACCTGCTAAGAAAGGGAATTAAATAATTAGAATTCCCGAGAAATAATACAAGGAGAGAGAGATTACATTATAAAACAGGGAGATGAAGATATAAGATTTAATGGTAGTGTTTTTCGATGTTATTTTCATACCATTTTTGAAGACCAATGACGTAGGATGAAGGAGGAGTTTTCAACAACCGCAAAGGAACATGGATTGAGTGTTTAGCTAGCCTACTGTTTTAGATTCATTCATTTTCTCCTTTCAATAATTCTAAGGTCAACAAAACAACTTCTCATGAGGTATTCATTCTGATTAGTTACTTTCCTAATCTCTCTCTTTATCATCTTGTGTCTTTCTGTTTTTGGTTCCATCTGTTAAATGAAGTCAACTAAATTAAATAAACACGGTTTTTTGCCTTTAATTTATGCATCAATCTATTCCATTTTTCATATTTTTTTGGGTTTTACATGTTCTGCAATATATATGTATATACACGAGTTACTGTCAAAAGGGTGGTGGGAGAATATCATATATGTCCCAAGTAAGGGAAATAATATATTGATAAGTTCCATAACATATGAATGATAGCTTTTCACTTGTCAATGGTAGCTCTTCATTTGTCAACGAGGACTTTTATTTTTTATTTGTACTATGAGGTTGAATAATCAACTTCAAAAATTATTTCAAAAAAGTCAAATAAATAATGGTTATTATGTAAAACCCGTCATTTTTTAGAATACCATGTCAAATACCTAATATTTATTAAGAAAAAACTATCAACGTTTACAAAACCTAACGATTGTGATTTAAAACCGTGAACTTTCGCTCACATATTTATTACGGTTGTAAATTAAGAATCGTAACAAAAGATCATATTTCATAATGGTTCTAAACTTATAACCGTGAGCAAGTTTCGTCAAGTCTTTTAAAACACTCGCCATCTCACGCCTCTTCACATTCCCAAGTTGTTACACTTAACATGCTTGTCTGTGATCGAATGTTACCCACCATCTTCAGAACCCCACAACTTTGGTTGACTTTTCTGGCAGTTGTTAGTCACTTTTAGAGGAACCACATCCTCCATTGCTTTCTTTGAAGTTCAACCTGACAGTTGCGCAAGTTGCTTCGATTGCCCTAACTCACTTTTTCATTTTGGAGCCCTAGCTAGCTCGTATTCCTTCGCGTGCTGTGTTCTCCATATTTTAAGGTATGATTTTTGTCATACCCTAAAAATCAGAGGGGTGACTGGCATGGAATATAAGGGAAAATTACATTCCTTAAGCCTTCAAATATAAAACAACTGTCAGACATAACAACCATAATCTGGAATATACATTTACTACATCCAATTCATCACATCTACATATTCTACAATAATCAAAATATAGTAAATTCGTTGCAGTAATTTTGGTAGAGTTTTATTTGTAATTAAGTCATACTTCCCGAAAATTCTACAATGATTTGAAATATCAAAATGGCCTTTGGAGCTCTGCTGCACCACTGTATATACATATACATATGTTCCAAATAAAAAAAGGACAAGGATCCTACTTATAGGGTACATGGACCATCTAGCTTTTAATAGTAATACAAAAGTTTAGGGTTATGATTACATCATGAAGCAGCTACAAACTAAGTCAGCAAACTTTGAATCATCAAGGAGGCTCTTCATTGCTCAATTGGAGGTACAGGGTCAGCAATACTATCTGAGGCCAAAACAAATTTTTTGGTGAATAATGTCCCCTATATATTGAAATAAATAAAATACTAAAAAAATGATTTAAACATATTTAATGATGAATAATAAAGCATGATGATAATCTCCATGTCTAAATCATACAATTATAAACATAAATGAAACTGTATAAAAGCCCATGAAATCGGTATCCCATGATTGCCCTTGTCTCCTGGAGTCATGCTGACAGCCTCCGGCTAACAAAATACTGTGTGGACTACACATTGGCCTTGGCCGTACCCACTTCCTCGGGTTTCACAACATCCTGGATCCATCCTCAGTCTGGTATTACACCACTTGCTGCCCTTCGAATATTGCTGATTTCTTGGGGCTAGCTCATAGATTGGGAGGATACACTCCTTTGGTACACTCGTCCAATCGAGTGATACCAACGCATTACTTGAGTAACCATTCGAGTGATTAAGTCAGAAACATTGACTTCACTCTCTACCAAGTTTTTCAATGGATCACTCAAGTGATCACTCGAGTAATAGATAAGGACCACTCGAGTGATGAAGTTTAGAAAGCATGATTTTAATCTCTTGTTTATTGATTTGTTATCTTATGATTAATCCTTCATCGTGTTAGTATTCTGAGTATATTTGCAGAGAAACAATGAAGAGATCATGCGTTGAGAGAAAAGTCAAACATAATGTCCGCAACGTGTAAAATGCTCATCTACCACAACGGATAGTTTTCAAATTTGAAGAATGGTCAAACGAAGTTGCGCAACTCTAATGGACAAGTTGAAATTGTTCCAACGGCTGTCACGATTCAATTATAAATATGGGAACATTCAACGAAGAATAGACACAACTGAAAACATACGAACATACATTGATCAACATATTCTTAATACTCTGTTTCTTATATCCATTCTTATACTTCAGTGATTATATATTTGCTCTGTGAGAGAGATTTTCATTATAAACTCAATATTTGTTATTGAAACAACTTAAGGTTGTGGAACTTTGAGTTGGGGATTTGTTTACAACGTGTAAGAGAGAGTGAGTGTCCAATAAAGGAACTTTCTATGTACTGAGGTGCCAAGAACCCACTAAATCTTAGAAGATATAGTGAAATTCTTAGAGAAGCTCTGAGAACTGGAAGTAGGTCAAAGTGGTTGTGACCGAACTAGTATAACTCCCAGTGTACACTTCAGTGATAGTTCTCCTAGCTTTTAACTACTTTAAATTTCCAGTCAATTTTAATATAAGGAACGAATTTTTTGTGATCACCCAATTCACCCCCGTTTTGGGTGAAACGCTTGCACTTACACAATTGGCTCTGATTTGTGATTTTCAATTTAGATGCTTGCTGTCTTTGGGCATGAGGTGTCAGATTCTCAAAAAATCATGCTAGAGAAAGTAGAGTTGTTTAATAGATTATGAAATTCGTGATATATGGTTGTATTGATGTTTGAATTAAATACACAGACTTTAAAATGAAGATTTGAGTCCTACGATTGGGGTTGGAATTAACGGTGTTGTAGTAGGGATACTATTCGAATGATTTTTTTTTTTTTTTTGTGATTAAAATGATGGTACAAGTGATGGTTGAATCTATTATGCTAAACCAGAATATTAGAGTTTAAACACTATTAAGGAAGAGTATGTGATGTGGCAATGCATGTTAAACAAATTTTAGGATCTGTAACTTGGTAGTGAGGTTGTATTGCCCCACTGTTTGCTACTTTGAACTATTAAAGAAATGTTCTAAAAGTATTAGAATATGCTAAATGGCTCCAGCATGATGCTTGTTTAGTTAGAAAAAAAATTAGAAAAAAGATTTAGGCAAAAGTATACTTAAGCGAAACATTTATGAGGGTCTACATACATCATTCAAAGGCTAAAGTAGACAGTGCAATTTGGTTGTAGGACATGAGGAGCTTATTGGAGTTGAATTTTGGGAGTGAAAACCAAAAGTAAATCACTTTTTGGATACTCCCAAATATTAAATAGATGTCTCAAAGTATTAGAGCATGATTAAAGTATGTTTAATACTCTAAGAGGAGAACTAAGTCAACGTTTTGAAGCTGAAATTTTCTGGATGGTTGGAGGAGTGATGTTGTTTGTTAGGGATAGAGAGTGTAATAGCACCAAGGGTTTAGTGATGATGCGTTACTTGTTGTAAATATAAAGTTTGTGCATGAATATTGCCAAATTTGTAGTGGGATGCATATCTTTAAATTTGGAAAATATTTTAGAATAAAGGTTATAGCGTAATATGTGTAAAATGGGCTTTCCAAAACTTTGTGGGGTGAAGGTAATCAAATGCAAAGAAAGTCATATAATACTTTGTTGTTGAAGATTGAAGCTAATATAAATGGTTTATTGGATGTTCTATGATGAATCCCTATTTTATCATATTTTTCAATACTTTATTTGGAGATTTTATCACGTTGTTTTGGCAAAAAATGCATTTATTATGACTAATTGGAATTAAAAGTGATTACATGAATTAGTTGATAAAAAGGGTAAAAATGTTATTATGTTCATGATTATCCAAATAGATAGTATTACAATAGTTTGAATTTCATTTCAGGGTATTTTGGTCAAGCAGACAAATTTTGGAAATTTCATTTCAGTCCCCGAATTCTAGAAATGACATTTTAGTACCCAAAGATATTATCAGTTTAGTACCTGAATTTCAGAAATGACATTTTGGTCCAAAATTCCAAAAATCACCCATTTTTACTCCTCTGCAATCATTTTAAGGGCTTCTCTTCTCTCATTTGGAGCAAGCCGTGTAACACATGCACACTCGCCTCCATTTCCATTCGAAAATTATTGGGAAAATTTGCTGTCACAATTGCTACTACTTTCTGTGGAAACCATTTTACTGATATTCTTGCTTCTTTTTGAGCTCAGTTTTTAATGATATAGTTGCTGATTTGTGGTGAAAGTTGCTATCAATTGTGTTGGAGCTCTTTGGTATCATCTATGTGCTGTTAGTGAAACTTTGCTGTTGAATTTTTGCTGATACATGCTATTAAAATGCTGCACAATTATCTGTTGTCACTTGCACTAAAAACTTTTGTTTGATTAGATTTGAGAGATTTTTCTAGGGCAAGGTGCTTTATTGTGTTGAGTTTGATGCATGATTTTTTTCCCCCTCCTCACTGAAATTCGTATCACTCTGGACCAATTGTGATTCTTGACACTGCATACATTGAATTTGGCAACAATCCTTACTTGATATTGTCTCAACTCTGTTTGCACTACACTGATTGTGCATTCTTGGTGCTGTCCGCTTATTCTTTTCTTAATTCATTTTGGGATTTCAATTTTATTGCTTCCTAAATTTGTGAACTAAATCATCAAGTTCTGAATCTCTCCATCATTTAGGCCACAATAGTATTGCTAACATTGTGACTTGTTGGAACTTTACTGCAATTTAGAATTCGTGCTGGGAAATATGCTTGATTCTCTTTCTTCTATCTCCCCCACTTATCCGACTTCTTGTGGCTGTGTTGAAGATGTGATGTGCACAATTTCCACACCACAACTCAAGAAGACAATGACCTTTTTAATGATGCTACTTCTACTTCATCCTTTTCATGTTTCATGTAATGATGGCATTCTTTGCAAAGATTGTGTTGAACTTTCTAAGATGTTAGCTACATTGCATGATTGTGATGGAGTAGATAGCTATAGTATTCCAATTGTAACTCATGGTCTAGAGGAATCTGAAGAAGAGTTGTTCAATGTTTTTCTAGGTTTCAAAGATCTAAAAGAGGAAGAAAACACCAACAAACCTCAAGTTACTCTCAAGGCTGAGAGGACTCTTAAAGAAAACTCTAGGGACACTAATATGGAGATCATGGACCTCAAGGAGGCTATTCTTCCCCATCCCCAAGAGTTTTCCCTAGCTGAAATCATGGAGAAGAAAAGGAGGACAAGATTGAGCTTCTTCCTAATCTTTCTCTCTAGCTACAAGCCACAATGATAGTAAGGTTGTCTCTTTCCTTACTTTATTCCTTATTTTACTTGATATATTGTACTGAATAAGTGTGGGGGAGGGGGCTAACTAGTAGTAAAAGATAGCTTGTGTGTTTCGTTCTATTGTTTTTAGTAGTTGTATGCATCCTACCCTAATGCTTGTCCTTGCACAATTTTGAGATTTATTGTCACATCGTTAGTCTATGTTTGTATTGAGGACAATGCAAGAACTAAGTGTGGGGGATGGATGAATAATGTTTTGTTTTGTATTTGTAAGAACTCCATTATGCTGTCATAATCTTGCTAGCTATTGTTTTATTTGTCCAAGTTTGAGCTCATTTTTTCAAAATTTTGATATGATTAAGTATGATCAAGTATCTCAATTGCATATGGTTAGATATTGATGTTGAAACTTGTCTAAATAAAGTGTGTTGCCATATGTTTTAAGCCCAAAGAATGATGCATTGTTTAGTTTTAATGAATTTGATAGGAAACAGAAGCCTAGTTGAAAGGTATTTTGGGTCTAATTATTCATTTCAATGTGTGATTCATCCACTTAGACTATTGCTCTCTAGAATTTGTCTTGTTTCTTGCTTGAGGCTACATTTTGCACTAGCATGAGTATAAATGACAAAGGCATTCATATTCATTAGCTAGTTAACCAAGCTAGTTAACCAAATAGCCAACCTTGATAATGTTATCCATTATTTAGCTCTTTGAGCCTAACATCATTTTTCATTTCTGTACCTCCATTTCATTCTTCAGATCACCTATATGTATTGCATACTATCATAAGAAAGGGCATTATGGTATCTTTGAGCATAAAACCATTTTTTTCATAGATGGAGAGGTTGTTAGTGATGTTGAACCTTGCTGAAAATGTGATATAGAATAGAAACTGCCTCATCTCTGTGATTTATTTTGTTAACCGGCTAGAAGTGCAACATTTTGATAGGGAAAAAAAAAAAGAAAAGAAAAGCTGAAAATAAAAAAAAAGGAAACAATAAAAAAATGATAGAGAAAAAAATAGAGAGAAAGAAGAAACAGATTGAAAAAAAAGAAAAGAGGAAGAGGAATAAAGAAGAATAAGAAGGGATGTATGAATATTATTATATATGTTACATTTAATTGTTCGATTATACCATTGTGTTGCATGATATTCCATTATGCATCCATCTAATGGGTCTTTTCTTTCTTTCATTCATTGATTATCATTTAACCCACACATCTTCCATTATCATATCATTCTAATCATTCCATTACCTCCAATAATACAACCCTATAAAGTCCTTTGGATATATTTTTGCCATTTGCTACAAGTTTTGGAGAGCTTAGAAACATTACAAGCTTATGGTAGAGTGTGGCCAAGTGGATGTGAGAGAAAATACCTTATATGAGAGTTGAGAGTAAACACTTATCCTTATGAGGTTTCCAAATTAAACTCATTTGAATCAAGCTTTGCATCTTTGTTAGTTCTTTTAGCATATGGCATGCTCATGGACTTGGGATAAGTGGATATTTCATTGTTTAACAAATGTGATTATTGAAGCTTGATCATACTTGTTCATCTCTATTCTCATTGGGCTTTGAATTGGACTTGGTCAGGAGTGCAAGAGTTTAAGTACGGGGGAATTGATGAATCCCTATTTTATCATATTTTTCAATACTTTATTTGGAAATTTTATCATGTTATTTTGGCAAAAAATGCATTTATTATGACTAATTGGGATTAAAAGTGATTGCATGAATTAGTTGATAAAAGTGGTAAAAATGTCATTATTTTCATGATTATCCAAAGAATTACAATAGTTTAATTTCATTTTAGGGTATTTTGGTCAAGCAGAGGAATTTTGGAAATTTCAGTGCATTCCCTGAATTCCATAAATGACATTTTAGTACCCAAATATATTGTCAGTTTAGTACCTGAATTTCAGAAATGACAGTTTGGTCCACAATTCCGAAAATCACCTTTTTTGCTCCTCTGGAATCATTTTAAGGGCTTCTCTTCTCTCATTTGGAGCAAGCCGAGACCCATGACACAACCCGCCTCCATTTCCATTCGGCTTCAACCATGCTTTCACCCTCCTTTCATCTCCATCCCTCAATTGGCTGCATCTCTTCCATCAACCACCACCCTCATTGTCTCCATTCATCTCTGTCCATGTTCGATGGCCAAGCTTCTGAGCTGCTTCGGTGAGGCGACTCTCAACATCATGGGCTGTTGATCGTTCGATTCCTTGGTGATTGATGAAGTTAGTTGGAGTTCTTTGTGCTTCTAGGGAGTTTCTTCTACCTTAATTTTAGTTTCACTTAGTATGATTATAGATTGTTAAACCTGGGTATACAGGAATTTTGATCTGTGATTGTATTGAGTAGTGTTTTCGGTTGTTGCATGTTGAGACTGAAGTTTGTATTAGATTTTGTACTTTAATGATGTGGTAGAATGAATTGTTAGCCTAGTGTTAGTCTTGTTCTTTGGCCGGCTAGGTCTCTAGCAATTGCCAATTTGAGTAGAGAATGCCTCTTATAAGATTTAATACATGTTAGGGGCCAACTAAAACGAATCTAATGAACTAAACTCAAAGCTAGGTTTTTAGGTGGGTTTAGCTAATTAGAGGAATTGTTTGGAGAAGGTCCCTTCTCACAAGCCTAAGTACTTAACAAAGGAATTAAACTCAATCAAATTGGAACAAGGAAAGCTAGTGGATTTACTCATCAAGGAAGTTCATATTCACATTTCACATCACTCCATTTCATTCATTCAAAAAAACCTATAAAAATTAGCTTAGCTTAGTTTAGAATAGTTAATTAATTCCATTACACTCTTTGGTTAATTTGTAAATTAATACTTAATTAGCTAGGGACTAAATAATCGGCTCCTCAAAGATATCGACTTAGGTTAGCATCACTATAGTGCATAGTTATTCTAGTTTTATTTGATAGTCCCACAACATGGCTTGTCATTCTAGGTGTAACAAGTGCCTTAAGTATTAGAACATGATTATAAGTTTTGAGTTACAAGTGTGCTTGATAAGGAATACACGTGTGCATGTGCTGAAATTGAAGTGGAAGTACTCATCTAGGAACTATTTTAATGGTCAAAGTTGTGTTTAAAGTATTATAATGATAACTATGAAAGCTAAGAGACAACTTCCAGATTTAATGAGAAGGGCTGTCTGAAAAAATGAAGCGATCAAAGGGGATAAATGAGGATTTTTCATAAATCTGGGAGAAATTAATAATGCAAATAATTGATTAGAAGAGGGGATAAGTATTAATATAACTTTACATTAAGCCTAAATGATAGGTTTAGATATTTGCCCAAGCCTACCAAGAAATTAATGGGGAAAGAAGCACAAAAAGTAGTAACTCTTTTCTTCTCATGTTATTGTATATTGCTTTCTGCATGTTTGTTTGTGCCATTTTGCTATAGTTAAGCATGAGAACATGTAAATTATCCTTGCATAGATATTTGCCATAGCAGATAGATCGGCAAAGTAGTTATCTGCCTAGTTTGTGCACTAGCTATTTATTCATTTTATCTATTTGTAAAATGAATGTGTGCTAGTTATTTATACAGTTTATCTATTGTGCATCACTTAGTTATTCAATACATTTATCAGTAAGATACATGTGCATCAGTTAGCTTTTCAGCTCAGTTACTGGCAAGGTCTTGTTCTCTATGGCTTGTTTTTACATGCATTTAACCTTGTATGATTTATATGATGAAAAGTAGTTGCTACATCTCACCCCTTTCTTACATGATATACTGTAATGGCATGTACAACTAAGGATAAGGGAGTAGTGGTTGGTGAAGATTGAAGGTGGATGAAGCTGAAGAAGCTTGTGCTATGTAGGAGGAGAGTTCGAGAGGTAGGTGCCATATGCAGTGATGGCAAGAATATATTTATATATAACTAATAATATATATTGCTAACAATGCATGAGTAATTAACATATATATAACTTGGTTTTAGACATTAGGGCAAGTGTTTGGCTTAAGCGATGAAAAGTTTATACGCCAAAGTTATAGGTTTTAGCCAAAATAGTTACTTTCAATTATTTAGATTGAAAGCCATGATTATATGAAATGAGACCTTATAACTTGAAGAACTAAGTAAAGATTTTTAGTTTTGTCGATGAGGTTTTGAATCAATAAACTAGCATTGAACCTGGGTCTTCTTTCATTATCAAAAGTTTCTATGAAGATAAATATAGAGCTTGAATCTTGGAATTTACACTTAGAATAAATTAATTGTGGATTTTCAGATTTTCAGAAAATCCTATTCTTTACTTAGAAAAGTAGCCAGAGGTTTTTTTTTTTAACCAAAAAGAAAAAGATGAACATTTTAGGGTGCCAATTGGGTCATTTTTAGTTCAAAATCGATTAAACACTTCTATTTGGTGTTTATAGAGTAAGGTGTTGCATTTTCCACAGAATCTATTAAAAAAATGAAAGCTGGACTATTTACATGGTACTTCCTCAGTCCTTAATGTAACACGTATTTACTAAATTTAATTAGATTAAAGAAGTTAGTTAAGGTAGTTAATATGATATGTATTTTTTTGAAAACAATCTAATCATCTTCCTCAATTCCCTCAATTCCTCTTTTACTTGATTATGATTGAATGAGCAAAAATATGGGTATGGGCAAATATGAAAAATAGGTCTTACATGTAAGACCAATATCAACCCATAATTAGGTCCTTCATTAAAGATTGGAAGGAGTGTTACTAAAATAAAATATACATACATACATACATACATACATACATACATACATATGTAGAGAGAGAGAGAGAGAGAGAGAGAGAAGCTGTGTCGTGTGAAATGTAGTGTGACTTTGAGGTTTACTCCCAAGTCAAGCACTCCATCATCGATCTCTAACGTGCTTTATGGGTTCACTCTATTGTAGTGATATTGAAAATATGGTCATTCATGTTCGAGTGATAATGATACTTCTGTCTTTGTTGCATCAACATTGTTTTAATTTCATCTTTAACTAAAATTAATTAGATGTGTCATAATAATGAACGTTGAAGTCTTCTTAATTTGCCTATTTTAATTATAGATCTAATTATTAGATGTGTCATTCCTATTTATTCTATCTGCTGGTTCATTGATTAGTATTTTTTCGATGAGCTTCCTTGAGATTCCATTGATATGATGCTCCATTCCATTAAAATATATTCTGCTTTTTGGAATGGAAAAACAGAGCTAAATGAAATGATCGTATTATCTGATACGTCTTTTACTGGGTAATCTCTAGAAGTTAACAAATTGAGTTTTTATATTACATAAGGGAATAATGACTAAAATGAACAATATAATATAACAAAAAACTTATATTATATTCAAATTTATTATATTTGTTTGGTCTCCAAATACAAACAAGGTATAGAATATGACGAAAGATAAGACATTGCAAGTTTTGCTAAGGTTTTTAGTTATAATCCTCCCAATAAAATGTATTAAACAAAGTTTAGTTGAGATAAAGTGATAAAGCTATGAAATTATTTTAAAATTAACCACTAAAAAGATTTTCATATCGACAATAAAATCCCATAAGGATATATTAATACACAGAGATATATGTATGTATTGGCTGTGGGCCGTGTGAAATGGAGAATGACTTTGATGTCTCCTCACGAGTCTAGCAATACATTTTCCTAAGAATTAAGGAGCATTTTCCTAAGTGTTTGTCAATTTGATTGTGACTTTTTGATAACGTTCTTGTGGGCCAACCAGACTTGAAAAAAAAAAAGTAAAGACCGCACAAATTTCTTGCTAACTTCTTCTAGATATATTTTTTCATTATTAATTGTTTAATTTTATTGATTTTATCAAATTCTCCGATATATAGCATCTACTAGTGGAGCACATCTAACAATTCAAATACATTTTAAAGTTGTTCCTCTCCTACTTGATTGTGCTGACAACTTACTATAAGTCATTATGTTGGAATTGTAATAGTAATGTTGATGCTGTAGTAGTAGTGTCAAAATCGGATTTTCTTCAGTGAGCTTAGGCACTCTTCATTTTCTTTAATCTTAGTTATTTTCTGGCACTGTTGTTATTTTCAATGTGTCCTTATTTTCTTTTTCTTTTTAATTTACGTCTTTCTTTTATCATATTCATTTGGACTTGGAGGGAATACTTCAATTTTTCATTGTAAATCTTTCTCAAGGCATCAGCTACATACTAAATTAATTTTTCTCAAATAATAATTTGAACAATCCAGTCCTAATTACATTAATTTAAGCTGACTCATTTAATTTCTCTGGACAAGTTTAATTAGATTAGGTGAGACATTTTTTCAGGAATGAAAATATGAAAATATCTAGTCTTCACAGCAATTTTACATTGCAACTTTGTCAAACACGCAATTGAATGAATTGTATTTGTCTTAATCAGCGTTCCTTCGAGCACACTCCAGAGCCCCAGACTTGATTGTCAAACACGCAATTGAATCGATTGTATTTGTCTTAATCAGCATTCCTTCGAGCACACTCCAAAGCCCCACTTGACTCTCCATTGGTCCTTGCTGTCTTTTTGATTGTGTGCTCCATACTCCTTGTGGCAATTGTAGCAAATTACCCATTTTTTTATAATATAAATAAATGATGAGTTAGGGGCCCTGCCCTTGGATTGGGTTAAGCCCGAACCCCTTCCTAACAGTTTGTTATAAAAAAAAAAAAAATCATGAGTGAAGCTTTTAGCTGTTCGAACCTTTCTAATCCCCTTCTACTACCCTTGTATCTCAGTTTACCCCTAGAAATATCCCGTCTTATGTAAAAAGCCAGGAATTGAAAACCGGACCGGACCGGCCGGTTCAGCCCGTGAACCGGCGAACCGGTGGTCCAACCGGTCCGGTCCGGGGGTGAACCGTACGGACCGGTTCACCCAATTTTTTTTTTTTTTTTGAAAAAATTCATTTTTTATTATTTTTACATAGAATTTCATATAAATAAGCCTAAAATATTTACTTCCTCACCAGTTTAGTCCCGGTTTAGCTCCGGTTTGACTACCTATCTGACCCACTGACCCTTAACCCAGTGCCCTGACCGGTTCAGTGACCGGTCCGATTTTCAGTACCTTGGTAAAAAGAACTCTTTCCCAGAAAATAGAAAACCTCATAGAGATCAATCATCTTCCAGAAGATGCTTTAATCTCTGAGACAAATCTTCCTCTTCTTAGTCCATATAGTGTTTACCACCGAACCAACAGTCTTACCAGAAATATTAGGACTCTTCTGACTACTAGATGACCTCATGCTAAAGAGGTTGTTCAGACGACAAAGTTGGAGTAGTGTCATCTTCCAGCTACAACAGAGGAACAGTATGCTACCATTGAAATACCACAGCCTCTGATTAATCACTGGAGAACTGAAGGATATACCCATCTCCACATGGGGGCTATCCGACTAGCTTTGACTCCTCATGGAAGAAAAGGCATGCCAGTCACAGCTCGAGTTTCTCTGGTTGACTCCACATATAAACAGTACCCTAACGCTCTTATTGGCGCTCTTTTAACCACTTTGAGCAAAGGAACTGTCATCCTTACTATCCAACCAGATTTCAACATCAACCTGCTAGACTCTACTCTTACTTAGGGATGAGCAAAAACCCGGTAGTCTGGTCCAGTCCGGTCTGACCCGAGTTGGTCCGGTTTGGTCTGGTCCAGTCCAAATAAGTAATATAATGAAATCGGACTAGACTGGACCAGACTGACTGGTCGGGTTGGACCGGGTTCCAGACCAGGGGACCAGACCACCTAGATTGGTCCGGTCTGGTCCAAGTCAATTTTTTTAAAATTATTTTTATAATTTAGATGTTATTTTTTAACTTTTATTTAATGTTGTTAGATTTTTTTTAAGGATTTATAATCAAGTTTTATTTTTTTATGATGGTTTTTATATGATTATAGGTATTTTTATTATCTTAATTATATTTATCATATTTAAATCTTTTTTCTCAACATATATTTTTTATTGTTGTTGAATATTCTTATAGATTTATAATGTTTTAATTTTTGGTGACATATTTTTTATTATTATAGGTATTTTTGTGGTCCTAATTGCGTTTAATAGTTTCAAATTTTGCCTTTCAAAGAGAAAAAAATAAAAATAAAAAATATTAAATTTTGGTCTTGGACTACCTGGACCAGTCTAGGTAGTCCACCAGACCCGGTCTAGTCCAGCCCGACCTCAGGTTGGTGCTGGACCAGACTAGACCACGGACTAATTTATACAACCCGAGATCTTCTCAAGACCAGACCTCGGGTTGATGTCAAACCCGGTCCAGTCCGGTCCATGCTCATCCCTACTCTTACTAATCGATTCAAAGTGCAAGTTCAGATTGTTGGAGCTAAACAGGATCCTAAAGCCATCATGGCTACTCTATAGCATCAAGTGGTTTACAGACTTCAAAACCACTCTCTTGATCTTCACTTGCCAAATTCCACAAAAGATGCTCTTTTTGCCATATCCAATAGATATGATGATACTTCTATCATTCAAATTCCTAGACAAATTCCACGAGAAGAATTTCTCAGTTAATGCCTCTTGAATGGATCAACAATTATGAAAAGATTTTCCATGGAATTCAACCAGATGTCCATACTACCATGCCTTCTCTTATCCAGAGATTTTTAGACGGAACAATAAAAACTACTTTTGAGAGACGTACTCCGCAAGCACCTTCCGTACCTCTTGGAAGGATTCTTACTCTCTCTCTTGCCTATACACCTTCTAGAAGAGATCCACCTATAGCCTAGGTAGATCATAATGCAAACCCTTGCTATGTTTCTCACCTAAATGGCCACTTCTTATGGGATGTACCTGGTTCAGGTATGTGTGATTCTAACTGTGTGTGTGATACTCCAAAATAGTGGGAAGAGTTTGATGATGATGAACAAGGACTTTACCCATACAAATATGCTATCAAGCAGGCCAAGAAAAACAAATCTTTTGCAGGATCTTTTTGTTCTTACAAGCATAACAGACACCATAAAGATGATGATAATTATGGCTATGGCTCTTCAAACTTGTTTAGAAAAAGAGAAGAGGTTGGCAACCTCCACCTCCTCTTGAGAGATCTTCCAAAGATATGTCCCTTGTTGAATTGATGGTAGAAACATGGCATATAGATCTTGTCTAAAAGTTCTTTCCAACACTATCAACAAAACCAGAACCAGTAATTCCAGCTGTTCCACCTACACCTGCACAATCATTACCATGCATAGGGATGATCAAACATCCTTATGACTATGAATTTTCTTCTCTTGAGAGAAAAACAAATGAAGACACTAAGGTTTCTGCTCGACCTTATGTTATTCCAAACACAGTTGATTCTCAAGGAAATCTTAGACCAGCATCTGCAGCTGAAGAAGTTCTAAATTGGCATACTCAGAATGCCGTTTATCATAATATGGCACCGACGGTACTCAATTCTAAACTTGATTCTTTGACAATCAAGACATAAGGATTGTCCTCTCAAATAGGACTACTCTATGAAGAAGTTAGACATCTATATCTTTTCCAGATACAACAAGCTCAAAAACTAGATGCAGAATTGAAAAGGTTTATCGCTACTGGATACATAGGACCAGAATTCCAACAGAAAGAAAAGGAATTATCAGAAATACAAAAGGATCTAAAGCAAATAGAACTAGATATGACCAGGAAACAATCTCAGGTCATATATGAATCCTACCCTTCATATCCTACTATACCAAGATTTTCCCATCCATCTCCATTAATGACTTATCCTGATGAAACTGATTACAGTAAGGTTTTCAAAATGAACTATCCTGTTTTCAGACACTTCCATCAGTCTCCACCTATACAACCTAAGCCCATCTCAAGACCCACTTTCTGTACCAAGAAAGACCTCCTTCTCATTGGCTCTCCTCCCCATCTGTTTTTCATCACGGTAACACATCAGGAAGTTAGAAACCTGTTCAACTAGGTTTAAAGATTAATGAACCTGTTGTTTCTCATATTAGTACTCAATCCTCTCCACAACGAGAAAAACAGAAATATTCTGAAACCTTGACTTCTCAAATTCCTCCATCTTTTCAACCTCCAAACACTACCTAGCCCCAAAATGCTACATTAGCTATCTTCCAAACACAAGACCCTCCTGAACCATTATTGGATTCATCTAGTTCTTCATCAGATGATTTTTCTATCTCTGATAATGATTCATAAAATCCTCCCGCTGATATTACCAGAATTGCAATGGTCCAACCTAATGATGATGATGATAGTGAAGCTGAAGAATCTCATATTGATAAACCTAATCCTCCTAATACTCATCAGCAACAACATGATTTTACTTACAAGCCAACTTCAGGACCTTGGTTTATATTTGCTGATACTCCACAAGATAAATGGAGACAATGACTCCATAAATTTGGAGCATGGATTGATCTGCAGCTTACAGTACAAGGAGTAACTCTTGAGCAAATCCTTAAAGAGTTTGTTTCTAGATTTACAGGCTCTCTAAGAGATTGGTTTCAAAACCTTAGTGCTTATCAAAAACTCCAGGCCATACAAGTTGAAAACCCTAGACAGATCCTAGGTGCTATTCATAAAGAATTTATTGGAGACTTCAATCTTATTGACAAAAGAGACAGACAATAATTCTTTGAGATGAAATGTTGTTCTCTCAACAGAAAAGATCTGCAAAAGCATTATACCAAAATGGTTAAAAAGTACTACATGTTGAATCGCTATAATGATGTCAATCTAGGGCATACTTTCATAGCTTCTCTTCCTGATGAACTTCAACCTGAACTTCACAGAAGTATTAATGCTCTTCGCAGAGATATGTCTCAAATCTCTATTGGAGAAATTTACCAGCTGGCTCTTGCAACTGTTGATAAGCTTTATGAGCAACACAAGTTTGTTAATGATATACTCAAAGGCACTACGAAACTGAAACATGCTTGCAAAAAACCTTATTTGAAGATTAAATGCAAAGATCCCAAGGTTTGCCATTGTTCAACAAAGAAGAAATCTCACTATCGTTCAAACTCCAAAAAACCTGAAAAGAGATTCTTTCCTAGAAGGCAATTTAGAAAGCAAATAAAAGCTAGATTCTTTAAACCCAGAAGATTCTCAAAAGGCAAAGGAGATTGATGTTTTATCTACAGAAAGAAGGGACATTTTGCAAAAAATTGTCCTCACAAAACTAAAAAAGATATCAAGATGATTCAAAGGCTCCATAAAGTCTTGATGATCACAGATGAAAATGCAGATATTGAAACTTTCCTTAAAGAACAACCCTTTGAAGATCATGATACTTAGTATGTTCTTCCACTTTCTGATGAAGAAGAAAATTTAGGAATCTCTGACTTCTCTGATCTTGAATCTGGGACAGATGAAGAAGAGATTTATCCTTATGGATCAATCAATCTCATCCAACCTGTTCAACCTTCCTCAGAAAAACTAGAACAGATTTTCAGAGGATTTCTTGGTTCACTTCGATCCAATCCTAAAGAAAATCTCAATATTCCTCTTCTAAATATAAAAGTTCAAGTTCTTCCAAACAAATATTCTAAGCCTGTTACAACTATTGCCTTCTTTTATACTGGATCTTGTAAAACAGTCATGAAACCTCATATCCTTCCTCCTGAAGAATGGGTTTCTCATAACCAGTATTTTCTCACAGCTGATACCAAACATTTTAAGATTGATCTTATTTCCAGGAGAAAGATTGGAATTAAATTCTTCCCAGGATGTACTTTGAAAATTAAAGTATTAGGAAGTGATCTTCCAAGAAAAGATATTCTGTTAGGATTTGATACTTTCTATCATACTCAGAATCTTATAATCCTACCTAAAGGGATTAAATGGAAAAGAAATTTTAGTCCTTATACAGAAATCCCTAGCTTGTTTGAACTTCAACAGGCTCCGCTTCAATATTTAGATATCAAGGATCAATTGCTCCGATACTGTTCAGATAGTCATGATCAATTTCCTCATCCTTCCCCGTTATGGAAAAATCAGGAGTTTTTTTTATTAAACTTCCTTTCAAAAAGAATGAGAATATTAATCCGACTAAAGCTTCTCATCCAGGTATGAATCCTGATGATTTGAAACTTGCTAGAGATGAATGTGCAGCTTTATTACGGCAAGGACTCATTGAAGCTACAAAGTCTGATTAGGCTTGCCAAGCCTTTTATGTTGAAAAGAGATTAGGAATTAAATGAGGGAAAAAGAGACTTGTCATTGATTACAAGCCACTAAATCATTTCCTTCAAGATGATAAGTTTCCCTTACCAAAGCCCAGTACTTTGTTTTCCCATCTCAAAAAAGCCCAAATCTTTTCAAAGTTTGATCTTAAAGCATGATTTTGGCAATTGGATATCCACCCAGATGATAGGCCCAAAACTACTTTTTTTTATTTCGAATGCCCAATGCCAGTAGATTGTTATGCCCTTTGGTTTAAAAGTCGCCCCATCACTATTCCAAAAAGCCATGACCAGAATATTTGAACCCATCCTACAAAATGCCTTGATATACATTGATGATATTCTTCCTTTTTCTGAAGATGAACCTTCACATAAAGCCCTGTTATCCAGATTTACTGAAATCATAGAACAATATGGCATTATTCTCTCTTCAAAGAAAAGTGAGATTGGATTTATAGAAATTAAATTTTTGGGTATGCATTTCCAAATCAATACAGCCCTGGTCTTCATATCGCACAAGAATTGTTGAATTTTCCTGATTATAATCTTATTGTTAAACAAATTCAACAGTTCCGTGGGATTGTAAATTATCTCAGAGATTTTATCCCTCATGTCTCTAATCATACTAGCCACTTGTCCAAGCTTCTCAAAAAGAATCCTCCGCAGTGGGGAAAACAACAAACAGACGTATTCAAAATTCTCAAAAGGATAACTCAAAATCCTCCTCCATTGAAGATTCCAGATTAGGGAGAAAGAATCTTACAGACGGATGCCAGTGATGAATTTTGGGGTGCGATACTTCTTGAAGAAGTTAATGGAAAAAGATACTACTATAGACATGCTAGTGGACAATTCAGAGAACCAGAAAAGCATTATCATGCTACATATAAAGAAATCCTTGCTGTCAAGCGTGGAATTGAAAAGTTCAACTTTCAACTGAGCCCCTACCATTTTGTCATAGAAATGGACAATACGTCTTTTCCGAAAATGCTTGATTTAAAGAAAAATATCTTACCAGATGCCCAGTTACTCAGATGGAAAGATTAGTTTTCTTGCTATAAATTCTCAGGGAGACATCTCAAAGGTCACCATAATACCATTGCAGACTTTTTGTCTTGACCTCAAAAGCCTTCCCTTCCTCTAAAACCCTTGTACATTCTAACCATCTTAGAAGCACAACCAACCATGTCCCGTAGCATAAAAGCCACACTCTTCCCTCTAGACACTTATCCTGAGACTCCTCATTATATTCAGAAGATTGCAGAACAACAATTGTTTTACTGGCTTCATCTTCTTTTTGTAAAAACCAACCTTATTTCCCAGACTCGTCATTTTAGCCTAAACACTCCTTTCACTACCTTACCTTTTCTCCAAGGACTTATGCCTAAAGAACTGTTTTGGTATTTATGGTCCTTAACCACCCTTCACGTTAGTGCCATAGCCTTTGCACCTTTACCCATCTATCATTACCTCTATGACAAAGACCATAAAGACTCCCTTCTCCATCAGTTCCTAGATCTTTTTGCTCCTCTACCCTATTGGAGAGGAAAACTTTATAGTTTTATTGAAGATAATAATCTCTTGAGAATTGAAAAAAGAAAACAAAAAAGATTTTGTTGTATTTTTGTTCTTAACAGGTACTATCATCTTCACTCTGATGGACTTTATTCCAGTGGAACAGTAGAACTGTGGAACTCTCCTTTTGATTGGGTCCGACAGAAGCAAAATACTCTTAAGGAACTTGGTCATTATCTAGGACAAATCAATGTTCGACTGAAAACAAATTATCATGTCTTAGGCCCATTTCCAGCTGAAGAAGAGTATGATCCATTCAAAGGAATTATTCTTCCAGAAACAAGCTATGTTACTCAAGGATTTATCTCTCCGCCACCATCAAGTCAGACTCCTATTGAAGTGCTTGGCCTTGAATTGAATTTCAAGACTCTCAAGATCCAAATGATGACCTTCCTTAGCTCAGTTTATCCCTTCCTGGATCATCATCCCAAATATTCCAGGATCCTCTTCTTGAAGATCTCAAGCTCCTGCAACCAAGCCTATCTTAATCTTTCCCGCCTTATTGCACTGAGGCTTCAATTCAAAAGGCTTTTGAGATAACTTATCCAGAACAGCCTCATTTTACAGGTGGGAAAGATCTCATGACTACACATGGAATTTGCACAAGGTACGTGTTGAACTCTACGGAGACCATGACTGTGACAACTTATCTCCCAACGATGATCATGAACCTATTTACAAAGATTGAATCTGGCCCTTTAAAATTGATGGCAAGATCCTAATCGTTCAAAATTGTCAGCAAGATCCTGATCATTTAGGAGTGTCGGCAACATCCTGACTATCCATGTCTTAGTTTGTCCAATAGTCATGTTAGTGTCAGTATATAGGTTATGACTGTGTACTTTATGACCGAATGCTTGTAACTTTATGACCACGTGCTTTATCCTTATGTCCACATATTTTAAAAAAGATTTGTCAGGTATGCCAGTAAAAAAAAAAGTCTGACAAATGTATAAAATCATGTCAGCCACGAGTTTGTACTGTGCATGCTTTGCTTTTTCTTATCGCTTTTTCACTATAAATTTGATGCTCCAGCAGCTGTAGGGGGTGATGAACCCATCTAGGGTGAGTTCTCAAAATAAAACTAGGTTTGAAAATGTAGCGTAGTAGCTCAACCTAGGTCGTTCTTGTGAGGAGATTACTTTTCAAGTTTCTAAATAGTAAAGTGATAAAAAACCTTAAAGTTGTGAGAAATCATTTTGAGAATTTGATTTTAAAACT
Source organism: Inga laurina (assembly GCA_963855925.1). Classification (NCBI taxonomy): domain Eukaryota; kingdom Viridiplantae; phylum Streptophyta; class Magnoliopsida; order Fabales; family Fabaceae; genus Inga; species Inga laurina. Next base: position 11,179,696 of record OY979701.1, on the reverse strand, counting down.
AATGAAGTAATCTAATCTAATTCAATATTTTCATATTTTTCGGTTTTCAAGACAAGAAGCAAACAAAATTGAAATTAACACAAACAACAAGATAAATTCGATAAACTAGTATAATGATGAAATGAGATTCCCTTGAGTTGAGGTTTTAGTCTTCCTTGCTTGCTAATGATATGAATTCCATAATGAGTCAAGAGGATGGAACTAAGCTACCACTAGCTCCATACTTGCAATAATCATTTAATTCATTCTACTGAAGCAATTAAATGAATACCACCAAATAATTCAGACTCAAGGAGATGAATAATCAACTTCCAATTCTAGCTTATAATTACCATTATAAAAGTTCAAAGCATTCAGTTTAGTCATTTACAATCCACTTAACCAAGTTGGAATAAACAACTCAACCTACTCCTAAATTGAATCATACAAAGCTTAATTAATCAACTCCTAGCTCAACCACCAAGTTTATTCACTTGGCATAGAACAATCTAGATCATAACTACATACTTAACCAAGTCCTATAATTATGAACTAGAAAGAAAGCTTAAAGGAATTCCATTGAAGTTTAGAAGCTCAAACCATTACCCAACTAAAGGAAAGCACCAAAGTTTAGCTACTCATAGAAGAGGAGGAAGAGGAGGCTTGATGGAAGGAGAAATTAGCCATGGGAATCAAAAACCGAACAGCTCCTCTCTGTTCTTCACAGCAATTCCCTTCTCCAAATGGCGGCTCTCCTCCTCTTTTTCTATTCGGCTGCTTCCCCTTTTCACACACACACTCCTCCTCATGCTATTCGGTGCTTTGCTTTTTAATTCCCTTTTGTCAACCATTTCGGCTCTTCCCTTTCATACACAGCCGCCTCTCCTCTCTTCTTTTATCCACTTCACATTCGGTTCACTCCCTTGTTTGGTTCAGCTCATCTTCCCTTGGGTCAACAAATTCGGCTGCTTCTCTTTTTCTTCAATTCTTCTTTTCGGTCCAGCAGCTCCTCCTCATTTGTTCAATTATCCCAATTCGGTTCAGCTCTTCCATGTCTTCAATTTCGGTCTACTCCCTTTTCATTTCAATTCAGCCGCCACCCTCCTTTATCAATGGTCCCCACTTCCTTTTCTTTCTTCAATTCACTAGGTTAAATAAGTTGTGCCATGTTTGGATGAGGAGGTGAAAATATGTTTTGGCATTAGGCATAAAATTGTAACTACCAAATAAGGCCCTTACTCTTTTATCCTCCTCTTAGAAAAAATGTGAAAATAAATTTTGCATTTGTGATGTTCCACTTTTGTCCTTCATTAAGCTCCAAAATAACATCTTTGACCTTGATCACTCAAGTTGTGCCACATCATCACCTACAAAATTAGATTCATAAAGGTAATATCTTTTGCTCACAATTAAAGAATAATGGGAATAACAAATATTAATTAAACATATAACAATTTAACCACTATAATTCCCAAACTATTCTTTCACTAAAATCTCATATTAACACTTGATTATGCCCAAAATATTCAATTATGTCCAAAATATTCAATTATGTCCCACAAAAAGCCCAAGATTAATTACTAAAAATATATAAATATTGAGCTCTATCAGGGGTAATCGAAAATTAGTTGTAATCCTTCACTTGTGAAATACAATGTCTTCGTTCTAAATAGCCTTCTTCTTTTGAAAATCTATATTCATAACATATCATCTCTATCTCTGTGATAGATTCTAGTATGCTTTGCACTTGCCTCTTTATGAGGAACCTATGCATCAGAAAGAATCTGATCATGATCCTGTGAAGAGTACTAGAGAAATGAGAAGCTGCTAAGTACCAAAATCTCGGTAAGACTGAGGGTTCTAAAGTGTCCTTGAGCGAAGAGGAAAAAAGCTCGAACTTACCTGAACTAAGGTCTGAAAGATGTTTCTGGTATGTGACAGTTTGTTATTTCTCAATCCATTTGTTTCAGATGGGATAGCTCTTGGTCCCAATGCCTTTGTTGGTGTCTTCATCTTAGACCTTTTGGTCTTAAAGGTGAAGACACCGCATAGACATTGGGATCTGGATACATCCAAGAGGAAAAAAGCAGTGTTAAAAGCACCTATCACAAAGCCTCAATCCGGTTTCATCATTTGCTTGGATACTTGATAATAGGATCCAGAAAAAATGATGAACTCCGGGTGGACCAAAAGGTTATAACAAAAAGTGCATATTCTTAACTTCTTTTCCTTTTAGTAAATGTTTAAATTATAGATTGATAATATTATGCAACTCTTCCACTTTAAGATATAACAATTATGCACAGCATTGCTTTTAATTCCTTTTCATGTTAATTTTTCAATACAATTATTTTCATGTTAATTATGTGATATGCTTTACTTCCATTTAAAATTATTTTATATACATTTGTTCTTTCCAGCTAGAGACTATATCAATACCCATAATCAAAAGTAGATTTACGTGTATTTCTATACCACCATTTTGATAATTTTTATATACCACTTTCTCTATCTCTATAGAAAGTGTTATATGTACGTGTATTTTTAGCGTCAACTACGTGGCTTTTTCATTGAACCAAGATGATATTACCAAAATAAATTATTCATATAAGAGGAGATATTTCGCAGCGTGCAGTTTCTATCTTATGAAATGGAGTGTGAATTTTGAGGTCTACTTTCACAAGTCAAACATATAACATATACATCCACAAAAATTAAGACTAAAGACTTTTGAGATATATGTTTGTTAAGGGACGTTGTATCCACACAAGCTTCTTCTCTATAACCTTCTTTTGGGTTATTAGACTAATGCAATGGCAATGAAAATGAAAATGTGGTCCTACAAGTGAATAAATTATACTTCATAAAGCGACACAGCTTCTTTTCTCATCAGCAACGTAATTTTCTTTCTCTTTCTATTAGTTGCATCAACTTGTTTTGGAATGGAGTGCAATGTGGTGACTTGAGTGAGTTTTGGTGTGGCATGTTGTGTTTGTGTGGAACATGTCTATGTGGATGGAATTTAATTGTTTTGATGGCTCCAATGAATTCCTTGGGAAAAATTGGTGTGGGAATGGTGTTTAATGTGAAAATGGGAACCATTGGAAGCAATTGTGAAAAACTGAAAATCTGTCCATTGAAGGTCTGTGCTGGGCAGTCTTTTTGTGTGGGCGATTTGAATAGGCTAATGATGTTATAAAATTATGAAACTTTCCATTTTTGAAGTTCTCTTCCCAAGCTTCAAAATGGACATATAATTGGTAACATTTCGTTTGGTGCACTGTGAGTTATGGTTGTCCAAATTTAGGAATGAAAACTGAACTATGTTTTGGAGCAGTGGTGAGTTTTGTGGAATTCTGTATTTTTGTGGTGATTTCCAGTAATGGCCAATATTTGTCCTAGGAAGAGGACTTAAATAGCTTTCATTTGGATTTGGAATCACCTTATTTCGATTTTTCTTGAATTAGTTATGATTTTTGGAAGTTCAGCCAAGAAACTGGATTTTCTTGGCCGCGGCCAGCGGATTCTGGGTCGCGGCCCAACTGTTTCTGAGTAGTTTTTGGCCGCGGCCAGTGGATTTGTGGGCCGCGTCCAACCCCCAAAAATCAGTATTTTACACTTTTTAAAGGTGGTTTTTGGTATAGCCTTTCCCAACCCTTTAGGCATATGTCTAGGCTTCTAATAGTCACATAAAGAGTTCCAATGATAACCAACTTAAAGTGTTATAAAGCTAAGAACTTGGGAAAGAGATTGACGGGTTGTCCCTAACTTGGTTTACAGGATTTGACATTTGCCGTCCTCATGAGCCCACTGAGCCAAGAAACGTCAGGAAAGGATCAGGTAGTGACACTTCCCTTATACTTTGTGTAAATGTATTGTATGTATGTTAGTCATGTGTTGTGATGAGTTGTGATACTGCTGCTTATACATCTAGTGATAGCTGGTGACTATATTATACAGCGAAAGCTGGTGACTTGTGTATACAGCGAAAGCTGGTGACTTCATTATACAGCGAAAGCTGGTGACTCTATTATACAGCCATGAGTGCTGTCGTTTATGGTGAAAAGCATGTTTGATTGTTGCTGTTGGTTGTGATTTACTTACCTGCTATATATTTACATATTGTATGAGTGAATTTGTTACTACTGGGATTCTTTTGAATCTCATTCTTTCCAATGACTAACATTTCAGACAGGGCAAGTGGCTTAAGAGGGAAACGACCAACCAAGAGCGGTTAGGGATTTTGGGAAACATGGAATTGTTGGTTATCTATTTGGATTTTGGATTACTGTATATTATTTGTGGGTTGTAAATTGTATTTGATTTTGGTTGTGTAATCCCCTAGTAGGGAATTTTGGAACCCTTAGACTATATATGAACCCGTGGGTTACCGGGATTTTATTGTACACTCTGATATGAATGAATGTAAATTAACTGCACAGATGATTATATTCGATAATTGAATTTGAGACCGGAATAGGAAAGAAGTTTTGAAAATTTTGTAAAGTCTCTACTATAAAAGGGAGTTTTAAATGAATTTTGAACTATTCGACGGTCTCTAAACCAATTAAATTAAGTGATATCGAATTATAATTATGCTAATTAAGGCAGGGGGTTACACCATGTGCCCGCGCTTTTTGAGGACTGAATTGTTCGCAATCAATTTTTCTAAGCTCCGTGTTCTGTTTTACACAAACACTATTCTATACTAATTATTGCAAAGCCAAGGTCATTGAGGTCACTCAAAATCACGGCCATGGCAAAATAGCATCTCCAAAAGCCTAATCAGTTTTCCTTCCTCATTCGTGATTATATTTACGATTTTATTAAAAGATGCAAATAATTATATCCCCATCTGTCACCTAAACGGTAGCTGTTAAATAGTAGTTGAGATTTCATCAAAGAGAATATATGAGTTGGATTAGGGCCAATTTAGTATTTGTACTTTTATATTTTGGTTTTTGGTCCTTAATAATTAAAATTTTTAAGATTCTCCTTGACAAATATCATTCAGTGTAGGTCCTTCCCTCTAATATTCCCAATTAAATAATACAGTGAGAATATTGTCCTCAAACTCAAAGTGGTAGCCGAAGAAATTGAAGACCATCGATTTTTTTTTTTAATATCGAGAATGTGAGGTGTTCGCTCAGTTAAAGTATACATTCAGCGCTTTGAATGAGCTACAAGCTTATAAAATTAAACATATTATTGATCGAATTAACCACGCACGTGTAATGAGAATGAGTGAGAAGCCAAAACCAAGATTTTTTTCTTCAATTTAGACTTGTTTTAGGTCGATCATCAATTTAGATTTTTTTTTTTGGCCAGCGGAATTTAGATCTCAATGCCAGCAAATTATAGTGAAACATTTTATGTATGCATGGTAGCAAAGCATTCTAATAATGTTCTGTGGGGTTACTCTTTATAGCCTGCTAGCTCCCACAATGAATAAAATAATACCCAGAACTGGAATTGTTCAACACGGGATGAAATTAAGTGACGAAGCTTCTTTTCATTAACATATATTTTGGGTTATCTCATACGCACTATACTTGACCATAAATAAAATATGCCTTCAAATATATTATATCTTTAAATATAATACAACGGCTGACTTAATTTCGGACCGGAGAAGTATAAAACGACGCGTGCTTTAATTGCTGGATGGACAAGGCTTGAAATTTTGACAAGTCTGATATGCTCCTCATGGGAAAACCTTCTTTCTTTGTTTTCCTGCTTTTACTTCATTGCTCTATTGTTTCCTTAGCCTGGACTGATACAAACATCAGTACTGATAAATCTGCACTTCTTGCCCTTAAATCTTATATCACTTCAGATCCATACGATTTCTTAGCTAATTGGTCTGTCTCTTCTTCTCCATGCAATTGGACTGGTGTCAAGTGCAATACTCGTCATGGAAGGGTCCATTCCTTGAATCTTGGCGGCATGGGTCTTAAGGGCACCATGTCTCCACAACTGGGGAATCTCTCATTCCTTGTTGAACTTGATCTCAGTGACAACAATTTTTATGGTCAAATACCAAAAGAGTTAGTTCAATTGCGTAGATTAAAGCATTTTAACTTGAGCTATAATGACTTTCATGGACGAGTTCCTGCCAAGATAGGAGATTTATCTATGCTTGAGTACTTGAGTTTTCGAAATAACAGTCTTAATGGATTTATTCCACTATCTCTGTTCAATCTATCAAGGCTGGAGACTTTAGATTGGAATTTTAATTTCTTTGAAGGGGACATTCCGCTTGGTGTGGGCAAACTTGAGCAACTGAAGATTTTACTACTTAGTGGTAACAAACTTTCAGGAATCATTCCCCGAACCATTTCCAACTTATCTTCACTCAAAACATTGGTTTTGAGTTACAATAGTTTGTCAGGTATGTTTTGGATTATTGTAAATATATATTTGTCTTTGCTCTAAACTAATATATTTGGTTAGCAGGATGATTTTGTCTAAATTGTGTTTTATTTATTTATTTTTGGTACTTTTATGAATTTTCTTCTTTATTTTTGTCATAATTTTTCTACTCTTTTTCAAAGGAAAAAACATTCATCGTCAAAATTTTGAAACAAATAATGTAATCACACCATGGGAGAAAAATTACTGTTATAATATTAATTAGTCCAAGTGTATCTAAAGGCTCATCATCAGTCTTTGAAAATAAATGTTTATTATTCTATCATTAAAAAATTTTTGAAGGGTTTTTCAGAGGAAAAAAACTTAGCTCAAGTTTATTATATCCATTATGTCATGTCCTCCAATCACACATGGACATGTGTCTTATTTATTTCTTGTGGATTTATAATTAGTTGATAATATTTTAAAAATATGATACATGGTCATATGTGATTGGATGACTTAAGATAATAGATATAAGAAACTTTTATTGTATTTTTTCATATTGAATAAACCTTACAACCAACATGTCCCGAACGTTTCATTTTGATTTGGAAAATCTCCATTATATTTTAATTTCATTATTTGTTAGGAATTATTATTTTAAAAAAGTTTGTAGAATCAACAAATTTTTTTTTTTTTTTCTAGGAGTCTCCCAAGAAACATGTGTTTTGATAGGAATGATGAAAAGGAAGGGCCAATTGGATTTCAATTGGTCTCTTAGATTTAATCATATCAAAATTTCTTAACCAAACACAACTAGTTGATTTAATCTATGGTTATTAGTCCACCCGAATTAAAAGGGTTATACCTTTTATTGCGTTTTATCATTTACTAATATATGTGTCATTTCTTAACAAATGGCAAGTCTTATGTGTTTCTATAGAATATTAATTTATCTCATGTGCCTAATAACTTGTGACATGAAACAAATTGTTACTGACATTATTTTCTTTCCCACCCTCTTAATATTTGGAGGAGGCATCCCAAATGAAATTGGTGATCTTTCACAACTAAAGATATTGTATCTTGGAGCAAATCAACTCACTGGTTCTATACCATCTGCATTGTTTAACAATTCAGCTCTGCACCGTATTGACCTTGGAGTAAATCAATTATCTGGTAGTCTCCTAAAAAATGTGTGTTTTGGGCTTCCAAAACTTGAATTATTTTATGTGGAGGAAAATGAATTGTCTGGCGAAATACCCTCCATTTGGCATCAATGCAAAGAATTAGCATACTTACAATTGGGTAATAACAAATTCAGTAGAGGAAATATACCAAGAGACATTGGAGATTTGACCAACCTCCAGCGCCTGTTTCTTAGGAACAGCAACTTGCAAGGTAAGAGTTTTAATTATATGAATGTCATAAATTCTATTCCAGTATTTCGTAAGGCATTAGTGAATAATGATTTTGCTATACTAATTTTTAAAGACATAGAACGCGGTGCTTTCTTTTAACACTACTTGGAGTTAGACTAGATTAAAAGGATGGAATATGACTTTTACCATTGATATCTCTATCTTAGTGATCATTTGTATTTAGCTATTTATATTTAGGGATATGATATTTTTAAATCTGAATAATCTTTTTATTCGCATATTTAGTTTAATTAGTTTCCCAAAGTTTAGAAAAAAAACTTCAAATATTGAAAACAAATATAAAATACCAAACACTGGAATTAATCTTTATTTGAAAGTTTTTAATGTAATCATGAGAGATGTCATTTTTCAATTTGGAATGATTTTGCATGCCTTTGACTTTAGTGTGGGATTGGAGAAATATAAAATGACGTGTTTGTTTGTAAACAAATGAGATTTTGTTTGTCGCCATTTCATTCATTTATTCATATTCATTCATAATGAGGTGTCATAATGTTCATTTTTCAATTGAATTTTTTTCCCAAAAAGAGTAATCCTAACAAACATGTTTGGAATATTTAATTTTAATTTGGTTATTTATTATTGATTTATATTTTTAGAAATTTTGTAGTTAACAAAATAATTTTTCTGGTAGTTTTGAAAGAAATTATGAATAGCAACAATGGATTTCGATGTGTCTGTTATTATTATTAATTTTTTTTTGCAATTAATCACAATTGATTGAACTCATAATCTTCTTATTTCTCATAATCTTCTTATTTCTTGAATGAGAAGAATACAACTTATATGAAATATAGGAATTTCTCAGAATTAATTAATCAACCAAATCTGGAAAGATAACAATAATAAATCCATTTTAATCCAAATTACAGAATAATTAACTGAAGTAAAGCATAAAATAGCATAATGGGCCTTGTACAATAACCCAGTATGTTGTTCAACATCATTAATCCATCCAAATTTCTGCGCCAATCACATCTCCAAGTTATCTATTCTATGGTTATTAGACCAACCGAATTAATTGGGCTATTCCTTTTTGAAAACAAGTGCAGTTGTGTTTCATCATTTATAATATATTTGTTTTATTGTTTCTAAAAAAATGTGCAAGTTGTGCCATATGTGTTTTCTAAAATACAAATTTGCCTCATGTACATAAAAAGTTATTATACATAAAAATTGTTACTGACATCATTCTCTTTTTCCCACTTATTTGAAGGAGACATTTCAAATGAGATTGCCAATCTTTTACAACTAAAAACATTGTATCTTGAAAAAAATCACCTTCCTATACCATTATCATTATTTAACAGTTCAGTCTACAATAAATTGATTTTGGAATAAATCCAAGGTTATTAAACCCGGACCGGTCACTAAACCGACCGAAGTACTAGGACAAGAGTTAGTGGGTCAAACTGTAGTTAAACCGGAGCTAACCCGGGACCAAACCGATGAGCAAGTGAAAATTTCAGGGTTATTAATATGAAATTATAAAGAAATTAAAAAAAAGTCAATTTTTTTTTTTTTAAAAAAGTGAACTAGTTTGCTTCCCTGACCGGATGAAACTGGTTTGCTGGTTTCCCAACCGGTCCGGTCCCGGTTTCATAACCATGAATAAATCACTTATCTAGTAGTCTCCCAACAAATGTGTGTTTTAGATAACTTTGTAACTCTCTAGTGTGGCAATTTTTGTGTACTTGTATATAATTTTGCTAGTTTCTTTCTAGCCTCTTATTTTTCCTTTTTCCCTTTTTCCTCTTAATATCTACAATACAATGCCTATACAAATATGCTCAATCTATCCATCCCTTAATATTACGGTATACTTTAGCAAAATTTTCATTTATTATTTATGCTTATTTGATATTTCTTGCTAATTGAAACTGCTTTAAACTTTTACGTTAGGAAAAGTCATGCTGCTACACCTCCATACAAGGATTTTCTATTATTATAAAAACTAGAACTTTAGTTTTTTGGCCAATGATGGATTCATAAAATAGGAAGCAAGTGCATTAAAATAATTTTCAAACACACATTAAGTAGTTTTTAACAATTTATTTAAGAGATGACTATGAATGCGATTGTAGGAGTAGTCATCAATTACATGTGTTTCTAAAGAATAAAAATTTATCTCATGCGTATTTGTATATGAATAATGATTTTGCTATATTACTTTTAAATACATGGAATGCAATGCTTTCTTTTAATCCCAAATTGAATATGAATAAAATGGTATATTTTTTGAATCAATAAAGAAACAGGGGAGCCTGAAGGAAAATAACCTAATCAAAGGGCCCCATACAACACTACTTAGAGTCAGATTGGATTATAAGGGTGGAATATGACTCTTACCATTGATATCTCTATATGAGTGATCATTTTTATTTAGCTCTTTATATTTAAGGATATGATAATTGATATTCTTAAATCTTAATAACCTTTTTATTGCATATTTATTTTAGCTTCTCAAACTTTAGAAAAAAACTTCAAATATTGAAAACAAAAATAAAATACCAAACACTCTAATCGATCTTTATTTGAAATTTTTTAATGTAATCATGAGAGATGTCATTTTTCAATTTGGAATGAGTTTGTATGCCTTTGTTTTTCGCCATTTCATTCATTCATAATGTTCGTTCATGAGCTCATGGGACCACATGATATTTAAAACTTGGAAACAAAATTTTTTAGGTGCTCTGCACCATAACATTTATACTTTGTTCAATAAAAAAGCTCCACATCATATATAATTACTGTGCCCACTTGTTGACTGTATATGAATGCATGTATTTGCAACTTATATCGCTCTCTTATTATCTTCAACTCTATATTTCTCCTCTTCCTTTCCCTGATTAATTTTTTTAATAATTTCTTTCTTATTTCAAAAATTTATAAAATCCTATTAAATAATTATTCAGCAATTACCACATAAAACACTTATCTCATTAGCTATATAATTTTTAAAAGTTAGGCAATTCGATGGTTAGAATATATTTGATTTCTGCCTTTTTAATATTTATGAATGGATTATTAAGCATAAAACAAATATTCAAGTTTTTGAATTAGTACGTAAAACCAAGGTACTGAAAACTGGACCGGATACTGAATTGGTCGGGGTACTGGGTTAAGGGTTAGTGGGTCAGATAGGAGTCAAACTGGAGCTAAACGGGGGCTAGATTAGTGAGAAAGTAAAGATTTCAGACTTATTTATATGAAATTATGAGTAAAATTAATAAAAAAATGATTTTTAAAAAAAATTTAAAAATGGGTGAACCTGTCCGTACGGTTCACCCTTGGACCGGACTGGTTGGATCAGTAGTTCTTTGGTTCACGGGCCGAACATGCCTGTCCGGTCCAATTTTAAATTCCTTGCGTAAAACACGTGTAATTTTTTTTTAATATAGTATATACATGTAAATTATATGAAAATGATATTACCTATTTTATTTTTCTTTTACCCCCGTTTGGATGAGAAGAAAAGATGAGAGGAATGAAAATGGGAGGAGAGAAAATGAAAAGAAGAGAAAACATGAGAGAAAATGTTATCACCTCTATTGTTTGGTCATTTTCTTCCCCACTTTCTTTCCTATCACATTTTCTCTTCTATCCAAGCAAGGGAAAACTTATTTTCCCTTTCATTTTCCTCCCCAATTTTCTTTCCTCTCTCATTTTCTCCTTATCCAAATATAGCATTAAAGTCTGTACAATCACAAAAAGTTATCACCTCCGGTTCTTAATATAAGATCCAGATGACTAATTTATGGAGATTAAGGAAGCTAAATAAATTATTTTAAAATATTTATATTTATTGATTTTCCCGAAACTAATTTGCATGATTTATAGACTGGTATATAATATAATGATATAAATAAGTATTTAGATAGATCAAGTAGCATATACAATAATTAAATAATTTATTTAGTTTCCTTAATCCCCACCAATTAATCAATTGGGTCTTATATTAAGGACTAGAGCTAATTTTACCTATCAATTTTATATTATAATTGTACATTAAACATATTATGAAAATATTATGACCCATTTTATTTTTGTTTTAATTAAAGTCCATTCTGCTTTTTTACAAGTATTTTTTTTAGTTGATGTTAATCTTTTTTTTTTTTTTTTTTTGCCAACTTTAGTTGATGTTAATCAATTGTATTAATATTTTTCTATAGTAAAAGAAAATTAAAATGATATTTTTTTTCCTTTCATTACTAGTGTACATATTAGCAATGGGGGTTAAATGTAGCTAGCAATTTACAATCACAAAAATAACATAAATTCATGAATCGATGCTATTCTATGATTTTCTATAATCTTTTTATATAATTATCTCCACCACAGTAAAAATAAAATGAGATTTTTTTTTTTTCATTTCTTTTTTTTTTCCCCATTCATTCATTCATATATTGTTCATTCATCAATGGTACTTATATACAGATTGTGATTATAATCCCAAAATAAAAGAAAGATAGGATTATCGCTTGAGATTTAAAACATGAAAAATAAAATTTTTATTTACTCCTATATCTTGACGACAACAATTTGCAAGGTAAGGCTTTTAATTATATGATTGAATTACGTTATGTGTTTTTGTTTTAATCTATCCAATGAAAAATAATCTTAAAAATAGATTTTGCTTTTCATTTTTTCCATCATTTTAAAGAACTGTAAGAAGCTTGTCAAATTGCGTTCATAGTAAAAAAATCTTAAAAAGAGAAATAAGATAATTTTGGGTGATTAAAAATGACATGGGGTCCTATAAAAAATCAGTCTGAAAGAATTTCATGACCTACCAACATTTGATGTGGCATAGTAAATTCCTAATGTGTGCGCTGTGTGTTTGTTTGTTCATATAATGTGGTTTATCTATTTTTTTAATGTGAAAGATGAATGCCAAAGCCTTTTAACTGTTAACTTGCTTTGATATATCTTGTTCACTCTGTAAATCGAAACAGGTGAAATTTCATCTTCTCTCTTCACCAGTTCAATTGGTAATGAGACGTTGTTGGAAGAATTAGATCTATCATGGAATTTTTTAACAGGTACGTTCAATCAACACATCACTTAACTAAAAGTATTTAAATTCCTTAGATAAAAACTAAAATTTTAGCCGTTTAAGTCAATGAAGAATTCATAGCCAGATTTCAAAGTTAGAGCCTTGTGAATGATGAATAGCTTTAATGCAAAAAAGAAATAACTTGGCTGTTCATTTTAAATTGGTGAAATTAATTCCATAATCTGTCTTTAGCATATCTTTTTTAAAAGAGTTTTAATGTCCAATTGGTAATTAATATTATATTGGAAGAGTCCCTTTTAAATTAATCTCCAACAAAATTTAAATAATAGTCTATTAATTTTAAGCCTCTAATTAACGAAATTCTATGCATTACTTATACAGTTGTGTGTGAATTAAGGAAAGTCGTAGACTTACTCTACCAACAAACAAATATTTTGTAATTTTTTTCATAGGTGGAATTCCTTCATTCCTTTGGAAGATGTCCTCTTTGAGCTATGTTGACGTTGGCATGAATCATTTAAAGGGTAATTTACCAGAAGAAATGTGCCATCAACTCCCTTTACTTGAAGTCTTTTCAGTTGGTTATAATCAATTAGAGGGAAGCATTCCAAAATCAATAAGCAACTGCACATCTTTAAAAGAATTATATTTGGATGGTAACTCATTTACAGGTATGTACTTTACTTGTGTGTTTTCTTTTCTTTTTAAATCTGTTTCTCTAAAATTAATTTATGTTTTTTTTCATTTCATTTATGTGAAATAACAAATAAAGTGAAGATTAAGAACCAATGAAACCTTATGATATATTTGTAACATAGATAAGTGAAATTCTTATATACTATTCTATGGCATCAAAACCTTAAACCATATAGAATGGCCACCATGGGCTATGCCAATGCTTTTTTATTTTTCAAAGATATTATCTATCTCTTAATAACTTTAATTATATGCTTTTTCTATCCCCTAATATTAACATAATTATAATAATATTAAAATATAGACAAGTTTGGAGTTGTTTTTTCTTATTTATTTTATCTATAATTTGTAACAATTCTATATTGTTTTGATTGAAATTTAAATTATACTTAACGTTTTCTTTAAGAATTAAAATTCGGAAATTAACAAATGTACAATAAACAAAACAATTATTTAGATATGTGTAAAAAATCAAGGGAAAATGAAATACCAAAAAATAAATACAGGCCTACACTTTTAATAGTTTTCTACTTAAGACTTCTCTTAACAATGTTAAGAAGCCATAATGCCCCTCTATAATTAAAAAGGAAAATTAATGTAGATGCAATCTTATTTTAGTATTTCAGTTAAATTTGGTTTATATTTCCCTTTGTTTTCAATTTATTTATTTGTTCGTTATTTGATTGTGATTGATTCTAAACAGTAATTAGAAGACAGGTAAAGATGAAAAAAAAAAACAATCTAAATTATTATTGTAAAACAAAAACAAACAACAAATATGATTATGTGAAGGATGCTTTTAGGAGATTCATTGACACTATGCATTGAGAGTCTAGAGTTACTTATCAAATAGTTTAGCCATTTAAGAGGTTCATGTGATCCAAATAATGCCCTTATAAGGATGGACTATTTTAAAACTTTTCTAAAAGCTTGGGTACGTGATATAATAAATATTTCTGAAACTTTAAAAATTCATAAATAAATCATTTCATGTCCAAAAATAGTGGTTCAAAACACTATCTTTAGCTCTTGAAATGCTTTTTATGACAAAATTAAGATACCTCGTTGGGTCCACAACTTGCCTAAACCTCATACTATACATAGGAATTTTCAGCAAAAATTGCAGAATTATGACCCAACTTAGAAAATTCATATATTTTTATCTGCACATCTAAAAATTACAAATTAATACTCATTTTTAAAGCTTGGTATGTATACTATTTTCATGTCAAATTCCATAATTTAGATAAAAAGTTTGCCCTGTATAAAGTCAATCACAAGACTGACATTTCAGCATGAATATAAACTAGCTATCGCTTATAATTCTGGATATAAAAGCTCACCCACTACTCCTTATAGAGTTATGTACAACCCAAAACAAACTTTAAGCTTACATGCCAAAGTAATTATAGTAAGCCACACTAAAGCAAAATTAATGTAACAAAACATGTGTGCCATGCTTTCTTCCATCCACCTTAGCTAAGCTTTCACCAGCTTCTCATTTCCCAAGGATGTACTTGTTCCTATGGTTAATACATAGAGAGGGGTGACATTGGGAAATCTCAGTAGCAATAATCATATTCAATATATAATGCATGGTAAATAATTGAGCATGTGAAATAAACCACAAAAAACAATATGTTACAATAACTGAATAACTGTAAAAATGAATAAATGAAACTTTCATTACACATGGCCTGACAATAACAGAAGTAAGAAATTTACATGTTATCATGTTTAAATGAGGCAATAATGGCAAAAACAAACATGCAACCAAAATATAATATACAAAATTAATGATTATAGCAACTTTTATCATGCTCTCTCACTCTTGCACTTCTTTCCTGATGTCCTCTTGGTGGAGTTAGGGCACAAATCAAATCCTAACATTTGTATGTACATGCAAGATAGTTAAGATGTGTATCATTCATATCATAGTTGAACTATTTCTTGTCTAAAGAGTGTTGTTCAAATAGGAAATATAAATAAAGTTCACAAACTTATGCTTTAATATTCTAGTTTCCTATTTAATAATGCACATGGTTAAGCCTATACCATTCAACATGTAATTATTACTTTTAATAATTGTTTATATATTGTTTCACTCTAAGGTCACTTATCATAGTTGTTTAGTCATTTAAGAACCACATGTGATCCTGTTACCCTTGGTAAAACTTAAAACTTTATAACTTTAAACTCTTTCCCTAAAATTGGGTACTAAGAGACAATGAATTCCTTAAAAATTTTGGAAAATCATAACGAATTCAATATATCTCCAAAATTAGTGATTCAAAGCTCTATTTTTAGCTCTTCAAATGCTCTCTGAAAGAAAAATAAGACCTAGGCTCATTTCTATTTCATTTGGTACAAAAACACCTATTTGTAAAATTTGTACAAAACATTTTCGTAACAGATTTCCTACCTTCTCAGTTATGTAAGAAAAATCATAACTCTTAAACCACAAATAAAAAATTATGATCTAGGACTTGTATTAAACCTCAAAATGTGTGCTACCGTATCACAAATTTCCATAGTCTAATTTATATGTTTTCTCTGTCAAGCATTGCTCTGAAATTCACAACTCAAAATAAAATAGCAACTATCTAACTTATCCACTTCATCCATTCTTGTTATGTTTATAGCATAGCACTCCCCTTAGGCATTGATAAGCCCCTTTTATCAATAACTTACCTACTTCTACCTCATTATGGATTATTGTTTACATCCCAAAATATATATACATATATACATACATATCCTTAAAATTAAAAGTAATCATAGCTAATCATAAAGTCAAAAACTTGAACAAAATACAATTATCGAGGTCCTTCAGCTCCAACCTCAAATCTTCACCAACCGCTATGCCCTTGCCCTTAGAAGTACTTTCTCAATAGCAACAACTTTTCATCACACTAATCATGCAAGAGTAATGACTATACATGTAAAAATAAGCCATAGAGAGCAAGGCATTGCAAATAACTAAGCTGAATAGCTAACTGGTGCACATATATCTTATTGATAACTGAATCGAATAACTAACTGGTAAACAATCACTTCCAAATAGATAAACTGAATAAATAATTTATTCACATTCATTTTATAAATAGATAAAATGAATATATAACTGGCGCATATACACTAGGCAGATAACTGCTCTGCCGATCTATCTGCACACATGGCCATGGCAAATATCAATGCAAGGATAATTTACATGCTCTCATGTTTAACTATAGCAAAATGGCACAAATAAACGCATGCGGCAATCAATGCACAATAACAAGAGAGGAAAAGAGTTACTAGCTCTTGTGCTTTCTTCCATTTTACCTTCTCCTTGTTTCTTTCTTTGTTGATTCCTTAGAGGGCTTGGGCAAATATCAAGACCTAACATTTATGTGTATAAGGGTAGGTTAACACTTGTATTATTCACAACTTGTACTAATTCTTCTTAAATCATAGCGTTACCCTTTTTATAAAAGATGTTGGTCATCTTAGACAAAAGCATATGTGTGTCTACATATACGTGTGCGCGCGTGTATTTGTATATATTAATGGCAAAAGCAATCTTTAATTTCTCAAAGAGCCCAAACTTTAATTTTTTAACTTGGCTATTTTGCTTTACTCACGTCTTTTAACTTTAACTTAATCACACGCCATTATCCTTTATAGTTTATTAGAGCCATATTACATAGACCACAAATAAACTCTTTCCTTTGATAACACATCTTTTCAAAACAGGGCAAGGGAGAATATTATATAAAACGAAGGCCTCTTGTTGCCAATTTCCTCAAAATGACCACTACAGATTTTATATATGCAGTCTCTTAAGTTTAAATCATTATTTCACACTTAAAAGCACTAAAACAGTGAGTGCCCTTTTTTTTTTTCCTTTGAGCACAAACTTCAAACTTAATAAATTGCCTTCTTCATTTTCTAATTTTGAAATTATAAAATTCTACCCCTTATCTCAAATGTTTCCCTTGGCTAAGACATAGCACATACATGCATAAATCTCCACTTTAGAGAATATTGTTTCTAAACTTATATTCTTAACACTCCCTATACAATTTTCCATTCCAAGTTCAAAGGAGGGCTCAAATTGAGCAAAAATTAACTATCACAAGATCAAAAGGATGCTGACCAAATAGGGGAGTGAAGGGAAAAGTTATGAATTAATTTCATTTCTTCAATACTAAACTTAGAAGCCTTTACACATGTGTAAGATTTGGATTACAGGTTGAGAGATTTGCTCCATATTAAATCACCCTAAACAGTGTGAGTTTGCTAAAAACTCTTCCTCTAAAAATTCAATCTACAGGGGAACAACACAACAACATCACTCAAATCATACCATTATACTCATATAGGTACTTCATGACATAGAATAGCCTCTCCATTTTAAGTCAGGAAATTTTCCAGTTTTAAAAACATTAGCTTAATCATCATTCAAGCACTTATAACACAAATTTTTAACATTTAAAACAGTGTTGTCACTTAAAGTAGCAAACAGCAAATATTCACTAAGATTTCAACTTCAAAAGTTCAACCCAATAGGCATTACTCTTCATTTACTTAAATCACTTATATATCATTTAATTTCCTTGGCCTAGAATTTCTCTAGCCTCCTATAAAACACTCGGGACAACATCACTTATCAATCTGAAAATTGAAGATTCAAAATATGCTTCAAGAAAATTCAAACTTCAACATGCAATTGCATTTAACCACAATCCATGCCATATATCATCCACACAAATCTTAATATATGCTAGGCCTATGATTTTTCTACTTGTTCCTTAACTTTCTCTTACTAGAACCAATTCTTCTTTCTTCATAATATTGCAAACTACTCATCAAATCAAAAAAATAAAGATATAATGTGATTCTAGACACTTACCTTGGTCTAGAATTTCACTTGCATTTGGATAAACCTCCTCCGCCTTCCACTTCTTCTTCTTTGTCCACTCTTCAGTTTCTCTTCACTGTCTCCCTCTATCTTCTATTGAAGATCGAAAAAGAGAATGAGAAGGCTGAGAGGCAGAGGCTTTTAGTGAGGGTAAATTAATTATTTTATTCCTTGGTCCCACACATATAAAGCTTAAGTCATAAGCTTTGATCTTGAAACAATTTATCGGACAAAGTCATTCAAAACTAAATCTCACCCCCTTGACCTGATTTACCACGGTTTGGGCCTCATACTTTGTGCTTAATCTTGGCCCAAATTTGTTTTTGGGGTAATGAATTTACCATTTTACCCCTTCTTTATTGGTACTTAATTACCAAATAAATTCCAAAAATTAATGAAGGGCACTTTGTAAAATGTTTTGGCCTCTTCTAGCTCTACTACCTCCTTGTCCAGCATGGTCACCTCTCCTTGATATCCGACACCTGCAATTTACATCATATTACAACACAATCAGGTGAGAATACTGATAGGAAGAGAAAAACAATCCTGGGATGGTGGAAATAGAAAACTAAAAACAATGAAGAAAAACAAAGACTATGAGAAAATTGGGGAGAACGAAGGGCAGCTAAGACAAGAATGAAGGCCCAATGATGGTAGCAATGGTGAGAAAGAGACGAAGTTGGGAAGGGGACATGTAGGGACAGGGTTGGGGGTGAGATAGAAGAGTAGGGACGGTTGTGAGGGTGGAGGAAGACGACGAGGTATGGGAGACAATGGCTATGGTGGTGCTTCCATATCGAAAGACGATAGAGACGAAGACTGAGGTTGGAGTTGGATCTATCCTGGTGGAAGGAAGGAAACTAAAGAAAAATGGAGGGGTGGGAGAAAATTTCTGCGCTTGTTTAAGTCTTGCAAGTTTTCTTTTGGATTTACATCTTAAAAAAATTTAAAACTAAAATTCATCTATGGTAACATTTGCTTGACAAGCACTATAGTAGATGATTTTATAAAAAATTTTAATAAACTGTAGCACCGTCTGGAGTAGTCGCTACCCTATAGGATATCTTTTTCTAAAATAAATATATCTATTCTTGCAAAGGTTTAACCAAGCGTTGCAGAAGATAACCTTCTTTACAGCTGTAGCGTTTTTCAGAAGTAGTGCTACAAATAGAGTGCTAAGGAAGCCACTTTTGTAGTAGTGAGGTAGCACCAAATAGAACCTTTTGAACATAAACTGAGTGTGATTAAATGATTTATGACATTTTCTCCCTATTTCTTTATCTCAAAACACTAAGTTTTTTGTCATTTTTTATTCGAAAAATTGAATCCCATAACGTTCAAACAACTGGTGTATATTGCTATACGCACACAAACCTCTTTAGCTTTAGCAAACCAACAACGTCATAAATCTTCAATTTGTAAATGACATACCCACATGATAGCACCTCTTTTACATTCATCGAATTGAACTTCCAATATTAATTTTCTGAAAAAATAGTGGCATTTGTTTACTCAAATTCTGTCAAATGTTACGTCCTTATTTTAATTTCACCTTTAGCAGAGTATTTGCAGAAAATGATATGCGGTTCGATGGGCAACACAGGAATAACATAGATATACTGATAATATATGCATGATTACATAAACTCCCTATCGGGGTTCGTACATAGTAATTACAAACCTTATAGCCGCATAGGGCTCTAAGGTATCTAAACCTATCCTAGTGAAATGGAGACATCTTTCCGTCTTTGTTCTACCACTGCCATCACCTCGTACGGTTCTCTTCTTAGTTTTAAGCATATCTTCTGTATCTACCTTTCTAAATTGGTGGTAAGGGAGGGTGAGATTCGAGAGAATCTTAGTAGGAAAATAGTACCAATATGCATGCAAGATAAGTGCTTAATGTATGATATGTTTGCATTACATAACTCATGCTTACACAATGACATATTTGCGTGCTCAATGTTTCAAACAACATACTTATGGCCATAGCATAAATAGAAATAGAGCTTCAACCATTCACATATGTTTCACATAATCAAGCAAAGCAATAACATGCATCAATACACTAGCACAAATATCAAATACATGCAGGAGAGGTAAGTTCCTTACCTTGTGTCCCTTTTGCTAAACAGAAATAGTTCCTCGATCTACGTGCAAATAGCTCGGGCTCCATATTTGATCCAACTATGCCAAAGGTACCGTTTAGACACTTCCATAGTGTTTCTTGGGGGTTATATGAGTCTATGTTGAAAAATTACTAAAATACCCCGGGGACTCGACCTGGCCTGGCCCGGCTGCACGTTTCCTGAAATTCTAACTTGGGCTATCCTAACATATTTCCATCCAAGGAATCCATATCCAGACTTGTAATTACCAAATTCACTATCAAAAAATGAAATTGCCCTTGATAGCCCCACTTTAAGGGTTTCAGGGGTGTTCTCATAAATATGCTTTTTTGGGCTTTTCTGAAAAAGTGACCAACTGTAACCCCACTTAATTTTCCCTCCTGAACTCAATAGAATCATCAAATTATTGAAAATCCAACTATAACCCCTCCAAACTAGACTTGGCCAAAATTCTCAGTTGCCCAGAAAAAATTGGGATTTTTCGATTCTAACTCAACAAATGTGTTCCTTTCTACTCATAATCACTTTATCAACTATTTAATTAGATTAAAAATACCTTTTAGACTAAATTTTGGTAGCATAACCTTTAGGTCATCACATTTCAAAATTTAAAACCAAAGAGAATTCGACAAAATTTCACCGATTAAATTGTCCACGACAGCAAAAACAATCAAAGATTGAGTTTTCAGAAGTTACCTCTTCTTGCATTTGGTTGTTCCTCTTATGGATGAAAACCATAGCCCTTCACCACTGAATTTTTTGCTTCAAAACCTTAAAATATGTAGAAGAATAACTTAGGAGAAGGATTACGCAGGTTAGGAACCAATTTACCGAAGAAATCAACTTACCTCATGAGATTTCTTCTTCCTTCTCTCTCTAAAATTTCAGCTTCTCCCTCTCTCTCTTGAAGGCTGTGTGGTCAGTTTTAGGGAAGAAGAAGATGGGGAAATCATTTTTATAAACTTACTTTATGACATAATAAATAAATTAGCCAAAATTCCATTTGTTTGACCTTTTTTGTACATAAACTTAATGTTATTAGTCCAAATAACATGTACATAACATTTCCTCTTCTTGGCCCATGCTAAAGACGTCCTAGAAGGTCCTTCTATCAGCCCAATTGAGTTTTCCATGTATCTCATAATTTCAAAATTATTTTCCTTCATTTTCGGATTTTGTGTCAATTCTGGAAGATTTTCTGCCTAAGTTTTGAAAAATCATAATTAATTTTATAGACATCATAGGAGAGTGATTCCAAAGGCTATAGAACCCTTATTGAGTCTAGTTTCAAGGAAAAATATAGAATTTTGCCAATTGGAAGTACAAAATTCCCAGAATTAATTTCTCTGAATACTGTTCCGGAAACTTTCCAGTTTTTCTGAGCTAAATTCAAAAATTCATAAATTTTTGTATACAGCTTTAAATGATCCATATGACCTATCAAATTAAAGCTTAGGATGTCTACTTTCACTTTGTAAAATTTCATAATTTATGTATATCATTTGATCATCCAAAATCATATGACAATCTCACTGCCTTGAGGAAAATTTCACCAGAAGCATAATCACTTTCTCCAAAATTTACCATTTACCTTTCTTTAATACTCCAAAGATATACGAAACATTAGGGAATAAACTTGGGGCTCCTGCTAAATTGGGGCTCAACAGTCCACTTATTTCAGGCTTATTCTCTAGCTTCCAATACCAAAATTCAGGATATTGCATTTAACTTTGGTCAGCCCCAAAACATTGATTTATGAACCATTAAACATTTTTTGAGTAACTAGGGTTCTCTGTTTCTCATCAAGGAACAATAGCCAGCAAACTTACACCAGTCTTTCGGCTCCCAAACTTAAATTCTTCATCAATCAACAATTACTGCATTTAGGAATGTTATTTAGTTTCAGCAATTAGTACACCACAATAAATCAAACCGAATGTCCCAATCACAGTTTGCAATTTCTCCTTTAATTGGCACTTTCCTGACTCAAAATCAGCATTTAACCTTTTATCAATTCCTAAACAAAAGCAATAGAAGATATTGAAGATAAAAAGGGAGTTAGGTAACTCACCTTGTTGACCGGAATCTGTAATTGCATAAGGTATTTGAGCTTCCTTCCTGTTATCCAGTGATCTCTCATCTGCTTGCCTTCAAAATTTCTTAATCTCTTGATTTGTCCGCTCCTTTCTCTCTCTTCTCTCTTTTTCTCTTCTCTTCACTCCTTCCTCTATCCCTGTATAAGGTTATCCTTAGTGCCTCATATCAAATAATATAATTGGACCCAATCCCTAACACAATTCTAAGTCTATACCCCTAATGCTTTGTATCAAAAAGGGTATAAGGATTTTGATGAGAAGGAGGAGAGAGTGGCTCTCCCCCCTCTCTCTGTTTTTTCTTTTTTGGATTATGACTCTCCATTTCTCTTACTTACCTATTCCCTCCACTTCTTTATTTCTACAGTTTGAGATTTAATATCCTATAAAAATATATTTTTATATTAAATAAAAAAACGTAAATAAATAAATTTAAATTATTAAAATTATTTTTAAAATTTTCCTTGGTTGCTTTTGGCCTTCATATATTTAATAATAAGTCCTTTCTTAATTTTTCAGAATTCACTTACCTGAAAATAAGTTTTTTTGAATAAATTTATTTTCTTGAGCTCTTAATTAATTCCTTCAAGCCTCCTTGACACTCTATAAATTATTAATTTAAAACTTAAAAGTTCAGATGTTGGAGAGAAGAAGACAATTGGAGAGAAGAATTGCGGATGTTCACTAACACAATGATAAGTGTGTCCGTGACATAACTTACCTAGGACTCTTAAAATTAGCCACAACTTGATTCTGAAAAGTAATTGCTAAACAAAGATAAAACAAAACATAGACATAAAACAAAAAAATAAACAAGTTTAAAAAAAAAAGGAGAGAATTGTAATTAAATATAGCTAAAATAATCAAAACCAAAATCAAGTCTACCAAATCTCATTCCCTATCTAGTTAGGCCTCTTAACTTTATTATAAACTTATTAAAACAATTACAAAATATATTATAAAAATTAAAAAAAAATTAAATGCAACTAAAAACACTTGTTCAACTAAATTTAAGCTTGAATAATGAATGAGAATACAAGATATTTTCAAGAGTTAGTCAAATAATTAAATTGCATATTTTAATTTATTTGGGTTCAAAGAGAAGCTATTCTATGTTCAGTTCTATGTGAAATTAAATAAAGCTTTTGCAATTAATTTTTTTTCATAGGGAATTAATCAACAGGAAAAAGAAAGTATGCAATATATATATATATATAACATGTGGACTCGATCGTTATAATCTGTTTTGAAAAGTACATACATAATTTCTCACTTCAACCGTACATAAAGAACCCAAAGTTTATTCACTCAAACTATACAGGCTCAAATGCAATTACTGGGAGGTAAGCCATTTGATGGTTAGAAAAAATTTGCTTTCTCATTTTCTGATATGCGAGTGTGTGTGTGTGTGTATTATATATATTATATCAAATAATATGATATGCTTTTTTTTTTTTTTCTTCTTCTTATAAGTTCCATTCACTTTTTACAAACAATTGATGCTAATCAAGTATATTTGGATGCAAACCTCTTTACAAGTATGATTTTATTATATCTTTTTTATTCATTTTTGTTACTTTTTTAAATCATTTTTCTCTAATAGAAAATGAATTTAAAATTAGATTTTGTTTTTCAACATTTCATTAATCATAGTTTTTAAATATAGCTACTAATCTACAATCCCAAAATATCAAAAGATATCATGAATTGTTGGTAAAACTATAACGACAGAAAGATTGGTATTTAAATCTTTGAGAATTTTTTTTTTGAGTATTCTGTACCATATCAATTATGTAATGTGCCCATTTGTTATACACACATTTGGATGTTCCATCAAGTTCAACTCTTTTCTTTTATCCGCCATCTTTTCCTGTTTAATTTTCTTTTATCAATTTTTGTCTGTTGTTCCTAGCTTTTCTGGTTTACAGATGTATTAGTTTCCTGTTAAATAGTTATTAAAACATTACAACATAAAAAACTTTACATTTTCAAACAAATCTTCAATAACCATGGCATCTCACGGGTGGTTTATGATTTCTCTAATATTTGTGCTTTAAAAATTTTACAAAGACATCAAAAAGTAATAGAAATAAGTTTATTTGTATATATTCTTTGTATATGAAAGTCATGGTTTCCATCAACTTTTTTTTTTTTTTTGGTGTCTAGGTTTTGTACCCAAAGGCATAGGCAAACTTGATAAACTTAATGTCTTAGAATTGGGCAGCAATAATCATTTGAAAGGACCTATTCCTTCCAACATATTCAACATTTCAACATTGACAACCTTGCGCCTTGGTGGTAATTCCTTCTCTGGCGTTCTCCCATCATATTTAGGAATTGGCCTTCCCAAATTGGAGATATTATGGCTGGAGGAAAATGGACTGACTGGACAGATTCCAAATAGCATATCCAATGCTTCTAAGCTCATTGATTTGCGTTTGTCATCGAATAAATTTAATGGAGCTATACCCAATGAGCTTGGAAATTTAACAAACTTGATGGAATTATATTTGGATGAGAATCATTTGAGTGGGTTGATTCCTGATACAGTTAACAAATTACATAGTCTTCAACGCTTAAGCCTTAGCGGAAATATATTGCAAGGGTTCATTATCAATGAACTTTGCCAACTTAAAAGTTTAAGTGAGTTGTATCTTGACAACAACATGTTTTCAGGAGTGGTTACAGAATGTCTTGGGAATACTTCTTTGCAAAAGTTGAATTTTAGCTCTAACAAATTAGTTTCTCATATACCCTCTTCTCTATGGAGTCTCAAAGATATCTTGGTTTTAGACATATCCTCCAATGCCCTTAGTGGAATAATTTCACCTGAGATATCAAACCTAAGAGCAATTACATTGTTGAATTTGTCAATAAATCAAATTTCAGGAAGCATTCCTGTGACTATGGGTGGTTTGCAAACTTTGCAAACTCTATCTTTGGCTGAAAACAAATTACATGGGCCTATTCCTGAATCGTTTAGTGGCATGATAAGCATGGAGTCCCTGGATCTTTCCCATAATAATTTGTCTGGCATGATTCCAAAATCCTTAGAGTCATTGCTCTATCTTAAATACATCAATCTTTCCTACAATTTATTGCATGGAGAAATTCCAAATGGTGGCCCTTTTAAAAATTTTACTGCTCAATCTTTTATGATGAATAAAGATCTTTGTGGGAAATCCCAACTACAAGTCCAACCATGTAGGAAAGGAAACAAGCACATATCAAATAAAGTGATGCTGATAATAAAATGCTTAGTGCCTATCATAGTTGTCTTTTTGATTGTTTCAGTCATTGTCTTTCTAAAGAATAAGAGAGATGATGATGATAATTCAACAAAGACAGATTTAAAAAATTTGGATACAACAACTAGGATATCCTATTATGAGCTTCTACAAGGAACAAATGGATTTGATGAGAGTAATCTTGTTGGTTCTGGAAGTTTTGGATCAGTATACAAAGCGGTTCTTCCAAATGAAAACATAGTTGCTGTCAAAGTGTTTAACTTAGACACCGAAGAAGCATCAAGAAGTTTTGATGTTGAATGTTCTGCCATGTGCCATTTACGCCATCGTAATCTCAGTAAGATCATTAGTAGTTGCTCAAATGATCATTTCAAATCTCTCATAATGGAATTCATGGAAAATGGGAGTCTTGAGAGATGGTTGTACTCTCATAACTATTATTTGAATGTCTTGCAAAGGTTGAACATAATGATTGATGTGGCGGCTGCTTTGGAGTATCTTCATCATGGTTCCTCTACACTAGTTGTTCATTGTGATGTGAAACCAAGCAATGTTTTGTTGGACCAACATATGGTGGCTCATCTTAGTGATTTTGGAATTGCTAAATTGTTTGGTGAAAAGCAACTGGAAATTTATACCAAAACTTTAGCTACAATTGGCTATATGGCACCAGGTAAAGCTTTAATAATAATATTTTCAATTTATTTCTATATTCAATATCTAGCAAATATTTGACATCTTCATGTGTAAATATTTGAATTGATGATACAAAAGAAAAGTTTTACCATAAACCTTACGTTAATGACATAATGACTTCTATGCTAATCATTCAATATGACATGTAGAGTTTGGATTGAAAGGAGTTGTTTCTGCCAAAGGAGATGTGTATAGTTATGGCATTTTGCTAATGGAAATGTTTACAAGGAAGAAACCAACGGATGAGATGTTTGTTCAAGGATTAAGTTTAAAGGATTGGGTGAGCAACTCCACACCTCATTCCATCATGAATATTATAGATGCCAATTTGCTACACAGTGAAAATCAAACTACTGATCATATACTACCTTATATGTCATCAGTTTTTGAGTTAGCATTAAATTGCACCATTGACTTACCAGAGGCACGACTTACTATGATTGATGTTGCAGTATCATTGAAAAAAATCAAGGCTTTGTTGATGGAAAATGCTTGAGACGGCAATAGCTGGATAATTTTTAAATCAAATTTTAGCTACTATTTCTTTAACCTTGTGATTTGTTTACCATGTAATCTTGTAAATCTGATTGATTCTATATATGCTGTAATAATATATAATGTATTTGAACTTTGAAATTTTCTGAGTTGATTACTTTGGTTTTGGATTTCTTCATTTTCATTTTTCTTTTTTAACATTTTTTTTTGAATTATAGAACCCTGAGTCAACTCTTTTTCTTAAAGTAACTTTATACAATTGGAATTTAATTTTGGAAGAAAAGGATTTTAAAATTAATGAAAACGATCCCTACAATTTTCTTTTTCTCCTCTATCCTATACTTATGCTTTTGAAACGTCTAGATATTAGAGAAAAATTCACTTAAATTGTATCATGTTTGAGAAATTAAATAATTTTTCTCTCTCATACCTAAGTGTGGCTTATTTTACAATTTAGATTTAGATATCATACGACGATGTACATTCTTAAATGTTTCTTTTGAGACTAGGTTGGACATTTAATTAAGAATACTCTCCCCATGTATTGGAATAAGCAATTAACCACTATTGAACAAATTGGGAGATTTTTCATATTCCATAGCAATTCTTTATTCCTCCTCTTCATTTTAGATAATTAGAAAAGTAGCTATTAGGTTCTAATCAAATAAAATTAGTATCCTAATATTATCAACTACGGTGGAGACCATCAATGAAGGCTTCAAATGACGAAGAAAGATTGAGTCATGACGTTCTTTTTTAAGGATAACCAATAACCCATAAACTCTACAAGAAAGAAGAAACAAAATCAGTTAAAGTTCCCTTGATTTTCTCCTAACCATTTTTCTGTTCTTTCTCCTCCCAAGAGTTATTGCCCTCAAGCTCTCTCCAACCCTTCCAAGTCACTATTATAGATTCGGGCATATATAACACTTAATAAATAATGGTTACATCAAATAAATGTCATATATATATTGAGGCGGAGGTCGTGTCAAAATATATAATGCTTTAAAGTAACGGTTAATTATATGCATTATCATGTATTGGGAAGCAAAAATTGTGAAAACATAAAAATAATGGTTGTAGTTAATAAACGTACTTTATTTAGTTGCAAACATGATGGTTTTTAAGAAACAACGATCATTTAACACTTACAAACTATTCATCTTCCTTTTTATAACCTTGTTAGGTCTGACATCAAGTATATATCAGTTCTCCTAAGTTAAATACTTTAGAGTGAATTCTATATTTGGGAAATCCCTATTTTTATTATATATTTTCATACTTCATTTGGGAATTTTGTCATAGTTATTGAGTTTAAAATGCCTTTCTTGTGAGAATTAAGGTTAAGAGTAAATACTTTAAATTAGAATTAAAAAGGGCAAAATTGTCAAAATAATTGTAATTATTCTTAATCAATAAATTTTTGAGAAGATATGATATTGGATTAATTGTTTTTTTGTTTAGGTGTTTGAAGAAATTTGATCAAATTTGAAAATTGAAGTTTGGGCTCAAATTGGAGAAATTACAATTTAGCCCCACAAACTTTTGGAAATTACCATTTGGTCCCTGTCAAAATTACAACATTTTGACAGCAAAGATTAGCACAGTTTCAGAGGTTGAGCTTGACAATTTTCAGTCCAGAGGTTCAGCGACATAAAACCAGAACAGGGACCTTCACCTCACGTCTTCTCCATCGTCTTTCACACCTTCGCCCCACTTTCTCTATCACCAACAACCTTTACCTTCATCTCCATCGTCGCCGATGACCATCTCCACCCCAAGTTCGAACAACCATGAGCTTTTAGAGTAGAGAGAGCTTAAGCAAGAGAGAAGGCAACCATGATTCGACACCCTTGGCCTCCAGACTTCGCATCATTTCATCACCTTCATTCTCCATCACTACCGTCTGCGAAGTTCATCCTCCATCACCGCTAGAGAGCTTCACCATCATAGTCTCCACTCCATCTTCCCCTTCTCCTTCACTGACACCATCATAAACTCTGCCTCATTATATTTTTTCCCATCCTGTTGATTCCCCTTCAACTTATTTATTCTTTAATTAATTAAACCATGGCTGAAGATTTAATTATATTTGGTAAAGCTGTGTAAATTGTTGTTTGTGGCTGAGCTTCTCTTTTGTTAGAGTAATGGATTGAATCTTGATGCTTCGTTCTTAATAGGGGAGTGTTTAATATGTAACTTCGTGTTTCTTTCCTTTGTATTTGTTAAATTTTAGGCTTAAAGTTTGATTTATATATTGGATTGAAATTGTGTGTTGGGTTCCATGCACTCGATGAAATTAGTGTGTATTTTGGTTTTAATTTTGTGCATTTTGTTAGAGCAAGCGTTTCACCCAAGAGGGGGGTGAATTGGGTGATACTAAAAATTTCGTTGCAAATATGAAAACTTGACAGTGAATATAATGCAGTAAAGAGTAAGGAGAAATATCACCGAAATGTACACCGGGAGTTATACTGGTTCGGTCACAACCACTTTGACCTACGTCCAGTCCTCAGAATATCTCTGAGAGTTTCACTATAACTTCCAAGATTTAGTGGGTTCTTGGCACCTCAGTACAAGCAAGTTCCTTCGCCTGGACACTCACTCCCCCTTACAAGTTGTAATCCAATCCCAACTCAAGGTTCCACCACCTTAAGTTACCTCAAAAACAAATATTGAGTTTGAATGAAATATCTCTCTTATAGAGTGAACAAGAATCACTGAAGTACAGAATTACAAGTATATGTAAAACAGAGTAGTGAACTTGATAATGCGTTCGTGTGTGTGTTCTTGTTGTCTTTCTTTGTTTCGATGTTCCCATATATATAGATGTGTTGGTAATGACTGTTGGAACATTTTCTTCTTGCCTGTTAGAGTGTGCGCAGCCACTATTGACTTTTCCAATATTTGAAAAATATCCGTTTGCGGTAGGTGGCAGCAGGTAGTGTTTGAACGTTGCATTTGACTTTCCTTATTTGGTAAGATCTCTTCATTGTTTATCTGCGGATATGCTAACAATACTAATACAATGAAGGGTTAATCACATAGAAAACAAATCAATGAACGTTGGAATGATTTCCAAATTTCTGGACTTGCATACTCGAGTATTCCATTAAGTTTACTCGAGTACTTACTCGAGTATTATCATGAAAATATTGATAATCAGCAAGTCAATAACTGAACATTATATTACTCAGGTAGTGCATGAAGTAAACAAATTTTATAAACCTCAGAAATACCTGTTTACTCGGATACTTACTCGGGTATGATACAATTTACTTCATAGGTTACTCGAGTAGTTACTTGAGGAATCTCTCAAATAAACTTCAGGTTACTCGATGCTTCACTCTAGTAATGTTGGCAGGATTACAAGGCCGAGAGCACTTCAAGTTTGCTTACCTGGTTACTCGAGTAAACATCAATTTTCTGCATAGCTTACTCGGGTAGATACTTCAAGTGCTGTGTAAATAACTCTGCAGATTACTCGATTACTGACTCGAGTAATCTAGTTAAAATATTTGGCAAAGAATAATTGAATACCTGCATACTTGAGTAGTGCCTCGAGTGAAGTGATAATAGCATTTCAAGTTATTCGAGTATTACCTTCAAGTTTTGCTTACCATAGTGAGTTACTCGAGTAGCTCCTCGAGTAACATTGGCAGGATTGAAAATGCCGAGAGCAACATATTTCTTGAAGCAGGGGAACTCAAGTACAGACTCGAGTAACGTTGGCAAGCCGAGACTAACTGGAAGTCTTTTACATGGTTACTCGAGTACTTACTCGAGTAACATTGGCAGGCCGAGAGTAACTCCAAGTGATTTACCTGGTTACTCGAGTAGCTACTTGAGTAACGTTGGTAGGTTACTTGAAGGTTGACTCTGGTTACTTCAAGTTTCTGTCTCATTATTCGAGTACTTACTCGAGTAACCCTTTAGAAATTTTGCCAGTGATGAAATTTCTCAGGTTTTTCTCTTGGCCTTTCTTCATTACTCCAGTGCTTACTTCAAGTGATGATTTGCCCTGTTATTACTTTGTTCAAACTTATTTGTTTATCAAATCTTTTTCATACCATTCTTTGTTATCATCAAAACATGTGAGATCTAACACATTTGACACTTTGAACTTAATTAGTAGCAATTTCTTGTATAATGACTTGATTAAGCTTATGCTTGGAGTTGCTATGAATATATTAAGTTTGTAATTCAAGGGTTCTTGGTTACTTGTGCTTGCATATTGTTAATTCCATTGGCTAGAGTATTGAATTGGGTTTCAATGAGAGGAGTTGAGTCTTTCCTGGTATGGGAGATTTAATTTATTTAACTCAAACTAGTTCAAAGGGTCTTTTAGGTAAATTTGTCAAACTAGCATGCTTCTAAAATTATTTTGAAGCAAAAGATAGGTGAATTCATTAATCGAGGAGGTTTTCATCACAATTTTTCATCTCATCCATTTTTAACCCAAAAATATTTATTTTAAAACATTGTAGTTTAATTCTACTTACTTGATAGATAAAAAGCTCAAAATCTTTTACTTGTTTCATGCCAATCATCACATTTAGTTGCTAGGTAGTTAATAAAAGGCTCCTTAAGAGACGATCCGGGATTGCTCCCTATATTACAATCCTTTATTACTTTTTTTTGAAAAAGTTACCAAGGCATAAGTCGATATGCTTCTGCAATATTCAACTTTATTTATACTCACCTATTTCTTTTACCTAGTACTTTTCTAAAATGCACATTTTCATAACCTCATCATTCTCTCTTTCATCATGGTCAGAAGTCAAAGAGTTCTTTCCATTCGCCCTCCTCCTCATCATCATCATCATCCTCACCCTTCTCCTCCACAAGCTCCTCCTCCTCCACCACTGCCTCTTCCACAAGCTCCTCCCTCTTGTAATATCCCAAATTTTGGGATTCGAGGCTTGAGAATAAGCTTGAATTCAATAGACGGCTAAGCCTCAGTTAAGCAAGTGTCCTAAGAGGGTATAATGATATTTCCTAATATTCCATATATTTTATGGCATTTAAGGGAATAAAATGATAAAACAAGGCAATTGGTAGTCACACACAACATGAGTATATTTAGAACATAAATTGTAAACATTTGAATTTGCTGCCAGTGAGTTTCCCTGTGTAGCAGTCTTATTGTGTGACATTTTTATATAGGCAAATAATGTCTAATGTCTATGATATTTTGTATTATGAAAGTAGACTTATCAAAATTTAATTTGATAGGTCATAAAGGTCATTTAGAGCTGTACACAAAGAGTTATGTACTTTTGAAGTTAGCCTAATGAAACTGGCCAACTTCTATGACAACATCCAAAAATGGAAATTATGAGCTTCCAGTTGGCTAAATGCTATATTTTTCCTTGAAAATAGACTTAATAAGGGTCATATATCCTTTGGAATCACACCAATTGAATCTTTATAAATAAAGATATGAATTTTCAAAGTTTTGACAAAAATTCTGCTCCGTTTTCTATATAGCTAGTGTGAAAATGGAAATAAATGTATGGGCAAAATAGTCATTTGATGAATAAAATAAGCAGCCATCTATTTTTCCTTTAATTGGGATAAATGTGCCTGAGGTAGAGAGATTAAATGGCTAATTGAATTAGTTAAAGTAACTATATGGTTACTTGCTCTTGGAGAAGTCACAAGATTGTGACACTTGGCACTATGGGATGAGGTCAAGAGTTCAAACCTCCCATGCTCCTTCTCTTTTCTTAAATTCGGTTATGGGAATGGGAAGGGCTGAAGATAAGCTCATTCATCAGATTTTCTCTCTCTCTCCAAGCCGTCAAGGACGTCCAAGCTAGAGAAGAAGAAAGAGAAAGAAGCAAAGGTTGAAGGTGAGCTCTTTTCCTTAAGTTTTGAGCTTGCTAACCACATCTAATGAATGCTCTTCCCTAACCTTGTTCCTCTTGATGAGAGCTTCATTTCTATGGTTTTAGTTTTTCAAAAGGTGGTGTTTTGTGTGTTTGAAGAAGAGGTGGAACTTGGAAATCAAAGAGAAACCTAGAGGAAGAGCTAGAGGTGAGCAAGAACAATCATTTGATGTATATATTGTGATGATTGGTTGAGAAATTTGGCTTGTGAAAATTTGCCCTATTTTTGAGTATATTAGGGTTTTGAGAGTTCGTGATGTTTTGATGGTATTAATGGTGTCTTGTGGTGTGTCTCGAACATATGAAACAAGTTTGAGACTTGAATGGAAAGTTTGGAAGTTTTGTCAATGAAAATTCTATGGAGGGTAGCTAGTTTGCAATGTGTTTTGAAATAAGGAAATGGTGTCCTAAAAATTCTAAAACTTTCCAGTTGAATAGAGGATGTGTCAAGCTTTAAATTGATATAAAATGGGTGTTATTTGGATATGTATGCTAGAAGTTATGCATTTCTAAAATTTCAGGTTGAAACTAGAAGTTATTTTGGAACAGTGTGGAAATTTGTTGAATTCTGTATTTTTGTGGTTGTAGATGGCAGTGGTTCATATTTTTCCTATATAGAGGACTTAAGAAGCTTCAAGTAGGACTTAGAATAACTCTATTTCGATTTTTGTAAATTTAGTTATGATTTTTGGAAGTTCAGCCAAGAAATAAGAGTTTTCTTGGCCGTAGCCAAAAAGTGTCGAACCTCCTCTTGGCCGCAGTCAGAAGATTCTTGGCCGCAGCCAAAAAGTTTCTAACCTATTTTTGGCTGTAGCCAAATAATTCCTTGGCTGTGGCCAATACCCAATTTTAACACTTTGAATTTTTGATAGGTGGCTTCTGGTCTAGCTCTCCCTAACCCTTTTATGCTTTTGTTTGAGCTTTCTATAGCCACTTAAAAGACTTAAATGATAACCAACACTACTACAAAAAAGTTAATAAATGGCCCTTTTATGTATAAATACTACTGCGCTTACCAATGCCATAGGTTTCAACACCATAAAAGAAAGCTACGACACTTATTGGGTTTTTGAAAGCGCCGTAGCTTGCAAATTCTTTTTATTTAAATTTATTGTGGATAAGTGCTAGAGGAAGCCTCCTCCGGCTCTTCATAGTGGAGCACCGCAGGAGCTTCCTACGGTGCTTCAAACAGGAGCGTCAGAGGAGGCCTCCTACGACGCTCCATGGTAGAGCACCATACGAAGCCCAATGGCCTCCTCCGGTACTCTATCATGGAGTGCCATTGGAGCTTCAAGACCTCCAACTGTGCTCCATGATGGAGCGATTCGGCCTCCTACGGTAGTCTAAAAAAGAGAGCCGTAGGAGGCCATTCTACTCCCTACCTCCTTAAATGGTGGGGTGAGAAGGAAGGTAGAAAATAATATTTGGATTTGATTATTTTTAACAGGCCTTCCGGGAGTAGTCTTTGTGCTACCAGATTCGTATATTGATCCAGTGAACAAGGAATATGGAGGTAAGGGGTTTTCTTTTTGGATATATTCACTTAGGCTAACTATATTTTGTTGGTTGAGCTTGTTTTATTACTTGGCTATATTTTAAACTAGTGTGAATAATCAGGTAGTCTTTTTATGCACAAATGCTTCCAAAATGAATTTTTTTTTGTGATAAACAGGAGATAAATACATCAATGGAACAGTTATTCCTCGACCTCCAACCATACAATATGCAAGGAATCAAGGAAGACGTGACCGGAATAGAAATCCTGACCAACCTAGATATAATCAACCTAGATATAATCCGCAAGGAGATCAGATGTCAAGCCCACCAGGGAATCGTGCTTACAATTATGAGGGGCCTGTGCAAGGTGATGGAAGGAACTATGGACCTTCACAATATCATCCGCCTCAACAGAATTATGGTCCAGCATCACAGAGTTATACCCAAGGGCAAAGCTATGGTCCTCCTTCACAGCAATATGCACCACAGCAACAATATGGTCCTGCTTCGCCACAAACACCACAGCAACCATATGGTCCTGCTTCATTACAGCAGGCACCACAGCCTAGCTTCAGACCATCTCCACCTCCTGGCCAGGGTAATATGACTGGATATAATAGGAACTATGATCCTTCTCAGGGTGGGAATTATGGGCAAGGACTTGGCTATCAGGGCACTACAAACACATATGGTCAAGGAACAAACCAGGGTTATGGACAAACTTTCTCCGGACAAGGGGAAGGTCAGCGATTTGCTCCAGGGGAACAAAGGAATGCGCCTTTTGGACAAACAGTCACTGAACAAGTAAGCCACTTCTCCCATAGAAACTAGCATTTGGTCATGAATTGTTTATTACATTTTGACGCTGGATAAGGATCATAACATTCCCCACTCTGGGGATTCCTAATTAACAAGAACATCACTTTTGCTTGGTATTTAATATTTATTTCAATGTAGTTGACATTTATGGAACTGTTCTGATGCTCCTTTGATCTTTGTACTCGGTGACATTGGAAAAGTTGTCAACTCTTTTAAGCAATGGAAATATAACCCTTTTTTTTTTTTGAATTTTTCTGCAGGGAAGATATTGATTTGTAGTAGGTAGTCTGAGACGCACGTGGCATGAAGTTTTTAAGTGCATTCCTGATTGCATATCCTGCTGTTGGGAAAAAATGAGCCTATTATGTTACCACTATATCTTGCTCAGTTACTCTTGGATGTTGGTATGTTGAATTGTAAAGCTTATGATTGAGTCCTTTCTCTTTTGGAGACTGATGTTGATGTAATCAGGTGGGTGTCAGCTAAAAGCCACTCTGTTTTCTTCATGTCTATTTTCCAGTAATAGGAGGAAGAAAAGGACTGTATTGAAGTTATTCCGCAAGCCCAACGTTTCACATAAAATTAAATTGTTGTTGCCCCATTTGTGGGTCTGTTTTGCATGAGGGGAACGGAATAGAGGAGGATGGAAATTTTAATGATTTCAATTTAAAAGAAATAGATAAGTGGAATTATAAAGTTTTAATGAAGAGATAAAAAGGTAAGAAAAATTAATTAAAAGCTTTTAATCTTATTTTTCTAATTCCTTATTCAAAATAGATACTAATAGCCTGTTTGGTTCGATTCTATGGGAGAAGATTTCATGTAATCCTGATGCAATAGATCAATTACAGTGTTTGGTTGAACTTATAGAATGTAAAGGAGGATTAAATTTTGTAATCCGATGTAATCAGAATTACATTATTAAGACTAATGAATAGGGATGCAGGCATCTTGTAATCAAGTGAAAAAGACACTATTGCCATTATAATTTTTTAATTTGATCAAAGTGCCCACTTATTAATGTTGTTAAATACTAAATAATTACTCCCTCTAGTTCTAAATATAACAAAAAGTTGATTTTTTTGAGAGATTAAGGAAATTAATTAAATTATTTTAGAATATTTTTATTTTTATTTTTTTCTCAAAATTAATTAGTTTGACTAATAAAATAAAATAAAATCTAAAGATACACAATATATGACATAATTAAGCATCTTATTTATTTTCCTCAATCTCTAAAAAAAAAAAAGTCAATTATGTCTTATATTTAGGACCAGAGGGAGTACTACCATTAAATATTTTTAAAAATTAATTAATAATATAAACTTTTTAAAAATTTTCCCCCATCTAAAAAAATTATACTCTACCATTAAAAATATTAAAATATCCCATTAAATAATATTCTCACTGTTAAATATAAAAAAATTACCATGAACTCAACCTGTAAATTGCATAATATTTCCACTATTAAATATTCAAAAATTATTATGAACCCAACATGTACACGGCACAAATTGGAAAAAAAACCATGAATCCAATGTGTACATTATACACATATGTGTAGATAGGGATAGTTTTGTCTCTTGATATATTATTCTCATATATTCTCATGTTTAATGTAATCCAACCAAACGTTTTTATGCATGTGAATCATCTTTTCTTAATAACAAACCAAATAAATTCATGTAATCATTATTATATTCCATTCTATTACATTATATTACATTTCATTACATTATCTCTGATTTTGTGAATCAAATAGGCACTAAGTAAGCCATGAAGCCAAAATTGCATGTATTCCAAAGATGGCAAAGATCAGCTCTAAAGATTGTGAAGGCAAAGATCATGACTTTAGTTTGTCAATAAAAGAAAAAGCTATTAACAAATACTTGTATCTTTGAAGCGATACACCAATTGATATTAAATTTGATATTCAGGGTTAAATATAAGATCTAGTTGATTTTTTTTAAGAGATTGAGGAACTTAAATAAATTATTTTAAAGTATTTATATCTGTAGTTTTTTTACTAAATTAACGTATATATAATTTAATGATACAAAACATATACTATGATTAAGTAATATATTTAGCTTCCTTAATCTTTCTAAAAAAAAGTCAATTGGATTTTATATTTAGGACATGACTTAATTAATACCTATTTAATGCCCATAAGGTGGTTAATTAATACTTGATTTTTTTTTTCCTGAAAATGGTGTCTATATTTAATGTCTAGAATAGGATTGCTCCAATTAAACCTTGCAAAAAAAAAAAAAAAATGAGGGAAAGATAAAACGTTTATGTAATTTTTGAAAAAAATTCAATAGTCGTAAAAAATAAACCAAAAATAATTATACAAGCGTTTATACAATGCAAGCGTCTCTTTGCCTTTTCCCTTTTATTGGAGTTATAAGAATTGAAGCATAAAACAGAGAACATATATAAGCTATCCTTTTAAGATTTTGCAAATATCTTTTAAAATACATTTGATAATCATTTTTAGAAGAAAATAAAAGTAAAATTGTCCTCAAAAGCTAATATCTATTCTATGGAAACTATCCACGTAAACTGATTTTTTTTTAAATCAAAATAAAATTTTGTTGAGCTCATCAAAACAAGGAATGTATAGAATTTGGTTTTCTGGACATGGATAGCATCTGTTAATATCAAAGATTAAACTCTTATTATTTTCAGAATCATGAGAATTTCGTTTTTAAAAAGTCAAATCACCTGCTAAGAAAGGGAATTAAATAATTAGAATTCCCGAGAAATAATACAAGGAGAGAGAGATTACATTATAAAACAGGGAGATGAAGATATAAGATTTAATGGTAGTGTTTTTCGATGTTATTTTCATACCATTTTTGAAGACCAATGACGTAGGATGAAGGAGGAGTTTTCAACAACAGCAAAGGAACATGGATTGAGTGTTTAGCTAGCCTACTGTTTTAGATTCATTCATTTTCTCCTTTCAATAATTCTAAGGTCAACAAAACAACTTCTCATGAGGTATTCATTCTGATTAGTTACTTTCCTAATCTCTCTCTTTATCATCTTGTGTCTTTCTGTTTTTGGTTCCATCTGTTAAATGAAGTCAACTAAATTAAATAAACACGGTTTTTTGCCTTTAATTTATGCATCAATCTATTCCATTTTTCATATTTTTTTGGGTTTTACATGTTCTGCAATATATATGTATATACACAAGTTACTGTCAAAAGGGTGGTGGGAGAATATCATATATGTCCCAAGTAAGGGAAATAATATATTGATAAGTTCCATAACATATGAATGATAGCTTTTCACTTGTCAATGGTAGCTCTTCATTTGTCAACGAGGACTTTTATTTTTTATTTGTACTATGAGGTTGATAATCAACTTCAAAAATTATTTCAAAAAAGTCAAATAAATAATGGTTATTATGTAAAACCCGTCATTTTTTAGAATACCATGTCAAATACCTAATATTTATTAAGAAAAAACTATCAACGTTTACAAAACCTAACGATTGTGATTTAAAACCGTGAACTTTCACTCACATATTTATTACGGTTGTAAATTAAGAATCGTAACAAAAGATCATATTTCATAATGGTTCTAAACTTATAACCGTGAGCAAGTTTCGTCAAGTTTTTTAAAACACTCGCCATCTCACGCCTCTTCACATTCCTAAGTTGTTACACTTAACATGCTTGTCTGTGATCGAATGTTACCCACCATCTTCAGAACCCCACAACTTTGGTTGACTTTTCTGGCAGTTGTTAGTCACTTTTAGAGGAACCACATCCTCCATTGCTTTCTTTGAAGTTCAACCTGACAGTTGCGCAAGTTGCTTCGATTGCCCTAACTCACTTTTTCATTTTGGAGCCCTAGCTAGCTCGTATTCCTTCGCGTGCTGTGTTCTCCATATTTTAAGGTATGATTTTTGTCATACCCTAAAAATCAGAGGGGTGACTGGCATGGAATATAAGGGAAAATTACATTCCTTAAGCCTTCAAATATAAAACAACTGTCAGACATAACAACCATAATCTGGAATATACATTTACTACATCCAATTCATCACATCTACATATTCTACAATAATCAAAATACAGTAAATTCGTTGCAGTAATTTTGGTAGAGTTTTATTTGTAATTAAGTCATACTTCCCAAAAATTCTACAATGATTTGAAATATCAAAATGGCCTTTGGAGCTCTGCTGCACCACTGTATATACATATACATATGTTCCAAATAAAAAAAGGACAAGGATCCTACTTATAGGGTACATGGACCATCTAGCTTTTAATAGTAATACAAAAGTTTAGGGTTATGATTACATCATGAAGCAGCTACAAACTAAGTCAGCAAACTTTGAATCATCAAGGAGGCTCTTCATTGCTCAATTGGAGGTACAGGGTCAGCAATACTATCTGAGGCCAAAACAAATTTTTTGGTGAATAATGTCCCCTATATATTGAAATAAATAAAATACTAAAAAAATGATTTAAACATATTTAATGATGAATAATAAAGCATGATGATAATCTCCATGTCTAAATCATACAATTATAAACATAAATGAAACTGTATAAAAGCCCATGAAATCGGTATCCCATGATTGCCCTTGTCTCCTGGAGTCATGCTGACAGCCTCCGGCTAACAAAATACTGTGTGGACTACACATTGGCCTTGGCCGTACCCACTTCCTCGGGTTTCACAACATCCTGGATCCATCCTCAGTCTGGTATTACACCACTTGCTGCCCTTCGAATATTGCTGATTTCTTGGGGCTAGCTCATAGATTGGGAGGATACACTCCTTTGGTACACTCGTCCAATCGAGTGATACCAACGCATTACTTGAGTAACCATTCGAGTGATTAAGTCAGAAACATTGACTTCACTCTCTACCAAGTTTTTCAATGGATCACTCAAGTGATCACTCGAGTGATAGATAAGGACCACTCGAGTGATGAAGTTTAGAAAGCATGATTTTAATCTCTTGTTTATTGATTTGTTATCTTATGATTAATCCTTCATCGTGTTAGTATTCTGAGTATATTTGCAGAGAAACAATGAAGAGATCATGCGTTGAGAGAAAAGTCAAACATAATGTCCGCAACGTGTAAAATGCTCATCTACCACAACGGATAGTTTTCAAATTTGAAGAATGGTCAAACGAAGTTGCGCAACTCTAATGGACAAGTTGAAATTGTTCCAACGGCTGTCACGATTCAATTATAAATATGGGAACATTCAACGAAGAATAGACACAACTGAAAACATAGGAACATACATTGATCAACATATTCTTAATACTCTGTTTCTTATATCCATTCTTATACTTCAGTGATTATATATTTGCTCTGTGAGAGAGATTTTCATTATAAACTCAATATTTGTTATTGAAACAACTTAAGGTTGTGGAACTTTGAGTTGGGGATTTGTTTACAACGTGTAAGAGAGAGTGAGTGTCCAATAAAGGAACTTTCTATGTACTGAGGTGCCAAGAACCCACTAAATCTTAGAAGATATAGTGAAATTCTTAGAGAAGCTCTAAGAACTGGAAGTAGGTCAAAGTGGTTGTGACCGAACTAGTATAACTCCCAGTGTACACTTCAGTGATAGTTCTCCTAGCTTTTAACTACTTTAAATTTCCAGTCAATTTTAATATAAGGAACGAATTTTTTGTGATCACCCAATTCACCCCCGTTTTGGGTGAAACGCTTGCACTTACACAATTGGCTCTGATTTGTGATTTTCAATTTAGATG
This sequence comes from Inga laurina, assembly GCA_963855925.1. Lineage (NCBI taxonomy): Eukaryota > Viridiplantae > Streptophyta > Magnoliopsida > Fabales > Fabaceae > Inga > Inga laurina. Next base: position 11,138,683 of record OY979701.1, on the reverse strand, counting down.
CTTGCTGTCTTTGGGCATGAGGTGTCAGATTCTCAAAAAATCATGCTAGAGAAAGTAGAGTTGTTTAATAGATTATGAAATTCGTGATATATGGTTGTATTGATGTTTGAATTAAATACACAGACTTTAAAATGAAGATTTGAGTCCTACGATTGGGGTTGGAATTAACGGTGTTGTAGTAGGGATACTATTCGAATGATTTTTTTTTTTTTTTTTGTGATTAAAATGATGGTACAAGTGATGGTTGAATCTATTATGCTAAACCAGAATATTAGAGTTTAAACACTATTAAGGAAGAGTATGTGATGTGGCAATGCATGTTAAACAAATTTTAGGATCTGTAACTTGGTAGTGAGGTTGTATTGCCCCACTGTTTGCTACTTTGAACTATTAAAGAAATGTTCTAAAAGTATCAGAATATGCTAAATGGCTCCAGCATGATGCTTGTTTAGTTAGAAAAAAAATTAGAAAAAAGATTTAGGCAAAAGTATACTTAAGCGAAACATTTATGAGGGTCTACATACATCATTCAAAGGCTAAAGTAGACAGTGCAATTTGGTTGTAGGACATGAGGAGCTTATTGGAGTTGAATTTTGGGAGTGAAAACCAAAAGTAAATCACTTTTTGGATACTCCCAAATATTAAATAGATGTCTCAAAGTATTAGAGCATGATTAAAGTATGTTTAATACTCTAAGAGGAGAACTAAGTCAACGTTTTGAAGCTGAAATTTTCTGGATGGTTGGAGGAGTGATGTTGTTTGTTAGGGATAGAGAGTGTAATAGCACCAAGGGTTTAGTGATGATGCGTTACTTGTTGTAAATATAAAGTTTGTGCATGAATATTGCCAAATTTGTAGTGGGATGCATATCTTTAAATTTGGAAAATATTTTAGAATAAAGGTTATAGCGTAATATGTGTAAAATGGGCTTTCCAAAACTTTGTGGGGTGAAGGTAATCAAATGCAAAGAAAGTCATATAATACTTTGTTGTTGAAGATTGAAGCTAATATAAATGGTTTATTGGATGTTCTATGATGAATCCCTATTTTATCATATTTTTCAATACTTTATTTGGAGATTTTATCACGTTGTTTTGGCAAAAAATGCATTTATTATGACTAATTGGAATTAAAAGTGATTACATGAATTAGTTGATAAAAAGGGTAAAAATGTTATTATGTTCATGATTATCCAAATAGATAGTATTACAATAGTTTGAATTTCATTTCAGGGTATTTTGGTCAAGCAGACAAATTTTGGAAATTTCATTTCAGTCCCCGAATTCTAGAAATGACATTTTAGTACCCAAAGATATTATCAGTTTAGTACCTGAATTTCAGAAATGACATTTTGGTCCAAAATTCCAAAAATCACCCATTTTTACTCCTCTGCAATCATTTTAAGGGCTTCTCTTCTCTCATTTGGAGCAAGCCGTGTAACACATGCACACTCGCCTCCATTTCCATTCGAAAATTATTGGGAAAATTTGCTGTCACAATTGCTACTACTTTCTGTGGAAACCATTTTACTGATATTCTTGCTTCTTTTTGAGCTCAGTTTTTAATGATATAGTTGCTGATTTGTGGTGAAAGTTGCTATCAATTGTGTTGGAGCTCTTTGGTATCATCTATGTGCTGTTAGTGAAACTTTGCTGTTGAATTTTTGCTGATACATGCTATTAAAATGCTGCACAATTATCTGTTGTCACTTGCACTAAAAACTTTTGTTTGATTAGATTTGAGAGATTTTTCTAGGGCAAGGTGCTTTATTGTGTTGAGTTTGATGCATGATTTTTTCCCCCTCCTCACTGAAATTCGTATCACTCTGGACCAATTGTGATTCTTGACACTGCATACATTGAATTTGGCAACAATCCTTACTTGATATTGTCTCAACTCTGTTTGCACTACACTGATTGTGCATTCTTGGTGCTGTCCGCTTATTCTTTTCTTAATTCATTTTGGGATTTCAATTTTATTGCTTCCTAAATTTGTGAACTAAATCATCAAGTTCTGAATCTCTCCATCATTTAGGCCACAATAGTATTGCTAACATTGTGACTTGTTGGAACTTTACTGCAATTTAGAATTCGTGCTGGGAAATATGCTTGATTCTCTTTCTTCTATCTCCCCCACTTATCCGACTTCTTGTGGCTGTGTTGAAGATGTGATGTGCACAATTTCCACACCACAACTCAAGAAGACAATGACCTTTTTAATGATGCTACTTCTACTTCATCCTTTTCATGTTTCATGTAATGATGGCATTCTTTGCAAAGATTGTGTTGAACTTTCTAAGATGTTAGCTACATTGCATGATTGTGATGGAGTAGATAGCTATAGTATTCCAATTGTAACTCATGGTCTAGAGGAATCTGAAGAAGAGTTGTTCAATGTTTTTCTAGGTTTCAAAGATCTAAAAGAGGAAGAAAACACCAACAAACCTCAAGTTACTCTCAAGGCTGAGAGGACTCTTAAAGAAAACTCTAGGGACACTAATATGGAGATCATGGACCTCAAGGAGGCTATTCTTCCCCATCCCCAAGAGTTTTCCCTAGCTGAAATCATGGAGAAGAAAAGGAGGACAAGATTGAGCTTCTTCCTAATCTTTCTCTCTAGCTACAAGCCACAATGATAGTAAGGTTGTCTCTTTCCTTACTTTATTCCTTATTTTACTTGATATATTGTACTGAATAAGTGTGGGGGAGGGGGCTAACTAGTAGTAAAAGATAGCTTGTGTGTTTCGTTCTATTGTTTTTAGTAGTTGTATGCATCCTACCCTAATGCTTGTCCTTGCACAATTTTGAGATTTATTGTCATATCGTTAGTCTATGTTTGTATTGAGGACAATGCAAGAACTAAGTGTGGGGGATGGATGAATAATGTTTTGTTTTGTATTTGTAAGAACTCCATTATGCTGTCATAATCTTGCTAGCTATTGTTTTATTTGTCCAAGTTTGAGCTCATTTTTTCAAAATTTTGATATGATTAAGTATGATCAAGTATCTCAATTGCATATGGTTAGATATTGATGTTGAAACTTGTCTAAATAAAGTGTGTTGCCATATGTTTTAAGCCCAAAGAATGATGCATTGTTTAGTTTTAATGAATTTGATAGGAAACAGAAGCCTAGTTGAAAGGTATTTTGGGTCTAATTATTCATTTCAATGTGTGATTCATCCACTTAGACTATTGCTCTCTAGAATTTGTCTTGTTTCTTGCTTGAGGCTACATTTTGCACTAGCATGAGTATAAATGACAAAGGCATTCATATTCATTAGCTAGTTAACCAAGCTAGTTAACCAAATAGCCAACCTTGATAATGTTATCCATTATTTAGCTCTTTGAGCCTAACATCATTTTTCATTTCTGTACCTCCATTTCATTCTTCAGATCACCTATATGTATTGCATACTATCATAAGAAAGGGCATTATGGTATCTTTGAGCATAAAACCATTTTTTTCATAGATGGAGAGGTTGTTAGTGATGTTGAACCTTGCTAAAAATGTGATATAGAATAGAAACTGCCTCATCTCTGTGATTTATTTTGTTAACCGGCTAGAAGTGCAACATTTTGATAGGGAAAAAAAAAAGAAAAGAAAAGCTGAAAATAAAAAAAAAGGAAACAATAAAAAAATGATAGAGAAAAAAATAGAGAGAAAGAAGAAACAGATTGAAAAAAAAGAAAAGAGGAAGAGGAATAAAGAAGAATAAGAAGGGATGTATGAATATTATTATATATGTTACATTTAATTGTTCGATTATACCATTGTGTTGCATGATATTCCATTATGCATCCATCTAATGGGTCTTTTCTTTCTTTCATTCATTGATTATCATTTAACCCACACATCTTCCATTATCATATCATTCTAATCATTCCATTACCTCCAATAATACAACCCTATAAAGTCCTTTGGATATATTTTTGCCATTTGCTACAAGTTTTGGAGAGCTTAGAAACATTACAAGCTTATGGTAGAGTGTGGCCAAGTGGATGTGAGAGAAAATACCTTATATGAGAGTTGAGAGTAAACACTTATCCTTATGAGGTTTCCAAATTAAACTCATTTGAATCAAGCTTTGCATCTTTGTTAGTTCTTTTAGCATATGGCATGCTCATGGACTTGGGATAAGTGGATATTTCATTGTTTAACAAATGTGATTATTGAAGCTTGATCATACTTGTTCATCTCTATTCTCATTGGGCTTTGAATTGGACTTGGTCAGGAGTGCAAGAGTTTAAGTACGGGGGAATTGATGAATCCCTATTTTATCATATTTTTCAATACTTTATTTGGAAATTTTATCATGTTATTTTGGCAAAAAATGCATTTATTATGACTAATTGGGATTAAAAGTGATTGCATGAATTAGTTGATAAAAGTGGTAAAAATGTCATTATTTTCATGATTATCCAAAGAATTACAATAGTTTAATTTCATTTTAGGGTATTTTGGTCAAGCAGAGGAATTTTGGAAATTTCAGTGCATTCCCTGAATTCCATAAATGACATTTTAGTACCCAAATATATTGTCAGTTTAGTACCTGAATTTCAGAAATGACAGTTTGGTCCACAATTCCGAAAATCACCTTTTTTGCTCCTCTGGAATCATTTTAAGGGCTTCTCTTCTCTCATTTGGAGCAAGCCGAGACCCATGACACAACCCGCCTCCATTTCCATTCGGCTTCAACCATGCTTTCACCCTCCTTTCATCTCCATCCCTCAATTGGCTGCATCTCTTCCATCAACCACCACCCTCATTGTCTCCATTCATCTCTGTCCATGTTCGATGGCCAAGCTTCTGAGCTGCTTCGGTGAGGCGACTCTCAACATCATGGGCTGTTGATCGTTCGATTCCTTGGTGATTGATGAAGTTAGTTGGAGTTCTTTGTGCTTCTAGGGAGTTTCTTCTACCTTAATTTTAGTTTCACTTAGTATGATTATAGATTGTTAAACCTGGGTATACAGGAATTTTGATATGTGATTGTATTGAGTAGTGTTTTCGGTTGTTGCATGTTGAGACTGAAGTTTGTATTAGATTTTGTACTTTAATGATGTGGTAGAATGAATTGTTAGCCTAGTGTTAGTCTTGTTCTTTGGCCGGCTAGGTCTCTAGCAATTGCCAATTTGAGTAGAGAATGCCTCTTATAAGATTTAATACATGTTAGGGGCCAACTAAAACGAATCTAATGAACTAAACTCAAAGCTAGGTTTTTAGGTGGGTTTAGCTAATTAGAGGAATTGTTTGGAGAAGGTCCCTTCTCACAAGCCTAAGTACTTAACAAAGGAATTAAACTCAATCAAATTGGAACAAGGAAAGCTAGTGGATTTACTCATCAAGGAAGTTCATATTCACATTTCACATCACTCCATTTCATTCATTCAAAAAAACCTATAAAAATTAGCTTAGCTTACTTTAGAATAGTTAATTAATTCCATTACACTCTTTGGTTAATTTGTAAATTAATACTTAATTAGCTAGGGACTAAATAATCGGCTCCTCAAAGATATCGACTTAGGTTAGCATCACTATAGTGCATAGTTATTCTAGTTTTATTTGATAGTCCCACAACATGGCTTGTCATTCTAGGTGTAACAAGTGCCTTAAGTATTAGAACATGATTATAAGTTTTGAGTTACAAGTGTGCTTGATAAGGAATACACGTGTGCATGTGCTGAAATTGAAGTGGAAGTACTCATCTAGGAACTATTTTAATGGTCAAAGTTGTGTTTAAAGTATTATAATGATAACTATGAAAGCTAAGAGACAACTTCCAGATTTAATGAGAAGGGCTGTCTGAAAAAATGAAGCGATCAAAGGGGATAAATGAGGATTTTTCATAAATCTGGGAGAAATTAATAATGCAAATAATTGATTAGAAGAGGGGATAAGTATTAATATAACTTTACATTAAGCCTAAATGATAGGTTTAGATATTTGCCCAAGCCTACCAAGAAATTAATGGGGAAAGAAGCACAAAAAGTAGTAACTCTTTTCTTCTCATGTTATTGTATATTGCTTTCTGCATGTTTGTTTGTGCCATTTTGCTATAGTTAAGCATGAGAACATGTAAATTATCCTTGCATAGATATTTGCCATAGCAGATAGATCGGCAAAGTAGTTATCTGCCTAGTTTGTGCACTAGCTATTTATTCATTTTATCTATTTGTAAAATGAATGTGTGCTAGTTATTTATACAGTTTATCTATTGTGCATCACTTAGTTATTCAATACATTTATCAGTAAGATACATGTGCATCAGTTAGCTTTTCAGCTCAGTTACTGGCAAGGTCTTGTTCTCTATGGCTTGTTTTTACATGCATTTAACCTTGTATGATTTATATGATGAAAAGTAGTTGCTACATCTCACCCCTTTCTTACATGATATACTGTAATGGCATGTACAACTAAGGATAAGGGAGTAGTGGTTGGTGAAGATTGAAGGTGGATGAAGCTGAAGAAGCTTGTGCTATGTAGGAGGAGAGTTCGAGAGGTAGGTGCCATATGCAGTGATGGCAAGAATATATTTATATATAACTAATAATATATATTGCTAACAATGCATGAGTAATTAACATATATATAACTTGGTTTTAGACATTAGGGCAAGTGTTTGGCTTAAGCGATGAAAAGTTTATACGCCAAAGTTATAGGTTTTAGCCAAAATAGTTACTTTCAATTATTTAGATTGAAAGCCATGATTATATGAAATGAGACCTTATAACTTGAAGAACTAAGTAAAGATTTTTAGTTTTGTCGATGAGGTTTTGAATCAATAAACTAGCATTGAACCTGGGTCTTCTTTCATTATCAAAAGTTTCTATGAAGATAAATATAGAGCTTGAATCTTGGAATTTACACTTAGAATAAATTAATTGTGGATTTTCAGATTTTCAGAAAATCCTATTCTTTACTTAGAAAAGTAGCCAGAGGTTTTTTTTTTTAACCAAAAAGAAAAAGATGAACATTTTAGGGTGCCAATTGGGTCATTTTTAGTTCAAAATCGATTAAACACTTCTATTTGGTGTTTATAGAGTAAGGTGTTGCATTTTCCACAGAATCTATTAAAAAAATGAAAGCTGGACTATTTACATGGTACTTCCTCAGTCCTTAATGTAACACGTATTTACTAAATTTAATTAGATTAAAGAAGTTAGTTAAGGTAGTTAATATGATATGTATTTTTTTGAAAACAATCTAATCATCTTCCTCAATTCCCTCAATTCCTCTTTTACTTGATTATGATTGAATGAGCAAAAATATGGGTATGGGCAAATATGAAAAATAGGTCTTACATGTAAGACCAATATCAACCCATAATTAGGTCCTTCATTAAAGATTGGAAGGAGTGTTACTAAAATAAAATATACATACATACATACATACATACATACATACATACATACATACATACATACATACATACATACATACATACATACATACATACATACATACATATGTAGAGAGAGAGAGAGAGAGAGAGAGAGAGAGAAGCTGTGTCGTGTGAAATGTAGTGTGACTTTGAGGTTTACTCCCAAGTCAAGCACTCCATCATCGATCTCTAACGTGCTTTATGGGTTCACTCTATTGTAGTGATATTGAAAATATGGTCATTCATGTTCAAGTGATAATGATACTTCTGTCTTTGTTGCATCAACATTGTTTTAATTTCATCTTTAACTAAAATTAATTAGATGTGTCATAATAATGAACGTTGAAGTCTTCTTAATTTGCCTATTTTAATTATAGATCTAATTATTAGATGTGTCATTCCTATTTATTCTATCTGCTGGTTCATTGATTAGTATTTTTTCGATGAGCTTCCTTGAGATTCCATTGATATGATGCTCCATTCCATTAAAATATATTCTGCTTTTTGGAATGGAAAAACAGAGCTAAATGAAATGATCGTATTATCTGATACGTCTTTTACTGGGTAATCTCTAGAAGTTAACAAATTGAGTTTTTATATTACATAAGGGAATAATGACTAAAATGAACAATATAATATAACAAAAAACTTATATTATATTCAAATTTATTATATTTGTTTGGTCTCCAAATACAAACAAGGTATAGAATATGACGAAAGATAAGACATTGTGTTATAAAAGTAAGAGAGAAGATTGATAGGATTGATAGAATTTCTAGAGAGATGTTAGAGAGAAGTTCTCATTCAGTTCAATTGAAACAATCGATTACAGCCCTTTATATAGAGGCAGAAATCTAACCCTGGTTGTATTACCATGGTTATATTTAAATGACCATAGTTACTTTATATCGTCTTTATGTCCTTGTCTTCTTTTGCTTTTCTTTATGTCCTTGTCTTCTTTTGCTTTTGCTTTGTATCAAGTCATCTTTTCTTCTTTATGTCAAGTTGACTGGAAGAGTAATATGAGTCAATGGACATCCACATATTTAATATTCATAACACTCCCCCTTGGATGTCCATTATGAATGTGCCTCATTAAAAACTTTAACTAGGAAAAACCCAGTGGGATAAAAACCTAGCTAAAGAAAAGAGTACATCATTCATTGATACACCGTCGAGTGCTGCCTCATTAAAAACCTTTCTAGGAAAACCCATTGGGACAAAACCTAGATAAGGGAAAAAGAGTACAGCGTGTATCGACTCCCCCTCTTGATAATATCAGTTGAAATCTTTGAATCTCCGAAGACCAATATCATGAACAAGTTTTTCAAAGATTGTACCTGTGAGTGACTTGGTGAATAAATCTGCTAGATTTTCACTTGAACTGATTTGTTAGATATCTATTTCACCATCCTTTTGAAGGTCGCGAGTGAAGAAAAATTTTGGTGAAATATGCTTCGTTCTATCGCCCTTGATATAGCCTTCTTTAAGTTGAGCGATACATGCAGCATTATCCTCATAGAGGATTGTTGGGATCATTTTGCCGGAAGATAAATGGCAAGTTGTACGTATATGATGTATTACTGATCTCAACCACATACATTCTCGACTTGCTTCATGTATTGCTAGAATTTCTGCATGATTAGATGATGTGGCTGATATAGTCTGTTTCATAGATCGCCATGAAATAGCTGCACCTCCACATGTAAATAGATAGCCCGTTTGTGATTTACCATTATGTGGATCAGATAAAAATCCGGCATCTGCATAACCAACCAGTTCATGCTTGGATACATTTGAGTAGTATAACCCCATGTCTGTTGTACCTCTGAGATAACGAAAAATGTGCTTTATTCCATTCCAATGCCTTCGTGTTGGTGAAGAACTATATCTTGCTAGTAAATTAACAGCAAATGATATATCAGGACGTGTGTGATTAGCAAGATACATTAGTGCTCCAATAGCACTAAGATATGGTACTTCTGGACCAAGTAGTTCTTCATCACCTTCTTCACTAATTTCTCGAGGTCGGAATGGGTCTTTATCCACCTTCAAAGATCTTACAATCATTGGGGTACATAATGGATGAGATTTATCCATGTAAAATCGCTCTAGGACCTTCTTTGTATAAGTTTCTTGATATACAAAGATCCCTTTCTTGAAGTACTCAATCTGTAATCCAAGACAGAATTTTTGTTCTTCCCAAGTCCTTCATTTCAAATTCTTTCTTCAAACAATTAATTGCCTTTTGAAGCTCTTCAGGAGTTCCAATGATGTTGATATCATCAACATAAACAGCAATTATAGCAAAATCACTATTAGATCTTTTCATAAAAATGCATTGGCATATCGGATCATTTTTGTATCCTTCTTTCAACAAATATTCATTAAGGCGATTATACCACATGCGCCCTAATTGCTTCAGGCCATACAGGGACTTATTTAACTTAACTGAGTATTGTTCTCGAGAACTTGAGTTGGATGCTTCTGGCATCTTAAGTCCTTCAGGGACTTTCATATAAATATCACTATCAAGTGATCCATATAAATAGGCAGTCACAACATCCATGAGATGTAAATCAAGTCCTGCATCTACTGCTAGACTGATTAAATAACGAAAAGTAGTCGCATCCACTACTGGTGAATACGTTTCTTCAAAATCAATGCCAGGTCTTTGCGTAAAACCTTGGGCTACTAGACGTGCCTTATATCTAGTTATTTTGCCCTTTTCATTTCTTTTTCGTACAAAGACCCATTTGCATCCAACTGGTTTTACATCTTCAGGTGTAAGGACTACAGGTCCAAATACTTTTCGTTTTGCCAATGATTTTAATTCTGCATTAATGGCATCTTTCCATAGGGGCCAGTCTTTTCTTTGTTGGCTCTCACTAATGGATTTTGGCTCATGATCCTCATTATCATTCATTACATCATATGCTATATGATAAGCAAAGATGTCATTAACGTTGACTTCATTTCTATCCCATCGGATTCCATTCATAACATAATTTATTGAGATCTCATTATTTTCACATATATCAGGTACCTGGGTCTCTTCTGGGACTACAACATTCTCTTCTGGAGATAATATCTCTTCAGGAGATCGCTCTTCTGGAGCTACTAATTTTTCTTCATTATCCTCGACTTGACCATCTATATTCTTTGCTCCTTTTCTTTTTCGAGGATTTTTATCTTTGGAACCGATAGGCCTGCCACGCTTCAGGCGTGCTTTAGATTCATTCATAGCAGGTTGTCCTTCAGGGACATCAATTTTAATAGGAGCATTAGCAGCTGGGATATGTGACTTTGTCACTTTCTTTGGGTCAGTAAATGCTTCTGGCATTTGATTAGCTAAATTCTGTAAATGAATTATCTTTTGAACTTCAAGTTCACATTGTTTTGTACGAGGATCAAAATGAGCCAATGATAATTCATTCCAACTAATTTCTTTACCCAGCTGTTTGTTTTCTCCCCCTAATGTTGGGAAAAATGATTCATCAAAATGACAATCGGCAAATCGTGCCGTAAATAAATCTCCTGTAGATGGTTCTAAATATTTTATAATTGATGGAGATTCATACCCAACATATATTCCCATCTTTCTTTGTGGGCCCATCTTAGTGCGTTGTGGTAGTGCTACAGGCACATATACCGCACACCCAAAAATTCTTATATGGGAAATATTAGGTTCCTGACCAAAAACCATTTGTAAGGGGGAAACCTTTAAATAACTTATTGGCCTAATGCGAATTAACATTGCTGCATGCAAAATGGCATGGCCCCAAGCAGAAATTGGTAGATTAGATTTCATAAGTAAAGGTCTTGCAATTAGTTGCAACCTTTTAACCAATGATTCTGCAAGTCCATTTTGCGTGTGAACATAAGCTACAGGATGTTCAACATCAATTCCAAGGGACATACAATATTCATTAAAAGCTTGTGATGTAAATTCACCAGCATTATCAAGACGTATTTTCTTGATAGGATAATCAGGGTAATGTGCTCTTAATCTAATCAATTGAGCAAGTAATCTCGCAAACGCCAGGTTGCGAGAAGATAATAAGCAAACATGTGACCATTTAGTTGATGCATCAATTAAAACCATATAGTACCTAAATGGTCCACATGGTGGGTGTATTGGCCCACAAATATCTCCCTGTATCCGTTATAGAAATGTGAGAGACTCACTTTCTACTTTGCTTGGTGAGGGGCGAATAATTAATTTTCCCTTGGAACATGCAGCACATGAGAAATCATGGGATTGTGGTATTTGTTTACACTTCAGGGTATGTCCACATGAATTCCCAATTATTTGTCGCATCATTATTGAACTGGGATGGCCTAACCGGTCATGCCAAACATTAAATTCATTAGTAAACTTCTGGTTTACATTATCAAACTGCTGGTTTGTATTGGCAAACTTCTGGTCTGCATTATTGAACTTCTGGTTCACAATAGTATGTGTTTCAATTGTGTTTATACATGTGTAATACAAACCAGAAGAAAAATAGGAAAACTTTCTAATATGCATTTTCTACCAGCAATTATATTTGTAATGACAAGATATTCCTTATTATCTTTGGTTGTTGTTTCTAAATGATATCCATTTCTACGGATATCTTTGAAACTCAGTAAGTTTCTTTTAGACTTGGTAGAATAAAATGCATTATCAATGCATAATTTTGTTCCTTCAGGTAACAAAATATTAGCTCTTCCGGAGCCTTCAATTAAATTTATACTACCAGATATAGTCTGAACATTGGCTTCTCGCATTACCAAGGAAGAAAAATATTTATCATGTCTGAGTATGGTGTGGGTTGTTGCACTATTAACGAGACATAAATCTTCAGGATTGATGCCAATAGAATTCATTCTTCATAAAAACATAAATAAAATTAATACATATGATAGAAACAACTTTAAATAAAATATAACAGTTTAAATTATATTAAGAAATCTGCAACATCCAAATAGTTATTATCTATATCGCCATACTCAGAATTCTCGCCCTGATCAACATGATTAACTTCAACATTTGATCTTTTACCAATATTTTTAATTGATTCTTGGTAAAGATCAACTAGGGGCCTTGGTCGTCGCGTTGGTAACACCCCGTACCATTCCGGGTAGTGGCCGCGTGTTCGAACCGGGACAAAGCCGTGCGGGGGGCCTGAAGCCTTTCCAGAGCGGACAATATGCCACTGCGCACCCCTTTTTGGTTCTTATCAGTCTTTTCCCACTTCTGGTAGGAATTTGAACCTCCATGATATCGACCACGACCACGCCCACGGCTGTAGCCACGCCCACGTCCACGTCCTTGTCCACGTCCACGTCCACGGCCACGGCCACGGCCACGGCCACAATAAAATTCATTTGTTACTACATTCACTTCAGGGAATGGAGTTGAGCCTGTTGGACGGGATTCATGATTTTTCAACAAAAGCTCATTATTTTGTTCAGCCACAAGGAGACAAGAAATTAACTCAGAATATTTCTTGAAACCTTTTTCACGATATTGCTGCTGCAGGAGCAAATTGGATGCATGAAATGTGGAGAATGTCTTTTCTAACATATCATCATCAGTAACATTTTCTCCACATAATTTCAATTTTGAAGTAATTCTGAACATAGCTGAGTTATATTCACTTATAGATTTAAAATCTTGTAAGCGTAAATGCATCCAATCAAAATGAGCTTTTGGAAGAATGACCATCTTCTGGTGATCATATCTTTCTTTCAAATTGTTCCAAAGGACAAGTGGGTCCATCACTGTCAAATATTCAGTTTTTAAATCTTCATGTAAGTGGTGGCGAAGAAAAATCATGGATCTAGCTTTATCTTTATTGGATGCCTCATTCCCTTCTTTAATCGTGTCTTCCAGACTTTTGGCATTTAGGTGAATTTCCGCATCCAATTTCCAAGATAAATAATTCTTTCCGGTAATATCAAGAGCCACAATTTCAAGTTTTGCCAGGTTTGCCATTGTTCAAACTAATTAAAGAAATAGATGAAAATAATTAAAATATGAAAATGTAAATATGCAATATAATAACTGTAAATAGAATAACTGTAAATTCATAAAGATAATTATTCATAAGGCAAGATAATAAAATTAAAACATGTATGGCTTCGGGCCATTTAATTTCATGACTTCAGGCCATGTATGGCTTCGGGCCATTTAATCTCAAGATGAGGAATTAACTATTATCTTCAGGATAAAAGTTGTACATGACTTCTGGTCATACAATAAGATAAAAGATAAAAATATATATAGCTTCTGGCCATATAATAAGATAAAATATATATAGCTTCTGGCTATATAATAAGATGAAAAATGTATATAGCTTCTGGCTATATAATAAGAATGGATATGGTTTCTGGCCATATTATAAGAAATTAAAACATTATGACTTCTGGTCATAATTTCAAGAATCATGTGTATATGGCTTCTGGCCATAATAACAATAATAATAATAATAATAATAATAATATAAAAGAACTTGTATATAAAACAATAACGATCTCCAATCTTAACCATGGAACCCGATGTTATATAACAATCGGTAAAAGTATCTCTCTAATTCCATATAGTGGCTCAGATTATCCCAGATCTATAAATAAAACAGGATATATATAATCATTAAAGAAACCATAAGAAGATCATACCTTCTATTAGAGCTTCGTGCTGATAACGTGTTATAAAAGTAAGAGAGAAGATTGATAGGATTGATAGAATTTCTAGAGAGATGTTAGAGAGAAGTTCTCATTCAGTTCAATTGAAACAATCGATTACAGCCCTTTATATAGAGGCAGAAATCTAACCCTGGTTGTATTACCATGGTTATATTTAAATGACCATAGTTACTTTATATCGTCTTTATGTCCTTGTCTTCTTTTGCTTTTCTTTATGTCCTTGTCTTCTTTTGCTTTTGCTTTGTATCAAGTCATCTTTTCTTCTTTATGTCAAGTTGACTGGAAGAGTAATATGAGTCAATGGACATCCACATATTTAATATTCATAACACATTGCAAGTTTTGCTAAGGTTTTTAGTTATAATCCTCCCAATAAAATGTATTAAACAAAGTTTAGTTGAGATAAAGTGATAAAGCTATGAAATTATTTTAAAATTAACCACTAAAAAGATTTTCATATCGACAATAAAATCCCATAAGGATATATTAATACACAGAGATATATGTATGTATTGGCTGTGGGCCGTGTGAAATGGAGAATGACTTTGATGTCTCCTCACGAGTCTAGCAATACATTTTCCTAAGAATTAAGGAGCATTTTCCTAAGTGTTTGTCAATTTGATTGTGACTTTTTGATAACGTTCTTGTGGGCCAACCAGACTTGAAAAAAAAAAAGTAAAGACCGCACAAATTTCTTGCTAACTTCTTCTAGATATATTTTTTCATTATTAATTGTTTAATTTTATTGATTTTATCAAATTCTCCGATATATAGCATCTACTAGTGGAGCACATCTAACAATTCAAATACATTTTAAAGTTGTTCCTCTCCTACTTGATTGTGCTGACAACTTACTATAAGTCATTATGTTGGAATTGTAATAGTAATGTTGATGCTGTAGTAGTAGTGTCAAAATCGGATTTTCTTCAGTGAGCTTAGGCACTCTTCATTTTCTTTAATCTTAGTTATTTTCTGGCACTGTTGTTATTTTCAATGTGTCCTTATTTTCTTTTTCTTTTTAATTTACGTCTTTCTTTTATCATATTCATTTGGACTTGGAGGGAATACTTCAATTTTTCATTGTAAATCTTTCTCAAGGCATCAGCTACATACTAAATTAATTTTTCTCAAATAATAATTTGAACAATCCAGTCCTAATTACATTAATTTAAGCTGACTCATTTAATTTCTCTGGACAAGTTTAATTAGATTAGGTGAGACATTTTTTCAGGAATGAAAATATGAAAATATCTAGTCTTCACAGCAATTTTACATTGCAACTTTGTCAAACACGCAATTGAATGAATTGTATTTGTCTTAATCAGCGTTCCTTCGAGCACACTCCAGAGCCCCAGACTTGATTGTCAAACACGCAATTGAATCGATTGTATTTGTCTTAATCAGCATTCCTTCGAGCACACTCCAAAGCCCCACTTGACTCTCCATTGGTCCTTGCTGTCTTTTTGATTGTGTGCTCCATACTCCTTGTGGCAATTGTAGCAAATTACCCATTTTTTTATAATATAAATAAATGATGAGTTAGGGGCCCTGCCCTTGGATTGGGTTAAGCCCGAACCCCTTCCTAACAGTTTGTTATAAAAAAAAAAAAATCATGAGTGAAGCTTTTAGCTGTTCGAACCTTTCTAATCCCCTTCTACTACCCTTGTATCTCAGTTTACCCCTAGAAATATCCCGTCTTATGTAAAAAGCCAGGAATTGAAAACCGGACCGGACCGGCCGGTTCAGCCCGTGAACCGGTGAACCGGTGGTCCAACCGGTCCGGTCCGGGGGTGAACCGTACGGACCGGTTCACCCAATTTTTTTTTTTTTTTGAAAAAATTCATTTTTTATTATTTTTACATAGAATTTCATATAAATAAGCCTAAAATATTTACTTCCTCACCAGTTTAGTCCCGGTTTAGCTCCGGTTTGACTACCTATCTGACCCACTGACCCTTAACCCAGTGCCCTGACCGGTTCAGTGACCGGTCCGATTTTCAGTACCTTGGTAAAAAGAACTCTTTCCCAGAAAATAGAAAACCTCATAGAGATCAATCATCTTCCAGAAGATGCTTTAATCTCTGAGACAAATCTTCCTCTTCTTAGTCCATATAGTGTTTACCACCGAACCAACAGTCTTACCAGAAATATTAGGACTCTTCTGACTACTAGATGACCTCATGCTAAAGAGGTTGTTCAGACGACAAAGTTGGAGTAGTGTCATCTTCCAGCTACAACAGAGGAACAGTATGCTACCATTGAAATACCACAGCCTCTGATTAATCACTGGAGAACTGAAGGATATACCCATCTCCACATGGGGGCTATCCGACTAGCTTTGACTCCTCATGGAAGAAAAGGCATGCCAGTCACAGCTCGAGTTTCTCTGGTTGACTCCACATATAAACAGTACCCTAACGCTCTTATTGGCGCTCTTTTAACCACTTTGAGCAAAGGAACTGTCATCCTTACTATCCAACCAGACTTCAACATCAACCTGCTAGACTCTACTCTTACTTAGGGATGAGCAAAAACCCGGTAGTCTGGTCCAGTCCGGTCTGACCCGAGTTGGTCCGGTTTGGTCTGGTCCAGTCCAAATAAGTAATATAATGAAATCGGACTAGACTGGACCAGACTGACTGGTCGGGTTGGACCGGGTTCCAGACCAGGGGACCAGACCACCTAGATTGGTCCGGTCTGGTCCAAGTCAATTTTTTTAAAATTATTTTTATAATTTAGATGTTATTTTTTAACTTTTATTTAATGTTGTTAGATTTTTTTTAAGGATTTATAATCAAGTTTTATTTTTTTATGATGGTTTTTATATGATTATAGGTATTTTTATTATCTTAATTATATTTATCATATTTAAATCTTTTTTCTCAACATATATTTTTTATTGTTGTTGAATATTCTTATAGATTTATAATGTTTTAATTTTTGGTGACATATTTATTATTATTATAGATATTTTTGTGGTCCTAATTGCGTTTAATAGTTTCAAATTTTGCCTTTCAAAGAGAAAAAAATAAAAATAAAAAATATTAAATTTTGGTCTTGGACTACCTGGACCAGTCCAGGTAGTCCACCAGACCCGGTCTAGTCCAGCCCGACCTCAGGTTGGTGCTGGACCAGACTAGACCATGGACTAATTTATACAACCCGAGATCTTCTCAAGACCAGACCTCGGGTTGATGTCAAACCCGATCCAGTCCAGTCCATGCTCATCCCTACTCTTACTAATCGATTCAAAGTGCAAGTTCAGATTGTTGGAGCTAAACAGGATCCTAAAGCCATCATGGCTACTCTATAGCATCAAGTGGTTTACAGACTTCAAAACCACTCTCTTGATCTTCACTTGCCAAATTCCACAAAAGATGCTCTTTTTGCCATATCCAATAGATATGATGATACTTCTATCATTCAAATTCCTAGACAAATTCCACGAGAAGAATTTCTCAGTTAATGCCTCTTGAATGGATCAACAATTATGAAAAGATTTTCCATGGAATTCAACCAGATGTCCATACTACCATGCCTTCTCTTATCCAGAGATTTTTAGACGGAACAATAAAAACTACTTTTGAGAGACGTACTCCGCAAGCACCTTCCGTACCTCTTGGAAGGATTCTTACTCTCTCTCTTGCCTATACACCTTCTAGAAGAGATCCACCTATAGCCTAGGTAGATCATAATGCAAACCCTTGCTATGTTTCTCACCTAAATGGCCACTTCTTATGGGATGTACCTGGTTCAGGTATGTGTGATTCTAACTGTGTGTGTGATACTCCAAAATAGTGGGAAGAGTTTGATGATGATGAACAAGGACTTTACCCATACAAATATGCTATCAAGCAGGCCAAGAAAAACAAATCTTTTGCAGAATCTTTTTGTTCTTACAAGCATAACAGACACCATAAAGATGATGATAATTATGGCTATGGCTCTTCAAACTTGTTTAGAAAAAGAGAAGAGGTTGGCAACCTCCACCTCCTCTTGAGAGATCTTCCAAAGATATGTCCCTTGTTGAATTGATGGTAGAAACATGGCATATAGATCTTGTCTAAAAGTTCTTTCCAACACTATCAACAAAACCAGAACCAGTAATTCCAGCTGTTCCACCTACACCTGCACAATCATTACCATGCATAGGGATGATCAAACATCCTTATGACTATGAATTTTCTTCTCTTGAGAGAAAAACAAATGAAGACACTAAGGTTTCTGCTCGACCTTATGTTATTCCAAACACAGTTGATTCTCAAGGAAATCTTAGACCAGCATCTGCAGCTGAAGAAGTTCTAAATTGGCATACTCAGAATGCCGTTTGTCATAATATGGCACCGACGGTACTCAATTCTAAACTTGATTCTTTGACAATCAAGACATAAGGATTGTCCTCTCAAATAGGACTACTCTATGAAGAAGTTAGACATCTATATCTTTTCCAGATACAACAAGCTCAAAAACTAGATGCAGAATTGAAAAGGTTTATCGCTACTGGATACATAGGACCAGAATTCCAACAGAAAGAAAAGGAATTATCAGAAATACAAAAGGATCTAAAGCAAATAGAACTAGATATGACCAGGAAACAATCTCAGGTCATATATGAATCCTACCCTTCATATCCTACTATACCAAGATTTTCCCATCCATCTCCATTAATGACTTATCCTGATGAAACTGATTACAGTAAAGTTTTCAAAATGAACTATCCTGTTTTCAGACACTTCCATCAGTCTCCACCTATACAACCTAAGCCCATCTCAAGACCCACTTTCTGTACCAAGAAAGACCTCCTTCTCATTGGCTCTCCTCCCCATCTATTTTTCATCACGGTAACACATCAGGAAGTTAGAAACCTGTTCAACTAGGTTTAAAGATTAATGAACCTGTTGTTTCTCATATTAGTACTCAATCCTCTCCACAACGAGAAAAACAGAAATATTCTGAAACCTTGACTTCTCAAATTCCTCCATCTTTTCAACCTCCAAACACTACCTAGCCCCAAAATGCTACATTAGCTATCTTCCAAACACAAGACCCTCCTGAACCATTATTGGATTCATCTAGTTCTTCATCAGATGATTTTTCTATCTCTGATAATGATTCATAAAATCCTCCCGCTGATATTACCAGAATTGCAATGGTCCAACCTAATGATGATGATGATAGTGAAGCTGAAGAATCTCATATTGATAAACCTAATCCTCCTAATACTCATCAGCAACAACATGATTTTACTTACAAGCCAACTTCAGGACCTTGGTTTATATTTGCTGATACTCCACAAGATAAATGGAGACAATGACTCCATAAATTTGGAGCATGGATTGATCTGCAGCTTACAGTACAAGGAGTAACTCTTGAGCAAATCCTTAAAGAGTTTGTTTCTAGATTTACAGGCTCTCTAAGAGATTGGTTTCAAAACCTTAGTGCTTATCAAAAACTCCAGGCCATACAAGTTGAAAACCCTAGACAGATCCTAGGTGCTATTCATAAAGAATTTATTGGAGACTTCAATCTTATTGACAAAAGAGACAGACAAGAATTCTTTGAGATGAAATGTTGTTCTCTCAACAGAAAAGATCTGCAAAAGCATTATACCAAAATGGTTAAAAAGTACTACATGTTGAATCGCTATAATGATGTCAATCTAGGGCATACTTTCATAGCTTCTCTTCCTGATGAACTTCAACCTGAACTTCACAGAAGTATTAATGCTCTTTGCAGAGATATGTCTCAAATCTATATTGGAGAAATTTACCAGCTGGCTCTTGCAACTGTTGATAAGCTTTATGAGCAACACAAGTTTGTTAATGATATACTCAAAGGCACTACGAAACTGAAACATGCTTGCAAAAAACCTTATTTGAAGATTAAATGCAAAGATCCCAAGGTTTGCCATTGTTCAACAAAGAAGAAATCTCACTATCGTTCAAACTCCAAAAAACCTGAAAAGAGATTCTTTCCTAGAAGGCAATTTAGAAAGCAAATAAAGGCTAGATTCTTTAAACCCAGAAGATTCTCAAAAGGCAAAGGAGATTGATGTTTTATCTACAGAAAGAAGGGACATTTTGCAAAAAATTGTCCTCACAAAACTAAAAAAGATATCAAGATGATTCAAAGGCTCCATAAAGTCTTGATGATCACAGATGAAAATGCAGATATTGAAACTTTCCTTAAAGAACAACCCTTTGAAGATCATGATACTTAGTATGTTCTTCCACTTTCTGATGAAGAAGAAAATTTAGGAATCTCTGACTTCTCTGATCTTGAATCTGGGACAGATGAAGAAGAGATTTATCCTTATGGATCAATCAATCTCATCCAACCTGTTCAACCTTCCTCAGAAAAACTAGAACAGATTTTCAGAGGATTTCTTGGTTCACTTCGATCCAATCCTAAAGAAAATCTCAATATTCCTCTTCTAAATATAAAAGTTCAAGTTCTTCCAAACAAATATTCTAAGCCTGTTACAACTATTGCCTTCTTTTATACTGGATCTTGTAAAACAGTCATGAAACCTCATATCCTTCCTCCTCAAGAATGGGTTTCTCATAACCAGTATTTTCTCACAGCTGATACCAAACATTTTAAGATTGATCTTATTTCCAGGAGAAAGATTGGAATTAAATTCTTCCCAGGATGTACTTTGAAAATTAAAGTATTAGGAAGTGATCTTCCAAGAAAAGATATTCTGTTAGGATTTGATACTTTCTATCATACTCAGAATCTTATAATCCTACCTAAAGGGATTAAATGGAAAAGAAATTTTAGTCCTTATACAGAAATCCCTAGCTTGTTTGAACTTCAACAGGCTCCGCTTCAATATTTAGATATCAAGGATCAATTGCTCCGATACTGTTCAGATAGTCATGATCAATTTCCTCATCCTTCCCCGTTATGGAAAAATCAGGAGTTTTTTTATTAAACTTCCTTTCAAAAAGAATGAGAATATTAATCCGACTAAAGCTTCTCATCCAGGTATGAATCCTGATGATTTGAAACTTGCTAGAGATGAATGTGCAGCTTTATTACGGCAAGGACTCATTGAAGCTACAAAGTCTGATTAGGCTTGCCAAGCCTTTTATGTTGAAAAGAGATTAGGAATTAAATGAGGGAAAAAGAGACTTGTCATTGATTACAAGCCACTAAATCATTTCCTTCAAGATGATAAGTTTCCCTTACCAAAGCCCAGTACTTTGTTTTCCCATCTCAAAAAAGCCCAAATCTTTTCAAAGTTTGATCTTAAAGCATGATTTTGGCAATTGGATATCCACCCAGATGATAGGCCCAAAACTACTTTTTTTTTTTATTTCGAATGCCCAATGCCAGTAGATTGTTATGCCCTTTGGTTTAAAAGTCGCCCCATCACTATTCCAAAAAGCCATGACCAGAATATTTGAACCCATCCTACAAAATGCCTTGATATACATTGATGATATTCTTCCTTTTTCTGAAGATGAACCTTCACATAAAGCCCTGTTATCCAGATTTACTGAAATCATAGAACAATATGGCATTATTCTCTCTTCAAAGAAAAGTGAGATTGGATTTATAGAAATTAAATTTTTGGGTATGCATTTCCAAATCAATACAGCCCTGGTCTTCATATCGCACAAGAATTGTTGAATTTTCCTGATTATAATCTTATTGTTAAACAAATTCAACAGTTCCGTGGGATTGTAAATTATCTCAGAGATTTTATCCCTCATGTCTCTAATCATACTAGCCACTTGTCCAAGCTTCTCAAAAAGAATCCTCCGCAGTGGGGAAAACAACAAACAGACGTATTCAAAATTCTCAAAAGGATAACTCAAAATCCTCCTCCATTGAAGATTCCAGATTAGGGAGAAAGAATCTTACAGACGGATGCCAGTGATGAATTTTGGGGTGCGATACTTCTTGAAGAAGTTAATGGAAAAAGATACTACTATAGACATGCTAGTGGACAATTCAGAGAACCAGAAAAGCATTATCATGCTACATATAAAGAAATCCTTGCTGTCAAGCGTGGAATTGAAAAGTTCAACTTTCAACTGAGCCCCTACCATTTTGTCATAGAAATGGACAATACGTCTTTTCCGAAAATGTTTGATTTAAAGAAAAATATCTTACCAGATGCCCAGTTACTCAGATGGAAAGATTAGTTTTCTTGCTATAAATTCTCAGGGAGACATCTCAAAGGTCACCATAATACCATTGCAGACTTTTTGTCTTGACCTCAAAAGCCTTCCCTTCCTCTAAAACCCTTGTACATTCTAACCATCTTAGAAGCACAACCAACCATGTCCCGTAGCATAAAAGCCACACTCTTCCCTCTAGACACTTATCCTGAGACTCCTCATTATATTCAGAAGATTGCAGAACAACAATTGTTTTACTGGCTTCATCTTCTTTTTGTAAAAACCAACCTTATTTCCCAGACTCGTCATTTTAGCCTAAACACTCCTTTCACTACCTTACCTTTTCTCCAAGGACTTATGCCTAAAGAACTGTTTTGGTATTTATGGTCCTTAACCACCCTTCACGTTAGTGCCATAGCCTTTGCACCTTTACCCATCTATCATTACCTCTATGACAAAGACCATAAAGACTCCCTTCTCCATCAGTTCCTAGATCTTTTTGCTCCTCTACCCTATTGGAGAGGAAAACTTTATAGTTTTATTGAAGATAATAATCTCTTGAGAATTGAAAAAAGAAAACAAAAAAGATTTTGTTGTATTTTTGTTCTTAACAGGTACTATCATCTTCACTCTGATGGACTTTATTCCAGTGGAACAGTAGAACTGTGGAACTCTCCTTTTGATTGGGTCCGACAGAAGCAAAATACTCTTAAGGAACTTGGTCATTATCTAGGACAAATCAATGTTCGACTGAAAACAAATTATCATGTCTTAGGCCCATTTCCAGCTGAAGAAGAGTATGATCCATTCAAAGGAATTATTCTTCCAGAAACAAGCTATGTTACTCAAGGATTTATCTCTCCGCCACCATCAAGTCAGACTCCTATTGAAGTGCTTGGCCTTGAATTGAATTTCAAGACTCTCAAGATCCAAATGATGACCTTCCTTAGCTCAGTTTATCCCTTCCTGGATCATCATCCCAAATATTCCAGGATCCTCTTCTTGAAGATCTCAAGCTCCTGCAACCAAGCCTATCTTAATCTTTCCCGCCTTATTGCACTGAGGCTTCAATTCAAAAGGCTTTTGAGATAACTTATCCAGAACAGCCTCATTTTACAGGTGGGAAAGATCTCATGACTATACATGGAATTTGCACAAGGTACGTGTTGAACTCTACGGAGACCATGACTGTGACAACTTATCTCCCAACGATGATCATGAACCTATTTACAAAGATTGAATCTGGCCCTTTAAAATTGATGGCAAGATCCTAATCGTTCAAAATTGTCAGCAAGATCCTGATCATTTAGGAGTGTCGGCAACATCCTGACTATCCATGTCTTAGTTTGTCCAATAGTCATGTTAGTGTCAGTATATAGGTTATGACTGTGTCCTTTATGACCGAATGCTTGTAACTTTATGACCACGTGCTTTATCCTTATGTCCACATATTTTAAAAAAGATTTGTCAGGTATGCCAGTAAAAAAAAAGTCTGACAAATGCATAAAATCATGTCAGCCACGAGTTTGTACTGTGCATGCTTTGCTTTTTCTTATCGCTTTTTCACTATAAATTTGATGCTCCAGCAGCTGTAGGGGGTGATGAACCCATCTAGGGTGAGTTCTCAAAATAAAACTAGGTTTGAAAATGTAGCGTAGTAGCTCAACCTAGGTCGTTCTTGTGAGGAGATTACTTTTCAAGTTTCTAAATAGTAAAGTGATAAAAAACCTTAAAGTTGTGAGAAATCATTTTGAGAATTTGATTTTAAAACTAATGAAGTAATCTAATCTAATTCAATATTTTCATATTTTTCGGTTTTCAAGACAAGAAGCAAACAAAATTGAAATTAACACAAACAACAAGATAAATTCGATAAACTAGTATAATGATGAAATGGGATTCCCTTGAGTTGAGGTTTTAGTCTTCCTTGCTTGCTAATGATATGAATTCCATAATGAGTCAAGATGATGGAACTAAGCTACCACTAGCTCCATACTTGCAATAATCATTTAATTCATTCTACTGAAGCAATTAAATGAATACCACCAAATAATTCAGACTCAAGGAGATGAATAATCAACTTCCAATTCTAGCTTATAATTACCATTATAAAAGTTCAAAGCATTCAGTTTAGTCATTTACAATCCACTTAACCAAGTTGGAATAAACAACTCAACCTACTCCTAAATTGAATCATACAAAGCTTAATTAATCAACTCCTAGCTCAACCACCAAGTTTATTCACTTGGCATAGAACAATCTAGATCATAACTACATACTTAACCAAGTCCTATAATTATGAACTAGAAAGAGAGCTTAAAGGAATTCCATTGAAGTTTAGAAGCTCAAACCATTACCCAACTAAAGGAAAGCACCAAAGTTTAGCTACTCATAGAAGAGGAGGAAGAGGAGGCTTGATGGAAGGAGAAATTAGCCATGGGAATCAAAAACCGAACAGCTCCTCTCTGTTCTTCACAGCAATTCCCTTCTCCAAATGGCGGCTCTCCTCCTCTTTTTCTATTCGGCTGCTTCCCCTTTTCACACACACACTCCTCCTCATGCTATTCGGTGCTTTGCTTTTTAATTCCCTTTTGTCAACCATTTCGGCTCTTCCCTTTCATACACAGCCGCCTCTCCTCTCTTCTTTTATCCACTTCACATTCGGTTCACTCCCTTGTTTGGTTCAGCTCATCTTCCCTTGGGTCAACAAATTCGGCTGCTTCTCTTTTTCTTCAATTCTTCTTTTCGGTCCAGCAGCTCCTCCTCATTTGTTCAATTATCCCAATTCGGTTCAGCTCTTCCATGTCTTCAATTTCGGTCTACTCCCTTTTCATTTCAATTCAGCCGCCACCCTCCTTTATCAATGGTCCCCACTTCCTTTTCTTTCTTCAATTCACTAGGTTAAATAAGTTGTGCCATGTTTGGATGAGGAGGTGAAAATATGTTTTGGCATTAGGCATAAAATTGTAACTACCAAACAAGGCCCTTACTCATTTATCCTCCTCTTAGAAAAAATGTGAAAATAAATTTTGCATTTGTGATGTTCCACTTTTGTCCTTCATTAAGCTCCAAAATAACATCTTTGACCTTGATCACTCAAGTTGTGCCACATCATCACCTACAAAATTAGATTCATAAAGGTAATATCTTTTGCTCACAATTAAAGAATAATGGGAATAACAAATATTAATTAAACATATAACAATTTAACCACTATAATTCCCAAACTATTCTTTCACTAAAATCTCATATTAACACTTGATTATGCCCAAAATATTCAATTATGTCCAAAATATTCAATTATGTCCCACAAAAAGCCCAAGATTAATTACTAAAAATATATAAATATTGAGCTCTATCAGGGGTAATCGAAAATTAGTTGTAATCCTTCACTTGTGAAATACAATGTCTTCGTTCTAAATAGCCTTCTTCTTTTGAACATCTATATTCATAACATATCATCTCTATCTCTGTGATAGATTCTAGTATGCTTTGCACTTGCCTCTTTATGAGGAACCTATGCATCAGAAAGAATCTGATCATGATCCTGTGAAGAGTACTAGAGAAATGAGAAGCTGCTAATTACCAAAATCTCTGTAAGACCGAGGGTTCTAAAGTGTCCTTGAGTGAAGAGGAAAAAAGCTCGAACTTACCTGAACTAAGGTCTGAAAGATGTTTCTGGTATGTGACAGTTTGTTATTTCTCAATCCATTTGTTTCAGATGGGATAGCTCTTGGTCCCAATGCCTTTGTTGGTGTCTTCATCTTAGACCTTTTGGTCTTAAAGGTGAAGACACCGCATAGACATTGGGATCTGGATACATCCAAGAGGAAAAAAGCAGTGTTAAAAGCACCTATCACAAAGCCTCAATCTGGTTTCATCGTTTGCTTGGATACTTGATAATAGGATCCAGAAAAAATGAACTCCGGGTGGACCAAAAGGTTATAACAAAAAGTGCATATTCTTAACTTCTTTTCCTTTTAGTAAATGTTTAAATTATAGATTGATAATATTATGCAACTCTTCCACTTTAAGATATAACAATTATGCACAGCATTGCTTTTAATTCCTTTTCATGTTAATTTTTCAATACAATTATTTTCATGTTAATTATGTGATATGCTTTACTTCCATTTAAAATTATTTTATATACATTTGTTCTTTCCAGCTAGAGACTATATCAATACCCATAATCAAAAGTAGATTTACGTGTATTTCTATACCACCATTTTGATAATTTTTATATACCACTTTCTCTATCTCTATAGAAAGTGGTATATGTACGTGTATTTTTAGCGTCAACTACGTGGCTTTTTCATTGAACCAAGATGATATTACCAAAATAAATTATTCATATAAGAGGAGATATTTCGCAGCGTGCAGTTTCTATCTTATGAAATGGAGAGTGAATTTTGAGGTCTACTTTCACAAGTCAAACATATAACATATACATCCACAAAAATTAAGACTAAAGACTTTTGAGATATATGTTTGTTAAGGGACGTTGTATCCACACAAGCTTCTTCTCTATAACCTTCTTTTGGGTTATTAGACTAATGCAATGGCAATGAAAATGAAAATGTGGTCCTACAAGTGAATAAATTATACTTCATAAAGCAACACAGCTTCTTTTCTCATCAGCAACGTAATTTTCTTTCTCTTTCTATTAGTTGCATCAACTTGTTTTGGAATGGAGTGCAATGTGGTGACTTGAGTGAGTTTTGGTGTGGCATGTTGTGTTTGTGTGGAACATGTCTATGTGGATGGAATTTAATTGTTTTGATGGCTCCAATGAATTCCTTGGGAAAAATTGGTGTGGGAATGGTGTTTAATGTGAAAATGGGAACCATTGGAAGCAATTGTGAAAAACTGAAAATCTGTCCATTGAAGGTCTGTGCTGGGCAGTCTTTTTGTGTGGGCGATTTGAATAGGCTAATGATGTTATAAAATTATGAAACTTTCCATTTTTGAAGTTCTCTTCCCAAGCTTCAAAATGGACATATAATTGGTAACATTTCGTTTGGTGCACTGTGAGTTATGGTTGTCCAAATTTAGGAATGAAAACTGAACTATGTTTTGGAGCAGTGGTGAGTTTTGTGGAATTCTGTATTTTTGTGGTGATTTCCAGTAATGGCCAATATTTGTCCTAGGAAGAGGACTTAAATAGCTTTCATTTGGATTTGGAATCACCTTATTTCGATTTTTCTTGAATTAGTTATGATTTTTGGAAGTTCAGCCAAGAAACTGGATTTTCTTGGCCGCGGCCAGCGGATTCTGGGTCGCGGCCCAACTGTTTCTGAGTAGTTTTTGGGCGCGGCCAGTGGATTTGTGGGCCGCGTCCAACCCCCAAAAATCAGTATTTTACACTTTTTAAAGGTGGTTTTTGGTATAGCCTTTCCCAACCCTTTAGGCATATGTCTAGGCTTCTAATAGTCACCTAAAGAGTTCCAATGATAACCAACTTAAAGTGTTATAAAGCTAAGAACTTGGGAAAGAGATTGACGGGTTGTCCCTAACTTGGTTTACAGGATTTGACATTTGCCGTCCTCATGAGCCCACTGAGCCAAGAAACGTCAGGAAAGGATCAGGTAGTGACACTTCCCTTATACTTTGTGTAAATGTATTGTATGTATGTTAGTCATGTGTTGTGATGAGTTGTGATACTGTTGCTTATACAGCTAGTGATAGCTGGTGACTATATTATACAGCGAAAGCTGGTGACTTGTGTATACAGCGAAAGCTGGTGACTTGTGTATACAGCGGTAGCTGGTGACTTCATTATACAGCGAAAGCTGGTGACTCTATTATACAGCCATGAGTGCTGTCGTTTATGGTGAAAAGCATGTTTGATTGTTGCTGTTGGTTGTGATTTACTTACCTGCTATATATTTACATATTGAATGAGTGAATTTGTTCCTACTGGGATTCTTTTGAATCTCATTCTTTCCAATGACTAACATTTCAGACAGGGCAAGTGGCTTAAGAGGGAAACGACCAACCAAGAGCGGTTAGGGATTTTGGGAAACATGGAATTGTTGGTTATCTATTTGGATTTTGGATTACTGTATATTATTTGTGGGTTGTAAATTGTATTTGATTTTAGTTGTGTAATCCCCTAGTAGGGAATTTTGGAACCCTTAGACTATATATGAACCTGTGGGTTACCGGGATTTTATTGTACACTCTGATATGAATGAATGTAAATTAACTGCACAGATGATTATATTCGATAATTGAATTTGAGACCGGAATAGGAAAGAAGTTTTGAAAATTTTGTAAAGTCCTTACTATAAAAGGGAGTTTTAAATGAATTTTGAACTATTCGACGGTCTCTAAACCAATTAAATTAAGTGATATCGAATTATAATTATGCTAATTAAGGCAGGGGGTTACACCATGTGCCCGCGCTTTTTGAGGACTGAATTGTTCGCAATCAATTTTTCTAAGCTCCGTGTTCTGTTTTACACAAACACTATTCTATACTAATTATTGCAAAGCCAAGGTCATTGAGGTCACTCAAAATCACGGCCATGGCAAAATAGCATCTCCAAAAGCCTAATCAGTTTTCCTTCCTCATTCGTGATTATATTTACGATTTTATTAAAAGATGCAAATAATTATATCCCCATCTGTCACCTAAACGGTAGCTGTTAAATAGTAGTTGAGATTTCATCAAAGAGAATATATGAGTTGGATTAGGGCCAATTTAGTATTTGTACTTTTATATTTTGGTTTTTGGTCCTTAATAATTAAAATTTTTAAGATTCTCCTTGACAAATATCATTCAGTGTAGGTCCTTCCCTCTAATATTCCCAATTAAATAATACAGTGAGAATATTGTCCTCAAACTCAAAGTGGTAGCCGAAGAAATTGAAGACCATCGATTTTTTTTTTTTAATATCGAGAATGTGAGGTGTTCGCTCAGTTAAAGTATACATTCAGCGCTTTGAATGAGCTACAAGCTTATAAAATTAAACATATTATTGATCGAATTAACCACGCACGTGTAATGAGAATGAGTGAGAAGCCAAAACCAAGATTTTTTTCTTCAATTTAGACTTGTTTTAGGTCGATCATCAATTTAGATTTTTTTTTTTGGCCAGCGGAATTTAGATCTCAATGCCAGCAAATTATAGTGAAACATTTTATGTATGCATGGTAGCAAAGCATTCTAATAATGTTCTGTGGGGTTACTCTTTATAGCCTGCTAGCTCCCACAATGAATAAAATAATACCCAGAACTGGAATTGTTCAACACGGGATGAAATTAAGTGACGAAGCTTCTTTTCATTAACATATATTTTGGGTTATCTCATACGCACTATACTTGACCATAAATAAAATATGCCTTCAAATATATTATATCTTTAAATATAATACAACGGCTGACTTAATTTCGGACCGGAGAAGTATAAAACGACGCGTGCTTTAATTGCTGGATGGACAAGGCTTGAAATTTTGACAAGTCTGATATGCTCCTCATGGGAAAACCTTCTTTCTTTGTTTTCCTGCTTTTACTTCATTGCTCTATTGTTTCCTTAGCCTGGACTGATACAAACATCAGTACTGATAAATCTGCACTTCTTGCCCTTAAATCTTATATCACTTCAGATCCATACGATTTCTTAGCTAATTGGTCTGTCTCTTCTTCTCCATGCAATTGGACTGGTGTCAAGTGCAATACTCGTCATGGAAGGGTCCATTCCTTGAATCTTGGCGGCATGGGTCTTAAGGGCACCATGTCTCCACAACTGGGGAATCTCTCATTCCTTGTTGAACTTGATCTCAGTGACAACAATTTTTATGGTCAAATACCAAAAGAGTTAGTTCAATTGCGTAGATTAAAGCATTTTAACTTGAGCTATAATGACTTTCATGGACGAGTTCCTGCCAAGATAGGAGATTTATCTATGCTTGAGTACTTGAGTTTTCGAAATAACAGTCTTAATGGATTTATTCCACTATCTCTGTTCAATCTATCAAGGCTGGAGACTTTAGATTGGAATTTTAATTTCTTTGAAGGGGACATTCCGCTTGGTGTGGGCAAACTTGAGCAACTGAAGATTTTACTACTTAGTGGTAACAAACTTTCTGGAATCATTCCCTGAACCATTTCCAACTTATCTTCACTCAAAACATTGGTTTTGAGTTACAATAGTTTGTCAGGTATGTTTTGGATTATTGTAAATATATATTTGTCTTTGCTCTAAACTAATATATTTGGTTAGCAGGATGATTTTGTCTAAATTGTGTTTTATTTATTTATTTTTGGTACTTTTATGAATTTTCTTCTTTATTTTTGTCATAATTTTTCTACTCTTTTTCAAAGGAAAAAACATTCATCGTCAAAATTTTGAAACAAATAATGTAATCACACCATGGGAGAAAAATTACTGTTATAATATTAATTAGTCCAAGTGGATCTAAAGGCTCATCATCAGTCTTTGAAAATAAATGTTTATTATTCTATCATTAAAAAATTTTTGAAGGGTTTTTCAGAGGAAAAAAACTTAGCTCAAGTTTATTATATCCATTATGTCATGTCCTCCAATCACACATGGACATGTGTCTTATTTATTTCTTGTGGATTTATAATTAGTTGATAATATTTTAAAAATATGATACATGGTCATATGTGATTGGATGACTTAAGATAATAGATATAAGAAACTTTTATTGTATTTTTTCATATTGAATAAACCTTACAACCAACATGTCCCGAACGTTTCATTTTGATTTGGAAAATCTCCATTATATTTTAATTTCATTATTTGTTAGTAATTATTATTTTAAAAAAGTTTGTAGAATCAACAAATTTTTTTTTTTTTTTCTAGGAGTCTCCCAAGAAACATGTGTTTTGATAGGAATGATGAAAAGGAAGGGCCAATTGGATTTCAATTGGTCTCTTAGATTTAATCATATCAAAATTTCTTAACCAAACACAACTAGTTGATTTAATCTATGGTTATTAGTCCACCCGAATTAAAAGGGTTATACCTTTTATTGCGTTTTATCATTTACTAATATATGTGTCATTTCTTAACAAATGGCAAGTCTTATGTGTTTCTATAGAATATTAATTTATCTCATGTGCCTAATAACTTGTGACATGAAACAAATTGTTACTGACATTATTTTCTTTCCCACCCTCTTAATATTTGGAGGAGGCATCCCAAATGAAATTGGTGATCTTTCACAACTAAAGATATTGTATCTTGGAGCAAATCAACTCACTGGTTCTATACCATCTGCATTGTTTAACAATTCAGCTCTGCACCGTATTGACCTTGGAGTAAATCAATTATCTGGTAGTCTCCTAAAAAATGTGTGTTTTGGGCTTCCAAAACTTGAATTATTTTATGTGGAGGAAAATGAATTGTCTGGCGAAATACCCTCCATTTGGCATCAATGCAAAGAATTAGCATACTTACAATTGGGTAATAACAAATTCAGTAGAGGAAATATACCAAGAGACATTGGAGATTTGACCAACCTCCAGCGCCTGTTTCTTAGGAACAGCAACTTGCAAGTTAAGAGTTTTAATTATATGAATGTCATAAATTCTATTCCAGTATTTCGTAAGGCATTAGTGAATAATGATTTTGCTATACTAATTTTTAAAGACATAGAACGCGGTGCTTTCTTTTAACACTACTTGGAGTTAGACTAGATTAAAAGGATGGAATATGACTTTTACCATTGATATCTCTATCTTAGTGATCATTTGTATTTAGCTATTTATATTTAGGGATATGATATTTTTAAATCTGAATAATCTTTTTATTCGCATATTTAGTTTAATTAGTTTCCCAAAGTTTAGAAAAAAAACTTCAAATATTGAAAACAAATATAAAATACCAAACACTCGAATTAATCTTTATTTGAAAGTTTTTAATGTAATCATGAGAGATGTCATTTTTCAATTTGGAATGATTTTGCATGCCTTTGACTTTAGTGTGGGATTGGAGAAATATAAAATGACGTGTTTGTTTGTAAACAAATGAGATTTTGTTTGTCGCCATTTCATTCATTTATTCATATTCATTCATAATGAGGTGTCATAATGTTCATTTTTCAATTGAATTTTTTTCCCAAAAAGAGTAATCCTAACAAACATGTTTGGAATATTTAATTTTAATTTGGTTATTTATTATTGATTTATATTTTTAGAAATTTTGTAGTTAACAAAATAATTTTTCTGGTAGTTTTGAAAGAAATTATGAATAGCAACAATGGATTTCGATGTGTCTGTTATTATTATTAATTTTTTTTTTGCAATTAATCACAATTGATTGAACTCATAATCTTCTTATTTCTCATAATCTTCTTATTTCTTGAATGAGAAGAATACAACTTATATGAAATATAGGAATTTCTCAGAATTAATTAATCAACCAAATCTGGAAAGATAACAATAATAAATCCATTTTAATCCAAATTACAGAATAATTAACTGAAGTAAAGCATAAAATAGCATAATGGGCCTTGTACAATAACCCAGTATGTTGTTCAACATCATTAATCCATCCAAATTTCTGCGCCAATCACATCTCCAAGTTATCTATTCTATGGTTATTAGACCAACCGAATTAATTGGGCTATTCCTTTTTGAAAACAAGTGCAGTTGTGTTTCATCATTTATAATATATTTGTTTTATTGTTTCTAAAAAAATGTGCAAGTTGTGCCATATGTGTTTTCTAAAATACAAATTTGCCTCATGTACATAAAAAGTTATTATACATAAAAATTGTTACTGACATCATTCTCTTTTTCCCACTTATTTGAAGGAGACATTTCAAATGAGATTGCCAATCTTTTACAACTAAAAACATTGTATCTTGAAAAAAATCACCTTCCTATACCATTATCATTATTTAACAGTTCAGTCTACAATAAATTGATTTTGGAATAAATCCAAGGTTATTAAACCCGGACCGGTCACTAAACCGACCGAAGTACTAGGACAAGAGTTAGTGGGTCAAACTGTAGTTAAACCGGAGCTAACCCGGGACCAAACCGATGAGCAAGTGAAAATTTCAGGGTTATTAATATGAAATTATAAAGAAATTAAAAAAAAGTCAATTTTTTTTTTTAAAAAAGTGAACTAGTTTGCTTCCCTTACCGGATGAAACTGGTTTGCTGGTTTCCCAACCGGTCCGGTCCCGGTTTCATAACCATGAATAAATCACTTATCTAGTAGTCTCCCAACAAATGTGTGTTTTAGATAACTTTGTAACTCTCTAGTGTGGCAATTTTTGTGTACTTGTATATAATTTTGCTAGTTTCTTTCTAGCCTCTTATTTTTCCTTTTTCCCTTTTTCCTCTTAATATCTACAATACAATGCCTATACAAATATGCTCAATCTATCCATCCCTTAATATTACGGTATACTTTAGCAAAATTTTCATTTATTATTTATGCTTATTTGATATTTCTTGCTAATTGAAACTGCTTTAAACTTTTACGTTAGGAAAAGTCATGCTGCTACACCTCCATACAAGGATTTTCTATTATTATAAAAACTAGAACTTTAGTTTTTTGGCCAATGATGGATTCATAAAATAGGAAGCAAGTGCATTAAAATAATTTTCAAACACACATTAAGTAGTTTTTAACAATTTATTTAAGAGATGACTATGAATGCGATTGTAGGAGTAGTCATCAATTACATGTGTTTCTAAAGAATAAAAATTTATCTCATGCGTATTTGTATATGAATAATGATTTTGCTATATTACTTTTAAATACATGGAATGCAATGCTTTCTTTTAATCCCAAATTGAATATGAATAAAATGGTATATTTTTTGAATCAATAAA
Organism: Inga laurina; assembly: GCA_963855925.1. Lineage (NCBI taxonomy): Eukaryota > Viridiplantae > Streptophyta > Magnoliopsida > Fabales > Fabaceae > Inga > Inga laurina. The sequence goes on along the minus strand of OY979701.1, from coordinate 11,104,655 downwards.
GAAACAGGGGAGCCTGAAGGAAAATAACCTAATCAAAGGGCCCCATACAACACTACTTAGAGTCAGATTGGATTATAAGGGTGGAATATGACTCTTACCATTGATATCTCTATATGAGTGATCATTTTTATTTAGCTCTTTATATTTAAGGATATGATAATTGATATTCTTAAATCTTAATAACCTTTTTATTGCATATTTATTTTAGCTTCTCAAACTTTAGAAAAAAACTTCAAATATTGAAAACAAAAATAAAATACCAAACACTCTAATCGATCTTTATTTGAAATTTTTTAATGTAATCATGAGAGATGTCATTTTTCAATTTGGAATGAGTTTGTATGCCTTTGTTTTTCGCCATTTCATTCATTCATAATGTTCGTTCATGAGCTCATGGGACCACATGATATTTAAAACTTGGAAACAAAATTTTTTAGGTGCTCTGCACCATAACATTTATACTTTGTTCGATAAAAAAGCTCCACATCATATATAATTACTGTGCCCACTTGTTGACTGTATATGAATGCATGTATTTGCAACTTATATCGCTCTCTTATTATCTTCAACTCTATATTTCTCCTCTTCCTTTCCCTGATTAATTTTTTTAATAATTTCTTTCTTATTTCAAAAATTTATAAAATCCTATTAAATAATTATTCAGCAATTACCACATAAAACACTTATCTCATTAGCTATATAATTTTTAAAAGTTAGGCAATTCGATGGTTAGAATATATTTGATTTCTGCCTTTTTAATATTTATGAATGGATTATTAAGCATAAAACAAATATTCAAGTTTTTGAATTAGTACGTAAAACCAAGGTACTGAAAACTGGACCGGATACTGAATTGGTCGGGGTACTGGGTTAAGGGTTAGTGGGTCAGATAGGAGTCAAACTGGAGCTAAACGGGGGCTAGATTAGTGAGAAAGTAAAGATTTCAGACTTATTTATATGAAATTATGAGTAAAATTAATAAAAAAATGATTTTTAAAAAAAATTTAAAAATGGGTGAACCTGTCCGTACGGTTCACCCTTGGACCGGACTGGTTGGATCAGTAGTTCTTTGGTTCACGGGCCGAACATGCCTGTCCGGTCCAATTTTAAATTCCTTGCGTAAAACACGTGTAATTTTTTTTTTAATATAGTATATACATGTAAATTATATGAAAATGATATTACCTATTTTATTTTTCTTTTACCCCCGTTTGGATGAGAAGAAAAGATGAGAGGAATGAAAATGGGAGGAGAGAAAATGAAAAGAAGAGAAAACATGAGAGAAAATGTTATCACCTCTATTGTTTGGTCATTTTCTTCCCCACTTTCTTTCCTATCACATTTTCTCTTCTATCCAAGCAAGGGAAAACTTATTTTCCCTTTCATTTTCCTCCCCAATTTTCTTTCCTCTCTCATTTTCTCCTTATCCAAATATAGCATTAAAGTCTGTACAATCACAGAAAGTTATCACCTCCGGTTCTTAATATAAGATCCAGATGACTAATTTATGGAGATTAAGGAAGCTAAATAAATTATTTTAAAATATTTATATTTATTGATTTTCCCGAAACTAATTTGCATGATTTATAGACTGGTATATAATATAATGATATAAATAAGTATTTAGATAGATCAAGTAGCATATACAATAATTAAATAATTTATTTAGTTTCCTTAATCCCCACCAATTAATCACTTGGGTCTTATATTAAGGACTAGAGCTAATTTTACCTATCAATTTTATATTATAATTGTACATTAAACATATTATGAAAATATTATGACCCATTTTATTTTTGTTTTAATTAAAGTCCATTCTGCTTTTTTACAAGTATTTTTTTTAGTTGATGTTAATCTTTTTTTTTTTTTTTTGCCAACTTTAGTTGATGTTAATCAATTGTATTAATATTTTTCTATAGTAAAAGAAAATTAAAATGATATTTTTTTTCCTTTCATTACTAGTGTACATATTAGCAATGGGGGTTAAATGTAGCTAGCAATTTACAATCACAAAAATAACATAAATTCATGAATCGATGCTATTCTATGATTTTCTATAATCTTTTTATATAATTATCTCCACCACAGTAAAAATAAAATGAGATTTTTTTTTTTTCATTTCTTTTTTTTCCCCATTCATTCATTCATATATTGTTCATTCATCAATGGTACTTATATACAGATTGTGATTATAATCCCAAAATAAAAGAAAGATAGGATTATCGCTTGAGATTTAAAACATGAAAAATAAAATTTTTATTTACTCCTATATCTTGACGACAACAATTTGCAAGGTAAGGCTTTTAATTATATGATTGAATTACGTTATGTGTTTTTGTTTTAATCTATCCAATGAAAAATAATCTTAAACATAGATTTTGCTTTTCATTTTTTCCATCATTTTAAAGAACTGTAAGAAGCTTGTCAAATTGCGTTCATAGTAAAAAAATCTTAAAAAGAGAAATAAGATAATTTTGGGTGATTAAAAATGACATGGGGTCCTATAAAAAATCAGTCTGAAAGAATTTCATGACCTACCAACATTTGATGTGGCATAGTAAATTCCTAATGTGTGCGCTGTGTGTTTGTTTGTTCATATAATGTGGTTTATCTATTTTTTTAATGTGAAAGATGAATGCCAAAGCCTTTTAACTGTTAACTTGCTTTGATATATCTTGTTCACTCTGTAAATCGAAACAGGTGAAATTTCATCTTCTCTCTTCACCAGTTCAATTGGTAATGAGACGTTGTTGGAAGAATTAGATCTATCATGGAATTTTTTAACAGGTACGTTCAATCAACACATCACTTAACTAAAAGTATTTAAATTCCTTAGATAAAAACTAAAATTTTAGCCGTTTAAGTCAATGAAGAATTCATAGCCAGATTTCAAAGTTAGAGCCTTGTGAATGATGAATAGCTTTAATGCAAAAAAGAAATAACTTGGCTGTTCATTTTATATTGGTGAAATTAATTCCATAATCTGTCTTTAGCATATCTTTTTTAAAAGAGTTTTAATGTCCAATTGGTAATTAATATTATATTGGAAGAGTCCCTTTTAAATTAATCTCCAACAAAATTTAAATAATAGTCTATTAATTTTAAGCCTCTAATTAACGAAATTCTATGCATTACTTATACAGTTGTGTGTGAATTAAGGAAAGTCGTAGACTTACTCTACCAACAAACAAATATTTTGTAATTTTTTTCATAGGTGGAATTCCTTCATTCCTTTGGAAGATGTCCTCTTTGAGCTATGTTGACGTTGGCATGAATCATTTAAAGGGTAATTTACCAGAAGAAATGTGCCATCAACTCCCTTTACTTGAAGTCTTTTCAGTTGGTTATAATCAATTAGAGGGAAGCATTCCAAAATCAATAAGCAACTGCACATCTTTAAAAGAATTATATTTGGATGGTAACTCATTTACAGGTATGTACTTTACTTGTGTGTTTTCTTTTCTTTTTAAATCTGTTTCTCTAAAATTAATTTATGTTTTTTTTTTCATTTCATTTATGTGAAATAACAAATAAAGTGAAGATTAAGAACCAATGAAACCTTATGATATATTTGTAACATAGATAAGTGAAATTCTTATATACTATTCTATGGCATCAAAACCTTAAACCATATAGAATGGCCACCATGGGCTATGCCAATGCTTTTTTATTTTTCAAAGATATTATCTATCTCTTAATAACTTTAATTATATGCTTTTTCTATCCCCTAATATTAACATAATTATAATAATATTAAAATATAGACAAGTTTGGAGTTGTTTTTTCTTATTTATTTTATCTATAATTTGTAACAATTCTATATTGTTTTGATTGAAATTTAAATTATACTTAACGTTTTCTTTAAGAATTAAAATTCGGCAATTAACAAATGTACAATAAACAAAACAATTATTTAGATATGTGTAAAAAATCAAGGGAAAATGAAATACCAAAAAATAAATACAGGCCTACACTTTTAATAGTTTTCTACTTAAGACTTCTCTTAACAATGTTAAGAAGCCATAATGCCCCTCTATAATTAAAAAGGAAAATTAATGTAGATGCAATCTTATTTTAGTATTTCAGTTAAATTTGGTTTATATTTCCCTTTGTTTTCAATTTATTTATTTGTTCGTTATTTGATTGTGATTGATTCTAAACAGTAATTAGAAGACAGGTAAAGATGAAAAAAAAAAAAACAATCTAAATTATTATTGTAAAACAAAAACAAACAACAAATATGATTATGTGAAGGATGCTTTTATGAGATTCATTGACACTATGCATTGAGAGTCTAGAGTTACTTATCAAATAGTTTAGCCATTTAAGAGGTTCATGTGATCCAAATAATGCCCTTATAAGGATGGACTATTTTAAAACTTTTCTAAAAGCTTGGGTACGTGATATAATAAATATTTCTGAAACTTTAAAAATTCATAAATAAATCATTTCATGTCCAAAAATAGTGGTTCAAAACACTATCTTTAGCTCTTGAAATGCTTTTTATGACAAAATTAAGATACCTCGTTGGGTCCACAACTTGCCTAAACCTCATACTATACATAGGAATTTTCAGCAAAAATTGCAGAATTATGACCCAACTTAGAAAATTCATATATTTTTATCTGCACATCTAAAAATTACAAATTAATACTCATTTTTAAAGCTTGGTATGTATACTATTTTCATGTCAAATTCCATAATTTAGATAAAAAGTTTGCCCTGTATAAAGTCAATCACAAGACTGACATTTCAGCATGAATATAAACTAGCTATCGCTTATAATTCTGGATATAAAAGCTCACCCACTACTCCTTATAGAGTTATGTACAACCCAAAACAAACTTTAAGCTTACATGCCAAAGTAATTATAGTAAGCCACACTAAAGCAAAATTAATGTAACAAAACATGTGTGCCATGCTTTCTTCCATCCACCTTAGCTAAGCTTTCACCAGCTTCTCATTTCCCAAGGATGTACTTGTTCCTATGGTTAATACATAGAGAGGGGTGACATTGGGAAATCTCAGTAGCAATAATCATATTCAATATATAATGCATGGTAAATAATTGAGCATGTGAAATAAACCACAAAAAACAATATGTTACAATAACTGAATAACTGTAAAAATGAATAAATGAAACTTTCATTACACATGGCCTGACAATAACAGAAGTAAGAAATTTACATGTTATCATGTTTAAATGAGGCAATAATGGCAAAAACAAACATGCAACCAAAATATAATATACAAAATTAATGATTATAGCAACTTTTATCATGCTCTCTCACTCTTGCACTTCTTTCCTGATGTCCTCTTGGTGGAGTTAGGGCACAAATCAAATCCTAACATTTGTATGTACATGCAAGATAGTTAAGATGTGTATCATTCATATCATAGTTGAACTATTTCTTGTCTAAAGAGTGTTGTTCAAATAGGAAATATAAATAAAGTTCACAAACTTATGCTTTAATATTCTAGTTTCCTATTTAATAATGCACATGGTTAAGCCTATACCATTCAACATGTAATTATTACTTTTAATAATTGTTTATATATTATTTCACTCTAAGGTCACTTATCATAGTTGTTTAGTCATTTAAGAACCACATGTGATCCTGTTACCCTTGGTAAAACTTAAAACTTTATAACTTTAAACTCTTTCCCTAAAATTGGGTACTAAGAGACAATGAATTCCTTAAAAATTTTGGAAAATCATAACGAATTCAATATATCTCCAAAATTAGTGATTCAAAGCTCTATTTTTAGCTCTTCAAATGCTCTCTGAAAGAAAAATAAGACCTAGGCTCATTTCTCTTTCATTTGGTACAAAAACACCTATTTGTAAAATTTGTACAAAACATTTTCGTAACAGATTTCCTACCTTCTCAGTTATGTAAGAAAAATCATAACTCTTAAACCACAAATAAAAAATTATGATCTAGGACTTGTATTAAACCTCAAAATGTGTGCTACCGTATCACAAATTTCCATAGTCTAATTTATATGTTTTCTCTGTCAAGCATTGCTCTGAAATTCACAACTCAAAATAAAATAGCAACTATCTAACTTATCCACTTCATCCATTCTTGTTATGTTTATAGCATAGCACTCCCCTTAGGCATTGATAAGCCCCTTTTATCAATAACTTACCTACTTCTACCTCATTATGGATTATTGTTTACATCCCAAAATATATATACATATATACATACATATCCTTAAAATTAAAAGTAATCATAGCTAATCATAAAGTCAAAAACTTGAACAAAATACATTTATCGAGGTCCTTCAGCTCCAACCTCAAATCTTCACCAACCGCTATGCCCTTGCCCTTAGAAGTACTTTCTCAATAGCAACAACTTTTCATCACACTAATCATGCAAGAGTAATGACTATACATGTAAAAATAAGCCATAGAGAGCAAGGCATTGCAAATAACTAAGCTGAATAGCTAACTGGTGCACATATATCTTATTGATAACTGAATCGAATAACTAACTGGTAAACAATCACTTCCAAATAGATAAACTGAATAAATAATTTATTCACATTCATTTTATAAATAGATAAAATGAATATATAACTGGCGCATATACACTAGGCAGATAACTGCTCTGCCGATCTATCTGCACACATGGCCATGGCAAATATCAATGCAAGGATAATTTACATGCTCTCATGTTTAACTATAGCAAAATGGCACAAATAAACGCATGCGGCAATCAATGCACAATAACAAGAGAGGAAAAGAGTTACTAGCTCTTGTGCTTTCTTCCATTTTACCTTCTCCTTGTTTCTTTCTTTGTTGATTCCTTAGAGGGCTTGGGCAAATATCAAGACCTAACATTTATGTGTATAAGGGTAGGTTAACACTTGTATTATTCACAACTTGTACTAATTCTTCTTAAATCATAGCTTTACCCTTTTTATAAAAGATGTTGGTCATCTTAGACAAAAGCATATGTGTGTCTACATATACGTGTGCGCGCGTGTATTTGTATATATTAATGGCAAAAGCAATCTTTAATTTCTCAAAGAGCCCAAACTTTAATTTTTTAACTTGGCTATTTTGCTTTACTCACGTCTTTTAACTTTAACTTAATCACACGCCATTATCCTTTATAGTTTATTAGAGCCATATTACATAGACCACAAATAAACTCTTTCCTTTGATAACACATCTTTTCAAAACAGGGCAAGGGAGAATATTATATAAAACGAAGGCCTCTTGTTGCCAATTTCCTCAAAATGACCACTACAGATTTTATACATGCAGTCTCTTAAGTTTAAATCATTATTTCACACTTAAAAGCACTAAAACAGTGAGTGCCCTTTTTTTTTTCCTTTGAGCACAAACTTCAAACTTAATAAATTTCCTTCTTCATTTTCTAATTTTGAAATTATAAAATTCTACCCCTTATCTCAAATGTTTCCCTTGGCTAAGACATAGCACATACATGCATAAATCTCCACTTTAGAGAATATTGTTTCTAAACTTATATTCTTAACACTCCCTATACAATTTTCCATTCCAAGTTCAAAGGAGGGCTCAAATTGAGCAAAAATTAACTATCACAAGATCAAAAGGATGCTGACCAAATAGGGGAGTGAAGGGAAAAGTTATGAATTAATTTCATTTCTTCAATACTAAACTTAGAAGCCTTTACACATGTGTAAGATTTGGATTACAGGTTGAGAGATTTGCTCCATATTAAATCACCCTAAACAGTGTGAGTTTGCTAAAAACTCTTCCTCTAAAAATTCAATCTACAGGGGAACAACACAATAACATCACTCAAATCATACCATTATACTCATATAGGTACTTCATGACATAGAATAGCCTCTCCATTTTAAGTCAGGAAATTTTCCAGTTTTAAAAACATTAGCTTAATCATCATTCAAGCACTTATAACACAAATTTTTAACATTTAAAACAGTGTTGTCACTTAAAGTAGCAAACAGCAAATATTCACTAAGATTTCAACTTCAAAAGTTCAACCCAATAGGCATTACTCTTCATTTACTTAAATCACTTATATATCATTTAATTTCTTTGGCCTAGAATTTCTCTAGCCTCCTATAAAACACTCGGGACAACATCACTTATCAATCTGAAAATTGAAGATTCAAAATATGCTTCAAGAAAATTCAAACTTCAACATGCAATTGCATTTAACCACAATCCATGCCATATATCATCCACACAAATCTTAATATATGCTAGGCCTATGATTTTTCTACTTGTTCCTTAACTTTCTCTTACTAGAACCAATTCTTCTTTCTTCATAATATTGCAAACTACTCATCAAATCAAAAAAATAAAGATATAATGTGATTCTAGACACTTACCTTGGTCTAGAATTTCACTTGCATTTGGATAAACCTCCTCCGCCTTCCACTTCTTCTTCTTTGTCCACTCTTCAGTTTCTCTTCACTGTCTCCCTCTATCTTCTATTGAAGATCGAAAAAGAGAATGAGAAGGCTGAGAGGCAGAGGCTTTTAGTGAGGGTAAATTAATTATTTTATTCCTTGGTCCCACACATATAAAGCTTAAGTCATAAGCTTTGATCTTGAAACAATTTATCGGACAAAGTCATTCAAAACTAAATCTCACCCCCTTGACCTGATTTACCACGGTTTGGGCCTCATACTTTGTGCTTAATCTTGGCCCAAATTTGTTTTTGGGGTAATGAATTTACCATTTTACCCCTTCTTTATTGGTACTTAATTACCAAATAAATTCCAAAAATTAATGAAGGGCACTTTGTAAAATGTTTTGGCCTCTTCTAGCTCTACTACCTCCTTGTCCAGCATGGTCACCTCTCCTTGATATCCGACACCTGCAATTTACATCATATTACAACACAATCAGGTGAGAATACTGATAGGAAGAGAAAAACAATCCTGGGATGGTGGAAATAGAAAACTAAAAACAATGAAGAAAAACAAAGACTATGAGAAAATTGGGGAGAACGAAGGGCAGCTAAGACAAGAATGAAGGCCCAATGATGGTAGCAATGGTGAGAAAGAGACGAAGTTGGGAAGGGGACATGTAGGGACAGGGTTGGGGGTGAGATAGAAGAGTAGGGACGGTTGTGAGGGTGGAGGAAGACGACGAGGTATGGGAGACAATGGCTATGGTGGTGCTTCCATATCGAAAGACGATAGAGACGAAGACTGAGGTTGGAGTTGGATCTATCCTGGTGGAAGGAAGGAAACTAAAGAAAAATGGAGGGGTGGGAGAAAATTTCTGCGCTTGTTTAAGTCTTGCAAGTTTTCTTTTGGATTTACATCTTAAAAAAATTTAAAACTAAAATTCATCTATGGTAACATTTGCTTGACAAGCACTATAGTAGATGATTTTATAAAAAGTTTTAATAAACTGTAGCACCGTCTGGAGTAGTCTCTACCCTATAGGATATCTTTTTCTAAAATAAATATATCTATTCTTGCAAAGGTTTAACCAAGCGTTGCAGAAGATATCCTTCTTTACAGCTGTAGCGTTTTTCAGAAGTAGTGCTACAAATAGAGTGCTAAGGAAGCCTCTTTTGTAGTAGTGAGGTAGCACCAAATAGAACCTTTTGAACATAAACTGAGCGTGATTAAATGATTTATGACATTTTCTCCCTATTTCTTTATCTCAAAACACTAAGTTTTTTGTCATTTTTTATTCGAAAAATTGAATCCCATAACGTTCAAACAACTGGTGTATATTGCTATACGCACACAAACCTCTTTAGCTTTAGCAAACCAACAACGTCATAAATCTTCAATTTGTAAATGACATACCCACATGATAGCACCTCTTTTACATTCATCGAATTGAACTTCCAATATTAATTTTCTGAAAAAATAGTGGCATTTGTTTACTCAAATTCTGTCAAATGTTACGTCCTTATTTTAATTTCACCTTTAGCAGAGTATTTGCGGAAAATGATATGCGGTTCGATGGGCAACACAGGAATAGCATAGATATACTGATAATATATGCATGATTACATAAACTCCCCATCGGGGTTCGTACATAGTAATTACAAACCTTATAGCCGCATAGGGCTCTAAGGTATCTAAACCCATCCTAGTGAAATGGAGACATCTTTCCGTCTTTGTTCTACCACTGCCATCACCTCGTACGGTTCTCTTCTTAGTTTTAAGCATATCTTCTGTATCTACCTTTCTAAATTGGTGGTAAGGGAGGGTGAGATTCGAGAGAATCTTAGTAGGAAAATAGTACCAATATGCATGCAAGATAAGTGCTTAATGTATGATATGTTTGCATTACATAACTCATGCTTACACAATGACATATTTGCGTGCTCAATGTTTCAAACAACATACTTATGGCCATAGCATAAATAGAAATAGAGCTTCAACCATTCACATATGTTTCACATAATCAAGCAAAGCAATAACATGCATCAATACAATAGCACAAATATCAAATACATGCAGGAGAGGTAAGTTCCTTACCTTGTGTCCCTTTTGCTAAACAGAAATAGTTCCTCGATCTACGTGTAAACAGCTCGGGCTCCATATTTGATCCAACTATGCCAAAGGTACCGTTTAGACACTTCCATAGTGTTTCTTGGGGGTTATATGAGTCTATGTTGAAAAATTACTAAAATACCCCGGGGACCCGGCCTGGCCCGGCCCGGCTGCACGTTTCTTGAAATTCTAACTTGGGCTATCCTAACATATTTCCATCCAAGGAATCCATATCCAGACTTGTAATTACCAAATTCACTATCAAAAAATGAAATTGCCCTTGATAGCCCCACTTTAAGGGTTTCAGGGGTGTTCTCATAAATATGCTTTTTTGGGCTTTTCTGAAAAAGTGACCACCTGTAACCCCACTTAATTTTCCCTCCTGAACTCAATAGAATCATCAAATTATTGAAAATCCAACTATAACCCCTCCAAACTAGACTTGGCCAAAATTCTCAGTTGCCCAGAAAAAATTGGGATTTTTCGATTCTAACTCAACAAATGTGTTCCTTTCTACTTATAATCACTTTATCAACTATTTAATTAGATTAAAAATACCTTTTAGACTAAATTTTGGTAGCATAACCTTTAGGTCATCACATTTCAAAATTTAAAACCAAAGAGAATTCGACAAAATTTCACCGATTAAATTGTCCACGGCAGCAAAAACAATCAAATATTGAGTTTTCAGAAGTTACCTCTTCTTGCATTTGGTTGTTCCTCTTATGGATGAAAACCATAGCCCTTCACCACTGAATTTTTTGCTTCAAAACCTTAAAATATGTAGAAGAATAACTTAGGAGAAGGATTACGCAGGTTAGGAACCAATTTACCGAAGAAATCAGCTTACCTCATGAGATTTCTTCTTCCTTCTCTCTCTAAAATTTCAGCTTCTCCCTCTCTCTCTTGAAGGCTGTGTGGTCAGTTTTAGGGAAGAAGAAGATGGGGAAATCATTTTTATAAACTTACTTTATGACATAATAAATAAATTAGCCAAAATTCCATTTGTTTGACCTTTTTTGTACATAAACTTAATGTTATTAGTCCAAATAACATGTACATAACATTTCCTCTTCTTGGCCCATGCTAAAGACGTCCTAGAAGGTCCTTCTATCAGCCCAATTGAGTTTTCCATGTATCTCATAATTTCAAAATTATTTTCCTTCATTTTCGGATTTTGTGTCAATTCTGGAAGATTTTCTGCCTAAGTTTTGAAAAATCATAATTAATTTTATAGACATCATAGGAGAGTGATTCCAAAGGCTATAGAACCCTTATTGAGTCTAGTTTCAAGGAAAAATATAGAATTTTGCCAATTGGAAGTACAAAATTCCCAGAATTAATTTCTTTGAATACTGTTCCGGAAACTTTCCAGTTTTTCTGAGCTAAATTCATAAATTCATAAATTTTTGTATACAGCTTTAAATGATCCATATGACCTATCAAATTAAAGCTTAGGATGTCTACTTTCACTTTGTAAAATTTCATAATTTATGTATATCATTTGATCATCCAAAATCATATGACAATCTCACTGCCTTGAGGAAAATTTCACCGGAAGCATAATCACTTTCTCCAAAATTTACCATTTACCTTTCTTTAATACTCCAAAGATATACGAAACATTAGGGAATAAACTTGGGGCTCCTGCTAAATTGGGGCTCAACAGTCCACTTATTTCAGGCTTATTCTCTAGCTTCCAATACCAAAATTCAGGATATTGCATTTAACTTTGGTCAGCCCCAAAACATTGATTTATGAACCATTAAACATTTTTTGAGTAACTAGGGTTCTCTGTTTCTCATCAAGGAACAATAGCCAGCAAACTTACACCAGTCTTTCGGCTCCCAAACTTAAATTCTTCATCAATCAACAATTACTGCATTTAGGAATGTTATTTAGTTTCAGCAATTAGTACACCACAATAAATCAAACCGAATGTCCCAATCACAGTTTGCAATTTCTCCTTTAATTGGCACTTTCCTGACTCAAAATCAGCATTTAACCTTTTATCAATTCCTAAACAAAAGCAATAGAAGATATTGAAGATAAAAAGGGAGTTAGGTAACTCACCTTGTTGACCGGAATCTGTAATTGCATAAGGTATTTGAGCTTCCTTCCTGTTATCCAGTGATCTCTCATCTGCTTGCCTTCAAAATTTCTTAATCTCTTGATTTGTCCGCTCCTTTCTCTCTCTTCTCTCTTTTTCTCTTCTCTTCACTCCTTCCTCTATCCCTGTATAAGGTTATCCTTAGTGCCTCATATCAAATAATATAATTGGACCCAATCCCTAACACAATTCTAAGTCTATACCCCTAATGCTTTGTATCAAAAAGGGTATAAGGATTTTGATGAGAAGGAGGAGAGAGTGGCTCTCCCCCCTCTCTCTGTTTTTTCTTTTTTGGATTATGACTCTCCATTTCTCTTACTTACCTATTCCCTCCACTTCTTTATTTCTACAGTTTGAGATTTAATATCCTATAAAAATATATTTTTATATTAAATAAAAAAACGTAAATAAATAAATTTAAATTATTAAAATTATTTTTAAAATTTTCCTTGGTTGCTTTTGGCCTTCATATATTTAATAATAAGTCCTTTCTTAATTTTTCAGAATTCACTTACCCGAAAATAAGTTTTTTTGAATAAATTTATTTTCTTGAGCTCTTAATTAATTCCTTCAAGCCTCCTTGACACTCTATAAATTATTAATTCAAAACTTAAAAGTTCAGATGTTGGAGAGAAGAAGACAATTGGAGAGAAGAATTGCGGATGTTCACTAACACAATGATAAGTGTGTCCGTGACATAACTTACCTAGGACTCTTAAAATTAGCCACAACTTGATTCTGAAAAGTAATTGCTAAACAAAGATAAAACAAAACATAGACATAAAACAAAAAAATAAACAAGTTTAAAAAAAAAGGAGAGAATTGTAATTAAATATAGCTAAAATAATCAAAACCAAAATCAAGTCTACCAAATCTCATTCCCTATCTAGTTAGGCCTCTTAACTTTATTATAAACTTATTAAAACAATTACAAAATATATTATAAAAATTAAAAAAAATTAAATGCAACTAAAAACACTTGTTCAACTAAATTTAAGCTTGAATAATGAATGAGAATACAAGATATTTTCAAGAGTTAGTCAAATAATTAAATTGCATATTTTAATTTATTTGGGTTCAAAGAGAAGCTATTCTATGTTCAGTTCTATGTGAAATTAAATAAAGCTTTTGCAATTAATTTTTTTTCATAGGGAATTAATCAACAGGAAAAAGAAAGTATGCAATATATATATATATATATAACATGTGGACTCGATCGTTATAATCTGTTTTGAAAAGTACATACATAATTTCTCACTTCAACCGTACATAAAGAACCCAAAGTTTATTCACTCAAACTATACAGGCTCAAATGCAATTACTGGGAGGTAAGCCATTTGATGGTTAGAAAAAATTTGCTTTCTCATTTTCTGATATGCGAGTGTGTGTGTGTGTGTATTATATATATTATATCAAATAATATGATATGCTTTTTTTTTTCTTCTTCTTATAAGTTCCATTCACTTTTTACAAACACTTGATGGTAATCAAGTATATTTGGATGCAAACCTCTTTACAAGCATGATTTTATTATATCTTTTTTATTCATTTTTGTTACTTTTTTAAATCATTTTTCTCTAATAGAAAATGAATTTAAAATTAGATTTTGTTTTTCAACATTTCATTAATCATAGTTTTTAAATATAGCTACTAATCTACAATCCCAAAATATCAAAAGATATCATGAATTGTTGGTAAAACTATAACGACAGAAAGATTGGTATTTAAATCTTTGAGAATTTTTTTTTTGAGTATTCTGTACCATATCAATTATGTAATGTGCCCATTTGTTATACACACATTTGGATGTTCCATCAAGTTCAACTCTTTTCTTTTATCCGCCATCTTTTCCTGTTTAATTTTCTTTTATCAATTTTTGTCTGTTGTTCCTAGCTTTTCTGGTTTACAGATGTATTAGTTTCCTGTTAAATAGTTATTAAAACATTACAACATAAAAAACTTTACATTTTCAAACAAATCTTCAATAACCATGGCATCTCACGGGTGGTTTATGATTTCTCTAATATTTGTGCTTTAAAAATTTTACAAAGACATCAAAAAGTAATAGAAATAAGTTTATTTGTATATATTCTTTGTATATGAAAGTCATGGTTTCCATCAACTTTTTTTTTTTTTTTGGTGTCTAGGTTTTGTACCCAAAGGCATAGGCAAACTTGATAAACTTAATGTCTTAGAATTGGGCAGCAATAATCATTTGAAAGGACCTATTCCTTCCAACATATTCAACATTTCAACATTGACAACCTTGCGCCTTGGTGGTAATTCCTTCTCTGGCGTTCTCCCATCATATTTAGGAATTGGCCTTCCCAAATTGGAGATATTATGGCTGGAGGAAAATGGACTGACTGGACAGATTCCAAATAGCATATCAAATGCTTCTAAGCTCATTGATTTGCGTTTGTCATCGAATAAATTTAATGGAGCTATACCCAATGAGCTTGGAAATTTAACAAACTTGATGGAATTATATTTGGATGAGAATCATTTGAGTGGGTTGATTCCTGATACAGTTAACAAATTACATAGTCTTCAACGCTTAAGCCTTAGCGGAAATATATTGCAAGGGTTCATTATCAATGAACTTTGCCAACTTAAAAGTTTAAGTGAGTTGTATCTTGACAACAACATGTTTTCAGGAGTGGTTACAGAATGTCTTGGGAATACTTCTTTGCAAAAGTTGAATTTTAGCTCTAACAAATTAGTTTCTCATATACCCTCTTCTCTATGGAGTCTCAAAGATATCTTGGTTTTAGACATATCCTCCAATGCCCTTAGTGGAATAATTTCACCTGAGATATCAAACCTAAGAGCAATTACATTGTTGAATTTGTCAATAAATCAAATTTCAGGAAGCATTCCTGTGACTATGGGTGGTTTGCAAACTTTGAAAACTCTATCTTTGGCTGAAAACAAATTACATGGGCCTATTCCTGAATCGTTTAGTGGCATGATAAGCATGGAGTCCCTGGATCTTTCCCATAATAATTTGTCTGGCATGATTCCAAAATCCTTAGAGTCATTGCTCTATCTTAAATACATCAATCTTTCCTACAATTTATTGCATGGAGAAATTCCAAATGGTGGCCCTTTTAAAAATTTTACTGCTCAATCTTTTATGATGAATAAAGATCTTTGTGGGAAATCCCAACTACAAGTCCAACCATGTAGGAAAGGAAACAAGCACATATCAAATAAAGTGATGCTGATAATAAAATGCTTAGTGCCTATCATAGTTGCCTTTTTGATTGTTTCAGTCATTGTCTTTCTAAAGAATAAGAGAGATGATGATGATAATTCAACAAAGACAGATTTAAAAAATTTGGATACAACAACTAGGATATCCTATTATGAGCTTCTACAAGGAACAAATGGATTTGATGAGAGTAATCTTGTTGGTTCTGGAAGTTTTGGATCAGTATACAAAGCGGTTCTTCCAAATGAAAACATAGTTGCTGTCAAAGTGTTTAACTTAGACACCGAAGAAGCATCAAGAAGTTTTGATGTTGAATGTTCTGCCATGTGCCATTTACGCCATCGTAATCTCAGTAAGATCATTAGTAGTTGCTCAAATGATCATTTCAAATCTCTCATAATGGAATTCATGGAAAATGGGAGTCTTGAGAGATGGTTGTACTCTCATAACTATTATTTGAATGTCTTGCAAAGGTTGAACATAATGATTGATGTGGCGGCTGCTTTGGAGTATCTTCATCATGGTTCCTCTACACTAGTTGTTCATTGTGATGTGAAACCAAGCAATGTTTTGTTGGACCAACATATGGTGGCTCATCTTAGTGATTTTGGAATTGCTAAATTGTTTGGTGAAAAGCAACTGGAAATTTATACCAAAACTTTAGCTACAATTGGCTATATGGCACCAGGTAAAGCTTTAATAATAATATTTTCAATTTATTTCTATATTCAATATCTAGCAAATATTTGACATCTTCATGTGTAAATATTTGAATTGATGATACAAAAGAAAAGTTTTACCATAAACCTTACGTTAATGACATAATGACTTCTATGCTAATCATTCAATATGACATGTAGAGTTTGGATTGAAAGGAGTTGTTTCTGCCAAAGGAGATGTGTATAGTTATGGCATTTTGCTAATGGAAATGTTTACAAGGAAGAAACCAACGGATGAGATGTTTGTTCAAGGATTAAGTTTAAAGGATTGGGTGAGCAACTCCACACCTCATTCCATCATGAATATTATAGATGCCAATTTGCTACACAGTGAAAATCAAACTACTGATCATATACTACCTTATATGTCATCAGTTTTTGAGTTAGCATTAAATTGCACCATTGACTTACCAGAGGCACGACTTACTATGATTGATGTTGCAGTATCATTGAAAAAAATCAAGGCTTTGTTGATGGAAAATGCTTGAGACGGCAATAGCTGGATAATTTTTAAATCAAATTTTAGCTACTATTTCTTTAACCTTGTGATTTGTTTACCATGTAATCTTGTAAATCTGATTGATTCTATATATGCTGTAATAATATATAATGTATTTGAACTTTGAAATTTTCTGAGTTGATTACTTTGGTTTTGGATTTCTTCATTTTCATTTTTCTTTTTTAACATTTTTTTTTGAATTATAGAACCCTGAGTCAACTCTTTTTCTTAAAGTAACTTTATACAATTGGAATTTAATTTTGGAAGAAAAGGATTTTAAAATTAATGAAAACGATCCCTACAATTTTCTTTTTCTCCTCTATCCTATACTTATGCTTTTGAAACGTCTAGATATTAGAGAAAAATTCACTTAAATTGTATCATGTTTGAGAAATTAAATAATTTTTCTCTCTCATACCTAAGTGTGGCTTATTTTACAATTTAGATTTAGATATCATACGACGATGTACATTCTTAAATGTTTCTTTTGAGACTAGGTTGGACATTTAATTAAGAATACTCTCCCCATGTATTGGAATAAGCAATTAACCACTATTGAACAAATTGGGAGATTTTTCATATTCCATAGCAATTCTTTATTCCTCCTCTTCATTTTAGATAATTAGAAAAGTAGCTATTAGGTTCTAATCAAATAAAATTAGTATCCTAATATTATCAACTACGGTGGAGACCATCAATGAAGGCTTCAAATGACGAAGAAAGATTGAGTCATGACGTTCTTTTTTAAGGATAACCAATAACCCATAAACTCTACAAGAAAGAAGAAACAAAATCAGTTAAAGTTCCCTTGATTTTCTCCTAACCATTTTTCTGTTCTTTCTCCTCCCAATAGTTATTGCCCTCAAGCTCTCTCCAACCCTTCCAAGTCACTATTATAGATTCGGGCATATATAACACTTAATAAATAATGGTTACATCAAATAAATGTCATATATATATTGAGGCGGAGGTCGTGTCAAAATATATAATGCTTTAAAGTAACGGTTAATTATATGCATTATCATGTATTGGGAAGCAAAAATTGTGAAAACATAAAAATAATGGTTGTAGTTAATAAACGTACTTTATTTAGTTGCAAACATGATGGTTTTTAAGAAACAACGATCATTTAACACTTACAAACTATTCATCTTCCTTTTTATAACCTTGTTAGGTCTGACATCAAGTATATATCAGTTCTCCTAAGTTAAATACTTTAGAGTGAATTCTATATTTGGGAAATCCCTATTTTTATTATATATTTTCATACTTCATTTGGGAATTTTGTCATAGTTATTGAGTTTAAAATGCCTTTCTTGTGAGAATTAAGGTTAAGAGTAAATACTTTAAATTAGAATTAAAAAGGGCAAAATTGTCAAAATAATTGTAATTATTCTTAATCAATAAATTTTTGAGAAGATATGATATTGGATTAATTGTTTTTTTGTTTAGGTGTTTGAAGAAATTTGATCAAATTTGAAAATTGAAGTTTGGGCTCAAATTGGAGAAATTACAATTTAGCCCCACAAACTTTTGGAAATTACCATTTGGTCCCTGTCAAAATTACAACATTTTGACAGCAAAGATTAGCACAGTTTCAGAGGTTGAGCTTGACAATTTTCAGTCCAGAGGTTCAGCGACATAAAACCAGAACAGGGACCTTCACCTCACGTCTTCTCCATCGTCTTTCACACCTTCGCCCCACTTTCTCTATCACCAACAACCTTTACCTTCATCTCCATCGTCGCCGATGACCATCTCCACCCCAAGTTCGAACAACCATGAGCTTTTAGAGTAGAGAGAGCTTAAGCAAGAGAGAAGGCAACCATGATTCGACACCCTTGGCCTCCAGACTTCGCATCATTTCATCACCTTCATTCTCCATCACTACCGTCTGCGAAGTTCATCCTCCATCACCGCTAGAGAGCTTCACCATCATAGTCTCCACTCCATCTTCCCCTTCTCCTTCACTGACACCATCATAAACTCTGCCTCATTATATTTTTTCCCATCCTGTTGATTCCCCTTCAACTTATTTATTCTTTAATTAATTAAACCATGGCTGAAGATTTAATTATATTTGGTAAAGCTGTGTAAATTGTTGTTTGTGGCTGAGCTTCTCTTTTGTTAGAGTAATGGATTGAATCTTGATGCTTCGTTCTTAATAGGGGAGTGTTTAATATGTAACTTCGTGTTTCTTTCCTTTGTATTTGTTAAATTTTAGGCTTAAAGTTTGATTTATATATTGGATTGAAATTGTGTGTTGGGTTCCATGCACTCGATGAAATTAGTGTGTATTTTGGTTTTAATTTTGTGCATTTTGTTAGAGCAAGCGTTTCACCCAAGGGGGGGTGAATTGGGTGATACTAAAAATTTCGTTGCAAATATGAAAACTTGACGGTGAATATAATGCAGTAAAGAGTACACCGGGAGTTATACTGGTTCGGTCACAACCACTTTGACCTACGTCCAGTCCTCAGAATATCTCTGAGAGTTTCACTATAACTTCCAAGATTTAGTGGGTTCTTGGCACCTCAGTACAAGCAAGTTCCTTCGCCTGGACACTCACTCCCCCTTACAAGTTGTAATCCAATCCCAACTCAAGGTTCCACAACCTTAAGTTACCTCAAAAACAAATATTGAGTTTGAATGAAATATCTCTCTTATAGAGTGAACAAGAATCACTGAAGTACAGAATTACAAGTATATGTAAAACAGAGTAGTGAACTTGATAATGCGTTCGTGTGTGTGTTCTTGTTGTCTTTCTTTGTTTCGATGTTCCCATATATATAGTTGTGTTGGTAATGACTGTTGGAACATTTTCTTCTTGCCTGTTAGAGTGTGCGAGCCACTATTGACTTTTCCAATATTTGAAAAATATCCGTTTGCGGTAGGTGGCAGCAGGTAGTGTTTGAACGTTGCATTTGACTTTCCTTATTTGGTAAGATCTCTTCATTGTTTATCTGCGGATATGCTAACAATACTAATACAATGAAGGGTTAATCACATAGAAAACAAATCAATGAACGTTGGAATGATTTCCAAATTTCTGGACTTGCATACTCGAGTATTCCATTAAGTTTACTCGAGTACTTACTCGAGTATTATCATGAAAATATTGATAATCAGCAAGTCAATAACTGAACATTATATTACTCAGGTAGTGCATGAAGTAAACAAATTTTATAAACCTCAGAAATACCTGTTTACTCGGATACTTACTCGGGTATGATACAATTTACTTCATAGGTTACTCGAGTAGTTACTTGAGGAATCTCTCAAATAAACTTCAGGTTGCTCGATGCTTCACTCCAGTAATGTTGGCAGGATTACAAGGCCGAGAGCACTTCAAGTTTGCTTACCTGGTTACTCGAGTAAACATCAATTTTCTGCATAGCTTACTGGGGTAGATACTTCAAGTGCTGTGTAAATAACTCTGCAGATTACTCGATTACTGACTCGAGTAATCTAGTTAAAATATTTGGCAAAGAATAATTGAATACCTGCATACTTGAGTAGTGCCTCGAGTGAAGTGATAATAGCATTTCAAGTTATTCGAGTATTACCTTCAAGTTTTGCTTACCATAGTGAGTTACTCGAGTAGCTCCTCGAGTAACATTGGCAGGATTGAAAATGCCGAGAGCAACATATTTCTTGAAGCAGGGGAACTCAAGTACAGACTCGAGTAACGTTGGCAAGCCGAGACTAACTGGAAGTCTTTTACATGGTTACTCGAGTACTTACTCGAGTAACATTGGCAGGCCGAGAGTAACTCCAAGTGATTTACCTGGTTACTCGAGTAGCTACTCGAGTAACGTTGGTAGGTTACTTGAAGGTTGACTCTGGTTACTTCAAGTTTCTGTCTCATTATTCGAGTACTTACTCGAGTAACCCTTTAGAAATTTTGCCAGTGATGAAATTTCTCAGGTTTTTCTCTTGGCCTTTCTTCATTACTCCAGTGCTTACTTCAAGTGATGATTTGCCCTGTTATTACTTTGTTCAAACTTATTTGTTTATCAAATCTTTTTCATACCATTCTTTGTTATCATCAAAACATGTGAGATCTAACACATTTGACACTTTGAACTTAATTAGTAGCAATTTCTTGTATAATGACTTGATTAAGCTTATGCTTGGAGTTGCTATGAATATATTAAGTTTGTAATTCAAGGGTTCTTGGTTACTTGTGCTTGCATATTGTTAATTCCATTGGCTAGAGTATTGAATTGGGTTTCAATGAGAGGAGTTGAGTCTTTCCTGGTATGGGAGATTTAATTTATTTAACTCAAACTAGTTCAAAGGGTCTTTTAGGTAAATTTGTCAAACTAGCATGCTTCTAAAATTATTTTGAAGCAAAAGATAGGTGAATTCATTAATCGAGGAGGTTTTCATCACAATTTTTCATCTCATCCATTTTTAACCCAAAAATATTTATTTTAAAACATTGTAGTTTAATTCTACTTACTTGATAGATAAAAAGCTCAAAATCTTTTACTTGTTTCATGCCAATCATCACATTTAGTTGCTAGGTAGTTAATAAAAGGCTCCTTAAGAGACGATCCGGGATTGCACCCTATATTACAATCCTTTATTACTTTTTTTGAAAAAGTTACCAAGGCATAAGTCGATATGCTTCTGCAATATTCAACTTTATTTATACTCACCTATTTCTTTTACCTAGTACTTTTCTAAAATGCACATTTTCATAACCTCATCATTCTCTCTTTCATCATGGTCAGAAGTCAAAGAGTTCTTTCCATTCGCCCTCCTCCTCATCATCATCATCATCCTCACCCTTCTCCTCCACAAGCTCCTCCTCCTCCACCACTGCCTCTTCCACAAGCTCCTCCCTCTTGTAATATCCCAAATTTTGGGATTCGAGGCTTGAGAATAAGCTTGAATTCAATAGACGGCTAAGCCTCAGTTAAGCAAGTGTCCTAAGAGGGTATAATGATATTTCCTAATATTCCATATATTTTATGGCATTTAAGGGAATAAAATGATAAAACAAGGCAATTGGTAGTCACACACAACATGAGTATATTTAGAACATAAATTGTAAACATTTGAATTTGCTGCCAGTGAGTTTCCCTGTGTAGCAGTCTTATTGTGTGACATTTTTATATAGGCAAATAATGTCTAATGTCTATGATATTTTGTATTATGAAAGTAGACTTATCAAAATTTAATTTGATAGGTCATAAAGGTCATTTAGAGCTGTACACAAAGAGTTATGTACTTTTGAAGTTAGCCTAATGAAACTGGCCAACTTCTATGACAACATCCAAAAATGGAAATTATGAGCTTCCAGTTGGCTAAATGCTATATTTTTCCTTGAAAATAGACTTAATAAGGGTCATATATCCTTTGGAATCACACCAATTGAATCTTTATAAATAAAGATATGAATTTTCAAAGTTTTGACAAAAATTCTGCTCCGTTTTCTATATAGCTAGTGTGAAAATGGAAATAAATGTATGGGCAAAATAGTCATTTGATGAATAAAATAAGCAGCCATCTATTTTTCCTTTAATTGGGATAAATGTGCCTGAGGTAGAGAGATTAAATGGCTAATTGAATTAGTTAAAGTAACTATATGGTTACTTGCTCTTGGAGAAGTCACAAGATTGTGACACTTGGCACTATGGGATGAGGTCAAGAGTTCAAACCTCCCATGCTCCTTCTCTTTTCTTAAATTCGGTTATGGGAATGGGAAGGGCTGAAGATAAGCTCATTCATCAGATTTTCTCTCTCTCTCCAAGCCGTCAAGGACGTCCAAGCTAGAGAAGAAGAAAGAGAAAGAAGCAAAGGTTGAAGGTGAGCTCTTTTCCTTAAGTTTTGAGCTTGCTAACCACATCTAATGAATGCTCTTCCCTAACCTTGTTCCTCTTGATGAGAGCTTCATTTCTATGGTTTTAGTTTTTCAAAAGGTGGTGTTTTGTGTGTTTGAAGAAGAGGTGGAACTTGGAAATCAAAGAGAAACCTAGAGGAAGAGCTAGAGGTGAGCAAGAACAATCATTTGATGTATATATTGTGATGATTGGTTGAGAAATTTGGCTTGTGAAAATTTGCCCTATTTTTGAGTATATTAGGGTTTTGAGAGTTCGTGATGTTTTGATGGTATTAATGGTGTCTTGTGGTGTGTCTCGAACATATGAAACAAGTTTGAGACTTGAATGGAAAGTTTGGAAGTTTTGTCAATGAAAATTCTATGGAGGGTAGCTAGTTTGCAATGTGTTTTGAAATAAGGAAATGGTGTCCTAAAAATTCTAAAACTTTCCAGTTGAATAGAGGATGTGTCAAGCTTTAAATTGATATAAAATGGGTGTTATTTGGATATGTATGCTAGAAGTTATGCATTTCTAAAATTTCAGGTTGAAACTAGAAGTTATTTTGGAACAGTGTGGAAATTTGTTGAATTCTGTATTTTTGTGGTTGTAGATGGCAGTGGTTCATATTTTTCCTATATAGAGGACTTAAGAAGCTTCAAGTAGGACTTAGAATAACTCTATTTCGATTTTTGTAAATTTAGTTATGATTTTTGGAAGTTCAGCCAAGAAATAAGAGTTTTCTTGGCCGTAGCCAAAAAGTGTCGAACCTCCTCTTGGCCGCAGTCAGAAGATTCTTGGCCGCAGCCAAAAAGCTTCTAACCTATTTTTGGCTGTAGCCAAATAATTCCTTGGCTGTGGCCAATACCCAATTTTAACACTTTGAATTTTTGATAGGTGGTTTCTGGTCTAGCTCTCCCTAACCCTTTTATGCTTTTGTTTGAGCTTTCTATAGCCACTTAAAAGACTTAAATGATAACCAACACTACTACAAAAAAGTTAATAAATGGCCCTTTTATGTATAAATACTACTGCGCTTACCAATGCCATAGGTTTCAACACCATAAAAGAAAGCTACGACACTTATTGGGTTTTTGAAAGCGCCGTAGCTTGCAAATTCTTTTTATTTAAATTTATTGTGGATAAGTGCTAGAGGAAGCCTCCTCCGGCTCTTCATAGTGGAGCACCGCAGGAGCTTCCTACGGTGCTTCAAACAGGAGCGTCAGAGGAGGCCTCCTACGACGCTCCATGGTAGAGCACCATACGAAGCCCAATGGCCTCCTCCGGTACTCTATCATGGAGTGCCATTGGAGCTTCAAGACCTCCAACTGTGCTCCATGATGGAGCGATTCGGCCTCCTACGGTAGTCTAAAAAAGAGAGCCGTAGGAGGCCATTCTACTCCCTACCTCCTTTGGCGCTCATGCATAAAATGGCTAGACATTTCTTATAGAAGCGTTGTAGGAGGTTTGAATTTTTTAAATATTATTTTACGTAATTATTCAATTTTACTGAACTTAAATTCATCAAACCCACAACAATTCAAATCGAGAGGAAAAAAAAAAGCTAAACAAAATGAAATAAACGAAGCAAAACAAAATGAAACAACACATAACTAATTCATAAGATGAGTATTAATTTTATATGTATGGAATTACAACGTAATAAAAAATTGTAATGTACAACTGATTTATATAATAAACAACACACATACAAGAATAGACAAGAAACAACCTAACTCATGTACGTAGCTAATTGCCTAACCATATATTCACACCATATTTCAATGACTTCATCTACTTGTTGGTCAGTCAATACTACATAAAATTCATGCACATAATGAATTAAAATAAATTAACTTTGACACTTATCAATTAAATTTAATACACAGTATGAACTGTAATTCAAAGAATTGAACTTCCTTTCGCAGGGATATACTTTAGATCATGATGAGTAACAACATTTTTCATAAATTTCATAATGTAATAACCATAATCATTGTCGTTTGGTTGGTATGGCACTACTACAAAATATAAATTTTATGTCCCTAAAAGATGTCCCTTTTTAAAAAAGGGACGTAAAAAATAAAAACGGTGGCATTTTTGTAATTATGGGTGAGAATTGAATAGCTTTAGACGTCCCCAATTCAAATAGGGACATCTAAAGTGTGACTTTACAGGCTTTAGACGTCCCTATTTGAATTGGGGACGTCTAAAGTAAAAAAATTAACGTCCCCAATTCAAATAGGGACATCTAAAGCCTGTAAAGTCACATTTTAGACGTCCTTATATATACTGGGGACTTCTAAAGTTTTTAATTTTTTTTTAAAAATTAGGGACACCAAATAATGTTAGGGACGCCCTTTGGCGTCCCCATATATACATGAGGGACACCAAAGGGTGTCCCTCATTTAAAAGAAAGAAAACTTTCTTTTTTTGACTTTAGATGTCCTTAATTTAAATAAGGACGTCTAAAGTCAAAAAAACTGGACAACTTTAGGCGTCCCTAAATTAAATTGGGGATGCAAAAAACAATTAAAATTTTTACTGATAGTCTTTATTTGTTAGTTTTGTAATAGTTTTACACTCATATTTCTCTTCCCATCGCTGCAAACATAAGAAGAGCCACTACCACCACGCCTTTTAACTTTTGCTTCTTCTTCCTTATACACTCTTTTTACTCTTGCTTCTTCCTTTCTCTCTCTTTTTTTAATCACCAAATCTGTTATGCTTTCTTACCATCTTTTGGTATTTTATCCTCTTTCTCTTTTTTCTTTGAGTTTCCCTTCTATTTTATCTTCTAACTCGTGTTGTTATGGCTTGTAGATCAAAACTCTGAAACATGCCTCATGGCCATGTTCCCGCTGAGAAAACGAGGTTCATCTCTCCCTGTCGCTCTTCTCATTTTATTATTACGAGAAAATAAATTTCAATAATAGAAGGGGATAAGTTTTTTGTAACTAATTCCTCTTATTATTTTCATCTTCTACCTATGAGATTTCAGCTTTGGAGTTATTATTGTGTAGATTTTGGATTTCTGATACTAGATCTGTAATTTTATTGACAATAATCTATGATTTCTGGTTTTAAATACTGTTAAGTCCATATCTGTAACATAAACGATTTTTTTTTTTTTTTTAGAAAGCACTTTAGACTTCCCCATTTTAAATTAGGGACGTCTAAAGTGGGACTTTAGACGTCCCCAATTTAAAGTGGGGACGTCTAAAGTGTCAATGTAGCACTTTAGACATCCCTTTTTAAAATGGGGACGTCTAAAATCCAGGCCTTAGATGTCTTTTTATCTACGGACGTTATTGCCATTTTTTACTACGTTGCTCACATAGACGTCCCCTTATTTTCAGATGTTAAAAGGCCTAAAAAAGGGACGTTAAAACCTTTTTTTTTAGTAGTGTGGGCACTGCAACAATACAAAGAAATAGTAAAGTCAATTTTTTAAGAAAAAATTTTGAATGACAAATTTGAGTAAATTCATATATGCACACCACAATCTTCCTCCAAATATAGGCTTTGACTGGGTCTTTATGTGTAGAATAGTGCAATCCAAAGTTGCTTCAATAAGCGGTCAATGTACTTACAAAAACAAGTTAACCATTGATTACTTTTGGTTATTCAATAATCACACACGCAAATATTTACACACATACCTATACACTTATTTATTGATTTTAAACATCATATTAGGCTGGTTCTCTGGATAACCAACTACTAGAGGATCCACATAGTAAATACGAGGGACTTTAGTATATGTAGGATGGATAAAAAGCAAAATCTAATGATACCTAAAATATTTTGAAAATTTTACTTTGACAATAATGTTATGATAAAAGTTAAAGAAGAAAAAAATATACGTTATTAAAATATTGTTACAAATAACTTATCCCAGATTGTATGGCAAAATAAAGAACATATTTGGAGTTGCTCTCCGCATGAAGATGTCCTTAAGATTGTTAGATTGTCCTTCCAGATCACTCCCCCTTTTCTGGCCAAAGAGATTTCGGTTGACAAATACAAATCTATTCATAGCTGATGTTCTCACTAATAGATCATGATACAAGTGACTTTATGGAAAACAAACAATGTTATTAAAACAAAAAATAAAATTAAATGATGAATAATAACAAGAGTGATAGATGATGACGATAAAGTGCCTAATCCACATGCTAATGGCCGTCGCACTAACCCATCTATGACCAATCACGTCGTTTAGTACTACACTACCATCGACATGATCAGGTATCGCTGTGTGATAGATTTCCTCATCGATAGGTATTTCCTGACCTCCTTGTCTGCTTAAATGTGGTACCAACAATGCCAATTGACTCCTTCGAGATACTCACATAATAACTTCTTCTCTTTCCTCAATAAAGTGTAAGTCACTGGAGGTAAATAAGTGCGGTGCCCTTGCTCAACCGGTGCCAATGCTTCTCTAATTCCCAAGTTAACTAAATCCAAACTAGCATTCACACTGTCCTTGCTCTTCCCTTGCATATTGAGCAACTTGCCAATTAGACTATCACAAATATTTTTTTCTATGTGTATTACATTAAGAAAATGTCTCACATATAAGGACTTCCAATATGGAAGCTCAAAGAAAATAGACTTCTTCTTCCAGCCGCTTGTCCCGATTTGTTTTGCAAAATGCTTGCCAAAATTGTTATCCAAGTGTTTGACCTTCTCAAAAACCTGAGCACCTGATAAGAGCTAAATATTTGTATATATTTTGGTGATTAACCTTAGGCTTTTGTGGGATTTGATTAACTATTTTGGGCATAATCAGGTATTAATGTGAGATTTGAGTGCAAAGGTAATTTGGGAATTAAATTGGCTGAATTGATATATTTTAAGTAATATTTGTCATTCCCATTATTAATTAATTGTGAACAATGATATTTCCGTTGTGTATCTCATAAATGTAGGTGATGATATGGTATATTGAAGCTTAATGGAGGGCAATTATGGAATTATAAGTACAGATTTTATTCCTTATTTTCTGATATCAAGGCACATGAGAAAGGGGTATAGGTAGTGTTTGGAAGAGGCTCTCATGCTTTAATCTTCACCTTTGGATTTGACTTACTTCTCTATAATCCAAACACAGCCTTGTACCTTATATTCACCCAAATCAGATCGCGCAAGGGAGGTGGAGCGGATGTTCAGCATTTTAGAGAGTTCATGTTTTTTTCAGCAGTGCTTCATCTCACGCTGCAGCTGTTTTTTGTTCGAGGAGTCACTCTCATTTTCTCGATGGCATTTCTCTCCATTCCTATGGACCACCACTCCTCATCTCCTTCCACTTCCACCGATTAAATCCCTCTCTTCTCTGTTTTCGGGCATCTGCAGCGAACATGACGGTCGAGAGGTGCTGAGGAGCTGATTTTTGAATCATGAGCAGCTAGAATCTTTTGTCTGATGGTGATGGTGAAGCTAACCTGAGTCCTTAAGCAATTAGGGGAGTTCTTTGTATCTTAATTTCATCTTCCACTCTTATGCATATGCAGATTATGATTATAGGTTGCTAGAGTTTTTTTTTGATACAAAGGTTGCTAGAGTTTATGATTTGTGTATATTGCTGAGGATTTAATCGGTTGATGTAATCTGGATGATGAAACTTGTGCTAGATTTGTACTCATAGATTGTAATTGGACTATAGCACTCTTTTGTTATTCAATTGCTTTCCTCTATTCTCTTGAAATCAATTGTTTGCTGGGTTTCTAGGAATTAATTGATGGAAGAGAGGATCTTTTATGAATCTAGCATGAGCTAAGTGCTTAAGATACTCCTAATTGATAATTGAGTGTAAGTCTAGATATGAATGAGAAATTAGGAGTATTGATTAGCAAGGGTTGTTGCTAGTCCTTGTGCTTAGTTAAGAGAGGAACTTAGAATTAAAATTGGACAAGGATGGTTAGTGGATTCATTCACCTAGGACATTCATCTTTTGCATTTACACCCACACACTCATTTTATACATTAAAAAAAAATTCAAAAACAAGTAGTTCTTTGGTTTAATTAGATAGATGAAACTCACATCCCATACTCTTTGGTTAATTTGTTATTTACACTACATTACTTAAGAACTAAATATAGGCTGCACATAGAGATCGACCTAGGTTAGTTGCCCTATAGTGCATTTAGCTTAGTTTTATTTGATAGCCCCATGATATGGCTCTTCAAATTTGGCGCCGTTGCCGGGGAGCCTAGCTCCTTGGTAATCTTGTCTCCAATATCATTTTAACCGGGCTATAGTTTGTGTAGGTTAGGGATCCTTTTTGTTTTTCCTTCATTTGAATATAAAAATTTGTGAAAAGCCAAATAAATATTTTGGTATTGTTCTGTTTTTTTTATCATAAATGTCATTCATATAAAAATACTTCACATGTACGTTGCTATTGAGACTTTGGTTGCTGAAATTAGTTGCTTTGGAACTGTGAATGTCCTTACTGTTATTGGAATATCTTGACTCCTATTATTGAAGGATTGCCTTATGGATTTGATTGGTTTGCTCCTAAACTTCAAATTGCTGAATACATTGTGAAACTGATAGTCTCCTGGGGAATATTTGCTGTTCTAAATAATTGCTGCTGTGTTCTGAATTTTGCTGTGACAAAGAGGCTGAATTGAAAACCTTGAATTCAGGAATAACAAGGAGTACTCTTTGGGCCTTGCAATATTGGAACCCAATTGTGACCTATTATTGTGAAGTTACTGCACTATTTTGGAGTTGGGAAATTTGGTTATTGGTTTCTTTCCTTTGGAAGATAAATTGCTGTCAAACTTGATTTCTCTGCTGCTGAATCTTTGGAATTCAATTGTGCCTTCATATTGCTGTCATATTTTTAACTGTCACTTGTATCTTATTAATTACAAGGAATTTGATCTTGAAAGTATGAAATTAAGAATTTGAGTTGCTACCATTGTTGTCCTGCTTTCATACTTACAAGTTTGTTTTCCAAATTGTGTTGGGACTGTGCTGAAATTCTGTGCTGCACATGAATTTTACAAAAATCTGAGTGTATTATGAATTTTTGCTGCTGTATGGGTCAAAGTTCTCAGATCTGGAATTGTTCTTCATCTCTAAAATTTTGTGACAACAATTTATGCATTCAGTCAGCCTTGATATGCTTTGTTCATATACTGAAAATAAATGCAGAAAAACCTGGAATTGAGAATTGAATGTTGCTGTTGTTAGTGAGCATTGCTGTCATTGCTGGTTGTAAGCTACTATCTTGTTCTGTTAAGTGTTTGGTAGTGGAAATATGAAGTAGTTTGTGTCTAGAATTGGTAATCTCCTGCTGCATTAGGCATATTATTTCTCCACTGTTGTCTTTTTTGGAGATTAATCTGTGTTTGTTGGTTGTGATTTAAGCTTTGCTGAAAGAAAGGAATTTTGAACTGGAAATTGGGACTTGATTATTGAAAATGTGCTATAACCTGGAGCATTTGTTTAACTGAGATCAAACCTGCACTCATTACCATTAGTCACTAAGTTGCACTCAAATTTTGGGAGTTTTACTGTCAGCTTACCCACTGAAATTTTGGTTTCTAGTTATTTGTGCCAAAAGCTTGTGAAACCAGTTGTTGTTAATTCATGTTATAAGGAAAGTTCTAATGTGAGCTCATTTGTGAGTTGGTCATTGAGTACTCTTATATGTTGGCTTGAATCTGGTCCAAAACTACTTTGAGGATTTGAACCAAGTTTCGTGGTCTGTTTGATATTTAAGTGAAGTCCAATTGAGTCACTCTTGCTGAAATTGAGAATCAATTCTGTTCAGCATTTTTGCATTATACTCTGAAACTTTTGCTGCTGTATTTGTAACTTAATATCTGGATTTCATGAGCTTTTACGATCAGTTGTGGTCTTGCTGCTGCACTTGTCCTATTAAATCTCAGTCACTTGTGTCTTGGTAGTACTTTGTACCTTTTTGCTTGAATTTGCATTGTGGGGATCGTCACGGGGTGATTGCATATATATGCTGTGCAAAATCTGATTTCTACTCTCTTGAATCAGTTCTGAGTTGCTCAGCGTCATTGCTTTTGTTCCATACACTTGCTGCTATATTTGCTGATTTGCTCTTTCTTACATGTGATAATCTTGGTCATTGGTTATTGTTGGGATTTTGCTGTCATCATGAACCTTGAACGTGCAGAAATAGCTGTTTCCCTGCATACCTTACGGTTGTATATTCACTTGTGCATTAATTGGATTTAATTACTGGGAAATTTGTGAAATATTGAGTCTTGTGAATTGTTGAACCTGTGGACAGTGCTGCTGAACTTTGCACTTGAAATTGATTGGTTCTGGATAGTTCTTTGCTGCGGAATTCATACTGAAAATGTGAATGCTTACTGCTGTGATGTTGAATTCCCTACTGCAATTGTGTGCTTGATTTTGTCTCTTTCACTTGGGAGCTGTTGGCTAGAAACTGGGAATTTGCTGAAGTTCTTTGAGCTTGTGAATTTTCAAGACAATCTGACTGCATTCAAAGTTGTTATTGCTGCTGCTGAAAAGCATTTGTTTCGAAACTATTAATTGTGGGACTTTGTTCATTTGATCTAAGTTTGCTGTGGTAATAAGTCTGACTATTGCTTGTGTGATAGGCCATCGCTTGTGCCTGTATTAAGATTGAACACCTTGCTGCATTTTTCTTGTTATCTAAAAGGAAGTTTGTGTGTGAAATTGCTCTGTTTTTGAATCAAATTTTGCTATCATTTTGTGTGTGAAAAGCTGGAATTTGCTATTGAAAGTGGTGATTTTTTTGTTGACCTCATTGATTGCCCTCTCATTGATACTCATTTTGTGCTAGATCAAAACATGGATGGACACATTGAACATCAAGATAATACGGTTCCTAATAATGGCCATAATGAAGTACCTCACAATAATAATCATGTGCATGATGATGTAGGAAATAGGAGCATAAGAGATATAATTTCTTCCAATGTTGATTATAATCTTTATGGCTTCTATAATTTCAATGCTAATTTTGAATTGAAGGGACATTTGATAAGTGCTTTACCTAAATTTCATGGTAATGAAGGTGAAGATCCTCATAGGCATTTGGAGACTCTCCACATGGTTTGCTCATCCATGAAGCCTCTAGGTGCTGACTTGGATGAAGTCATGAGCTGTGCTTTCTTCTTTTCTGTGGAGGGAAAAGCTAAAGAGTGGCTTTATATGCTTTCTCGCCACTTTGCAACCTTGACTTGGGAGCAAATGAAGAAAGTCTTCTTGGAGAAATTCTTTCCAGCTACAAGAACGGCTAAGATGAGAAAGGAAATTTATAGTGTTCAACAAGCAATGGGAGAAAACTTGTATGAGTATTGGACTCGTTTTTTGGCTCTCCTTGCCAAATGCCCACACCATCAAATTTCCCAACCACACTTAGTGGAATACTTTTATGATGGGTTGCTTGATCACAACAAAGACACCATTGATGATGCAGCTGGTGGTTCTCTAATGGATTTAACCTCTCAAGAAGCTTGGGGTCTCCTTGAAAAGATGGCTGCCAATAACCAACAATTTGGTACAAGAGAAAGAGCTCAAGCATTTGGAGTTGGAGCTTGGTCCAACGATGAGATTTTGAACAAGTTGGCCATTTTAAGTGATCAAATGGGTTGTATGCAAAAGACCATTCAAACTCAACAAGTCCACAATGTTGGTGCTTCGTATCCTCCTCCTATGTCTCAAGCCTTGTTGCCTACTTCTTGTAAAACTTGTGGTAGCCCTATGCACACCACTTTGACTTATCCTTCTCAAGATAGAGAATGTGATGTGGCTGCTATGAATTATCAAAGGCCACCCAAATATAATCAAAACAATTTCAATGGAGGGTGGAAGGACAATTCTAATTCTAGATGGGGAGGTAATGACAATAGAGGCTATCAAGGGAAGGAGAGTTTCTATAGAGGTGCTGAGAATTCTCAAAGACACTTTGGGAATCCCTCTATGACTTCTTATCAAGGTCCATCAACTTCAAGAGAGGTACCTATTCAAGAACCTAACCCTAATGAGGCCTTGATGAAGATGATGAGCAAGCTTTATGACAAGATTGAACAAATGGAAGTGAAGCATGACAATCTTCAAACCTTTGTTTCTCAATTGGCTAATGCAAAGAGTGAGAATGATGCCAAGAAGGGAACCTTGCCTTCTAATGTTGTGGTGAATCCTAAGAGTTTAAATGCTATCCAACTAAGGAGTGGCAAGCAAATTGGACTTAATGATCCAAAAGAGGATGAAGAAGAAGTTGTTTATGATGAAAGTATACAAGAGCAAGCTTCCACATTTCAAGTCATTACTTCATCTGAGAGCCAAAAGGAGAAAAGCATCTTGAAGAAAACTTCTTCCACAAGTTCTACAAGCCAAGAGAATGAAGGAGCTATACAAGGATCCCAAAATGAGCACTATGGAACCATTGTCCACCAAGGTAAAGAGGTAAATTTGAAAGACCTTCCTTTCCCTCACGCTTATCTTCAAGGCATGAAAAAGGCTAGTGAAAAGCATGATAATGATTTGTATGAATTGTTTAGCAAGATTGAAGTCAATATACCTTTGCTTAGCTTCAACTTGTTAAACAACTCAAATATGCAAAGATCTTAAGGGACCTATGCAAATACAAGAGAAGATTCAAGCCTAATGAGATGGTCCAACTTCCTTCTAATGTGAGTGCATTGTTTAAGCCCCAATTACCAGTTAAGTGTCAAGATCTAGGGAGTTTCACCATACCTTGCACAATTGGGAATTTCACAATTCCTAAGGGATTGCTTGACCTAGGTGCTGCAATAAATATGATGCCCAAATCTATTTATGAGTCCATAGGAGTCACTATACTCAAGCCCACTAGTGTTATTTTGCAATTAGCAGATCAAACAATTAGATATCCACTTGGGGTTCTTGAGGATGTGTTAGTTAAAGTTAATGACTTGCTCATTCCCTCAAATTTCTATGTTTTAGACATGTCTAAGGAGAGTATGAGTAAAGGTGTATTGATTTTGGGTAGGCCTTTCATGAGAACTACTAACACTGAGATCAAAATGAAGGAAGGTTTCATAACTATGTCTGTTGGTGATCATTTTCTGCATTTTAATATGTATGAAACAATGAAACACCTATATGAAGACTATTCTTTGCTTGATGTGCATTTTATTGATGAATTGCATGATAATGATCATATTGAGCATGGGTTAGTTTCTAGTGGACATATGACTCATATTAATGCACATGTGATTAATTTTACCCTTTCTATCCCCTACTCTTCTATTTCCCCCTCCCATGGTATTGATGTCAAGTGTTCTAGTGCTAGTTCACTGGGCTACACTTGTTCCACACCATCTGCTATTTTACCAAATGATGTTATGCTTGTTGAGTCTGCCACTAACCCAAATACTTTTGAGAAAGGTGTTGTTTGTGATGATCGTACAGGGTATAATGGAGCTGCCAAGACTCATTCAAAGTAGCTGTTGAACATTTTTAAAGCCTTGAGGCAAGTTTCCAAACCGATCAAGGTGGTATGCCAAATCCATACTAATCCACCACCTAGCAAAGAGAAGCCTTTGAGGCCTAAGGATGGATTTGGAAGCTCTTCACTACTTCCACTCTATGCCTTGTCCATTGATCCAAGTCAACTCACTCATACAGAGCTTCAAGCACAAAAGACCACTTTTGAATTTGGTGACTACATCATGGCTTATGTGCCGCATTATTCAGCTCCACATGAAGAATTCAAGGAGACATGGATTGGTCCTTTAGAAGTGGTTGCCAAGTGTGATAAGAGGACTTATAAAGTAAAGGATGGCTATGGCAGACACTTCCATACTCGAGCCAACCGTCTTCGTTTGTACCACACTAGCTACAAGCCTCCATGATAAGGTTGGTTCCTTCCTTTACCTTGTTATACTATTTTGGACTGTTCGTTGCATGATTTCATGATGTTGAACAAGTGTGGGGGAGGGATACTCTAGTAGGAAAAGGTAGCTTGTGTCTTGTGTGTTGTTTTTGTCTTTTCTTTATGTGTTAATCTACTCTTTCTTACTTTGATTCTTTGTTGCATTATTGAGCACCATTGTCATATCATTAGTCTCTATGTGCACTGAGGACAACGCAAGGATTAAGTGTGGGGGAGAGATGGATTGTGTGTTTTTTTGTTTTGTTTTAGGGACTCTAATATACTTTCATGTTTTGTGCTAGCTGCTGCTTCATCCATTTTGTGTAATATACCAAATTTTGCAATACAAAAAATGTGTAAATATGGAAATAGTAGAATAAAATAAATATCGGTATTTACAATTAAAGGTAGAGTTACTTGCGGAATTCCCAGATGTCAATTGTGTCATTCACAGAAATTGAGAAGTCAAGATTGTAACAATACAAGTGTTAGAAGTCAGAGCAAAATTCGTCGGTGGCTGTAAGGTTCAGGGGTGTCAGTTGTGAGATCGGAGGAATTCGGGCATTTCATGATGTGCCTCGATATGAGTGCCATGGTCCCACATGGGTCCCACATGGAATTCCGGGTAATGCATCAATGGAGCAACTTTATTAAAAAGAACTTCAGTAAAGTATGTAATGATAGCTCATTATGACTCATAATGACACATCTTTCGTGTTGTCCAAATAAGGAAATGACAAGTGTGTCGAAATTATTACAAAGTAAAAACATGTTTTTGTGTTGGCCAAATGAGGGGATGACATGTGTCCCTCATTATTACACATCATTACACCCACTTTAAGCCTTTCGTGTTGTCATCTCCGGAGTACGCCATCTAGCGTCTGAGTTCGGGGAATTCACCGGTCTACGGCCGGGTCGCTTACTTTACGAGTCGAGCACCAAACTCAGGAGTCCGGGGAAAATTGTCAGGCCTCCCCTTCCTCGACCATTTATGACCTAGTGAAGAAAGAGAAAAGTGGAAGACCAATGGTTGCATGACATGTGGCACTCTTAAGTATTAAACTTGTGACACGTGGCAAGATGAGATGAGATCATTTTATGTGATTAAATCACAACCATCCATGCCTAATTAAATGGCAAAATTTCGTGCAAGCATGGAAAGAGAAAGAGGAATCAGATTTCTTAAGCTTAAGAACACAAGAAGAGAGAAGGAGGAGTGAATAGTGAGTTTTCTTGACTACCGGAGCCGATTTCAACCCTGAATCACCGTTATTGTCCGGTAAGTCCTTCAGGAAACTTCCTCTACTCACTATAAGCTTGAATTCTATGGTCTTAGATTTCTCATCTGAGGTGTTTTGTGCCAATTAGTCTACTAGAGTGCCGCCGGAATACCGAATCACTTGTAGAAACGCGAAGAGGTAAGTGTAGGCTTTCTTTTGAACCGAATACTTTGTGATTTCATTGAGTTTTTCTTAGCTCTTCAACCACCCATGTATTTCATTCAAGGGGTTTTTTTGAAGAAGGAAGATGTTTTAATCATATATAAGGTGATATATGATGTTTGGAGAAGTATTAGACTTGTTGGTAGTTAACATCACAAAGTGGAATTGTTGTTGTTTTGGGAGGCAGATTTTGGTTGGGGGCTAAATCTGCTAGAAATAATTTGATTTTGGTATTTTTGAGTTTTCCATTGGATTCTACATGAAAAATTGTGTGGGAATAGGCTCTGGTTATAATTTTTGACAGACTGGTTTAAAGATTCAAAAATTGGAAATTAAATCTACTTGTGCAACAAAGTTGCCAGTGTGCGTTTTTGTCTGGCAGTTTTGTTGTGGCAAAACTTTCACTGTCCAAAATTCATCTTTTGATTATGAGATTTTCCAGAATTAAAGTACACTTATAGACCATTAATTTGATATGTATTATGAAGGATTTCAATAAGTATACTAGGAGTTATGAATGTTTGAAGTAGACCATCAAAACTGGTCAGATTTTCTGGTAGTAGGGAGAAAAAGAAAAACTGGGAAGTGTGTGCAGTCTTTCGGCTATTGAAAGTATTTTTCACTTAAAATAGACTTAATAAGGGTTATATAGAATTTTGGATCACCGCAATTCGAATTTTCTAGAATTAGTTATGATTTTTCAAATTTCAGTGAAAAATCTGCCAGCTTTTGGTAATTGTGCGAAAATTCAAAGCAAAGAGTTTTTGTAATAAAATTGGACATTTAAGAGTTAAGCATTTGGAGTAGCTTGAGCTCATTGGCTTCATATTGGGCCTAATGTAGTGACCCTAATGGTAACCAACATAAGAGAACAATTTATGAAGAGTTGGACTAAGAAATAACTCATTGCCCGTAAATTATAATTTATAGGATTTGACACTTGCCCAGGACGTTCAAAGCATGTCAATCAAGATCAAGATTTGGAAAAATTGTCAGGTAGTAACTTATCCCTCACATACTATGTGATATGTTATATGCATGTTTGTACCATTGCGAATTTAAAACATTCAGATGAGAAGGGGTAAGGCCCAGTAGAATTTCCCAGCGCTGTGGCAAGGGACAGTTGTCCTTGAATTGGTAACTTTATGCTTTCTGCATATTGTGAATTTATCTCTGAATGTTGAATATGTTGATTGTACTGTAACTTTGGTTGACATGGCATGATATGTGTGCATTTTATATGAGTGATATCTGTTACTACTGATATTCATTGAATCTCACCCTATTTTTTCAAAACAAATTTTTAGCTCGGACAAGTAGTTCCTCAGGCAAGAAGGTAAACATGGGTGAATGAAGCAAAAAACTTAGAATTTAGTTTTCTGTTAGTTATCTAGTTTGGAGATTGTATGTAATTTATATTTAAGTGTGGTCAATCTCGTACTGACATGTATGTAAGCGTCTGTATATAAGCGAACGCGCATCAACATTCGTACCAGTAGTGGACAACCATCCACCTAGGGTCGTTAATTAAACATAGTAGCTTGGGTTTCAGCAGAGAACTTATTAGTAAACACTCTGATATGAAGAAATGAACCTAAAACGGATGGCTTAAAATAAATCATAAAATAATATGAGACCCAATCTGAAAATGATTTTTGAAAACCCATTCAAGTACAGCTCCATACTCTGCTTGAAATTGGGACTTCCGCTGTTTACAAAAGATTACTGGTCTCCTTTTTAAAGATATTACTACACTTATGCCATCTATATGCTTTCAAAACATGGGTGTTACATTTTGAGCCTAATTCTTCAAGAATTTTGAGATGTTTAAGCATGATCAAGTATCTCAATTGCATGTGATTAGATATTGATGTTGAAACTTGTCTAAATGAAGTGAGTTGCCATATGTTGTAAGTGTTAGAAATGATGCATTGTTTACTTCTGGTGAGTTGGTAGGAAACAAAGAGCCTAGTTGGAAGGTATTTTGGGCCTATTTGTTCATTTCATTGTGCGATTTATCTACTTAGGCTATTGCTCTCTAGAACTTGTCCTATTTCTTGCTTGAGCCTACATTTTGCAATGGTATAGATAGAGATGACATTGGCATTCATTTCTAAACCTTCTAACCCAAACACAAACTATTCATCATTCGCCTTAGTTTACGCCTTTGAGACTTTCACTTTCGTTTCTATTTCATTATACAAATGCTTTGTTTGCATCCTTTATTAAGTTCTTCCTAGCACTATTGAAAGAAAAAAAAAAGAAACAAAAGGAGAGTACTATTATATATTAGAAAAGAAAAAAAATGCCATGTGAATAGTCAAGAGAAAGAAAATAGAAAAAAAAAGGAAAAAAAAAGAAGAGAAAAAGTGTGAAAAGAAGAAGAAGAAAATTTAAAAGAAAAAAATAAAAATAAAGCCACAATGGTAAAATATGTGAATTAAGTTAGTTCTATAGTGCTAAGTGATCTAGCAAATTATTTGGTGCAAGCATAGTGTTTGCTATATTTTCCATCATTTGGCCTATTCAACATTAAAACCCTACAAAGTCCTTTAGATTTATTTATGCCATTGTTGCAAGTGGTGGAGAGTTTAGAAATACTACAAGCCTATGGTTGAGTGTGGTCAAAGTAGATGCGAGAGAAAAAAATTACCTTGCATGAGAGTAGAGTGTAAACACTTATCCTAGTAAAGGTTTCCAATTAAACTCATTTGGATTAAGCTTTGCATTTTTGCTAGTTCTTCTAACATGTGGCATGCTTGTGGAGTTTGGATAGATGGATACTTCATTGTTTATCAAATGTGATTCTTGAAGATTGATCATACTTGTTCATCTCTCTTTTTAGTTCTTGTCTTGAAATGATTTTGCCCGGGAGTGCAAAAGCTAAGTGTGCGGGAATTTGATAAGAGCTAAATATTTGTATATATTTTGCTGATTAACCTTAGGCTTTTGTGGGATTTGATTAACTATTTTCGGCATAATCAGGTATTAATATGAGATTTGAGTGCAAAGGTAATTTGAGAATTAAATTGGCTGAATTGATATATTTTAAGTAATATTTGTCATTCCCATTATTAATTAATTGTGAACAATGATATTACCGTTGTACATCTCATAAATGTAGGTGATGATATATATGGTACATTGAAGCTTAATGGAGGGCAATTATGGAATTATAAGTGCAGATTTTATTTCTTATTTTCTGATATCAAGGCATATGAGAAAGGGGTATAGGTAGTGTTTGGAAGAGGCTCTCATGCTTTAATCTTCACCTTTGGATTTGACTTACTTCTCTATAATCCAAACATAGCCTTGTACCTTATATTCACCCAAATCAGATCGCGCAAGGGAGGTGGAGCGGATGTTCAGCATTTTGGAGAGTTCACGTTTTTTTCAGCAGTGCTTCATCTCACACTGCAGCTGTTTTTTGTTCAGGGAGTCACCCTCATTTTCTCGATGGCATTTCTCTCCATTCCTATGGACCACCACTCCTCATCTCCTTCCACTTCCACCGATGAAATCCCTGTCTTCTCTGTTTTTGGGCATCTGCAGCGAACATGATGGTCGAGAGGTGCTGAGGAGCTGATTTTCGAATCATGAGCAGCTAGAATCTTTCGTCCGATGGTGATGGTGAAGCTAACCTGAGTCCTTGTATCTTAATTTCATCTTCCACTCTTATATATATGCAGATTATGATTCTAGGTTGCTAGAGTTTATGATTTGTGTATATTGCTGAGAATTGAATCGGTTGATGTAATCTGAATGCTGAAACTTGTGCTAGATTTGTACTCATGGATTGTAATTATACTATAGCACTCTTTTGTTATTCAATTGCTTTCCTCTATTCTCTTGAAATCAATTGTTCTAGGAATTAATTGATGGAAGAGAGGATCTCTTATGAATCTAGCATGAGCTAATGCTTAAGATACTCCTAATTGATAATTGAGTGTAAGTCTAGATATAAATGAGAAATTAGGAGTATTGATTAGCAAGGGTTCTTGCTAGTCCTTATGCTTAGTTAAGAGAAGAACGTAGAATTAAAATTGGACAAGGATGGTTAGTGGATTCATTCACCTAGGACATTCATCTTTTGCATTTACACCCATACACTCAATTTATACATTAAAAAAAATTCAAAAACAAGTAGTTCTTTGGTTTAATTAGATAGATGAAACTCACATCCTATACTCTTTGGTTAATTTGTTATTTACACTACATTACTTAGGAACTAAATATAAGCTCCAAGTAGAGATCGACCTATGTTAGTTGCCCTATAGTGCATTTAGCTTAGTTTTATTTGATAGCCCCATGATATGGCTCTTTAGCACCAGTCAACATCTTTGGTGGGCCACCTTCTTCTGACTCACCATTGAAAGCCTTTTTCTACTTCCTGCAATGATGTTTCAATGGTAATCTTTGATGTTCCATGTACTCATTTTTCTTATAATGATCTAGTAGCACTGAATGTGTCATCTTCACATATAGGGCTCGCACAATATCCTTTGACGCTACGTCCAGACAAATTACCGTAAGTAGGGAAATCATTTATTGTGCCAAAAAACATGGCTTTCAAAGTGAAACTTTCTTCCATGTACCCATCATACACACTGATGCCTTTCTCCTAAAGCAGCTTCAAGTCATCAATTAAAGGAGCCAAGTATACATCTATATCATTCCCAGGTTGCCTTGGCCCAGATATTAACATGGACAATATCATAAACTTATGTTTCATGATCAAGTACAGAGGAAGGTTATAAATCATCAATATCACCGGCCACATACTATATGTACTACTCTGAACCCCATGGGGATTGATTCCATCAGTTGAAAGTGCAAGTTCGTAGGTTCCTTGCTTCATTTATGAAGTCAGGGTAGTCATGATCAACTTTTTTCCATTGAAGGGCATCTACAGGGTACCTAAGGTTTGTGTCTTCAACCCTTTCATCTGTATGCCAAGTCAATAGCTTAGCAATCTCTGCATTACTGTATAGTCACTTAAATCTCAGAATAATGGGAAAATACCATACGACCTTCAACAAACTTTTTCTTTTCTTCTTCCCATATCGAGATGCATTGCATTTAGGGCACTTCTCTAATATTGCAAATTGCTTTCGAAATAATATGCAATCGTTAGGCATACATGTATCTTCTCGTAATAAATGCTAGTTGTAGAGAAAAGTATTCACTTTGCTTCATATGTCTTGGTAGGAAGTACATTTTTTTCTGGGAGCATATCTTGTATAAGTTCAAGCAGTGCAGTGAAACCTGAATCACTCAATCCATATCGCGCTTCAAAGTTGTACAATTTCAACACTGCTAGCAATCTTGTGTATTAAGTATTACCAGCATATAATGGTTTCTCTGCATCACCTTTCAACTCTTTAAATTCTTAAGGATAGTCATAAAGCACCCCTTCGACCGCATTTAGCATTTCTTGAAGACTATCGTCCTCATCATCACACATGCTTCAATGAAACTCATTCAAAGGACCGATCATGGTATTTACCTGATCACTATTTGCATCATCCGTCTCGCCGTGCCTTATCTATTGTGTATATGATTGATCAATTCCATCACATACTAAATGATCTAGCAAGTCAAGTGGACTAATTCACTTTCCATAACAACAAGATAATCACGGACACAAGATTTTGTTAGGATCATTTGTATGCTCGCTTGCAAATCTAATAAACTCTTTCACCCCATTTATATATTCCCTTGAGCATTGATTAGATGACATTCATTTTCGATCCATCTATACTTTAAACATTTTTAAAACTGGCTTGCCTCTTGCAGTTACTAATTACTTTTATGTTCAGTCATTTATTTTTTTTAAAAAATTCGTCAGCATAACGTGCTCAAATTTTAAGTTTTCCAAGTATTAAATCGACCAAATAATCAACCAATCTATCAAGTCTAATAGAATACAGAAAATCAAAGATAATAGAATAATGGCAACGCATCATGTGAAGCTGTGGATAAATTGCACAATTTTGGCAACAATTTTGACAATAATTTCAGCATCATCAATAAAAAAACATAATTTCCGCATCAACAATTTTGACAATAGTTGCTTGCCTTTTGCAATTACTAATTACTTTTATGTTTTACAATTTATTTTTTACAAAAAATCGGCAGCATAACGAACGTCCTTAATTGAATACACAAAATCTAAGAGAATAGAATAATGGCAAAGCAACATGTGAAATTGTGGATAAATTGCACAATAAAAAAAGCATAAAGAAGATAGTGAACTTACAAGCTAGAACTTCTAGAGTCCGAGACAGTGAACAAACACAGTTAGGAGACAAATCTTTAAGAAGATAGTTAAAACTTCAAATTAAAACATGAAATAGAAAATCAAGACCATACTTAAAATTTATGACAGATTTTAAAAGCTTGCATATGTTCTTAAACTTTTATCTAAAAAATACTTACGAGCTGGGTGAAACTTCTTGTAGGAGGTTCAGACAAAGCAAACAACATGTGGGTGACCAAGCTTTGTACCATAATGAAAGTGTGGTGACCAAAAAAGATCTAAAGAAATGCGCATGAGAAGACGAGAAAATCAAATAGTGAGGACCTACAAAGCTTATAATTCCGCCGTTAAAGAAAGGAGGGAGTGGGGACAATGGATAATGAAAGGTAGAGTGGGAACTGAATGGAGATAATGTGGTGGATCAAATAGATCTTGAAAATGGCTGGAGAGCTGATTAGGATGGGCGAGAAAGACGATAATGCGGGAAAAATGGCGGGATTCGAAAATTTATATCGCCTTATACGGTGCTTTCTTTAAAAGTGCTGGTTAAAGTATTACCTTGTACGACACTTAAAATAAAAGTGCTGTTTAAGGTAGCTCCTTCCTACGACGCTTCGATAAAAAAGCACCATAGAATCCATCAATGCAGAGAGTGCCGGCTAAGCTCTTAAAATTTTTTTCCCCAATAAAGAAGCAGATGATTTTTTTTTAAATTCAAATATTAGGAGCTTTTAATTCATGAACTTTATCATTTTTTCTTTTAGTTTTTATTACCAAATGTTCTAATTTAATATTACATTAATCATCATGTCAGTAAATAAAATATTACATTCTAATACGGTTCAAATTAAGATTAATTAATTAGTTATTATATTTGATCTAGAAATCCTACCTACTCTTTCTATCTTTTGTTCATCTTTTGAGTTCAATATAACTTGATCTCTTTTGGCTTACATTCTTCTAACCTTATCCAACACTTTATTTTTAAACCACGAATAAAATTTTTTTAAATTATAAAAAATTCTAAAAAAAAAAAAATCCTAGCTACGGCGCTATCTTTAGAAGCGCCGTAGCTTTGGCTTTTCATTTTTTTAACTAAATGTTTTGTATGGCTTTTTAGGGAAGTGTTGTACAAGCCTAATACTAACCTTTGGTGCTTATATTAAGAAGTGTCGTAGCTTCTTAAATTTTGTTTTTACAAAAATAAACTGTTAGGTACATCGGTTATTAAAAGAAGCATCGAAAAATAGGCGCCATTAAATTGCTCTTTTGTAGTAGTGCAACCCCAAGTATTTTGGAGTTATTAAAGGATAGAAATAAGTAATAACTCATCATCCTTAATTCTATTTATATGATTTGATATATGCCCTGAGCATAAGAAATTTGTACCAGAACGAGATCGGGAAAAGCAAGGTATTGACTCTTTCTCTTATATCATGTATAATGCTTTGCATGTATGTTCATATCATCAAATGTTATGAATGTTAAGAATATCAAGAATGTTATGAACATTATGATTGTCAAGAATGTCAAGAATGTTATGAATGTTACAAATGTCAAGAAAGTTATGAGTGTTATGACTGTCAAGAATGATTGATTGCTGTGAATGATGTTATGTGATGATTGTTTTACATGCTCTGTAAAATTGTAAATCATATGAGTGAATTTTTACTACTGAGATTCATATGAATCTCACTCTTTCCAATGACTAACCTACAGTAAGGGCAACCGGCTCAAAGGGAAAGTAGGTAAAAAAGGACGGCTAGAGCACACAGATAAGGCTTAGGTCTTTTGTTGGTTATTGAATTTTGAGGAATTGTATATGATGTACATGATGTATGTATAAGTACACAGTAAGACTAGTACTCCTAGTAATGGTAGATGTGCTTATCGTATACCCAAATATTAGTACATAACCTTAGTAAAGGAACAAATAATGAGTAGTGAATTACTCTGATTGAATTAAATGAAGAT
This sequence comes from Inga laurina, assembly GCA_963855925.1. NCBI lineage: Eukaryota > Viridiplantae > Streptophyta > Magnoliopsida > Fabales > Fabaceae > Inga > Inga laurina. The sequence goes on along the minus strand of OY979701.1, from coordinate 11,060,219 downwards.
GAGAGTCAAGGAGTAGTAATGAAGTTGTGAACTACTGAATGACACTTCCGCAAAAGTTTGAAAATGAAAAACCCACTCAACTACTGTTTCGAATCCTGTCTTAAGATTGAGAATTTAAAATAATTTTACAAAAGTGGTTCAGACTTACAGTGTATAAGCTCATTTGATCAATTATAAGAATAAGGCGTTACACCTCTTCTCCTCCTCTACCACCACCTCCTCCTCCTCTTATGCCTCCTCCTCAAATGTAGGCTCTCTTACAGATGTTGTCTAACCTTGACCACTCCATAATGCATCTCGGCACACATGCCTACAATCTGAATAGAAAGCTAGAATTTATCCTTAATAACGATCAGGTTGTATATGATCACTTCCAGTCAAACCCTTCATCTCCTTCCTCAGACGTCGATGATATGTCGAACGAGGGGGAGGGGTAGGAGGAGGAGGACGAGGACCATAGTAGTGGTGATAACTGAAAACACTATTGCTTTTTTATTTTTTGAATATTAGGAAAATTAATCATTAGGGCAATGTAGCCCAAAAATATTTTTTCAAAGAACCAATTGTCACTTCATGATTAATAGTAAACAAACACTACTAATTTAGGCATTTTACAAGGGACATTCATGATTATTAGTAAATAACTATTACTTATGTTAACCGTGGCAATTTATAAGGACACGTTCGGCTTTATAATGTAACCATTTCCATTCCAAAGGACATATTATTTTTGATAACCCATGAAATCCTTTCCGTTCCACTTTTATTTAATTAACAAGAAATGATCTTTAATATAATACTAAAAGACATGTTCAGTATTAAGATAATCTATGAAACCCTTTCTATTAAAACATTCAAAAAATGAACTCAACTTATCCATCCGCTTCTATTCCAACTTCTCATATTCAACTTCTAACTTTTGTTCTTCATCGATATCATTGACATATGAAAGAGATCTTCTAGTTCATCATCTTTTGATCTCCGTGGAGAAAACCAAAAGATGAGTGCCATCCACCAACATGCATTGAAAGGCTAATCCATATAAACTATGACCTCCAACATATGGTCAATGATTACATGGGAGAACAAGGATGCATAGACAAGTGCTTGAAAGAACTAATCCCTTTTGTTTGCTCTCTGATCAAGAAGGTAGAGAAATTACCAGAGAAGGATGAATATGATAATGTAGTAGATCCTTAACCTACATAACCTTTTATTTTTTGTTTGGTTTATTGATCACACTCTCATTTTCTTTTTTTAAATTTTTGTTTATACTATGAGGTGGAATTCAACTTCAAAAATTATTAAATAAAAGTTAAATAAATAATGGCTATTATGTAAAACCTGTTACTTTTTAGAATACTATATCAAATACCTAACATTATTAAGAAAAAACTATCAATGTTCATAAAGCTTAATGATTGTAATGTAAAATTGTGAATTTTCATTCACATATTCATTACGGTTGTAAATTAAGAACCGTAAGAAAATGCCACATTTTATAACAGTTCTAAACTTATAACTGTGAGTAAGTTTTGTCAAGTCTTTTAAATTACCGACTATTTCTCACCTCTTCAAATTCCAAATTTTTACACTTAACACACTTGTCTTTGGACAAACATTTCCCACAATCCTTGAACCCCGCAACTCCTATTGACTTTTACGGTTGGCGACAATTGCTCTCATATGAACCATATCCTCCACTACTTTTTTTGAACTTTGGTCCAACAGCTATATAAGTTGCTTAGATTGCCATCACTCACTTTTTTTTTGAAGACCTAGCTAGATTGCATTCCTTAGTGTGCTCTATAATCTTATGCATTTCACATTCTCCATTCTGAATTATATATTCTCCTTATTTTTCACTTCATCTTTCCTAGTTAGGTTTTGACCTTAGTTGTGCATCATGTTTTTCTGATTCGATAGCATCATAAAATTCCAAATCATGCTTGTTAACACTTGAAAGAGAGGAAGAATCATGTAAGCAAGTATCACTCAGACAATCATGTAAGCTATCATTAGGTTTGCACATCACCACAATTTGAGCATCAATGCATAATTCATCATTTTCCATTATGTCATATTTAATATGTTCATCACTCCTAGAACTAGGGAAAAGAACATATTCATCACACATAGAAGCATTGACAGTGCAAGCAACCTCATCAACTAGACAACTATTATTAGAGGAGGGTCAACCTCTTTAAGAAGAGGAGGAATAGTACAATTGTTTGGAAGTAGCTCCTCTGGTAGTTGAAAATATATTTGCTTCTTCTTGACATATTTTGTAGGAGTAGGTACTAGAGGTATGGAATCTTCCACTTGTAAAGTGGCATTTGGCTTTTGCTATTTGGTTCCCTCATTCTTGGAGTCATTATTCCATGGAGCTCCGTCTTCTCCTCCAGTGTTTTTCCATAGCACATGGTCAACAAAAGCCTTGATAAAGGCTTCTATCTCCTCTATTTGCTCTTTCTCCTCCTTGGAAATCATATTTGCCTCATTCAACATGAACAACTTAAAGTGTTCAACCATGAGCTCATCATACATTCTTCTCAATGCATGAGTTCTATCATCCATGTTTGGAAAGGTGAGGAAAGCATCAAGTCCACTAGGTTGAAGTGTAGGAGATTGTGGTGGAGGTTCATAGAATGATGGAGAAGGTAGTTCATAGGGAGTTCTACATGGTATGGAAGTAGGGGGAAGATGAAATGGAGATAATGGTTCTTGTTAGAGTAGAGTGAGTGATTCTTAATGGAATGGGTAAGGTGAAGAAATATGGTTGAAGTGAGATTGAAGTGGTTGGAAGGTGGGTTCTTGGTCAAAATAGGAGGTTTGTGGACAAGATTGTTCCAAATGTGGATGGAGATACTGGGGTGGTTGATATTCAGAGGCACCTATATGTCTGCTTGTAGGGAATCCAATTCATGTTGAAGCAAATCAAGCTTTTGAGCATATGTGAGATCAAAAAGTGCTTCATGTCTCCAAGTGCCATAAGATTCATCCAAGAATTGAGATCTTGAGGTTCTATCACTCCATAAAAAAATGCATAGGAGGATAAGTGTAAAATTGAAACTTATGATCTTTATTAAACAAAGCGATTCAAATTGCAATCAATTAAATCCCAGTGGTCATTAAAGAAGAAAACTAAAAGTGGATGAAGACATTAAAGAAGAAAACTAAAAAACTAACCTAATGAAAAAATCTGAAAAAATTCTTGAAAATAAAGAAAAATTTGAAAAGTGGTCAAATTAAAATGATGGAATTTTGCTAAAATGCACCACACCTAATAGTATATCTATTGGTTTTGTTTAAAATGTCCCAAAACCTTTGGAAACCAAAGCTTGTCATTTTCTAATCGAAATTTTTGAAAAATTCCAGCAAGCTTAAATATTGGCGTAACCGAGTTTTAACCAAACTTCAATCAATTTCTAAGTGTGCAATACTTAATCCCAACTACAATTGAAGTGTATGCAAGAAAGAAAAAAAAATGCAAAAATGCAAATGCAAAAAGAAAAGAAAATCAAGATATTTGTTTGTATTTCTTCAAAATTTTCTATGCAATGTGCTATGAAAAACTTGCAAAACTAATTAAAATGCAACCTAAGGGCTCAAGGTATCAATCAATCAAAGATTGACACTTAGTTACTAGGGAACCAATTACTTGGCTCCCCAACAACTACGCCACTTGAAAAATAGGCGTTGTTGGCTTTTGTGCCTTGGTTACCTCTTCAAAAATTAAACCAAGGATTGTAATATAGAGTGCAATCTCGGATTGTCTCTCGAGGAACCTTTTATTAATTATTAGAAACTAAGTGTGATGATTGGCATGAAATAATAAAAAGAGGAAATTTTTGTCTTTTGAAACTAAAACAATTGAAAATATTAAAAGTCCTAAATTATAATATTTTTGGTATTTTTGGATATAAAATGATAGGTGAAATGAAAATTGGTTTTGAAAGGTATGATAAAAACTTCCTAAAATAATGGATTTCATATATCTATTGCTTCAAAACATTTTGGAATATGCTAGTTTAACAAAAAATGCCCAAAAGACCTTTTGAGCTAGCTTGAGTTAAGTGAATTAAATTTTCCACACCGGGCAAGACTTAATCCCTCTAATTGAAACTTAATACAAAATATTGGCAATTGCAACCAAAGTCCCTCAAAATACCAAACATCAAATACTGTTGAGTTTAGTGCATTAATCAATGATTATTCCTAAACCTAGAAAATAATCACTTCTTAAAGCACTATTAGAAACCACTTGGCATGCAATTTATGAAATCACTAAGTTTTCTAAAATACCAAACCCCATCAACCAATGAGTCTAACACCCAATAGACGAATCCCTACTCTAGAGATTCTATTAAGCACTCTTAGTGTGTGATTATGAATTAGTTATTGCAATTGGTTCTAATACAATAAAAAATCAACTCAATATCCAAACAATACCATGCAAGAATAGAGAGAATCAAGAGAATTACAATGAAACATATATGCAACTACATATATTGATGAGCACAATATTCAACATAAACTAATTTAAATCACAAATTGGTTCAAACAAAGATTAAACCAAACATATTAGTCTTAACTACAAATTACAACTCCTAAAACCAAGGAAATCATAAATATATAGTCAAGCTAAAACTAATGAACTAAAACTAAAACTCCCCTTTTGTAGCTCTAAACATCAAGATTCAATCCATTTCACTAGGAAATAAGAACTTTAATTATTGTAATTTGTCATCGCAACTCCAACAAACACTTTCACAATTTCAGCCATATAACACATTAAATTAATCAACCAATTTGCACTAATCAATTAAGCTCAAGCGCTGAAATTTAACACTAAATAATAGAAATTGGTGGCTGATTGTATGGACAAAATCAGAGCAATAGCACTACTTAAGATTGTGGAAGGCGATAGAATGGACCAATGATAAAGAGAAGTGGTGACTATGATGGGAAGAGAGAGAAATGACGATGGTTATCGAAGCTCTGATGGAATCAAGCTCTGCCTCACTACTATGTTTTGATCTATCTAAGAAGGTGATGACGAAGTTGATGTGGCTGTTGGAATGAAGAAGGTGATCGTGACTGATGAGAAAGGTTATCGACGATAATGGTGGAGGAGGTGAATGTCGCCAGCAACAAAGATGAAAGTGAAGAAGATGAAGGTTGATCTCATAAGCTCTCTGCCTTAAATGGTCTCCAACTGCTACTGCAAAAATCTGACCTAAAGAGGAGAAGTAACATGCTGTGTTTTCACTTGGACTAAACTAGAATTTCTCAAATTTGTGGGACCAATCTAGCATTTTCCAAATTCGAGTCCCAAACTGCTATTTTTAGTTTTAATCCCATTTTCCAAGTACCTACAAGTAAAAGTAATTTACCCAACATCAAATCTTCTAAAAAATGAATGATTAAGAGCAATTACAATTTGTACGACAATTTCCCTTTTTAGTCCTAATTTAATATATTTACTCTTAATCTCAATTAAGCACAAAGAACGCATTTTAAGCTAAATTATTATGACAAAATCCCCAAATAAAATATGAAAATGTATAATTAAAATAGAGATTTGTCACATGTTCATTACGATTGTAAATTAACAACCATAAGAAAATGCCACATTTCATAATAGTTCTAAACTTATAACTATCAAGTCTTTTAAAACACCTACTATTTCACACCTCTTCAAATTCTTAATTATTACACTTAACACAACTTTCTTTGGTCAAACATTTCCTACAATCCTTGGAAACCCACAACTCCTATTGACTTTTACGGTTGTTGACAATCGCTTTCAGGCAAACCACATCCTCCACTGCTTGTTTTGAACTTTGGTCCAACAGCCATATGGGTTGCTTCGATTGACCTCACTCGCTTTTTTGCTTTGAAGACCTAGCTAGATTGCATTCCTTAGCGTGCTCTATTCTCTTATGCATTTCACATTCTCCATTCTGAATTATATATTCTCCTTATTTTTTACTTTGTCTTTCCTAGTTCAGTTTTGACCTTAGTCGTACATCATGTTTATCTAGAAACCTATTGCTATATTCCCTATGGCTAACTGAATAAATTTTGTTTTCAAATTAACATGGCTAGTTCTACTTCCTTCGGCAATGATAATGCCCCTAGTACTAGTATTCCCCTGGTATTGATGTTACCCCTAAGCAAACTAGAAACTTGACCCTAGAAGAGGCATTAGAATAAGTGCCATATATATTAAGGAGGGGCCATTATACCTTGAATTTCATGAATGAAGCAAAGCCTTTGGGGAGAAAATTTGATGTGACATGGAACAATAAGGGTCAAGCTCTTGAGCCATCATACTTAGTTAACTACATCGGTTTAATGATAAGAACTAATGTTCCTATCATATTGGATAACTGGAATTAGGTACAGAAAAAGTACACAGACGTTGTTTGGGATAATATCAGGGTAAGATATATTTTCTTGCTAATTACTTGCTATGTACTTGTCAAAACTTGAATTGTGCACTTTGCAATCTGCATATAATATAGATGAAACTTCTAAGAAATTTATCTGCAAGAAAGCTAGGAAATCATTATGCACATTCTATCATGCATTGACAAAGACATATTTGTAGAATCTTGAAGAAACCGATAAGACAGAAGTTCTTCAAGATTTTTGGTCCATTATCAAATCGGATGAGTAGACCTATATGCAATTTATTTGCTATTTGCAATTTATCAGACCTATATGTATTTATTTGCTATTAATTGGTATGGATGCATTTTTGTAGGAATTAAGCCAAGTGAATAAGGAGAGGTTAAAGAATAATAAGTATCCTTACAGGACAAGATGAACAAGGCATGCTCGCATTGCTTAGCAGTTGTCCGCTAAGAGTGGGGATGGTAGTAAACCTCCCCCTCATGAATTTTGGTTGGTGGCGAAGCAAAACCAATATGGCTCTTACGACATCCTCAAGTGAAGGAGGTCATAGAAAAAATGGTAAGTATAAATATTAGTCCTTGATTTACTACGCAGGGTTGCCTTTTTCAGATGAGGATGTATTGGCTAAGACATAGGGCTTGACCATCCTGGTCTTCTTAGGGGTATCGACTTTGATTGACCAAGACAAAATATTACGGTCACCCGCAACCTTAAAGAAAAAACAAGGATGAAAAATATGAAAAGCTTAAGAACTTCAGTGATGAAATGCATAAAAATATATTGTTTCTCACATAGGAGCTGGTGAAGGAGCATTGTATAAAGTAGCTGTAAGCCTTACTTATATTATCGATATAATGAGTTTTACGCAATGAATTCAAACCACTAAATGGTATTCCTTTGGAAAGTTCTTTCAATTCCCAACCTTAAGACTGGACTTGAACCTATAGTTGAGTGGGTTTTTCTGAATAATTTAAAACTTTTCAAAAAACTATCATGAAGTGGTCGTAACTTCTTTCTAACTCATCGCTTCTTAATTCTCTTTATTATCTTAATCATTGTGATTCTTTAATCATTTTTATGTATGGAAGGTTTCTTAGCTATAAGGCTCGTACCATGCGATTACCTATTCCTAATTCAACTATCATGCTTGGATAATTAAGTCATTCGTCATACAGGTTATATAATTAACCATTGCAAATATATAAATTTACATAACGGACTAGTGTGAAAATCATTCTTCTCTTCTCCATTGCAACTTTTTTCCTGGTATGATGTCCTGCACTTCTTTTCTGTGCTCAATTGCCTATATGGTTGGTGGAGGAGGGTGAGATATGGGGGAATCTCAGTAGCAAACATTATAGACAATACAGGTAAAATGAATGCTAGTGCATGATATGCTTGCTTTATATAGGCTTATGTTCACATAATGATAGTTTACATGCTCAATGTTTTGTGCAACATACTTATGGCCATAGCAAAAACAAAAACAGAGCTTTATTCATTCATAGATGCTTCATATAGTCAAGTAAAGTAATATAACAAATCAATACATAGCATAAACATCACATACATGTAAGTAAGTTCACTACTTGTTGTCTTCAAGTCCCCTTTTTGGTACCTTTTCTTCCAACCATTGAAGTTGCTTCTTCTCTGTTACCTCATGGCCCTAGATATATAACCATAGTATTAGAGCTATGACAAGTAGCTTCTAGGACTTGTATTTATTCTTTAAGCCCATACTTGTTCCAAATTTAATAACCCAAAACACCTTGGTTGATTAACCTTAAATTTAACATATTAGGCCTAATAACATATTAGGCCCAATAGGTATTTAATAGACCTACATTAGGCTTAACTTAACCCTTGGAAGTTAATTTTATTACAAAATGACATTACTTTTCATTTTCTCACTATTCTAGAAAATTGACAGAGTTTTCAATTAATTTTATTACCAAATGCCATTACTTTTCATTTTCACACTATTCTAGAAAATTGGGAGATTTTTCACTTAACTTTAAAAAATCATAACTAATTCTAGAAAATTCCAAATGTAGTAGTTCAAAGTTCTATATGACTCTCATTAGGTCTAATTTAAGGGAAAAATACTTCTAGTATCCATCTGACCACACACACATCCCAGTTTCCCTTTATCCCCCTACTGCCAGAAAATCTGACTAGTTTTAATAGTCTAATGTCAAACACTCATAACTCATAGTGTACTTATCCAAATCCTTCATAATACCTATCAAATTAAAGGTCTTTATATGTACTATAAGTCTGGTAAATTCCATTATCAATAGGTGAAGTTTGTATAGTGAAATTTTTGCCACAACAAAATCTGCCAGAAAAATGCAATATTGGCAGCAACTACAACAAAGTTTTTGACCTTTTGATTTATCTTTATAAATCGTTCAAGATTATAATTAGGAGCTATTCCCACACCATTTTTTGAGTAGAATCTAATGGAAAAATAAAAATACAATAATCACACTCCCTCTTCCAGGTTTTGCCTTTGACAAAAACTGCTCCCCCAAAAACAACAAAAATCAAGTTTGTGTTTTTGACCACCAACAAGATTAATACATCATATATCACCTTATATATGATTGAAACATCTTTATTCTTCAAAACACCCCTTAGCAAAAACACAAGGGTGGTTTAGAGCTATGAAAAAATCAACAAAAACATAAAGTAATCAGTTCAAAATGAAGTCAAGGCTTACCTCTTTGCGTTTCTACAACCACTTTGGAATTTTGGTGGCACTCCAGTAGACTAAACATCACAAAACACCTTAAATGAGAAATTGAAGACCATAGAATTGAAGCTTACGATGAGTAAAAAAATTTTCCTAGAGGACTTACTGAATGATAACAGCAATTTGGGGTTAGAATGGGCTTTGGTACTTAGGAAATGTTACTATTCCTCCTCCTTCTCACTTCTTTCCATTTTGTGTGAATTTTCAAAATTTTCCCTTCTCTTTCCATCGCTGAATGAAATAATGGGCTTGGAGAGGACTAAATAAGCCTTAATCTCATGTAATTAAGTCTTGTGTTGACATGTGGCAAGGTGGTTAAATCTCATGATGCCAAGTGTCCTTGAAGCTTTTCTTCTCTCTTTCTCTTTTATCCTAGGTGTCATTTTTGTCAGGGGAAAGGCGAGGCCTGAAAATTTCCCCTGACTTCCAGGTTTAGTGTTCGAGAAGTCAAGTACACGATTAGACTAGAGGCCGGTAGATTCCTCGGACTCAGGTGACATATGGCGCTTTCCAGGAATGCCAACAGGCATAAAGGTAACTGTAATGATAGAGGACACTTGTCACTTCCTCATTTGGCCAACACAAAAGTAGTGTTGTACTTTGTAATGATTATGGGACACTTGTCATATTCTTACTTAGCCAACATAAAAGGTGTGTCATCATGAGTCATCATTGCTTACTTTATTAAAGTTACTTTAACAAAGTTGCTTTATCGGTGAATACTCGGGAATCTATTAAGGACTGTAGCATGCATATTGAGGCCTGCCAAATGATTCCAAGTTAGAGTATATATGTATGGGCCGCATATGGCGCCACATCATACCAGTGTCTACTTCTAAAACGAAGGATACACATGTCTGCCTTGAAAATACCATATGCACACTTATACCAACATATTTCACTTGACTAATCTGTCCCTTACCTCATGACATAGCTGGGTGGTGTCTTCTACCAACCTAATGGCACCATATTTGTGTCCTATGCACATTTGTACCAATACTTTAATCCAACATCCTACATATACTGGACCCTCTACCTAGTAGGGTCTGATCACATAGTCCCTGGGAGTCTTTCTATCTATCAATATTCTTGGGATTCTTCCCAAATTGGGCTTAATTGTTTGCTTGATATAGGCTTGTCTTCAAGTCTCTAAGCCCAAAAATTCAAGATATTACAACTTTCCCCACGTTCAATAATTTTGTCCTCAAAATTTGCTACCAATCTAGTTCCTAATAATACTTCTAAAAGACCATTATAGTTAGAGTTTCATTTCTTTACTTCTTCTCCTTTCTAACCCTCAAATTCTAGAGGTTTTCTCATTCAATTCTATTTCTATTATATTCTAAAAGACTTTGCCTATCTATCCTGTGTCTTAGCTTCTTCAATTCAAGTTCTCAGACTTCTTTTTCTCTTATCTAGCACTAGTGCTAGCACGTACTATCTAACTTTACAAGTTCATATTTCTAAGCCCTTCCATCTGTGTCTATTCTCATTTTATCATGACCATCAGCTACACCACTTCTCAATTCAAAATGTCAGTGATGACATTTATGTCACTGCTTTTCCATTCACCAATGTTGTCTCACATTCAACTTTTCTTATTTTTCAAATATTCACAATTTTTATAGTCACAATAGATTTTCACAATTGCAATATACATAATAGTATTGTTACATTTCCAAAGAAAATATGATCGCTACCAGCTTAAATTCATGAGTGGGGTAATTCATCTAGTAAGGTTTCAACTATTAAGAGGCACATGACACCATTCCGTCCCGCTTGACCAAGACGTTTCCCAATCCTTTCTTTCTCTCATTCTGTTGCAGACCATACTGGTCACTTCACTGCAAACCTAATGGGTCACAATTCTCTACATACCACCCAAGTTGCCTTATTCATTTCTTGTAGACCACATATGGCTTGCATTATAGGGTCGAGAATATTCAATACTGGTGTGAGTTTCAACCTCTTCTATAGATCTATAAAATCCTCTTGTAGACATCATCCCACTTAAGAAATTCTTTTTGTAATTCTTTCTTTCAAGTGAAATTTATCAATGGCAAAGTGATTGAAGAAAAGTTCTGAATTCATCTAGTAAGACCCAGCAAACTGAGTAATTCTGTAATAATTTCTGGCCTCTTCTTGTTCTATACTGCTTCTACTGTTCGAGGTTCCTATGAGGATCCCTTCTTTTTGAGACAATCAAAGTTAAAAAAATGGCCACTACAAAAAGGTAAAAAAAATTTTCAAAATTTTGTTCAAAAACTCGATTCTTGAAAAATTCTGTTCAAAACTTCAATTCTGAAAAAATTTTATTCACAATTCAGTTCATACAATTTACAAAAATAACAAGTGCATTAGTCAGTTCAAAATTCAATTTTCACAGATACCCAGGAACCAGACAACTGTTCTAGAAGGTCATCAATTCTAATTTCATTCCATGCTTGAACCCTTGCCACTCAATCATATATATTCATTTACTAGACACACAGTCTGTTGGGAAATTCTTATGACACAAAGTTTATTTTGTTCCATTCTTACGGCTATTGTTCTAGCCTTTTAGCCATTTTAATTCCAACTTTATAGCCATTTTATTCCAACCTTGTGGCCATTTTAGGACACAGTCAATTGGGAAATTCTCAGGCTTTACACCTCTTTAGCATACTGCTAGGCAATTATTGGTCTTATGATCGTGGGCTTCTTCCCTTCTAATTATGAATGCTTTTTAGGTCTGATTGCCTAAAGACACACTGGCCCAAAAGGTCTAACTGCCCACCATATATTCATGAAATTAATATACTCAATGGTATATACATACGTCCAGAACCATTACATAAGATATGAGAGCAAGAGTTCACCTGACTTGTTCTATCGAGCCTGTTCTACCTTTATTTTCTTTTCTGTCTTTCTTTCTACAACAGCACTAAGCAACCTATGGCGACTTATTGGGTCACAACCCTTTTCACTAACAATTCTATATTTTGTCATCTCATCTGGGGTCATTCTATATGGACTTTCGATATCGATCGAGCTCTAGGCATAATTCTACTTCCTCTACATTCCAGGGTAATCTACCCAGGTTGCATAAGGAATCCGTAAAATACTTGTACATTATATTCTTTGTCTCGACTATGAGACCATAATTCATGACTATTCTTATTCTTTCTATTACTCTATTCCATCAGAGAACACACTCTCATTTATTCTTTCTATAGGAATATTTGTAATCACAATCTTTCCTTATGCTGGATTAGCAGCTAGCAATCTCCAGAAACCTAAATTCATTCAAGTCATTCTAGTACCTCAATTCATTTAATTCAATTCAATTCCTTATGAAATCAATTCAAGTATCGTTTGATTCTTAGGTCATGATTCAATTGGTAGCAACCCTCTAGATGCCTACTAACTTCTAGGTTTATCAACCTAATTCTGGAATCCTCAACATCAAGAAGATCGGAAAAATCATTTTTCTTAATTCCTCAACAATACCCAATAAGCATGCTAAGATCATCATGATTCATTTCTTCTATTCTATTCTTATAACATTCAGATAGTATCCTCAAATATTCCCAAAGCATTGCTAACATTCAACATTATTCATAAGGTTTATAAGGTTCATACTTTCATGTATCAGAATCATAGTGCAACCATAATCACATTTTGACCTAAACATTATTTTAGCTTAGATCGGATTTAATCCTATTCTCAACTGTTACCAAAGTTATTCTAACATTCTCATGTAATCCTTAAGGATCACTATATTTCATTCCTTAAGGCACTCAGCCTTTAATTAAAAGGTTTTCAAAGTTCTATAATACTTCTCAGGGGGTCACCTTGTTGGAAATTGTGCCCAAAGGACCAATCATTATACTTTGAATATTATTAATTTAATGAAATTTCTCTATTCTGTTATCATATTATTTGCATGTTCACTGTGATAATTATATCCTTGGATAAATCATAAAGATTATCCTAAAATGTCCCTGGTCGGTCATCTATGCGGGAGCAAAGATGAAACAAGATCAGTATGACTTTGATAAGATATGGAGATACGAATCAAAGTCTTAGGCACTTGTAAGAGTACAAGGTGCTGGACCGACCCACTATGAAAAAGCTACATGGATCAAGTCCTAAGCTTTTCTCATGTATAACCACATCACAATGCCCGTAGACCTGAGGTCATCATGGATTCTTACATGAGAGTTGCTAAGCTTTAAACTAGTCAAAAGTCACTTTTGACTAGGTGATGATAAAGGCTACGATCGAGCTTGGTGGTTTTTCATGTAGAGGAATATGAATGATCAATATGGAATTTGTCTCTCACATTAGTAGAGAGATATTACTGGGCCCCTCAATGAGTGAGTCTAAGAAATGTATAGCCATACTATGATAGAAAGGAGTTTCCATTTCTATTGTCAGGCTACTGAAGAATCGAGAAAGTAATGGTTAGGAACAAGAAGATGACATTATCCATGCCTTATCCTTGATCGATATATTGTGTATAAAAAAGGACGTGACATGGTTGTATGACAGGTTGCATCGTGTTAATGATCCTCATATGAATTGGGTAGTCGTAATATCTTGCTAGAGGCTACTTGCAACTTTTGGGTTAGTATAGTTATTGGCCCACTACCAACTTTATATGGACCTACAGGGTCGCACACAAGAATGACCCAACACGAGATAATGTTTAATTTAGGGTGGACGAATTATATATATATAATACAAAATTTGTTAATAATATTATATAGATATATATTTTTGAAATACATATCTTATATATATGTGTGTGTGTATATATTATATGATATTATTATATTGTGTTAGTTTTAAATTTAATCTATTAAGATATATGAAATTTAATAACTAATATGATAGAGATATAGTATCTCAGATTTAATTTATCAAGATAACTTAAATCTGATGGCTCTTTATTTGGATTAAATAAATAGGTTAAATTAAAACTGTTGGACAGATTTAATTCAAACTGAATTTATTTAATAAGCTCATCAAGATAATTAATTTTTAATTAATTTTGAAATTAATGAAGATTAATTTTGAAATTCGAATATAGCCCTCATAGGTTATAAACTTGATAGAGCAGATATACTGATACACACATGAGAATTCAGAGCTGCAAAGGAAACCCTAGGAGATATTTAGAGGTGCTAGCATGTAGTCTCTGTTAGAGAGCATTCGTGTGGATACCGGTAGAGGGAGCGGACCTAAGGTGTTGGCTCCTAGAGATTGTGAAAACCCTAAGTTGAAAATGGTATGAATTTTTCTAACTCGATTTAAACACCGTTGATAGATCCTCTATTAGGATCTGCCAAAATTTTTTAAATTCTTCTACTGTGACTGCCGATCCTAACACACCTATCTCGAAATTTCTCTTACCTGAGCACACTTAACCATAAAATTTTGTTGGAATCTGGGTTACAAACTAGCTCGGTATCAAATTCTCTAGAGCTCATATCCTTCCCTACTGGGTATACATCACTAATGCTCCATTTCATTTTCTATATACAACTCTACATCTTCTTTTATACTAGCCTACCAACTAGTGATTGGGGAAAATTATATTCCTCTGGGCTAAACTATCACCCATATTTCATTTTAGTTATTGGATCACTAATAAGGTGTCACTATACTTGTTCACAGCAGCAGAACATAATAGCCAAATGCCAGAATATCTGCTCTAATACCACCAAATGCAACACCTTATTTACATTATCGATCTGATGAGCTTTACATAGCTAATATGAACCACTAAACGGTATTCCTTTAGAAAGTTCTTTCAATTCCCAATCTCAAGACTAGACTTGAACCTGTAGTTGAGTGGATTTTTCATAATAATTTAAAACTTTTCAAAAAACTATCATGAGGTGGTTCATAACTTCTTTGTAACTCATCGCTTCTTAATTCTTTTTATTATCTTAATCAGAGTAATTCTTTGTTCATTTTTATGCGCGAAAGGTTTCTTATTTAATAGGCTCGTACTGTGTGATTACCTATTCCTAATTTAATTATCATGCTTGGATAATTAATTCAATCGTCATGTAGGTTATACAGTTAACCATTGCAAATATATAAATTTACATAACGGACTAGTGTGAAAATCATTCTTTTCTTCTTCATTGCAACTTATTTCCTGGTAAGATGTCCTACACTCCTCTTCTTTGCTCATCTACCTATATGGTTTGGTGGGGGAGGGTTAGATTAGGGGGAATCTCAGTAGCAAACATTACAAATAATACATGTAAGATGAATGCTAGTGGATGATATGCTTGCCTTACATAGGCTCATATTCATATAATGATATTTTTCATGCTCAATGTTTCATGCAACATATTTATAGCCATAACAAAAATATAAACAAAGCTTTATTCATTCATATATGCTTCACATAATCAAGTAAAATAATACAACAAATCAATACATAGCATAAACATCACATATATGTAGGTAAGTAAGCTCACTACCTTTTACCGGACGATAACAGCAATTCATGGTTAGAATTGGCTCTGGTACTCAGGAAATATTACTATTCCTCCTCCTTCTCTCTTCTTTCTATTTTATATGAATTTTCATATTTTTCCCTTCTCTTTACATGGCTAAATGAAACAATGGGCTTGGAGAGGACTAACAAAGCCTTAGCTCATGTAATTAAGTATTGTGTTAACATATGGCAAGGTGATTAAATCTCATGATGCCAAGTTTCCTTAAATATTTTCTTTTCTCTTTCTCTATCATTCAAGGTGTCACTTTTGTCAGGGGAAAGGAGAGGCCTGAAAATTTACTCGAACTCCTAGGTTTGGTGTCCGGGAAGCAAGTATTCGACCAGACCGGAGACCGATGGATTCCCCGGACTCAGGTGATATGTGGCACTCTCCGAGAATGCCAACAGGCATAAAGGTAAATGTAATGATGCCAGACACTTGTCACCTCCTTATTTGGCCAACACAAAAGTAGCATTGTACTTTGTAATGATTATAGGACACTTGTCATTTTCTTGGCCAACATAGAGGAGTGTCATCAGGAGTTATCATTGCTTACTTTATTAAAGTTACTTTAATAAAGTTGCTTTATTGATGCATACTTGGGATTCTACTTGGGACCGTGGCATACATATCGAGGCCCATCAAATGATAACAGGTCAGATTATATGTGTGTGGGCCCCATATGGTGCCACATACCGATATATACTTCAAAAACGCAGGGTATACATGTTTTCCATGTGCATGCCTACACTGGAATATGTCCTTGACTAATCTGTCCTTTACCTTATGACATAGCTAAGTGGCATCTTCTGCCAACCCAATAGTGTCATATACGTGTCCTATGCACATTTGCACCAATGCTTTAATCCAACAGCCTACAGATACTGGGCCCTATGCCTAGTAGGGCCAGATCATATAGTCCCTAGGAGTATTTTTATCTATTGATATTCTTAGGATTCTTCCCAAACTGGGCTTAATCGGTTGCATAATACAGGATTATCCTCAAGTCTCTAGTCCCAAAAATTCAAGATATTACAATCGCAAGGGGAAATGGCAGCCCAAGTACTAGAAGTAGCTACACATTTCCAAGCCATGATCTGCCTGTGAGCTTGGTAGATGTTGTGTGTTTTGCTGATAGCCCTAGACACTATACAATTAAAATGGGTTGTATGTTCAACCGTGTGGAGGATAAGATGGTTCAAAATGAGCCTATCCCTCCTGAACATGTTAAGGTACAAATCAACATCAACCTCAGCTATCCACTCCCTTTAGCCACCAAAGACACATATATAATGGGAGGGACTATGGGTAGCTTTGTTGCATGACCTTACTATCTACATAAAGTATGTGAGCTTACTAAGAAGTCTACTACTCAAAAAGAAGCTACCCACTAAGTCAAGACCACCAATCAATCCAAGTCCCCCAGTCGGTATAAGCCCCCCATTCAGTCAAAGTCCTACAATAAGTCCAAGTCCCCCTACTCAATCCAAGACCCCCATTCAATCTAAGAAGAGGAAACATTGCACCCTGAATGATCAATCTAGGAAGAAGTATTTGTAAGTTCAAGTCTTTCACTCAAGAAGGGGTGAATTTAGTGATATTAAAAATTTTAAACTTAAACACAAACTTGATGAAGAGAGTAAAGTTAGAGAGATATCGTTAAAGGTGGACACAATAGATTTATACTGGTTTAGTTCAATCTCCTTGACCAACATCTAGTCCTCATAAAGCTTTTTTGAGAGTTCCACTATCGTTCCAAGATTCGCAGGGCTCTTGGTGCCTTAATACAAGCAAGTTCTTTTTCAAAGAATACTCTCTCCGCTTTGTACATTGCAATCAATGCCCTCTCAAGGTTATACTACCTTGAGTAACTTTTTAACATCCAAACTTTTTTGTTCTAAAAATTTAAATGATTAATATATAAATTTAATGAGAGGATATAGGAATTTTCTGTTAGATATGAATAGTTTTGATGATGTCAAGTATTAAGAGCAAAAAGTTTGCATAATATACTTATCTTCTTAATTGACTAACTACTATATTTAATGTTGGATATTTTGTAGATTAGTCAAGCAAAGAAAGAAGAAGATTAAAGATATTCAAAGGGATATCTAATTGAGTTATGGAGTTAAGAAGAATGATATTGAAAAAAGAAGAACTTGCAAGAACTAATGGGAATAGAAAAGAAAGAAGAAGATTGAAGATATTCAAGAAAATATCTAGTTGGGTAATGAAGAATGATCATCAAGAGGAAAAATAAGAAGAGATTGAAGAAAAAAGAACTTGTAAGATTACATGAGAATATCAAGATCCAAGCTATTAGAAGTGATACATGAGGTTTCTATGGTCAAACAGAAGTTGGAATGGGTCAATACGAAGTTAAAATGATGTATATGGAAGTTATGCTACCTCCAGAGGTGATTACTCGAGTAATCCCTTGAGTAATATGCCACCGCCTTATTTTGGAGGTGATTACTTGAGGACTCCCTCGAGTAATGAGATTTCTGATGTGCTTTGTTTTTGTGTAGTAGGACAGAGGTTTGGTATTTTGATGATTCTCTCAAACCACATGTCGGATTAAGCTAAACCTAGTGGCATATGAAACTAGACTCTCAATGCATCATTTTGACTAAATATCATATTCAAAGGAGTTCAGATGAGAAAGATATCAGCTTCAAAAGTTGACATTGAAATCACCATCATAGTACAAGACAACTTCAATATTTTGGATATAACCCTCAAACTACATATCAGATTGTGACAAAACTAGTGTCGTATGAACGTATACTTGAAGAGCTTTCCGTAGTACAAGACTTGAAGCTATATACTAAGAATTATGCCTTTTGGAAGTTGCTGCTCATGATTTTAGAGATTGTCTAAGAATAGTAAATAGTCTTTGGATCATAACTTTCTGTATACAATGAGTTTGGAGCTGGTTTTTATTGTATTAGAATGTAGATGATGAGAGCTTTCCGATGATATATCATTTGCCATATTTAGAATTAAATTAAAAACACTACTTGAGGGATCATTCGAGTAATCTGCAAAGTTATTTGAAACATTACTCGAGGGATTACTCAAGTAATGAAGTCAAAAATGCTCTTGGCCAGATTTTGAAGGTGATTACTCGAGTGGTCACTCGAGTAATTTACTCGAGTGACCACTCGAGTAATGCGACGGGCAACATATCTGAAACTTCTGAAAATCAATGGAATGATTGTGTAATTCATCCATCTTGCTTCCAATTACTCTAACACTTTATTGTCTTAGTGTTTAATGTATTTCTCCAGGAATACAATGAAGAGATGATGCGAAGAGACAAAAGTTGACTTTATGGAAATGGAGCATTCACCAACCATAATGGCTAGTTTTCAAAATTGAAAAATGGTCAAACGAAGCTACGCCACTCTAACAGACAGGTTGAAATGCTTCTAACGGCTATCACAACTCAACAATAAATATGGGAACATTCAACGAAGAGCAACACTAACAGGAACACAATGATAAAACATGCTCATATCATAAGCTATCCATCTAAACCCAAACACTCTTTGTTATTATCTATTTTCTATATTATGTGTATTTGAGAGAGTGATTGATTGTATTGTGCTTCAGTATTCTTCTTATATACTTCTGAGAGAAAAGATCAATTATAATCTTCCATCATCAAAGTTGTATCCTTACAGGGTGTGTAAGGGGGAGTAACTCGGTTATAACCTTACGGTGTGAATGGGGGAGTAACTCTGTGAGAGATTTGTAAAAGGCTTCACAAGTGCCCAACTAAACTTATGAGTTGTAAAGGCTGTTCTTGTGCCTTGATTAAACAAGAAGATAGTGGATTTGAAAATCTCAGGAGGAGTCTGGGGACTGGACGTAGGCCATCGCGGATTGTATCAAACCAGGATAAATCACAGTTTGCATACTCTCTTCCTTAAGCTCTTATATTTCCAGCATATATTAATTGTTGATTTATGAGTCATTACTTTTATATTTATTGCTTCCACTAAGATGCGTAATGATCTTTAAAGTTCTTAAGTTTTTACCTTACACCTAATTCACCCTCTTCTTGGGTGTCAGTCAGTTCTAACATTTGGTATTAGAGCTGAACTCTTGTTTAAAGGACTTAACAGTCTCAAGAGTATATAATTGCTGATTTTGGGTGTTATATTCTTTCTGATGATTTTGACTATACAATTCCACCTATTTTAAAAGATATTGATTTTTGGTTTTGGAAAACTAGAATGACCATTTTTATTAAAGCATCTGATTTTGATATGTGGAATGTTTTTACAAATGTCTTTGATTTCAACCCGAGAAAGGATTGGACAGAAAGAAAAAAGAAATTATTTTCGTTGAACATTAGAGCAATACAAATTTTGTATAGTGCTTTAACCGAAAACAATTTTGAGAAAATTAGACTTTGCTCTACTGCCAGAGATATTTGGGATACTCTTGATTCTATGTATACTTCTAACATGTATGTTGAAGTTGAAAGTGTTGACAGTTCATGTGAAACTATAAGTTGTGCATCTACAGTGCATGAACAATTGGAAGCTGATAAAGAAGAAGACGACATCATATAACACTTCCTTATAGTTAACATGGATAGACAAGAAGAAAGAGGATTCCTGAAAAGAGCTCATTATGGACAGACATGAAAAATCACTCTCTGGAGCTTAAGATGAACTTAAGGTAAAAAGTTCCAATTCTTCTTGTGATTTTCATAAAACTGATTTTCAAAGTTTGCATAAGATTGTTTTTCAACCAATTGTTGATTCTATTAAGAAAAGCAAAAATGTTTTCAAATATGGTGGAAAATTTATTAGGAAGAAAGAATGTTCAAATGACAGTTATTCGGGCTTTTACTCTCATGACCAACACAATACTTGTATAGAATCTCATAATGCATATCATTCTATTATTTGCAATTATTGTGGTAAATCGGGTCACATTTTCACATATGCTATATTAGAAGAAATTTTAATGTGAGAAATAATTATGTCTGGATTCCAAAAAGACAAGTAATGTCTAATGCTAACAATAAAGGACCCAAGTATAAGTGGGTACTAAAATGTCCATCTAGTGCTTTATGTATGCAGATTGAATCTAAGAAGAACGGACATAAGGGTACGAAGATGATGAAAAAGAAGCCAAGAGTTTCTCATGTACCAAGAAAGAAGTTCATATCATCTATATCGAAAAGAAAAACTCTCGGAGCACCTATTGCTAGAACTACAAAGTATAATCACAAAGAGCGGCAATAGAGAAAAGGAGTATGTTCCACCTTAAGAATGGACTACCATAGAGTACTGTTCAACTATTTTGAGGAGAATAAGAAAAGGAGGATTTCTCAAGTATCAATTAAAAGACTCCTGGAATCTATATACTTTGAGAGAAGGTTGCCAACACCCAAAGAAGGATATTCAAAGTATTAACATCATAGAAAGATGTACTGGGTAAGCAAAAGTAATCCTCTAAGTATCTAAACCAAAGTTACATAATGATAAAACCTCCTATGCCATTGTCTATAATATTTATTGAGGTTTAATATTTTGGAACCTTAAGAATGAGCATTGCAAACAATTTTAAAATTATGTTTCTGCATCCCTTAAAAAGCCACTTAATAGATTTATTTATAAAGGAATTGCAATGTTCAACAGGTTAATTCTTTATGCATATATAATGATTTTAAAAGAAAATATTTCTTTTATGCATAAAGACATGTTTAATTCATTATGCTCAATTGCCTTAAATTGATCATATTCTTAGAGCATGTGAATTTTATCTTGTTTCCTGCAAGCTGACAAGAAATGGATCCAAGTAAGGTTGGATACCATAAAGAAAAAGAAATTTATATAGTTTTGTAGGATAAGAAAAAGCTTCTCAAGACTATTGCCACATGAAAACAAATTTATATCTTGATGATGCTGAGTTGTGGAGTTTGTATTTTGGTGCTGAGTATGCAAAAGGATGAAAATCAATTCCACCAAAACCAAGCAAGCTATCACAAGGACAAGAAGAATTATGGTGATATCTAATCCTTACTCTATGCTTATATGAATTATTTATTTTGGGGAATGAATATTTGTCCATTATTGCATTCCTTTAGCAATCAATCCTTGATGATCGTTAAATTGTTTACAAATCGCTAAATAAACGAAAAGTGAAATTGTGCATAGTTTTTTTCTATCGGTTTATGTTTTGAAGTGCACAATCCAAAAATGTGTTTTGGTTTCAGTTTATCCTATTTACAAAAGTGCATACACATAATTTGAAAATTATCTTCTCATCATTCAAATCAATTTCAAAATTGGAAGTTAATATTTTTGTATACTAAAAGTCAGAAATGCTTCAAATTTATCCACCAGAGTATTTCCTCATCATTGACATATTGATCATTGATCTTAAATGTGCTATCCCATGCTTGAAACCTTTAGTCTTTATTCTCTAACATGTTAGACCTTACGTTTAACAAGTTAACTATCTATATGGGTTTCAAGTATATTTCTTAGAAAAGAATTCAATATGTGAAAGTCTTATGCTTAATGCATAAATATTTGGTTGGTCATGTTATTCCAAACATTATGAATGTTCATTAATCTTAATGCATTAACCATTATAGTGGAATAACTTACTAGGATAATATTATAGTACTCTAGTCATTTGGACTAATGAGTATGTGCTTAATCATTCATAAATTATTATACTCTTTTTGTTGCTCAAATGCATTAACATTTGTCTTCATCCATTTTTGAGTAACTAGAGCCTTCTATTCAAATTCTTGTCTTGAATGTTCATATATTTCAAGACACAACTCTAAAAGGCAAGATTATCTCTTGATTAATAGTAAAGTCATTGTGCTTATATATATCTGTCAAATTAAACCTTTTTGGGTAATTCATTTTCAATATGACTTTTGCCCTTAGAAAATTCTCAAACATGTAAAAACTCCAATATCTAACATGTTATCTTACTTATTTTCTAAAAGAGAAGCTTTCTGGTATATGTACATTTAAACTATTGACTTCCACCATTTTCAATATGAACATTGATTATAAACATATTTCAAAGATGAGTTTTGCATATATTCAAAATTTCAATTTTATAATGCATTATTATGATTTGAAATTACACTTGAGATTTGAAACAATTTGCATATCTCATTATCATTCTTGGAAAATTTGATTTCATTCATAATTTATCATTTCATAATAGTTGGTCATTATAAATAGATTTTCTACTCTCTTTGATCTGACTTACATCGATTGCATGAAAATCTTATCAATGACATATTTTCTATATGTAATATCCCAAAAAGTGATTAAGGGCTAAGGACTTCAAAAGTGGATGTAATTATTGTTGAATAAACACTTTTAGAGAATGTGTGATTTTTCAAATTTTGGGCAGAAATATGCCAGAATTTCTGAAAAATCCGAAATTGTTGGAAATTAATCAATAATTAAATATCATATAATATATGATATTAAATACCCTCAACCTTCCTTCTCCAGCCATTTTCATGCTGTTCCAGACCTGAAACAAGAGAGAGAAGGTGAGAGAGTTTAGAGAGAGAAAGGGAAGAAATCTCACAAGGTAAGTCGATTTCTCCGATAATTTAGCTCCTAACGTGTATAACTCTGACTCTAAGCTACTCCTCTTTATTCTTTAAGGTTTTGAAACAAAGAATTTCATGGTTCAAAGAGGCTAGGGTTCAGCCAAATTTGGGAAAAGCTAGTGGGAGCTTGAGGTAACTTCCAAACTTTCGTATATTGCTTATTCTGGTTGCTGTGGGCAATTTAATCGGTGAAATTTTGCCGGATTGCCATTGGTTTTAAAGTTTGGAAATGATATGGCCTAGGGGTTATGCTGCCCAAATTGGGTCATAACTGTAGAAGGGCACCAATCTACTGTGGATTTGATTTGTCTGTCGATTTACCAATTGGAAGTCATTTTGGGTTTTGATTAGTTAACGGCGAATAATGTGATGCTTGATTGTGGGAACAGGAGGATAGTATATCCTGCTTCTCATAGGGTTGAAGTTGTAAATGGTAGTATGAATTTCCTTTCTACGACTAAAGCTAAAAAATATCTTGAAAAGGGTTTCCAGGTGTATATGGTATTCTTCTCTGTGCAAGGGGAGATTAGTGAAATTGTGAGTAGTATACCTGTGGTAAATGAATTCCCTGAGGTATTTCCAGATGATCTTAGCGGATTACCTCCAGAAAGGGAAGTTCAGTTTCCCATTGACATTGTGCTTGGAGCTGGTTCTATATCTAAGGCCCCATACCGTATGGCCCCAAACGAAATGGCAGAGTTAAAGAAACAAATAGAAGACTTGCTGGAGAAAGGGTTTATTAGACCCAGTGTGTTGCCTTGGGGAGCTCCGGTGTTGTTTGTGAAAAAGAAAGACGGGAGTCTTCGTCTATGTATCGATTATAGAGAACTAAATAAGATTACTATCAAGAACAAGTACCCTCTTCCCCGAATCAATGACCTTTTAGATCAACTATCCGGTTCATGTGTATTCTCAAAAATTGATCTAAGGTCAAGGTATCATCAGCTACGAGTGAAAGCAGAAGATGTTCCAAAGACTGCTTTTCGGACCAGGTATGGTCATTATGAGTTCTTGGTGATGCCATTTGGGTTAACCAATGCACCTGCGGTTTTCATGGATTACATGAATCGTATCTTTCGACAATATCTGGATCAATTTGTTGTGGTATTCATTGATGATATTCTGATATACTCTAAGAGTATAGAAGAGCATGAGTATCATTTGAGAATTTTATTGAATACATTGCGTGAGAAGTAGCTCTATGATAAATTGAGTAAATGTGAGTTTTGGCTATCGGAAGTAAAATTCCTAGGCCATGTTATCTCGCAAGAAGGGGTCTCTGTAGATCCTAGTAAAGTGGAAGCAGTACTGGACTAGAAAAGGCCAGAATCTGTGGTAGAGGTACGCAGTTTTCTGGGTCTTGCTGGTTACTACCGAAGATTCATTCAGAATTTATCACGTATTGCTTTGCCGATGACCAAGCTCACGAGGAAGGATCAGCCTTTTGTGTGGGATGAACATATTGAAAAATGCTTTGTGGAGTTGAAAGAGAGGTTGACTACGGCACCTGTGTTGATTATACCTGATCCTAGCTTGACCTACAATGTGTATAGTGATGCGAGTAAGTAGGGATTAGGGTGTGTCCTTATGCAGCAGGGACGTGAGGTGGCCTACGCCACTCGACAGCTCAAACCTCATGAGATGAATTATCCTACACATGATCTGGAGCTTGCGGCCATTGTATTTGCCTTGAAATTTTGGAGGCATTATCTGTATGGTGTGACGGTAGAACTGTACTGCGACCACAAGAGTCTCAAATATTTATATGATCAGAAAGAATTGAATATGAGACAGCGACGGTGGATGGAGTTGCTTAAGGACTACAACCTGGAAATCAAATATCATCTGGGTAAAGCAAAAGTAGTCGCAGATGCTCTTAGTCGAAAGACAGTGTTGGTGGCAGCAATGATGATTTAAGAGGGGAAGTTAATAGCTGATTTTTGTGATTTGAATTTGTCAAATCAGATCCTCTGTGCCAATTATACTATTTCCCAAGAGGAAAGTGACTTGAGAATTGAAATTGAAGAAGCTCAGAGGCAAGATGGCTGGATACAACATAATCTAGCTCCGATTAAACGGGGAGAAGCTAAGGGCTATGATCTATCACCTAGTGGATTGGATCGCTATCAAAAGAGAATCTGTGTTCCACTTAAGGTGGAGTTGAGACAGAAAATTTTGGATGAGGCGCACAAGAGCCGTTATACTCTTCATCCTGGTATGACCAAAATGTACCATAATCTGAGGTCTATGTATTGGTGGCCGGGTTTGAAGAGTGATGTAACGAAATACGTGGCACGGTGTCTTACTTGCCAGAAGGTAAAGATCGAGCACCAGAGACCGCCTGGGTTGCTTCAGAGTCCTGAGATTCCGGAATGGAAATGGGAAAGTGTAACCATGGATCTAGTTGTGGGATTACCCAAGATAAGGAATTTTGATGCGATCTGGGTAATTGTGGACTGATTAACGAAGTCAGCACACTTCATACCAATCAATGCTGGTTACTCTCTGGATAAACTAGCAGAGATTTATATATGATAAATTGTGAAACTCCATGGTGTACCAAAGAATATCATTTCTGACCGAGATCCCCGATTCACTTCAAGATTCTGGAGGGCGTTGTATGAGGCCCTGGGTACTCAATTGAGATTTAGCACGGCTTATCATCCTCAAATGGATGGACAGTCAGAAAGGACAATCCAGACGCTGGAAGACATGTTACGGGCCTGTGTTCTAGACTTCAAAGGGAATTAGGATCGCTTTCTTCCACTTGCTGAGTTTGCCTATAACAATAGCTATCATGCGAGCATTCAGATGGCTCCGTATAAAGCGTTGTACGGAAGGAGGTGCCAATCGCCTTTGTGTTAGAATGAGTTATCAGAAAGGAAGCTGTATGGACCGGATCTTGTTGATCAAACCTCAGCACAAATTCGGATTATTTGTAAGAGGCTTCTTGTAGAGCAGAGTCGACAGAAAAGCTACGCTGACAAGAGGAGACGACCTCTAGAGTTTAAAGTTGGTGATCATATATTTCTGAGAGTATCACTAGTCACTGGCATCGGGAGAGCTATCAAGTGAAAGAAGCTGAGCCCAAGGTACATAGGTCCTTTTGAAATCCTTGAGAGGATTGGGCCTGTTGTTATCGAGTAGCCCTACCCCCAAACTTGAGCAAACTCCACGATGTGTTTCACATTTCAAAACAGAAGAAGTACAAACCGGATCCATCTCACATTGTTGAATATGAAGAAGTTGAGTTACAAGACAACTTCACATATGTGATAGAGCCAGAACAGATCATTGATAGAGAAGAACGACGGCTCAGACACCGAAGCATTCTATTTGTGAAGGTGATCTGGAAGGGAATGACTCAGAGGGAAGCAACTTGGGAAGCGGAAACGGATATGCGAAGACGTTATCCAGAGTTTATGGCTCAAGTTGTGTGACAAATTTTGAGGACGAAATTTATTTTACGGAGGGAGAAATATAATATCCCAAAAAGTGATTAAGGGCTAAGGACTTCAAAAGTGGATTTAATTATTGTTGAATAAACACTTTTAGAGAATGTGTGATGGGAATTTGGATATTTTAATGATTCCAATGGATTCCTTGTGAAAATTCATGTGGGGAGAGTGTTTATCGTGAAATTGGAACCATTGGGAACAATTGTGTAAAAGTTGAAACTCTGTACAGGGCAGCCGATTTGTATGGACGTTGTAAATGGGCAAATGGTGTCCAACAATTCTGAAATTTTCCAGTCTTACAGTTCACATGTCAAGCTTCAAAATGGACATATAATTTGTATCATTTTGAATTTTGAGCTAAGAGTTATGGATTTTTGAAGTTTGCCCAGCGAAATTAATTATTTTCTGGGACAGCATGCAAAGATTGAAATTCTGGGAATTTTGTGATTCCATGAAGAAATATTCTATATTTTGCCTTAAAACTAGATTCAATATGGGTTCCATAGGCGTTGGAATCACTCCAATTCAAATTTTCTAGAATTAGTTATGAGTTTTCAAAGTTTGGGCAGAAATCTGCCAGAATTTCTGAAAAATCCGAAATTGTTGGAAATTAATCAATAATTAAATATCATATAATATATGATATTAAATACCCTCAACCTTCCTTCTCCAGCCATTTTCGTGCTGTTCCAGACCTGAAACAAGAGAGAGAAGGTGAGAGAGTTTAGAGAGAGAAAGGGAAGAAATCTCACAAGGTAAGCCGATTTCTCCGACGATTTAGCTCCTGACGTGTATAACTCCGACTCTAAGCTACTCCTCTTTATTCTTTAAGGTTTTGAAGCAAAGAATTTCATGGTTCAAAGAGGCTAGGGTTCAGCCAAATTTGGGAAAAGCTAGTGGGAGTTTGAGGTAAGTTCCAAACTTTCGTATATTGCTTATTCTGGCTGCTGTGGGCAATTTAATCGGTGAAATTTCGCCGGATTGCCATTGGTTTTAAAGTTTGGAAATGATATGGCCTAGGGGTTATGCTGCCCAAATTGGGTCTTAATGTTAGTTGTAACCTAATGTAATGGTTAATAAAGTGGTTAGGAGTAGAAAGGAATGCGTTTAAGGAGCCGAAATCGTAAAACCCCGATTTTCCCCGGAGAACTCATAAATTTTGGCCAGCTCTAGAAATGGTTCTTAGAGTTGGATTTTCAATGATTTGATGGTTCCATTGAGTTCAGGGGAAAAAATTATGTGGGGTTACAGTTGGTCACTTTTTCGGAAAATGCCGAAAAAAATAATTACGAAAACGCCCCTAAAACCCTTAAAGTGGGGCTGCCAAGGGTAAATTTGTAATTTAACATTGAATTTGATAATTCCGAGTACGGAAATGGATTCCTTGGGCGGAAATATGTTAGGATAGCCCAGATTAGAATTTCGGGAAAAGTGCAACCGGACCGGGTACGGCGGGCCCAGGCCGGGTCCCCGAGGGCATTTTTGCAAATTTTCATTATAGACTCATATAACCACAAGAAACACTATGGAAGTGTCTAAATGGTGTATTTGGAATTGTAGGATTCAATATTTGCCCTGTTTGTGATCCACCTGCGCTAGAGCACAATCGGAAAGAACAAGGTAGTGACTCCTCCCTTATACTTTGTGTGAAACATTGTATGTATGTTTGTCGTGCATTGAGAATACATTGTGACATTGTGATGCTTTGTGATCACTGCGAAAGCTGACGCCTAGTGAATACTTTGTGAATACATTGAGATCGCAGCGAAAGCTGACGCTTAGAGTTTACAGCCATGAGTGTTGTCGTTTGTGGTGTGAACCATGTTACATTGTGATGCTGCTAACATGACCTTATATGCTTTGTGTTTATGCACAGTATGAGTGATTTGTTACTACTGGGGTTCTCTTGAATCTCATTCTTTCCAATGACTAACATTTCAGACAGGGCTATTGGCACTAAAGAGAAGCGGGCAACCCGGAGCGATTAGAACCCCTTCGGGGTATATTTGATTGTAGGGTGTTGGTTATCTTCTTTTGAACTTGGGATTACTGTATATTTTGGAGATGTAAATATTACTGTTGATTTTGGTTATGTAATCCCCTAGTGGAGACTTTTAAACCCTCAGATTATATATGTATAGAACCCGGGAGTTGCTGGGGATTTGGTTATACACTCTGATGTGGGTGAATGTAAACTAACTGCACAGGTAATTATATTCGAATTTTGAAATTGAGACCAGGATAGAGAAGAGTTTTTGAAAGTTTTTGGTGAAAACCCTACTATAGTGTAGGAACTTGAAATGAGTTTAAAATTATATATATACATTTAAAATTACATTTTTTAATTTTAGTTATATATATAGTCAATATGACACAGGTTAATTTGGGGTGAATTAAAAAATTCCATAGGCATTTTAGTCCATGAACAAGGCTATTTTTAGCCTCCCCTTAAAATCCCCCTAATTTGGAGGGAGAGGTTTTGAGGGGGGTAGGGGAAAGTTTCAAAAAATTTCCCGTCCCCTCCTAAATTTCTAATCTTGGCAATCAAGGGGATGGGAGCAAAATCCCTCCCCTCCCTCCCATTCCCCTATTCTCTCCTCAAACCAAACAGAGCCTTAAGGATCAATGCTATAGCTATAGCGTTCTAAGCCATTAGAATCTGATTTTTAAGGGCTTTTCTTTACATTATTCAGTGTGACAACATACACACATCCACCAACATCCCCATTCGGTTCCAACAAAGCTATTCTTCCGTTTCCATCGCCGATCATGATCACCTTCACTCTTCTTCACCTCTATATCCTTTCATTACTCATCTCTCCCTCGATTTCCATCTGAATCTTCCTCTACTGTCATCTGCACATCCAATTTGCAATTTCACCCTATCTTTGATCGTATGTCACTGTTTGATAGCCAAAGGAGAGCCTAAGGCTCGGTATAGCTGTTCTTTAGTCATGAGCATATGATTCTTGTTAGTGTAAGTGTTTTACCCAAGAGGGGGGTGAATTGGGTGATACTAGAAAATTTGTTGCGTATATAAAAATTGATTGGAAATTTAAAGCAGTTAAGAGTTAGGAGAAATATCATCAAAGTGTACACCGGGAGTTATATTGGTTTGGACACAACCACTTTGACCTACATCCAGTCCTCAGAGCTTCTTTGAGAGTTTCATTATATCTTCCAAGATTTAGAGGGTTCTTGGCACCTCAGTACACAACAATTCCCTTCACTGGACACTCACTCTCCCTTACATGTTGTAATCAAATCCCCAACTCAAGGTTCCATAACCTTAACTTGTCTCAATAACAAATATTGAGTTTGTAATGAAAATCTCTCTCACAGAGTAAATATATAATCACTGAAGTATAAAGAGTGAATATAAGAAACAGAGCACTAAGAATATATTGATCGATGTGAGTTTGCTTGTTCTTAGTTGTTGTGTTCTGTTCTTCGTTGAATGCTCCATATATATACACGAATTTTAATATCTATTGGAAGCATTTCAAACATGTCTATTAGAGTCACACAGCTTTGTTTGACCATTCTTCAAATTTGAAAACTAGCCATTTACAGTATGTAAGCGTTTCAGACGTTGTAGATAATATGTTTGGCTTCTCTCTCAATGCATGATCTCTTCATTATTTCTCTGCAAATATACTTAGAAAAATACTACAATGAAAGTTTAATCATATAGATATCAAATCAATAAACATTGGATTAAAATCATGCTTTTTGTACTGCATTACTTGAATGGCTAATTGAGTAATCATGATCCATTACTCGAATAGGCTCTCGAGTAATCTCATTAAAAATAAGCAAGAGAGCAAGTCAACGTTGTCTGACCAGATTACTCGGGTAAACCATCGAGTAATTCATTTTATAAAACTTGGCACACTTTCTTACTCGAGCGATCCCTCCAGTAAGTGTTTCTTTTCTTCTTTGATTACTCGAGTGATCCCTCGAGTAATGTTTCAAATAACTTTACAGATTACTCAAGTAATCCCTTGAGTAATGTCATCCAAATCTTGGCAGAGAGTACTTGCTTCTTTGCTTACCTGATTACTCAAGTAATCCCTCGAGTAATTCAATCTTTTCATTTTAACTTACTTAAGTGATCCCTCGAGTAAAGTAGCTTTTTCATATCTGGTTACTCAAGTAATCCCTCGAGTAATGTCTGTCATTTCTTGGCCGAGAGCTGCTGGATGATTTCTTCTCTAATTACTTGAGTGATCCCTCGAGTAATATTTCAAATAACTTTTTAGATTACTCGAGTGATCCCTTGAGTAATACCATGCAATTTTTAATAGAGAGCTATTGGAACAATTTCTCATACATTACTCGAGTGATCCCTCGAGTAATGAAGATCATTACCCAAGGGATTACTCAAGTAATGCCTTCAAAAATCTCACAGTGTTCCTTTCTCCTATACTCTGTCTTTTACTTCATCCTCATTAGTTGAGTACCTACTCGAGTAATGCTTTTGCTTGCCACCAAGAACTTAGTTGTTTTGTTCAAATCTTTTTTTTTAAACTTTTGTAATATTAATCCAATCTTTGTTATCATCAAAACATATGGGATCTAACATTCTCCCCCTTTCTGATAATGATAAAACTTGGTGATTTTGAACAAAGTTATTGAAAACTTTTCATATGCAACCGTTTGTTCAATTGAACTTAAAAACTCTTTTGAAATAACTTCGTGAAGATCTTTTTGAATTCAAATCTAATGATCTTGAGAAATTTAGTTTTTGAAACCTTTTTGAATCCAATCAAAAGCTCATAATTTTGAAGGTATGTTCTAAATTTTTATTTGTTCACCTTGCATACACAATTAAAACTTTATTAGTCCACAATGTAATATAACTTCAATTGAAATTGCAGAAAGAGTTCATTACATAATCAAAAACTAATGAAGTTCCCTTAAACCTTATACACCCATATCCATATGCATTCTTTTACAGAATCACATCACATCATTTTTCATAATATCACACAAGTTCTTCTCCTCCTTTTTTGTCTTCATCATAAAGGTAGGATCAATCAAGAGAAGGAGTAGGACTATATGGCTTAACTATAGAGATAGGAGTGACAGGTGTAATACCCCGAATTTTAGGACTTGAGGCTAGAGAATAAGCCTAAGATAAGTGGACTGCTAAGCCCTGGTTTAGCAGGGTCCTAAATTGTGATTAAGAGATAATGACTCCAAAAGTGGAAGTGGTTAGTGATAAATGAACCGTTTTGGAGAATCCAATGTGATTTGAGTTTCGAATGTGATTCGTATGCGTTGTGAGCAACGCCGAAACCCTGTATTTAAGTTCAATTATGGATTAACATCCAAATTGACTTAGAATAGAGGGAAGGCGCATATTGTGGCTAAATGAAAAGATGTGAAGTGTTGGTGGCGATTCAATGAGAATTACCGTAATCAGGGGCAAAATGGTAAAGTTACGTACCAGTTGATCGGTTACCGAGGAGGGAACTCTTTGGCAACTTCAAGATCAATGGTTGAGATTGATTTGTGTAGAGATTAAGTGGGTGGAATCCCATGTGTGTGGGTTCATGTGAACTCATAGAGATGGAATAAGGGTGTGACAAGTGTCACAATTTGAGCCCTTGGATTTGGTCAAAGATTTCAACTCATTTTCCCTCTTTCCTCTCTTTATTTGGACGTGGTGGCATCCCTAAAAATCTGCTCCCTTCTTCATCATCTCATCTCTCTCTCTTCTTTCTCCATGGCTTCCCAAAGCAAAAAGAAGAAAGAGAAAAGAAAAAGGTGATATTTGCCTTGTTTCTTGTCCTCTATTGCTAAAACACCTTTCTATAATGTTGTTTATAGTGATGAGAGCTTCATCTCTATGGTTTTAGATTCTTGATTGGTGGTGTTTGATAGCTTGAGGAAATTTGGGCAGATGAAGAATCAACAAATTGATTTGGGAAAGAGGAAGAGGTGAGTGTTTGAAGCATTTTGACCTAAGTTTTGTGATCATTGGTTAAGCTTTGTAAATTTCGAATTTTACCCTGATTTTCTTGTGATTTTGGATTGGATGAATTGGGTTGAGTTTTATGTTGAAAATGGTGTTTTGTTGTGTAATTTGGTCATTGGAATTGATTTGGGAAATGTGATTTGTGTAACATGTTGCAATTATTGTTAAAACATGTCAAAGTAATGTGAATTTGGTTGATTTGGCATTTCCAATGGATTCCTTGTGAAATTTTGTGTGAGAATGATGTTTGATGTGAAAATGGGATCATTGGAAGCTAAAGTGCAAAAACTGAAATGTTGCTCATTGAAACTCTATTCTGGGCAGTCAGTTTGTGTGAGCGTTTTGAATGGGCAAATGATGTTAGAAAATTCTGAAACGTTCCAGTCTTGAAGTTCTCATCCCAAGCTTCAAAATGGACATATAAACTGTGTCATTTCATTTTGTGAACTGGGATTTATGTTTGCCTAAAGTTTGAGGTCGAAACTGCATTCTGTTTTGGAGCAATGTTGGATTTTGTGTAAATCTGGATTTGTGTGGTGACTTCTGGTAATGAGCCATATTTTTCCTATGAAGAGCACTTAAAAATATTTCATTTGGCTTTGGGATCACCTCATTTCTATTTTTGTGGAATTAGTTATGAATTTCCTAAGTTGCCTTGGCTGCAGCAGAAAATCTTGGCTGCAGCGCAAAAGTTTCTGTGCACGTCTTGGCCGCAGCCAGAAATTCTAGGCTGTAGCCAAAAACATTCTGTGCACGTTTTGGCCGCAGCCAGAAATTCTTGGCTGCAGCCAAAAACCTTCTGTGCGCGTTCTGGCTGCAGCCAACCCCCATTTTCAGCATTTTGAGATTTTGAAAGGTGATTTCCAACCTAGTACGTCCCAATCCTTTAGGCTTTCGTTGAGCTTATTTTAGCCACATAAAGGGTGTGAATGGTAACCAACCTTAAGTAATATGGAAGTAAGGATTTGGAATTTGAGATTGACCCTATATCCTTGATTTGGTTTATAGGGTTCAGTATACGGTTGGATCGCGAGTAAGCGGAGCTGGAGCATACGTGGAAACAAAAGTGTAGGGAACATATCTCTTCTGCTTGTATTTGATATATGTGTTAGTGTGTTGGTGCATGTCTTAGCTTTTCATAATTATGTGTAATTTGAAGCTATGTTTCAATTTATGCTATGGCCATAGGTATATTGTTCGAAGTATTGAGCTTGTAATTTGTCATTGTGTTATCATGAGTTGTGTGATGCAAGCATGTCATGCATTAAACAGTTATGTACATGCATATTGATATTGTTATCCTACTGAGATTCTCTCGAATTTCACCCTCCCCTACTAACCTTTCAGACAGGGTAGTAGATCAAGGATATAGCGAGCAGCTAAGGGCGATGAAGACTCCTTCGTGATTGAAGTTGGTAGTTGGTTATCTTAGTTGGGATGTATATTTGGATAATTGTATTTGGTTATTTGGATGAATATATGCGGATGAGGATTTGATTATTTGTATTGAGATTTGTCGTGTAATTCCCTATTTGTGAAGTTGATGGGCTTGTAGGGGCGAATATGCCCTATAAGGCTTTGAGTTAATGTATGGAACCCGGGATTGCAGGAATTATTTTGTGTACTCTGATTTGTTATGAATGTGATATTCCGCGTAGTAATTGTATTCGAAAAGTGATTATGAGACCAAGTTTATAAATGATTTCGAAAGGTAATTGTGAAAACCCCGTCATGTGATGGGTTAGTAAATGTTATTTGTTTATTATTGGTCTCTATTTCACTTGAATTGAGTATTTCGGATATAATTACGGCAATGGGGTTACATTTTGGTATCAGAGCTGCAGTTCCTGGCAAGTAAAGGATTTGCTAGGATAATGGTAGTAGTTTCTCTCTTAAGTCATAGAGAATGGCTTTGTTTGTTGTGGTATACACATTATGGTCCTTGTTGTTTATGGATATATGAGTTTAAGGGATGCGTGTATACATTATCTGTGATGTGGATATTTGAATCAGTGTGGTTTACCTGAGAATCTGAGGTGTAAACTCAGAGGTGGAAGAAAATGATTTCCCAGGAATGTGATATTGAGCTTCTAGGTGTTATGTCTAACCTAGATGTTGGGTAGGTAACCCAAGGTGGTATGATGTTACATGTAGTGATGTCATACTGAGCTTGTATGTATAAAGGCCATAAGACCTAGGGGACCATGGTGCCTTAGGCTGGCAAAGACATTTGGATCTGTGTTGGGGTTGATAATGCTCCATGGAATTGAGGGAAGTGATTTCCCAGTTCAACTGAGGTTGAGGTTCACGAGATGAACTGTTATCTAAGGATCAGACTCAATAGCTGGGCTGATTCTTAGGAGTTTGACTTGACCTGAATGGTCTGTGGTACCAGAGTATGGTACTAGATTAAATTGAAATGTGTTTCAGGCATTCCAAGGTTGCTAGTTGATAATCTAGCACAGATTGAGAGTATGGTCAGGTATAGTGGGAGATTCCTATGGGACTCCTGTTAAATCAACTTGACATTGTTAAAGCATAAATGAGGAGATAGACCTCAGAGTGTGCAGCGAAAGCGTGAGAATGTGATATGTCTGAGCATTGTGTTGAGTAGAAGCTCGAGGTTACCGTGAGAATTATGTATTAATCATGGCTTCAGGAGGTAAAACTTCGAAGTCCAGATTATCTTGTGAAAAGGGATCTTGAAGGATCCTAGTTTGGTGAAAAGAATTTGTAGTGGGTGGAATTTTTAAAATGCCTGGTTCCAGCTTGTTGCAATTGTGCATTGTGAGTCTCTCACCTGCGGCCGCATAGGGTGATTCCTATGGCGGAGGACCATTCCGTTAGGGCGGTAGTTTACGGGGGATTGACTATTTGTGAGCCGTGAGGCTATGTGTATACGCCACCACGCCAATAGTCCTCGAGTACCTAACAACGGTTCGGGTGTGTAGTGTGCATCCCTGGCGGAGAAAGAGGATGAGGGTGGGGTGTAGCTATATGTACTTCCATGCCAATAGTCCCTGAGTAGCTAACAACAGTTCGGGTAAAGACAGTGTGTCTTCCCGACGGAGAAAGAGGATGAGGATGGAATGTGACCACGCCAACAGTCCCTGAGTAGCTAACAATGGTTCGGGTTAGACTGTGTGTCTTCCCGGCAGAGAAAGGGGATGAGGGTGGAGTGTGATGTGGAAGCCGAAAGGCTATGTGTGAGCACCGCTACGCCAATAGTCCCTGAGTAGCTAACAACAGTTCGGGTAAAGACTGTGTGTCTTCCCGACGGAGAAAGGGGATGAGGGTAGGGTGTGATTGTGGATCTA
This sequence comes from Inga laurina, assembly GCA_963855925.1. Lineage (NCBI taxonomy): Eukaryota > Viridiplantae > Streptophyta > Magnoliopsida > Fabales > Fabaceae > Inga > Inga laurina. The sequence continues at coordinate 11,024,168 of OY979701.1, read as the reverse complement.
CTATTGTAAGCCTGAATGGCTATGTGTGTGCACTGCCACGTCAATAGTCCCTGAGTAGCTAACAACAGTTCGGGTAAAGACTGTGTGTCTTCCCGGCGGAGAAAGGGGATGAGAGTGGAGTATGATTGTGAATCTGTAACAATTGTGGATAAGCTGGGACTGAGGTATAGTTCGCTAGTAGAGCAGAGCTAATTCAGCTGATGGCTAATTCGACTACATGATCGAGGGTTCTCTATTCTGAGGGCACTACCCCGGCATGGCCAGCCTGGCTAGCCACCACGCTGGTTGCACCGGTGTTGACCCCAGGCCGAAAGGCGGTGCGAAAAATTCAAATCTGCGATATGTGTTGTTGTGAATGTGAACTTTGATGTGAATGCCGGAAGGGCAATGTGTATTTGTGACACAGCGCGAAGCTGTTGTAATTGTGCAAGTGGCGAAAGCTACGTATCATTGTGTATACAGCCGTGGGTGCTGTCGTCTTGTGAAAATCGTCACGCATTAATGTGAATCTGTCGTAGACATTGTGTAATACCTAAAAGTCCCAGATGGATGAGGGTAACACCGTGAAACTTGATACGGCAATGTGATATTGTGTTGATACCCAAAAGTCCCGGTTACCACTAGCAGAGTCACTGGTGGGTGTACGGGTGAGGGCGACACCATGAAAGTGGATACAGAAGTAATATTGTGATTGTTGTAGACGCCCAAAAGTCCCGGTTACCACTAGCAGAGTTACTGGTGGGTGTACGAGTGAGGGTTAAGCTGTGAAAGTGGACATAGCAGAAGCTGAATGTTTGTATATACAGCTGAGGCTGTCGTTTGATGTATTGAGGTTGTGGTGTTTTGGGGTTACTCCCGGAAGGGGTAACTAGATTGAGTTGAGCAGAGTGGTGGCTTAAGCTGCCCAACTGCCAAAATCTTGTGATATGGCTCATGATTTAGAGCCTCCGGATATTGAGATGTACTAGCCACTCATGAATTGGTGGGCTTGCGACGATAGTGGTTATGTTATGATGGTTTTGTGGCAATTGTATGTGGAAGCGATTGAATTTGTTGGCAAATATATGGGGATTGTGTTTGTATGGCAATTGTGTAATAGGCCGATTGCAGTTTGTGGCAACTAGGTTGCATTTATTGTGTAAGATTCTTTCAAGAATCTAAATTATGATGCACCAATTGTGGGGGTGGTCTAAAAGGGACCGTCCTAATCTTAAATGATTGTGAAACGGAAGCTGTCGTAAAGAAGCATCTGTAGTTGTGGATTAAGTGGTTCGTTAAATTTTGAGGACGAAATTTATTGAACGGGGGGAGAAATGTAATACCCCGAATTTTAGGACTTGAGGCTAGAGAATAAGCCTAAGATAAGTGGACTGCTAAGCCCTGGTTTAGCAGGGTCCTAAATTGTGATTAAGAGATAATGACTCCAAAAGTGGAAGTGGTTAGTGATAAATGAACCGTTTTGGAGAATCCAATGAGATTTGAGTTTCGAATGTGGTTCGTATGCGTTGTAAGCAACACTGAAACCCTGTATTTAAGTTCAATTATAGATTAACATCCAAATTGACTTAGAATAGAGGGAAGTCGCATATTGTGGCTAAATGAAAAGATGTGAAGTGTTGGTGGCGATTCAATGAGAATTACCGTAATCAGGGCAAAATGGTAAAGTTACGTACCAGTTGATCGGTTACCGAGGAGGGAACTCATTGGTAACTTCAAGATCAATGGTTGAGATTGATTTGTGTAGAGATTAAGTGGGTGGAATCCCATGTGTGTGGGTTCATGTGAACTCATAGAGATGGAATAAGGGTGTGACAAGTGTCACAATTTGAGCCCTTGGATTTGGTCAAAGATTTCAACTCATTTTCCCTCTTTCCTCTCTTTATTTGGACGTGGTGGCATCCCTAAAAATCTGCTCCCTTCTTCATCATCTCATCTCTCTCTCTTCTTTCTCCATGGCGTCCCAAAGCAAGGAAGAAAGAGAAAAGAAAAAGGTGATATTTGCCTTGTTTCTTGTCCTCTATTGCTAAAACACCTTTCTATAATGTTGTTCATAGTGATGAGAGCTTCATCTCTATGGTTTTAGATTCTTGATTGGTGGTGTTTGATAGCTTGAGGAAATTTCGGAAGATGAAGAATCAACAAATTGATTTGGGAAAGAGGAAGAAGTGAGTGTTTGAAGCATTTTGACCTAAGTTTTGTGATCATTGGTTAAGCTTTGTAAATTTCGAATTTTGCCCTGATTTTCTTGTGATTTTGGATTGGATGAATTGGGTTGAGTTTTATGTTGAAAATGGTGTTTTGTTGTGTAATTTGGTCATTGGAATTGATTTGGGAACTTGGGATGGAAAGTTGTGCAATGTTGTGTTGAAATGTGATTTGTGTGACATGTTGCAATTATTGTTAAAACATGTCAAAGTAATGTGAATTTAGTTGATTTGGCGTTTCCAATGGATTCCTTGTGAAATTTTGTGTGAGAATGATGTTTGATGTGAAAATGGGATCATTGGAAGCTAAAGTGCAAAAACTGAAATGTTGCTCATTGAAACTCTATTCTGGGCAGTCAGTTTGTGTGAGCGTTTTGAATGGGCAAATGATGTTAGAAAATTCTGAAACGTTCCAGTCTTGAAGTTCTCATCCCAAGCTTCAAAATGGACATATAAACTGTGTCATTTCATTTTGTGAACTGGGATTTATGTTTGCCTAAAATTTGAGGTCGAAACTGGATTCTGTTTTGGAGCAATGTTGGATTTTGTGTAAATATGGATTTGTGTGGTGACTTCTGGTAATGAGCCATACTTTTCCTATGAAGAGGACTTAAAAATATTTCATTTGGCTTTGGGATCACCTCATTTCAATTTTTTTGGAATTAGTTATGAATTTCCTAAGTTGCCTTGGCTGCAGCAGAAAATCTTGGCTGCAGCGCAAAAGTTTCTGTGCACGTCTTGGCCGCAGCCAGAAATTCTAGGCTGCAGCCAGAAACCTTCTGTGCATGTTTTGGCCGCAGCCAGAAATTCTTGGCTGTAGCCAAAAACCTTCTGTGCGTGTTCTGGCTGCAGCCAGAGGATTCTTGGCGGCAGCCAACCCCCATTTTCAGCATTTTGAGATTTTGATAGGTGATTTCCAACCTAGTACATCCCAATCCTTTAGGCTTTCGTTGAGCTTATTTTAGCCACCTAAAGGGTGTGAATGGTAACCAACCTTAAGTAATATGGAAGTAAGGATTTGGAATTTGAGATTGACCCTATATCCTTCATTTGGTTTATAAAGTTCAGTATACAGTTGGATCGCGAGTAAGCGGAGCTGGAGCATACGTGGAAAGAAAAGTGTAGGGAACATATCTCTTCTGCTTGTATTTGATATATGTGTTAGTGTGTTGGTGCATGTCTTAGCTTTTCATAATTATGTGTAATTTGAAGCTATGTTTCAATTTATGCTATGGCCATAGGTATATTGTTCGAAGCATTGAGCTTGCAAATTGTCATTGTGTTATCATGAGTTGTGTGATGCAAGCATGTCATGCATTAAACATTTATCGTACATGCATATTGATATTGTTATCCTATTGAGATTCTCTTGAATCTCACCCTCCCCTACTAACCTTTCAGACAGGGTAGTAGATCAAGGACATAGCGAGCAGCTAAGGGCGATGAAGACTCCTTCGAGATTGAAGTTGGTATTTGGTTATCTTAGTTGGGATGTATATTTGGATAATTGTATTTGGTTCTTTGGATGAATATATGCGGATGAGGATTTGATTATTTGTATTGAGATTTGTCGTGTAATTCCCTATTTGTGAAGTTGATGGGCTTGTAGGGGTGAATATGCCCTATAAGGCTTTGAGTTAATGTATGGAACCTGGGATTGCAGGAATTATTTTGTGTACTCTGATTTGTTATGAATGTGATATTCCGCGTAGTAATTGTATTCGAAAAGTGATTATGAGACCAAGTTTATAAATGATTTCGAAAGGTAATTGTGAAAACCCCGTCATGTGATGGGTTAGTAAATGTTGTTTGTTTATTATTGGTCTCTATTTCACTTTAATTGAGTATTTCGGATATAATTACGGCAAGGGGGTTACAACAGGAAGAGGTTTGAAGCTAGAGCCATATGAGTCATCTGAACATGAAGAATCTGAAGAAGAGCTAGAAGGTTCAGGGTCAAGAAGTACCAGAGGAAGAACCATAATAAGATCCTTTGGAGGACTTTATGGGACTAGGACTTGAGAAGAAATCTCCACTTACACTATTCTTTTAGGTGATTGATGATCACTAAAGGAGACAACTACCTCCTCAGTGCCTGTTGGGGATGTAATGGGTGTTGGTATAGTTTGAGTTGGCTGATAGGATCATCGACTGTGATGTCAATGTGCTCAAAGATAGATGATAGGTTAGGTATAGAGAAAAAAAGGTTGCTTGGAATAGAGATAGATATAGTAGGAAGAGGGATGGAGGAGGGTCCAGGCTCAGAAGAACCAAGCTCAGAAGTTGGTATTGGCTCAGGAATAAAAGAAGGCACAAAAGGACCATGAGTAGAAGGGCCAGATGCAATAGCATCAAGTCTAGCATAAAGTGATCTCAGAAGCTCTCCCTGAGCCCGTTGTTCTACCAATATCTCTTCATGCCTCTTATCCATTTTCTCCACAATCTCTTCTATCTTCACATTCATGTTTGGTATCAACTCAATATTTGTATTTGCAATATCAATATGGAAACCCTTCAGGGTATTCTCCAAAAATGTCTGCAATATGGCAATAAAAAATAAAGGAAGAGATGTGGATGCTAGAGCAGAAGACTGTGTCTCATCTAAACGGCTTGTTGTAGTTTTAGTCTTCTTCTTTTTGGGACTTGACTCAAGTGGGTTCTTTAGGGGTAGTGCAATATATAACTTCCTAATTTGGTTTCTTCCCACTGGCACTAGCCTCTCAATTGGTTCATTCTTCTCCAAATACCGAATCTTGTTCTTTTTGAGAAATAAGGATATAAGCTGAGGATAAGGCATTGAAGTGGTAGCTTTTCCTTCAAATTTTTATCTCTTAATTTCAACAAAAAATGAACTCACCCAATCCTTTTTCTCTTTAAGAATAAATTAGGCAAATTTTCTATAATCCCTCTCTATAAAATGAGTGTAATTATTTTCTTTGTTTACTATGACTCTAGAATAGATATACCATAGGACTCTGTGAAGATCACACATATCACTTAGATTGAAACCAAGGGGTCTTATTATCTCACCAGATCTTAGAATAGTGAACAGCTTGTTTGAATCAAAATTAGGATAGTTATCTTTAGGTGGGCCTCTATTCCTAACCAGGTGTTGGTTTTGGAGGGTGAGATTAGGATTTCTTGCCCTCTAACCTTAGAGACCATTTCTTCTTCCAGGGAATTTCTAAGAGGATAATTGACAGGTTCTAAATTACAGTAGAAATGCCTCACTCTCTTGGTGCAAAATGGAAGTTTAACTAAAAGCTAAGGCATATAGGACTCAAGATAAGGATTGAGGTTGAATTTCAATACCTCTTAAAGAACACTGAGGTCAATGAAGTGCATCTTGCACACTTTTTTCCTTAAAAAATGATCTTTGAATTTTTTAGACTCCTCAATCTTCTTCACATTGAATCCCTTTGGAGGGAATGTAATTTCTTCTTTTTTTGGTTCCTTTGAAGATTACCTTTGCTTCTCTCTTCTAGATTTGTGAGCCTCATCTAGTATACTTGCCATGGCTTGAGCAAGTTTTTTGTCAAACTTGGCCTTTTTGGATGGTTTTTCAGAGAAGGAAGGAGCGTCAGACGAATCAGAAGGAGGTGGAGATGGTGCCTTAGTCTCTTTGCTTCAACCAAGAGGAATAGCCTTCTTAGATTGAGCTCTTGTGTCAACGGGTTCCTTGATCATGACCCCCTTGACCTTAGGCTTAGCTTGCGGCTTTAATTTCGCTTTTGATCTGGGAGTGAGTTTTTGTCTTTTGGCTGAAGGAGATGGAGTAGATTCAAGTGATTTATGAGGAGTAGAAGATTTAGAAGGAGTATAGAGAAAGGTGGTTTTGGTTCTAACCATTTTGATTGAGAAAATAAGATTTTTTGAAAATTTTCTCACGGAAGTCGAAGGTTTAGGGCAGGGGATTTTTAGTGATTTGAAGAGGTTTTTTACAAGAAATTTTGATGGGTTTTGTCAAAAATGGAGTAAAGAAGTATTTGTGAAAAATTGTTTTGAAAGGTTACTCAGAGAATTACTTGAAGTGATTTGGTGAAAATGACATGACGCACAGTGATATACCCCTGATGCCCAATATTACTCGAGGGCTCCCTCAAGTAATGCTTTTTGAAAACTTAAATCAAAGCAATTTAAATGCATACCTCTCATAAGTAATATTGTAATTACTTATGTATATTCCCTCGATCATTTAATGGCATTTTAAGACAGATTTAAATGGAAATTGGATTGATTTTTTTTCTTTACTCATGATTACTCGAGGCCTTACTCAAGTAATTTTGATAGTTTACTCAAGGGCTCCCTCGAGTAATCTGTCCCTTTATTTCTTGACTGCTCATTTTCAACCGTTATGTTGTTCCCTTTTGAATTGATGCTTCACTATGATATTTTCCAGGTCATTACTCGAGTGGTTACTTGAGTAATCCTTATAATTACTTTAAGGTATATTGGGGTAATGAAGTTTACTTGAAGTTGTCCCTCCAACAATATTGTCCTCTGTTAACCTCTTCTTTTCATGCCTTATAACAGATTATCAAATTCCTACAAAACAAATTACTAGAAACTCTTATGCTTAAGTTAGTAATCATCAAAACATCAATAAATAACATCATCTAACATTTTGTAAACACTAAATAACTTACAATTTATTGGGATTTATCATTCCTAATTCTCTTCTAATATATAAGAATTGATCTTTTACTAGGGGTTTTGTGAAGATATAAGTTAGTTTAAGATGAGTTGGAGTGAATATCACTTTGACATCTTTCTTTTGAACGTGATCCCTGATAAAATGATGCCTAACATCAATATGCTTGGTTCTGGAGTGTTGAACTGGATTCTTTCCCAAGCTTGTTATGCTAATGTTGTCACAGTATATAGGTATCTCCTTCAAATAAATACCAAGATCTTATAGTTGTTGCTTTAGCCATAACAATTGTGCACAAACAACTTGATGCTATATACTCAGCTTCCGTTGATGAAAGATATATTTTATTTTGTTTCTTGCTAAACCATGACACAAGTTAACCTTTAAGAAAATGGCTTTGTCTACTGGTACTCTTTCTATCTATCTTGTATCCTCCATGATTAGAGTCTGAGTATACAACTAGATATTCACTTCTTCCTTTAGGATACCAGAGTCCTAATTCCGCTGTGTCAGCAAGATATTGAAAGATACGTTTGATGGTTGCAGCATGTAACTCCTTTCGTGCTGATTAATATCTTACACACATACCAATATTGAATTGGATGTCAAGTCTGCTTGCAGTGAGATAGAGTAATGATCTAATCATTCCTCTATATCTTGTGATGTTGTAATCTTTTCCCTTGACATCAGCATCAAGCAACGTAGTTGAGCTCATAGGCATGTACATTCCATTTGCTTCATCCATTCCATACTTCAATTTAATAACTATTTCAAATACTTCATTTGAGATATGAAAATTCCATTCTTTCTTTGTTTGATTTGCAAACTGAGAAAGAAATTCAATTCTCCCATCATTGACATCTCAAACTCCCCCTGTATTATCTCAAAAAATACCTTACACAAGGTTTCATTAGTAGCACCCAAAACTATATCATCAATATATATTTATACAATTAAATTATCATCTCATTTTCATTTTGTAAAAAGTGTTGTATCAACTTATCCTCATACAAAACCTTGATCAATGAGAAATTTACTGAGTCTTTTATACCATGCTCTATGGGCTTGTTTTAAACCGTATAAAGCTTTTTAGTTTGGAAATATGGTCAAGTTTGGTTATATCTTCAAAACCTGAAGGTTGATCTACATATACTTCTTCCATGATGTAACCATTTAGAAATGCACTTTTTACATCTATTTGATAGAGTTTGAATCATTTGATGCATGCAATGACTAAGAGTACTCGTATAGCTTCCAATCTAGCCACTAAAGCATACGTTTCCTCATAATCAATTCCTTTTTCCTGATTATAGCCTTTGGCCACCAATATTGCCTTGTTTTTGACAATGATTGCTGATTCTTCAAGTTTGTTCTTGAATACCAATTTAGTACCAATGGTCGGATGATCCTTAGGTCGAGGAACCAAATCCCAAACTTGATTTCCTTCAAATTGGTTTACTTCTTCTTACATTGCTATTACCCAATCATTATTTGATAGAGCTTCATTAATGTTAGAAAGTTCAATCTCAAAAATAAAAGCAGAAAAACTAACTTCATTGAAAATTCTATTTCTAGTTTTGACTCCTTCATTCACATCTCCTATGGCTTACTCCAGGGGATGACTTTTATTGTATTTCCAGGCTCTAGGTTGTCTTGGTGACTGATCTTCTTCCTTGGTTGATCAACTTTTGGGATGAAAGATTTAGGATTAGGTGGACCATTCTCTTGATTTAAAACAACTTCCTGCTCATCATCAATAGTTTTGTCAGAGGATTTAAATTCATCGAATACAACATGAATTGATTCTTCAACAACACATGTTTGTTTATTAAAAACTCTGTTTGCTTTGCTCCTGTTAGAATAGCCTAGGAATATTCTTTCATCAGTCTTAGAATTAAATTTTCCTAGGTTTTCTTTACCATTATTATGAATGAAATACTTACAGCCAAAGATATGTAGATGAGCAAGGTTTGGCTTCCTTTCTTTTGTATATTTCGTACGGTGTTTTACAAAGTTTTGTTCTGATGTAGACTCTGTTTGAAATATAGCATGTTGTACTCATTGCATCAACCTAGAAAACTCGGGACACATTTTTTTCATTCAACATTGCTCTAACCATTTCAGTGAGTACTTTGTTCTTCCATCACATGACTCCATTTTGTTGAGGTGTCCTTTAAGCAGAGAAATTGTGATCAATGCCATTAGCATCACAATAGTCTCTAAAGGCTTGATTTTCAAATTCTCTACCATAATTTGTCTTAATACCTGCAATGCTCATACCTTTCTCATTTTTCACTTTTATGGTAAAAATAATAAATTCACTAAAAGTTTCATCCTTTGATGACAGAAAAATAGTCCATGTAAATCTAGAAAAATCATTAACAATGACCAATGAATATAAGTTGCCACCAAGACTTTTAACTCTTACTGGTCCAACTAAATCCATATGCAACAACTGAAGTGGTCTGCTGGTTGTAATCTCATTTTTTGATTTGAAAGAAGATTTAGTTTGTTTACCCTTCTGACATGTGTCATAGATCAAAACATTTTTGAAATTTACTTTGGGTAATCCAATCACTAAATCCTTTTTGAGTAACTTTCCTGGTTGGTGTATATTGATATGAGCTAGTCTCTTATGCCATAGCCAACTTTCATTGGCGTTACTTGTAATATCCCAAAAAGTGATTAAGGGCTAATGACTTTAAAAGTGGATATAATTATTGTTGAATAAATACTTTTGGAGAATGTGTGATGGGAATTTGGATATTTTAATGATTCCAATGGCTTCCTTGTGAAAATTCATGTGGGGAGAGTGTTTATTGTGAAATTGGAACTATTGGGAACAATCGTGCTAAAGTTGAAAACTCTGTCCATTGAAACTCTGTACAGGGCAGCCAATTTGTATGGACGTTTTAAATAGACAAATGGTGTCTAAAAATTCTGAAATTTTCCAGCATCAAAGTTCACATGTCAAGATTCAAAATGAACATATAATTTGTATCATTTTGATTTGTGACCTAAGAGTTTTGGATTTTTGAAGTTTGCCCAGCGAAATTAATTATTTTCTGGAACAGTATGCAAAGATTGAAATTCTGGGAATTTTTTGGTGATTTGCAGTAATGGCCAATATTTTTCATATTAAGAGGACTTAAATATCTTTCATTTGGCTTTGGAATCACCTCATTTCTATTTTTCTAGAATTAGTTATGATTTTTCAAAGTTTGGGCAGAAAATCTGCCAGAAAATCCGAAAATGGGAATTATGACATCATCTCATTAAAAGATGATGTCAGCATGGATTATTAATCAAATTGCTCATCTTCTTCAGCCATTTCACGCCATTTCCAGCTGAAGATAGTGAGAGAAAGTTGAGAGCTCTTAGAGAGAGAAAGAGGAGAAATCTCGCAAGGTAAGCCGATTTCTCCGACGATCTAGCTCCTAACGCGTATAACCTTGTTCCTAAGCTTCTCTTCTATGTTATTTAAGGTGTTTGAGAAGACAATTTGGTGTTCAAGGGGCTAGGGTTTTCAGCCACTCTTGAGAAAAGCTAGAAGGAGCTTGAGGTAACTTCCAAACTTTCGTATATTGCTTATTCTGGCTGCTGTGGGCAATTTAATCGGTGAAATTTCGCCGGATTGCCATTGGTTTTAAAGTTTGGAAATGATGTGGCCTAGGGGTTATGCTGCCCAAATTGGGTCTTAATGTTAGTTGTAACCTAATGTAATGGTTAATAAAGTGGTTAGGAGTAGAAAGGAACGCGTTTATGGAGCCGAAATCGTAAAACCCCAATTTTTCCCGGAGAACATGTATATTTCGGCCAAGGCTGTAAGTGGATCTTAGAGTTGGATTTTCAATGATTTGATGATTCCATTGGATTCAGTGGGCGAAAATAGGTGGGGTTACAGTTGGGCACTTTTTCAAAAAAGGCCGAGAAAGCATAATTACGGAAACACCCCTAAAACCCTAAAAGTAGGGCTGCCAAGGGCAATTTCGTAATTTGACATTGAATTTGATAATTTGAGTACGGAAATGGATTCCTTGGGCGGAAATATGTTAGGATAGCCCATATTAGAATTTCAAGAAAAGTGCAACCGGTCCAGGTATGGCGGGCCCAGGCCGGGTCCCCGGGGGTATTTTTGTAAATTTTCATTATAGATTCATATAACCCTAAGTAACACTATGGAAGTGTCTAAATAGTGCATTTGGAATTGTAGGATTCGATATTTGCCGCCCTCGTGAGCCAACTGCGCTGAAGGACGTCAGGAAAGGATCAGGTAGTGACTCTCTCTCTTATAGTATGTGTAATGCTCTGTATGTGTGTGTTATCACTGTTCTGTGATGAATCTTTGATGCTGCTGCGGTTACAGCTGGTGAAAGCTGTCGTTTACAGCGCAAGCTGTCGTTATTGTGATTACAGCGTAAGCTGTCGTGATGGTGATTACAGCGTAAGCTGTCGTATTGTGTATACAGCCGTGAGTGCTGTCCTTTGTGGTGAAAACCATGTATCTTTGAGATTGATGTTGCTGTTGTTGCTGGTTGTGATTTATATACATGCTTGGTATTTATACATTGTATGAGTGGTTTGTTACTACTGAGATTCTCTCGAATCTCATTCCTTCCTATGACTAACCTTTCAGACAGGGCATGTGGCTCAAAGGAGAAGAGGCCGACCCGAAGCACTTAGGACCCTTAGGGGTATAGTTGATTTTGGAATGTTGGTTTTATCTTTTGAATTCGGGATTACTGTATAATCTGAAATATGAATAGTATATTCAATTTTGGATGTAATCCCCTAATGGATACTTAAACCTCAGGTTATATATGTATAGAATCCGGGAGTTGCCGGGGAATTGGTTTTACACTCTGTCATACGTGAATGTAGATAAACTGCACAGGTGATTATATTCGAATTTTGAAATGGAGACCAGGAACAGGAAAGAGATTTTGAATGATTTTGTGAAAACCCTACCACAAAGTAGGAGATTGAAATGAGTTTAAGTTATCCGAAGGTCTCTAATCTACTTTAATTATTTAATATCGAATTATAATTACATGATTAAAGGCAGGGTGTTACATTTTGGTATCAGAGCCGTAGTTCCTGGCAAGGGTAGAGGTAGCTAAGATAGATCCCTTAGATAGTAGTAGGTATATCTGTGAATGATTGTTGTGTATGCACATGTATGTTTTATTGACATGGATATATATATGAGTTTTGTGACTATATGTGCATACTATCTCTGCTAAATTAATGGGGCAAGTTGTTTGTAGAATGAAGAAAACTAGAGGACGCCCCAATATTCCGCGTGTAGACCCAGAGGTGGAGGTCGTCAATGATAATCCACCAGATCCTATGCAAGAGCTGATAGGTCTAATCCGGGATCAAAGAGATATGATAACTGAGCTGAGAGAAGAGCTCAGAGCAGAGAAAGCGAAGAACAAGGAAGGTCTAGTTCAGTCCACTCCGGAGGAAACTCAAGAAGAAACTCGACATGAGGACACTGCTGAAGGGTCAACACGACCCCTGGAGTCCCCACTTCACATTGTCCCAAATCAAGAATCACATGGGATGCCGCTTAGAGAGGAAAGAGACCTTCAGTTTTGGGTCACCAGGTTCTGCAAGCATCTGCCTCCTACGTTCAGAGGGAGGTTTGACCCTCAAGCAGCCGAAGATTGGATGAACAGACTGGAGAAAATATTTGAGGTGCTTAATTGTCCGGATGAGGTGAAGCCACGACTGGCCGTTTACAAACTCGAAGGGGATGCAGACCGTTGGTGGCGGAATATCGCCCTAACCTTGAAGAGCAACAAGATGCCATTCACTTGGGAATTGTTTCAACAAGAATTCAACGAGAAGTATTTTCCCAAATCAGTGAGGCTCGAGAAGGAGACAGAATTCCTGAATATCATGCAAGGGGACACGGAAAGCTTCGATGATTACTTGTCCCGTTTTGTTCGATTGGCTCGATACTCCTCCTATCTCCGGTTCAAGGATGATGAAGAATGGAGTTCTGATATGCTCATTCGCGGTCTGAGGCGGGAGTTGAGGAAGCGCTTAGCTACTCATCAATTTACCAAGTTCAACAAGGCGGTTGAACAGTGCAAGATTTCAGAGAACAACTTGAGAGATTTGTATCCTGCCAGAGCTACTATCCACCGCAATGAACCTAATAAGGGTGCTACCTCACAAAAGCGAAAGGGGCAAGGATCTTCGTCTGGAAGTGGTAAGAAGCCCTACCAGTCTGGGAGCCGTGACCAGCAAAGAACATATTCTGGACCATGGATTTGTCGTCGGTGTAACCAACCACATCAAGGCAAAACTTGTGATGGCAAAATAATATGCTTCAATTGTAAGCGTGTGGGGCATACTTCTGCTGAATGCAAAGAGCCACGACCAGACCAGAGACCGAGGACACAGGGCCGAGTATTCACTATGACCCATGAGGAGGCCCGCAAATCTCCTGAGCTAATACAAGGTAAACTTCTACTTCATGGCCATCTGTTGCAAGTTTTATTTGACTCGGGTGCAAGTCACTCCTTCATTGCCTATGATTGCGTGAAGCGCCTGGGATTGCATGTGCACAAACTGCCATTTGAATTAGTAGTGTCAACTCCAATGGGTATTAAGGCCTTGACCACAGAAGCTTGTTTGAGTTGTGTCATAACTGTGGAAGGGCATCAATCTATTGTAGATTTGATATGTTTGCCTTTTAGTCAATTAGAAGTCATTTTGGGTTTTGATTGGTTAATGGCAAATAATATATTGCTTGATTGTGGAAACAAGAGGATAGTATATCCTGTATCTCAGAGGGTTGAAGATGTGGATGTTAGTATGAATTTTCTTTCGGCAGCCAAAGCTGAAAAGTATCTTGAAAAGGGTTGCCAGGGGTATGTAGTGTTTTTCTTTGTGCAAGGGGAAAATGGCGAAACCTTGAATAATATACCCGTGGTAAATGAATTCCCTGAGGTGTTTCCGGACGATCTGAGCGGATTACCTCCAGAAAGGGAAGTTCAGTTCCCAATTGACATTGTACCTGGAGCTGGTTCTATATCCAAGGCCCCATACCGCATGGCCCCAAACGAAATGGCGGAGTTAAAGAAACAAATAGAAGATTTGCTTGAGAAAGGGTTTATTAGACCCAGTGTGTCGCCTTGGGGAGCTCCAGTGTTGTTTGTAAAGAAGAAAGATGGGAGTCTTCGCTTGTGTATCGACTACAGAGAGCTGAATAAAGTTACTATAAAAAACAAGTACCCTCTTCCCTGAATTGATGACCTATTAGATCAACTCTCTGGTTCGTGTGTGTTTTCAAAGATTGATCTAAGGTCAGGGTATCATCAGCTGCGAGTGAAAGCAGAAGATATTCCAAGACTGCTTTCAGGACCCGATATGGTCATTATGAGTTCTTGGTGATGCCATTTGGGCTAACCAATGCGCCTGCGGTTTTCATGGATTACATGAACCGTATCTTTCGGCAATATCTAGATCAGTTTGTTGTTGTGTTTATCGATGACATTTTGATATATTCCAAGAATAAGGATGAGCATGAGCATCATTTGAGAATCGTATTGAATATCTTGTGTGAGAAGCAATTATATGCTAAATTGAGCAAGTGCGAGTTTTGGCTATCAGAAGTGAAATTCTTAGGCCATGTTATCTTGCAAGAAGGGGTCTCTGTGGATCCTAGCAAAGTGGAAGCAGTACTGAACTGGAAGAGGCCAGAATCTGTGGCGGAAATACGCAGTTTTCTGGGTCTTGCTGGTTATTATCGGAGATTTATCCAAAATTTCTCCCGTATTGCGTTGCCGATAACCAAGCTCACAAGAAAGGATCAGCTGTTTGTGTGGGATGAGAAATGTGAAAACTGTTTTGTGGAGCTGAAGGAGAGGTTGACGACGGCACCTGTATTGATTTTACCCGATCCCAGTTTGACATACGTTGTGTATTCTGATGCCAGTGGGCAGGGATTAGGGTGTGTCCTTATGCAGCAGGGACGTGTGGTGGCCTACGCCTCTCGACAGCTCAGACCTCATGAATTGAACTATCCCACTCATGATCTGGACCTTGCGGCCATTGTATTTGCTTTGAAGATTTGGCGTCATTACCTGTATGGTGTGACTGTGGAATTGTACTGCGACCACAAGAGTCTCAAATATTTGTATGATAAAAAAGAACTGAATATGAGACAGCGCCGTTGGATGGAATTGCTTAAGGACTACGACTTGGAAATAAAATATCATCCAGGTAAGGCAAATGTAGTCGCTGATGCTCTTAGCCGAAAGACTGTGCTCGTTGCAGCTATGATGATACAAGAAAGGAAATTGATTGAAGATTTCCGTGATTTAAATTTGACAAACCAGATCATTTGTGCCAATTACACTGTTTCTCAAGAGGAGAGTGATCTAAGGGCGGAAATTGAAGAAGCTCAGAGTCAAGATGACTGGATACAGCGCAATCTGACTCGAATCGAACAGGGAGAAGTTTCAGGCTACGACATATTGCCTCGTGGATTGGTTCGTTACCAGAAAAGAGTCTGCGTTCCACTTAAGGCAGAGTTGAGGCAGAAGATTCTGGATGAGGCACACAAGAGCCGATATACTCTTCATCCTGATATGACCAAGATGTATCAGAATCTGAAATCGGTGTATTGGTGGCCGGGTTTGAAGAGTGACGTGACCAAATATGTTGCAAGGTGTCTCACTTGTCGGAAAGTGAAGATCGAGCACCAGAGACCGCCTGGTTTACTTCAGAGTCCTGAGATTCCGGAATGGAAATGGGAAAGCGTGACCATGGATTTGGTTGTGGGATTACCCAGGATCAGAAACTATGATGCGATCTGGGTAATTGTGGATCGGTTAACGAAGTCAGCCCACTTCATACCAATCAATGCTGGTTATTCTCCTGATAAACTAGCGGAGATTTATATCCGAGAGATTGTCAAACTTCATGGTGTTCCGAAAAACATCATTTCCGATCGAGATCCACGATTTACTTCAAAGTTTTGGAAAGCACTGCATGAAGCCTTAGGTACTCAACTGAGATTCAGTACGGCTTATCATCCTCAAACGGATGGACAATCTAAGAGAACAATTCAGACGCTGGAAGATATGTTGCGAGCTTGTGTTCTCGACTTTAAAGGAAGTTGGGATTGTTTCCTTCTACTGGCTGAGTTCGCTTACAACAATAGCTATCATGCGAGTATCCAAATGGCTCCGTATGAAGCGTTGTATGGAAGACAGTGTCAATCACCTATATGCTGGAATGAATTATCCGAAAGGAAGCTTTATGGGCCAGATTTGGTTGATCAAACCTCAGCACAGATTCGGATCATTCGTAAGAGGCTCCTTGCAGCGCAAAGTAGACAGAAAAGCTACGCTGATAAGAGGATAAGGCCTCTAGAGTTTGAGGTTGGTGATCATGTTTTTCTGAGAGTATCACCAATTACGGGCATCGGGAGAGCTATCAAGCGGAAGAAGTTGAGCCCAAGGTACATAGGTCCTTTTGAGATTCTTGCAAGAATTGGGCCTGTAGCCTATCGAGTAGCCTTACCCCCGAACTTGAGCAGGCTTCATGACGTGTTTCATGTTTCCCAATTGAAGAAGTACCAACCGGATCCCTCCCACATCATTGATTATGAAGAAGTCGAGCTACAAGACAACTTCACGTATGCAGTGGAACCAGAGCAGATCATTGACAGAGAGGAGCGACGGCTCAGACACCGAAGCATTCTATTTGTGAAGGTGATCTGGAAGGGAATGACTCAGAGGGAAGCAACTTGGGAAGCGGAAGTGGATATGCGAAGACGTTATCCGGAGTTTATGGCTCAAGTTGTGTAGCAATTTCGAGGACGAAATTTAATTTTCGGGGGGAGAAATGTAATATCCCAAAAAAGTGATTAAGGGCTAATGACTTTAAAGGTGGATATAATTATTGTTGAATAAATACTTTTGGAGAATGTGTGATGGGAATTTGGATATTTTAATGATTCCAATGGCTTCCTTGTGAAAATTCATGTGGGGAGAGTGTTTATTGTGAAATTGGAACCATTGGGAACAATCGTGCTAAAGTTGAAAACTCTGTCCATTGAAACTCTGTACAGGGCAGCCAATTTGTATGGACGTTTTAAATAGACAAATGGTGTCTAAAAATTCTGAAATTTTCCAGTATTAAAGATCACATGTCAAGCTTCAAAATGAACATATAATTTGTATCATTTTGATTTGTGACCTAAGATTTTTGGATTTTTGAAGTTTGCCCAGCGAAATTAATTATTTTCTGGAACAGTATGCAAAGATTGAAATTCTGGGAATTTTTTGGTGATTTGAAGTAATGGACAATATTTTTCCTATGAAGAGGACTTAAATATCTTTCATTTGGCTTTGGAATCACCTCATTTCGATTTTTCTAGAATTAGTTATGATTTTTCAAAGTTTGGGCAGAAAATCTGCCAGAAAATCCGAAAATGGGAATTATGACATCATCTCATTAAAAGATGATGTCAGCATGGATTATTAATCAAATTGCTCATCTTCTTCAGCCATTTCACGCCATTTCCAGCTGAAGATAGTGAGAGAAAGTTGAGAGCTCTTAGAGAGAGAAAGAGGAGAAATCTCGCAAGGTAAGCCGATTTCTCCGACGATCTAGCTCCTAACGCGTATAACCTTGTTCCTAAGCTTCTCTTCTATGTTATTTAAGGTGTTTGAGAAGACAATTTGGTGTTCAAGGGGCTAGGTTTTTCAGCCACTCTTGAGAAAAGCTAGAAGGAGCTTGAGGTAACTTCCAAACTTTCGTATATTGCTTATTCTGGCTGCTGTGGGCAATTTAATCGGTGAAATTTCGCCGGATTGCCATTGGTTTTAAAGTTTGGAAATGATGTGGCCTAGGGGTTATGCTGCCCAAATTGGGTCTTAATGTTAGTTGTAACCTAATGTAATGGTTAATAAAGTGGTTAGGAGTAGAAAGGAACGCGTTTACAGAGCCGAAATCGTAAAACCCCAATTTTTCCCGGAGAACATGTATATTTCGGCCAAGGCTGTAAATGGGTCTTAGAGTTGGATTTTCAATGATTTGATGATTCCATTGGATTCAGCGGGCGAAAATAGGTGGGGTTACAGTTGGGCACTTTTTCAAAAAAGGCCGAGAAAGCATAATTACGGAAACACCCCTAAAACCCTAAAAGTAGGGCTGCCAAGGGCAATTTCGTAATTTGACATTGAATTTGATAATTCTGAGTATGGAAATGGATTCCTTGGGCCGAAATATGTTAGGATAGCCCATATTAGAATTTCAAGAAAAGTGCAACCGGTCCGGGTATGGCGGGCCTAGGCCGGGTCCCCGGGGGTATTTTTGTAAATTTTCATTATAGACTCATATAACCCTAAGTAACACTATGGAAGTGTCTAAATAGTGCATTTGGAATTGTAGGATTCGATATTTGCCGCCCTCGTGAGCCAACTGCGCTGAAGGACGTCAGGAAAGGATCAGGTAGTGACTCTCTCTCTTATAGTATGTGTAATGCTCTGTATGTGTGTGTTATCACTGTTCTGTGATGAATCTTTGATGCTGCTGCGGTTACAGCTGGTGAAAGCTGTTGTTTACAGCGCAAGCTGTCGTTATTGTGATTACAACGTAAGCTGTCGTGATGGTGATTACAGCGTAAGCTGTCGTATTGTGTATACAGCCGTGAGTGCTGTCATTTGTGGTGAAAACCATGTATCTTTGAGATTGATGTTGCTGTTGTTGCTGGTTGTGATTTATATACATGCTTGGTATTTATACATTGTATGAGTGGTTTGTTACTACTGAGATTCTCTCGAATCTCATTCCTTCCTATGACTAACCTTTCAGACAGGGCATGTGGCTCAAAGGAGAAGAGGCCGACCCGAAGCACTTAGGACCCTTAGGGGTATAGTTGATTTTGGAATGTTGGTTTTATCTTTTGAATTCGGGATTACTGTATAATCTGAAATATGAATAGTATATTCAATTTTGGATGTAATCCCCTAATGGATACTTAAACCTCAGGTTATATATGTATAGAATCCGGGAGTTGCCGGGGAATTGGTTTTACACTCTGTCATACGTGAATGTAGATAAACTGCACAGGTGATTATATTCGAATTTTGAAATGGAGACCAGGAACAGGAAAGAGATTTTGAATGATTTTGTGAAAACCCTACCACAAAGTAGGAGATTGAAATGAGTTTAAGTTATCCGAAGGTCTCTAATCTACTTTAATTATTTAATATCGAATTATAATTACATGATTAAAGGCAGGGTGTTACATTACTTATAAAACAATTTTCAAAAATATTTCTACTTATGTCAAAAGTATAGCAATTACCTTTCCTTTTTGCTCTAAGCTTTGCTTTAAGATTCTTCTTATCTAATTGTAAATTTTTCTTGTTTACAATTAGACATTCCTCTAAGTCAAATATTACCTTGTTGTCTTTATCTGCACTTTGACTCATGCTCAGCAAGTTATGACACAAACCTTCAATGTAATAAACATCTTGGACTTGTATACCTTTGTCATTTTTTATTTCACCAATTTCTACTATCTTTTTGAATTGATTTCCTCCAAATTTTACCTTTCCACCTTCTTCAAGTTGTATCATGGTAAAGTTTTTGAAATCACCAGTCATATGTCTGGAGCATCCACTGTCTATGTACCACTTATTGTTCTTGGATGCTTTAAGACATATATGCAATCAAATATGATTAAGTCTTAGGTACCCATATCTTTTTAGATCCTTTCTGGTTAGTACAGATTATTTTCTGAATATGTGAACCTTTAGCTACCCATTTGTAGGTTCCAATCTTTCCTTTATTTTTATGAATGCATGATAAAGTATAATGAGCCTTTCTATTACAGTAATTGCAATATGCGAAAGGATTTGATGTGTGTACAAAATTCTGAAAATAACTCAGTATGTCTTACCTCCTGTTTTCTTCCTTCCATTCCTTTTATCTGATTTTGGATCATATTCAATACCAGATTGGTTATTTACAAATCGTCGAGCTTTTAAAATCACATTTAACATCTCACTTCCTTTGGTGAATTTTTCAAGAGTTTTCGTGAGATCAGCATTTTTCTTTTTCAAAGAAAAACAGTTTTCATAATCTTTTTCTAAAACATCTTTGAGTTTTCCTTCAAGATTTTTGTTTTTCCTTTTCAAAACATCTAATTCCTTAACTACTTCGATAAATTCAGAATGTAAAGCATTATATTTAGAGAGTAATTCATCATATGTGGGATCATAATCAATTACCTCTTCTTCTTCTATTTCTTCTTGAGCAACCAAGTAGACATTAGCTACTTCTTTATTATCTTCTTGGGTTTCTTCTTTCACTTTTAGTGTAAGGACTTTCTTCTTATTTTCTCCAATATCTTCTAATTCTCATTTGAAGTTTAATTTACTTTCATATTCAGAGAGAATTTCGAATAAGGAAGCAACTGATTGCATGGATTCGCCTTTTGCTTCCTCTATCATAGTGAATTTGTCCTCCCATTCTTTTGAAAGTATGTTTAGTATCTTTCTTACTTGGGTATATTGATCATAGATTTTCCCAAGTGCTGTAAGTTGATTAACAAGATGAGTATATCTAAGTTTGAATTCAACTATTGACTTACTTGATTTCATTTGAAGTAAATCAGATTCAATAACCAGAGTATTGATCTAGTTTTCTTTTATTCCTGAAGTTCCTTCTTAAGTTATTTCCAGGGCTTCTCATATTTCTTTAGCGGTTAGAAGTGTGCAGATCCTGAAGTACTGGTTTTGACTCAAAGCACTTTAGATATTACCTTGTTGTTGAGAGTGATGAGTTTCTTTTTATTCTTATCATATTCCCCTGGCATTTTAGGAATTTTCTGTGAATCTACAACTTTTACAGGTTGATAGTTTCCACTTTCAATCACATCCCATAATCCATATTCTATAGCCATTAATATTCTAAACTTGGCTTTCCAGAAATAGAAGTATTTGCCAGTGAAACCTGAAGGTCTAGTGATAGAAGCTCCGTCGAGAAGAATTCTTTTACCCATGCTTGCCATTAGATTCTTATTAGGTTGTTATATCTTAACAAGAAGACCTATGCTCTGATACTAAATGTTACTGCAAGCGTTTCACCCAAGAGGTGGTGAATTGGGTGATACCAAAATATTCGTTGCGTATATAAAAATTCAATGGAAATTTAAATTAGTTAAGAGCTAGGAGAAATATCACCGAAGTGTACACCGGGTGTTATACTAGTTCGGCTACAACCAATTTGACCTACGTCCAGTCCTTGGAGCTTCTTTGAGTGTTTCACTATATCTTCCAAGTTTCAGTGGATTTTTGACACCTCAGTACATAGCAAGTCCCTTCATTGGATACTCGCCACCCCTTACACATTGTAATCAAATCCCCAACTCAAGGTTCCATAACCTTAAAGTTATCTTAATAAAAAATATTGAGTTTGTAATGAAAATCTCTCTCACAAAGAAAATATATAATCATTGAAGTACAAAGAGTGAATATAAGAGCACTAAGAATATATTGATCGATGTGAGTTTGCATATTCTCAGTTGTTGTGTTTGTTCTTTATTAAATGCTCCATATATAGATGAATTTTAATATCTGTTGGAAGCATTTTAAACATGTCCATTAGAGTCACATAGTTTCATTTGACCGTTCTTCAAATTTGAAAACTAGCCATTTGCAACAGGTAAGCGTTTTGGATGTTATGGATGATATGTTTGACTTCTCTCTCAATGCATGATCTCTTCATTGTTTCTTTACAAATATACTTAAAAAACTAATACAATGAAAGGTTAATCATATAGATATCAAATCAATGAACATTGGATTAAAATCATGTTTTCTATATTCCATTACTTGAGTAGTACCTCGAGTAATCTCTTTAAAAATAAGCGAGAGAGTAAGTCAACATTGTCTGACCAAATTACTCGGGTAAACCATCGAGTAATTCATTTTATAAAACTTGGCAGACTTGCTTACTCGAGTGATCCCTCGAGAAAGTCTTTCTTTTCTTCTCTGATTACTTGAGTGATCCCTCGAGTAATGTTTCAAATAACTTTACAGATTACTCGAGTAATCCCTCGAGTAATGTCATCCAAATCTTGACTGAGAGTACTTGCTTCTTTGCTTACCTGATTACTCGAGTAATCCCTCGAGTAATTCAATCTTTTTATTTTAACTTACTCGAGTAATCCCTCAAGTAAAGTAACTTTTTCATATCTTGTTACTCAAGTAATCCCTTAAGTAATGTCTGTCATTTCTTGGCCGAGAGCTACTGGATGATTTTTTCTCTAATTACTTGAGTGATCCCTCGAGCAGTGTTTCAAATAACTTTTAAAATTACTCGAGTGATCCTTTGAGTAATACCATGCAATTTTTGATATAGAGCTATTGAAACAATTTCTCATACATTGCTTGAGTGATCCCTTAAGTAATGAAGATCATTACTCGAGGGCTTACTCATGTAATGCCTTTAAAAATCTCATAGTGTTCTTTTCTCCTATACTCTATCTTTCACTTCATCCTCATTAGTTGAGTACCTACTCGAGTAATGCTCTTGCTTGCCATGAAGAACTTAGTTACTTTATTCAAATCTTTTATTTAAAACTTTTGTATTATTAATCCAATCTTTTTTATTATCAAAACATATGGGATCTAGTAATTCTTCCACTTCTTGATGATTGAAGAAGCTAGCTAGAGTCCCTTGCACCCATATGGAGTTATTCTTACCTTAATTTTAGTTTCACACAGTTACCATTATTTTTTGTGATACCTAGCTCTCTAGGATTATGATTTGTGATTGTAATTAGGAGTATTTCCGTTGTTTACTGGAAATTTAATACATGTTAAGTGCCAATTAATGTGACTCTAACGAACTAAGCTTAATCTTAGTGGCTAGGTGGGTTTAGGTAATTGGAGGCATTTGTTTGTGAAGGATTCATCAAAAGCACTAAGTACTTAACAAAAGAATTAAAGTCAAAACATTAAGTTGAAACTAGGAAAGCTAGTGGATTCACTCATCAAGGAATTTTATATTCACATTCCATATCACTCCATTTTATTTATTACACTTTGAAAAATCTATAAAAAGTAGCGTAGCTTAATTTAGAATAGTTAATTAATCTCATTACACTCTTTAGTTAATTTTTTAATTAACATAGTTATCTAGGGACTAAATAATCGGCTCCTTAAAGAGATTGACTTAAACTAGCATCACTATAGAGCATAGTTGTCTAGTTTTATTTGATAGCCCCCATGATATGGCTTGTCAAATTTGGCACTGTTGCTGGGGAGCCTTGCTCCTAGGTAATAGTGTCAATTATCAAATTGACTAGAGTATAGTGTAATATCCCGAATTTGGGTACTGAATGCTAGAGAATAAGCCTGAATTCAGTAGACTACTAAGCCCCGGTTAAGCAAGTGTCCCAAGAGGGCCTAATGATATTTCTTAATATTTCGTATATTTTTGTGAAGTTTAAGGGAATAAAATGATAAAACATGGAAATTGGTGGCCACACACAACATGAGTATGCGTAGAACATAAATTGTAAACATTTGAATTTGCTGCCAGTGAGTTTCCCTATGTGGTAGTCTTGTTGTGTGACATTTTTAAAAAGGAAAATGATGTCTAATGCCTATGATATTTTTCAATATGAAAGTAGACTTATCAAGGTTTAATTTGATAGGTCATATAGGTCATTTGGAGTTGTAACAAAGAGTTATGTATTTTTGAAGTTAGCCCAGTGATACTCACGATTTTCAATGGCAATGTCCAAATACAATAATTCTGGAAATTGTGAGCTTATAGTTGGCTTATGGATATATTTTTTTTTTGAAAATAGGCTTAATAAGGGTCACAAAATTTAGAATCACACAAATTGGATCTCTATAAATAAAGATATGAAGTTTCAAAGGTTGATGAAAATTCTGCCCAGTTTCCAGCAAGTAGGAAAATGGAAATAAATATAAGGGCAAAATGGTCATTTGACCATTAAAGCAACCAGCCATTTATTTTTACCTTTAATTGGGATAAATGTTGGCTGAAGTAGGGTGCATGAAAGTTTAACCCAAGTGAACCAACTATATTTGATTAATTAACCACTTGCTTTTTAAGAGCCCAAGAATGTGACACTTGGCAAAATTAAGGCTAAGTATTTAAGTTGGCTAAGATTAAAAACTCCCTCCCTCCTCATAATTTCATCCAGATGCCGTGAAAATAGATGGAAAATGTGGAAAAAACATCATAAAATAGAAATAAGAGAGAAGGAAAAAGAAAGAGTGAATAGTGAAAATTCTTGAGTTCTGGAGCCGATTTCACCCCCGATTTGGTGTTTCCAACTTCCGGAGTCTTCTCTAGCGTTCTTCCTCTTGATGAGGGATTTCTTTTTATAGTTTTGAATTCTTGATCATAGGTGTTTGGAGCCATCTACCTAGGAGAAGTTTTGCCAAAATCAAGAACGCTTTGTAAAATTGAGTAGAGGTATGTATAAGCTTCAATTTGAACCGATTGATTTACGATTTTGTTGAGCTTTGAGCATTTCTTGAAGTGCCCTATAATTTCATCCAAAGTATGAGTTTAGGGCTATATGTTGTTTTAATCATGAAAATGATGATTTATGAGGATTAGTGATGATACTAAACTAGTTTGATAGTGAAATTGCAAAACTGTTGATTTTTGGATTAAAGTTTCTGGTAGGCAGCCTGATTGTGATGAAATTTTAATTAGTCAAACTTGGTCCAAACGGTATGATATTTTACAGGATTAAAGTAGACATCTTGGGCTTTAATTTAATGTGTATTATAATCAATTTGCACCTATGGATTGAAAGTTACATATTTTTGAAGTTGAGCTCTATTTCTGGACTTGATTCTAGAACAGCGTGGGAATTTATGGAATTCTATAATTCTATGGTTATAGATGGTGGTGGTTTATATTTTTCTTTTGTATAGCACTTAAAGAGCTTTTCATAGAGCTTTGACCCACTCCATTTTGATATTTGTAGATTTAGTTATAATTTTTGAAAATTGGACCAAGAACAGAGAATATCTTAGTCTAGCTAGAAGATTTGCTTAGCTGTGGCCTAAAAGTTTCTGACCTCTCTTGGCCATTGCTAGAGGATTCCTTAGTCGCAGCCAAGACCCTTCTTCAACATATTAACCCTTTTGAACAACATTGATTGCTCATTGCTATGGTTTTAGATTCTTGATTGAAGGTGTTTGATGGCTTGAGGAAATTTGGAAAGATGGAGAATCAAAGAATTGGTTTGGGAAAGAGGAAGAGGTGAGTGTTTGAAGCCTTTTGGTCTAAGTTTTGTGAATTATGGATGAGTTTAGTGAATTTTGAATTTTGTCCTGATTTTCTTGTGATTTTGGATTGGATGAATTGGGTTATATTTTATGTTGAAAATGGTGCCATGTTGTGGTATTTGGTCATTGGAATTGATTTGGGAACTTGAATTGGAAGAGTTGTAATGTTGTGTTTGTGTTGTGGTTTTGTGATGACATGTTATGATTATTAGTAAAACATGTCAATATAATGTGAATTTGGTTGATTTGGTGTTTCCAATGGATTCCTTGTGAAATTTTGTGTGAGAATGATGTTTGATATGAAAATGGAACCATTGGAAGCCAAATTGCAAAAACTGGAATTCTGTCTTTTGAAGTTCTGTTCTAGGCAGTCAGTTTGTGTAAGCGTTTTGAATGGGCAAATGGTCTCTAAAAATTCTGAAACTTTCCAGTCTTAAAGTTCACCTCCCAAGGTTCAAAATGGACATATAATTTTTTCCATTTCGTTTTGGGAACTGGGAGTTATAGCTAGGGGTGGAAACAGGCCAGGCGGCCTGTCAGGGGCCTGCGGCCTGGCTTGTTTCTTGCCTGAACAGGCCTGGCCTGTTAGAATAAAAGGCCAGGCCCAGGCCTATATTGAAGCCTGTTTTACTAAACAGGCCAGGCCTAGGCCTATTGATAGGCCTTTTAGGCCTATCATGCTGGCCTGTTAGTATATATTAAAAAAAAGTTGACCGCTTAGGTCTCGTTTGGCTTGGGGTCATCAATAGTTGGGCCCTAAAAACACTCAACTCTCAAATCTCAATCTCACACTCTCCAATCTCCGTCCCTTATCTCTCGAATCCCCTGATCTCTCTATGCCTCTCGATCGCTCTGCGCCTTCAAAGCCCTAACCTGAACCTCTGACGCCGAATCGTCGTTCGCCGATCCTCTCTCCGTCCTAATCTAAACCTCCGACGCCAAATCGATGTTCTCCGCTCCTTTCTCCGTCATCTCCTTCCTAACCTGAACCTTCGAGAGTTTCCGTCCTCTCCACTCTTCGTCGGACCATCGGGTATCCTCGGTGGGGAAGAAACGACAGGCAGATCTCCAATACTGGTTACTGGTGTTACTTTCACTCTTCATCGGACCATTGGCCCTTCTTATGTGAATCGAGAGGTGACACTGTACTGGTTACTTTTACTCATTATGATAAAATATACTAAATACAGCATTATAGTATAGTCTTATCTCATACGCATCTTTTACAGGAAGATTTTTTTATGATTTTGCATGACATCCTAGCTGATATAGAAGAAGTTACTGAACTTCAACCAGTTGCTGATGCTCATGTACCAGTAATGAAGTTCAAGTTCCAGAGTATATCTATCAATTTGCTTTATGCTAGTATATCTCTTTTGGTTGTCCCAGAAGTAAGTTCCAATTCCTTATATATCGAGGGTTTGATATTCATTGTTTTTCATGATAATAGTTTCTACCTCAAACAAAAGTAGCACTCCTCATACCTTAGAGTTTAAGGGCTTCTCTAAGATCTCGTGAGTCAATTAGAGAGTTGTGAATCTCCCTGGAAAATTTTTATATTCATTGCACCCATTCCTCTTCTTCGTTAATCGTCCTATATGTACTCTTCTGTCACTTGATCTTTATCTTTCTGGCTTGTTTGAAGTGCTGGACTATTTTCTCTCTATTCTTTTCAATTCCCCCATATTTTGCTACATCTAAGGAGGTAGGTAGATAGGTGGAGGAAAAATAGGTGGCTATATGTTTGGTTTAGGTGTTATTGTTTTAAATGTGTGTCCTCTTCATCTGGTACTTGTAAGTTGGCTAAATGGATGTTTTCACTTCAAATATTAGTGTATTTATATACTTTATTGGGTGAGATAAATTTTGTTTTAGCTAAATTGGATTGGCAATTTTTTTTGGCATACATATGTGTAGTTTGCGTCCTCAGTCCCTTCAATTTTGTAATTTTGCAAGAGAAACGCACGATTAAACCCAATCTTAGTTTTCTTCCATTTACTCTTTGTCAGTCCTCCTCTTTGGAATCTACTGTATTATCTTGTCTTCCATTTTTTATGGTTTTGAAACATTGTTATCAACAGGACTTGGATATCTCTAGTATGTCTGTTTTGACTTTATGATAGATTTTAATTCTCTGTATCAAACAAGTGTATGTTATTTCTTCTGTAAAAGTATGTGACTAACAAGTTATCTTGGTTCTAATGCGTGTTCCTCAGTTGTTCTCTTGTGTTTTGATGTATTTTGAATCATTGATAGTATTTTATGTAAATTTCGGCCAGTTTAAGTAGGCCTGTTAAGGAGGCCTGTTTTCGGCCTGTGGCCTGTTGGCCTGTTTTGTAGTGTGGCCTGTAGGCTTGTTAGTTTGCTTAAAAAATTTTGAAAAATCAGGCCTCCTTAACAGGCTTCAGGCCAGGCCAGGCCTGTGTACAGGCTAGGCCCAGGCCTAAAATTTGGCCTCCAACAGGCCACAGACCAGGCTCAGGCCAATTTATGCCTTAACAGGCCAGGCCTATTAAGACAAAAGCCTGGCCTGGCCTGGCCTGTTTCCACCCCTAGTTATAGTTGTCCAAAGTTTGAGGTCGAAAATGGATTCTGTTTTGGGGCAGTCTTGAATTTTTGGGAATTCTGTATTTATGTGGTGATTTCCAGTATTGGCCAATATTTTTCCTGTGTAGAGGACTTGAATAGCTTTCATTTGACTTTGGGATCACCTCATTTCGTTTTTTGTGGAATTAGTTATGATTTTTGGAAGTTCAGCCAAGAAACTGGATTTTCTTGGCTGCGGCCAATGGATTCTGGGACGCAGCCCAAACGTTTCTGGGCAGTTTTTGGCCGCGGCCAGTGGATTTATGGGCCGCGGCCAACCCCCAAGAATCAGCATTTTGGACTTTTAAAAGGTGATCTTTGGTTAAGTGTTTCCCAAGCCTTTAGGCATATGTTTAGGCTTTGATTAGCCACCTAAAGGTCATGAATGGTAACCAACTTTAAGTGATATGAAAGTAAGAGTTTGGAATAGAGAATAACCCTATGTCATTGCTTTGATTAGAGGGTTGATGTTCGCCCTGAACTTGGTTCGATATTCGCCTGGTCGTGAGCAGCTGTGCTGGAGCTTACATGGAAATAGAGTAGGGAACATATCTCTTCTGCTTGTATTTGATACATGTGTTAGTGTGTTGGTGCATGTCTTAACTTTGCATGATTATGTGTAATTTGAAGCTATGTTTCAATTAATGTTATGGCCATTAGTATGTTGTTTGAAGCATTGAGCTTATAAATTGTCATTGTGTTAGCATGAGTTATGTGATGCAAGCATGTCTGCATTAAACATATATCGTACATGCATATTGATATTGTTTACCTACTGAGATTCTCTAGAATCTCACCCTCCCCTACTAACCTTTCAGACAGGGTAGTAGATCAAGGATATAGCGAGCAGCTAAGGGCGATGAAGACTCCTTCGGGATTGAAGTTGGTAGTTGGTTATCTTAGTTGGGATGTATATTTGGATAATTGTATTTGGTTATTTGGATGAATATATGTGGATGAGGATTTGATTATTTGTATTGAGATTTGTTGTGTAATTCCCTATTTGTGAAGTTGATGGGCTAATATACCTTATGATGAAGATATGTATTCCGGGATTGCCGGGAATTTATATTGCGTACTCTGATATATGAATGTGATTTATCTTCGTGTAGTAATTGTATTCGGAATGTGAATGTGAGACCAGGTTTTAAATGATTTTGAAATGTGATTATGGAAACCCCGTCTGGTAGATGGGTTTGTAAAATGTAGTTTTGTTTCTTATTGGTCTCTATTTCACTTTAATCATGTATTTCGGATATAATTACAGTAGGGGGGTTACAACTTTCATTACTATTGTCACTGGTGATGCCTCTTCTTCACGTCCCAGCCTGAGTTGCAAATGTACAAATGAGAGCAGAACTGCCAATAGACTTGGAGATTACACCTTCACCATAGCACCTTTGTATTCGTTCTCATCTCACATTTTCTTTCCATTCTGCATCCATCTTCTTTCACTTCACCATGTTTTCACAGCCAATCTCCACTTCACTCTATCGACTACCTCTACCCAGTATCTTAATCTTCACCTTTCCTTCACTAAGCCAACACATTCACCCCATTCCTCTCCTCTTAGGCAATTTCACCTCTATTCTTCATATACCATCGTTTTCTCCATTAATTTCCACTATTTTGTTATGGCTGAACGTCTAGAAGTCTTTGAGGCTAGTTCTATGGGTGTTTATGCCTAAACTTCTTATTCCCTTATAGGAGGTGGCAATGACATGAACTTAGGGCTTTAATAGGGGAGTTTTTGCTCTTCCATTCTCTATTTCTACATTGTATTTGTAATTCCTAGGTCTTAACTTGGATGAATTTTATAATGTTGGTCTAATTTATTTTGACGTATTTAGAGATTGGATGTGGCTTGAACCTTTATTAGATACTTGACATTATATTTAATTAGCTTAACTATCATTTCTTTATGATGGTTAGTTATTGAATTGATGATTTTGTGAATATTTTGTGCTAATTTCAAGGTGGCTTGATTAGTGGATCAATGGTGTCTTGTGTTTACATTGGTTAATTGAATGTGAATTTATTAATTATATTTAGAAATGGGTTTTAGCATCATTAATCTTGATTTTTCATATGGGTGACCATTGTTAAATTAAGATTAATGAGAAAATAAATAGCAATGCGAGGTGTCTCGATTATTGGATTAAAAGCTAATTATGATTTTTAAGTTCATTTAATTGCTAGAGTGCTAAATCAACTCAATTTAGAGAGATTAATATACAAGATGGCTTGGTATTAATCAATCTAAGTCAGGCCTAGTCTAAAAGGTAGTCCTTAGAGTCATTTTGGAACTAACATGATTAAATCTCCCATAATCATTTTAAGTGAGGATTGCTTGTGTCATTGCTATGAGGGATTGCGTATTACATTGTTGGTTTCCTTGTTTCTCTTATTTCATTGGTTTCATCATCATTCCATTTCATATTGTAAAGAAAAATCCCAAAAATAATTAGTTTAGAAGAAGTTAATTTTGAATTACAAAAAGTAGTTTCAAAAGATCAAATTTTCCCACTTTTTATTATTTCAAGTCAATCATTATACTTAGTTACTAGGTAATTAATAAACGGCTCCTCAAGAGATGATCTAGGATTGCACTATATATTGCAATCTTTAGTTTAATTTTGAAGAGGTTACCAAAGCACAAAGCACAGGCTTTCTTCAAGTGGCCCCATTGCCGGGGAGCCATGTAATTGGTTCCCTAGTAACTAAGTGTCAATTTTTGATTGATTGGTACCTTAAGCCTTTAGGTTTCATTTTACTTCGTTAAGTAGTTTTGCATGTTTTCTATAGCATATTGCATCTTTACATAGAAAATTTTGAAGAAATACAGACAAATATTTTGATTTTTCCTTTATTTTTGCATTTGCATACTTGTTTTTTTTTTCTTTTCCTCTTACCTAAACTTGACTTGTGGCTCATAGCCTCTTGCATTTTTAGACTTGTTTCAATTTTGAATTGATTTGACTTGGTTGCTGTAGAGTCTAGTTTTCATTGCCTCTTGAGCTTTGTGAATGTCTTGCTTGTTGCTACTTTGATTGCATAAACCCATTCTCCAAGTAAATTTTGATGGAAATAGCATGCTTTGGCATGTGGACATGATTTTGGTAGCTCATGTAGATTGTCGTTAATTGTTTCCTACTGAGTTTTCCAATTTGGGTTCTTTATCATTGGCTTTGGTTTACTACTAAATTATTCCTGGCATAACACTTACATAGAGGGGACATCGTCTCAAAGACTTCACAAATTGGCACATAAATGGCATCTTATCCAGTCTCAGGTGGAAAATGTCAGAAGGATTTTGGATTCCCAAATGTTCTATTCTAGAGTGCAACCTTCTATACCTCAAGCACATGAGTGTTTATATAGGTTTGAGAATGAGAGGCTTTGTCTTGGAAATTCCCAAAACTATCACATACACAATCCCTTCCCTATTACCTATAATACCAATTTCATTGATTACCTCCCGATAAACAATCCTATGAACCTTTATTTTCCTCTCCATTATACAAACATGAACCATGCCACCCACCTCCATTTCAAAGATATCATAAACCCTTTCACCTCCCATATCATCCTTTATTCCAATCGAGTCACCTACCACTTCATGCACCTTCTCCTTCACCCTACTTTAAACCTTCGCCTCATATTTATAATACGCAACTTAGTGGATTGGATACCCTTTCCTCATCCCATAACAAGGATTCCCTAACAAGTGCCTTGACAAGGAAGTGTGATACACTCCAAGAGTAATACCTTCAATTACTCTTATATCAAGGAACAATTAGAACCTCTAGAGAGATAGAAGAGCAATTAGAAGATATTGATGAGTTTTTCAAGGCATATTATGATCATATGCTATAGGTAAAGATGGGAGGTGTAACCCCCTACCTTGATAGCCGTTAATATGGTTTGAAATGTGTCATTAATTAAAATTGGAGATCACTGAAAAATTCAAAACTTATTAAAGGTCCCAACTTTAAGACATGATTTGGTCCTGAGATAAAGTGAGCTTTTAAAAAGTTTTCATAATCTATTTAATCAGGTCTCATTTCCACTTTTCGAATCTATTTGGCCTGTTCAACTCAGTTCTATTCATGAATATCAGAGTATCACAAAATTCCCGATGGCTCTCAGGTTTCATTCACTAAAAAAACTACAAGGCATATTCGACCATTGTAGTTCCTATATCGAGGTTCACAAAATGATGCACAAATCTATGGTGGATACAACCACCTTCACTCTAGTGAATTTAACTTACATCATTCACAGTATATACATTTATCTCAAAATCATGATAACTAACTAACGAAACTCAAATCTCCAAACTGGGAGTGCTAGTCACCCTTGTTCACCTGCTTCTCCTTGGACCCGCTTGCCTTAGCTGTAGGTTAGTCATTGGAAAGAGTGAGATTCATATGAATCTTAGTAACAACATTTCATATATATCATGCATAATTAAACAAAGTATGTAAGAAATTATCACAAAGCAGCAATAATAGTAACACTCACAATGATGTGTGACTTGCATCATAAATTACAGCTCTCATGGCTATATCTACATAATGCATGACTTGTGTCACAAACAATAGCTCTCACAGCTGTGGTACAATAACAACCACAATTACTGTTGTAAGCACAGTAATGATAGCTCCCATGGCTATGGTGTGATAACAACCACAATCACCACTATATGCACAATAACATCAGCTCTTATGGCTGTAGTGCAATAACGACAACTTTTGCTGTATTCACAATAACGACAGCTTGCGCTGTATTCATAATAATGACAGCTTGCACTGTATTCATAATGGCATAACTAGCAGCATCCCTGTTCATCACAATTAAATGATAAGCATATACATACAAAGGATTACATATGACATAGGAGAAAGAGTTACTACCTTGTTATTTCCATTCCTGCTCAAGCACCAGTTTCGTATGCTTAGGGCAGATGTCAAGTCCTATAAAGCACAATCAAGGACAATGAGTTATTCCATATTCTAATTCTTAAATGACTCCAAAACACTTAGGCTTGGTTAGCATTTGAGACCTTTAGTCAGCTACTAGAAGCCCAAACAAAAGCCTAGAGGGTTTGGGAAGAGCTAAACCAAAAACCATCCTTTAAAAGTTCAAAATGTTGAAATTGGGGGTTGGTCGTGGCTAACGAGTGCTCTGGCTATGACCAAAATATGGCCAGAAACATTTTGGCTTCGGCCAAAAACCGTTGGCCGGAACCAAAAAAAGGTCAGAAGCTTGTTGGCCTTGGCCTGGAAAAATCCTGTTTCCTGGCTGAACTTCTAAAAATCATAACTAATTCTATAAAACTCAAAATGAGGTGATCCTAAGTCCTATAGAAAGCTATTTAAGTCCTCTATACAGGACAAATATGAATAATTGTAATCTATAATCACAAAAATACAGAATCCAACGAATTTCCATACTGTTCTAGAATTAAGTCCAGTTTCAACATCAAACTTTGGAAATACATAACTCCAGCATGCACATCAAAATAACACACATTTTATATCCATTTTGAAGCTTAACACATCCTCTATTCAGTTGGAAAGTTTTAGAATTTTTAGACACCATTTACTCATTAAAAAATGTCATGTAATCTAGCTGCTCAGCATAGAGTTTTCACCGACAAAACTTCCATTTTTAAAACATATGTTTCCAAAGGTCAAAATTCACAATCGGGGCTACTCCCTACACAATTTTCCACATAAAATCCAAAGGAAATATCAAAACAATCAAATTCCCCTTCCTTTGAAATGCCTTATTTTGGGTAGCCTTGAACACAAAATCCAGTATTTTCCAAGCTTTCTGATCAAGTCCCAAACTAGTTCCATTTATCCAAAACTCAACACAAGACACCATTAACACCATCAAAACATCACAAACCCTCTAAACCCTAATATACATGAAAATTAAGGCAATATCCACAAGCCAAAATACTGAACCAATTATCACAATATATAGGTCAAAAGATGGCTTTTGCTCACCTCTTTCTCTTCCTCTTGTTGGTTCTTTGATTCTTCAACTAGTAGCTTTTCTTGAGTTCACAAAACAACTCCTTTTGAAAATCTAAAACCATAGAATGAAGCTTACATCAAGAAGAACAAGTTTAGAGAAGAGGTTTTGAGCAAAAAAGGTCATCTATAAGGTCAAATAAAGCATACATACCTTGATTTCTTCTTTCTCTTTCTTCCTCTATGCACTTGGACGAATTGAGAGCTTGAAGAGAGAGAGAACAATGGTGAAATGAAATATCTCCACTCCTTCCATGTACTTAGCCATCCAAGAGAGGAAATGGGGAAGGAAAAAGAATTTAAAATGGTATTTAACTTTTCAACACTCTGAACTTGGTCCATGTCATGCCACTTGTCTAAATCTTATGGCTCCTCTTAAGACATGTACCATATAACTACACTAACTAATTTTATTAGCTATTTAGTCATAATTCTCATATCTTTTAGCTAGTAATTAATTTCTTCATCAGTTGCTAACTAATTGGCCGGTAAATTTTATTCTTCCTGTTTTGCCCCTAACTATGGTAGTTTCTTTTGAATCACCAGTTAACACATTATTTGATTCCAATTTCCTCTTCCATGCACTATTCCCTTCTAGTTTAATTCAATTTAACTTTTTCCACCATAATTGAGCTTAAATATAGGGTTTGGGCACTATCTGGTACTAATACGAGTCATTGGTCATACTGTATTTTTCAAAAGTGTTTGGCTAATGTTCTTTACGTATACTTTTGGAGTCATGAGCCCGTATTCAAATTTTGGGTCATTATAGGAAGTATAGATGGAACCCCTTGGCCCTATAACCTATAAGAAGAGAAACAAGGAGTCCAAACTCAAGAGCCAAATGCCAATTCTCAAGTAGAATATTTCAAACTTCAAGTGCTAATACCCATACAAGATGTAGAGATGATGCATAAGCATTTTAATTACTAGAGGATTTACATTCAAAAAATAGTAATATTCCTTCTCTTCTTAAAAGGCTGACCCTTCTCTTGCTACTATTTTTGATAATGTGAGTGATGATGAGGTGGATGAAGAAATTGTGGCCGAATCCCCTTATATGCTTGATATTGATAATGCTCACTATGTTGTATCCAATAGTAGTTGTATAGTTGATGATGTTACTTGTACTATCTCTGTTTATGATGCATACTCTTCTTTTTCAAATGTTGGTAAGCATAATTTCGAATTTTATGATACTATTGAGCTTGATGAAGAACTCATTTTTCCCTCTTGCATACATTCTTCTTTTGTTTGTTCATGTGAAAGGGAAATGACATGTGTTATTTGTTTGGAAATTGATAATTGGCTTTTTACTTCACATGACCTTGATTCTTCATCTAGTTCAATTGATAACATCAAATTGCATGCCACACTTGACAAAGGCCTTAAAAATATTGCACGTTTTGATCTCTCTGATTTGCATGTTTTAGATAGCTCAAGAAGGAAAGTTTCAATGATTTTGAATGATAAAATTGTAAATGAAAATGAATCTTTCCATTTAGTTCTTTCTTGTGATTTGCCACCCGATATAGAAAATAAAAATACTTGTTTTGAAATTTCGGGTGGTGATAGTTTGATCAATTCTCTTTCTTCTTTACTCCTTTTTCTCCCAACTCTTGTGATGGCAAAAGTAATGTAATGCACTCTAACACTAAGTTGGATTCCACATTTTCCCTATTGTAAACAAAAGAGGATTTTTAAAATATGACCACTTATTCAATTCCTACTGAAGGGGACCAAATTGACTTTCTTGGTTGTGAAGTTTACAATGCCTATATTTTATTTTAGATCTCTCCATCTATTTATTTCTGGACTAGATACTGCTACTGGTTTGGTGTTCCTTTTGCAGAGACTTATACTACCAAGAGGGTACATTCTAGGAGAAGGAGTTACAAAAAGGAAATTCTTGTTTCTTATTTGGGACGAGAACATCTCCTACAAGAGTCTATGGAGATTTAAGCCTTAGGTTGTCTCTTTTCTCACTTGTTTTCTTTCTAATTTTTATTATTCTTTGATCTTAATTGTTGTTTGAGGAAGATAAGTGTAGGGGAGACAAAACCATTAATAAATGGAAGATTTCTTTGTTTCTCTCTTTCTAGGAATTAAATAAATGCTCCATGTTCATATGTCATTCTTACTTTGCACTAAATCTTTACTACATTTTGAACTTCATTGTTAGACTCACTTTACTTGTTTCTTTCTTCTTCTCCTCATGGTGATTGTTGATGTGTTTGCTTCAATCTTGAATTGGACTTCAAAACTTTCCACCTCACCAAGAAACAAGTCAAGTTAGTTTCTATTTGTTATTTACATTGAGGACAATGTAAAGATTAAGTGTGAGGGAGCGATTGCTCTAGTCACAATGTTTTGGGTTCATGAAATTTGAGAAAACTTGAAAGAATTTTGAACTTGGGAATTTGGTTTTGTGAAGTGCTTAATAGACCCCTCTTTACACTTTCCTGATGTAACCCCTTGGCATATTTTGTAAAAGTTTAAATGCATGATGATTGTGAAAGTCAAGAATTTTCAAGTGTAATTGCATTTAATACAATTGAGTGATTGGAGTGTCTTTAATACAATTTTATTAATTTGGATGCCTAGCATGATTTTAGGAAGTTGATATGGTAGATAAAAGCCTTGTTGGAAGATTCTTGAGCCTTGATTCTATTTTCTCATTATGTGTGTATTCACCTATTCTCTAGTTATTCTCTAGAACTTGTATAGGTTCTTTTTCAAAACTACATTAATGCCTTGGATTTGTAGTATGATAGGGGCATTCATTTCTAAACCCATTAGCCCAAACACAAACCATTCATCATTTACTTTTGTTTACTACTTTGAGCCCTTCACTTTCATTTTTATTTCATTATACAAATAATATGTGTGTATCCTCTATCAAGTTCTTCCTAGCACTATGATTTAAAAAGAAGGAAAGAAGAAAAAGTACTATTGTATATATGAAAAGAAAAGTGACGTGTGAATATTCAAAAGAAAGAGAACCAAAAGGAAAATAGAAAAGAACAAAAGAAAAAGAAAAAGAGAAAGAAAATAAAAGTGTTAAAAAATGAGAGAATTCAAAGAGAGAAAGAAACAAATAAGGCATTATGACAAAATATTTGAATAATGTTTAGTTGTGTGGTGCTTAAGTGATCTATCAAATTATTTGGTGCAAGCATAGTATTTTGTTATATTTTCCATTGCATTTAGCCTTTCCAACACAACCTTAAGTAGTCCTATTGATTTTGGATTCATGGTAAAACTAGTGGTAGAGATAGTAGAACCTCTACAAGTCTATGGTAGATGCTAGAATAGGTGAATTGAGTGAAATTCCCTATTGATTTGATAGATAAGAGAAACACTTATTCCCTTGAGAGCTCTATCATGTATACCTTTCTTGGTTTTGTTATGTATTCAAGTTGATTTCTTTGCATTAAAAATTCTAAAAGCTTTAATTGATTTGGGATTGTGGTTATTCAATCTTTATGTAATTGCATTCTTGAATTACTTAATGATTACAACATTGGCATATTTTTTAGAACTTTGATTTAATTTTGCCCAGGAGTGCAAAAGGTTAAGTGTAGGGGAATCGACAAATCCCTAATTTTATTATATATTTTTACACTTTTTTTGGGGATTTTGTCATATTAATTGAGTTTAAAATGCTTTATTTGTCATAAATAGATATTAAGAGTAAATACATTAAATTAGTACTAAAAAGGGTAAAATTAATTGCTCTTAATCATTGATTCTTAAGAGGATTTAATATTGGTGTAATTGTTTTCAATTGTAGGTGCTTGGTAAATGGGATTAAAATTGAAAATGGAAGTTTAGGACTCGAATTTGAAAAATGGCAAATTGATCCCACAAATTTGAGAAATTCCAGTTTAATCAAAGTGAAAACACAGCGTTTTGCTTCTTTTCTTTAGGTCAGATTTTACAGTTGAAGATAGACACCATTAAGATAGAGATCACAGCCTCAACAGAAGGGACAGCCATGAAGAACAGAGAACCATATAGCTTACTACCGTAAGGACCTTCACCTTCCTTCTCTACTTCCATCGCCGGTGACTCTCACTTTCATCACCATCATCCCCCATGACGACTATTCTTCACGCCCCAGGCTAAGTTGCGAATGTACAAATGAGAATAGAGCTACCAACAAACTTGGAGATTACACCTTCACCATAACACCTTTGCAATCATTCTCATCTCTTAGTTTCTCTCCATTCTACATCCGTCTTCTTTCACAACACCACGTTTTCACACCCAATCTCCACTCTTCTCTATTGACTACCTCTGCCCAGTATCTTAATATTCTCCTTTCCTTTACTAAGCCAACACATTCACCCCATTCCTCTCCTCTTTCACATACCATCGTTTTCTCTATTATATTCTATTGTTTAGTTATGGCTGAATGTCCAGAAGCCTTTGAGGCTAGTTCCATGGGTGTTTATGCCTAAGCTTCTTAATCCCTTATAGGAGGTGGCAATGGCATGAGCATGGGGCTTCAATAGGGGAGCTTTTGCTCCTCTATTTCTCTATTTCTACATTTTATTTGTAATTCCTAGGTCTTATGATGAATTTAATGTTGAACTAATTTATTTTGATGTATTTGAAGATTGGTTGTGGCTTGAACCTTTGTTAGACGCTTGACATTGTATTTAATTAGCTTAATTATCATTTCTTTATGTTGATTAGTCATTGAATTGATGATTTTATGAACATTTTGAGCTAATTTCAAGGTGTCTTGGTTAGTGGATCAGTGGTTGTCTTGTGTTTGCATTGGTTAATTAAATGTGAATTTATTAATTACATTTAGCAATAGGTTTTAGCATCATTAATCTTGATTTTTCATATCGGTGACTATTGTTAAATTAAGATTAATGAGAAAATCAAGTGGTAATTCGAGGTGGCTCGGTTATTAGATCAAAAGCTAAATATGATTTTTAAGTTTATTTAATTGCTGGAGTATTTAATCAACTTAATTTAGAGAGATTAATATGCAAGGTGGCTTGGTATTAATCAATCTAAGTTAGGCCTAGTCTAAGAGGTAGCCCTTAGAGTCATTTTGGAACTAGCATGATTAAATCTCCCGTAATCATTTTAAGTAAGGATTGCTTGTGCCATTGCTAGGAGGGATTGCGTATTCCATTATTGATTTCCTCGTTTCTCTCATTTCATTAGTTTCATTATCATTCCATTTCATATTGTAAAGAAAAACCCCAAAAAGAATTAGTTTAGAAGAAGTTAATTTTGAATTGCAAAATGCAGTTTCAAAAGATAAAAGTTTCCCATTTTTTATCATTTCCAGTCAATCATTGCACTTAGTTCCTAGGTAATTAATAAACGGCTCTTTAAGAGACGATCTGGGATTGCATCCTATATTGCAATATTTGGTTTAATTTTGAAGAGGTTACCAAGGCACAAAGCACATGCCTTCTTTACAGACGTACGCGTAGGGCCTATTAGTGTAAGTGCAAGAATGTAGGTTTCCGCAGAGAATAATTTGGGCAACACTCTCATTTTAATAAATGAAGCTAGTAATAGATGTGATGTAATGAAAATGTAAACCAGTTGAGATCCAAATGAAAATATTTTGAAAAGTTTTAGAAAACCCACTAAAGTGCAGAATCAAACCCTATCTTAGAGTTGGGATTGCTATGATTTATAATGATTTCCAAACTTTGGTTTGAGGTTTTTAATTGTTTAAACCTATCTACGTGCTTTGAAAACTATGGTGTTACATATAGGTTGTTAGAACCTTAGAATTAATTAGTTTTTTCATTCTGTTTTCAATTTAAAAAAAAAAGAAAATAAATTCTGTAAATGACAATGAACATAGAAACTCCGCCTATGTTTATAGCAAGTCCCAAGCCCGGGTAAAGGAGGAGGGTTGTGTTAGGCCTTAACAGCCAACGTAAAACCCTGTCGAATCTCTTATGAACATGGATCAACGAAGAAATTATGCTAATGCTAGGTTATTGCCAATAAGTAACATGCTGTATGGCTTGAGTATAGTGATAAGTTAGCAAGGGCTGCTGCATCCTCGCCCGGGTGTAGTGTTAAATGAGCAAGGGCTACCGCTCTCTTCTGAATGGAGGCAGTTAAAGAAGCTAGTTCATGAGAGCAAGATTAGATTTGACACTTGGAATGTTGGGACTTTGAATGCCAAATCTCTGGAGGTGGTAGGCGTAATGAATGATCGAAAGATTAATATCTTATGCCTTTAAGAAACTAAATGGGCTGGAGAAAAGTCTCAGGAAATTAATGGTTTTAAGCTTTAGTATACAGAAAAGGTCAATAGAAGGAATGGTATTGGAATCATCGTTGATAATGAATGGAGAAAGTATGTGGTGGAAGTTAAAAGGGTTGGGGACATAATCATTTCCTTAAATATGATTGTTGGTAAGGATATTATAAACATTATCAATGCGTATGCACCTCAAGCAGGGGCAAAAGCACATCTTAAGGAGAAGTTTTGAGAAGATTTGGAGGGGCTAATTCAGAGTATCCCACTAATCGAAATGATTTTTATTAGAGGAGATCTTAATGGACATGTCGGTAAGGAGGCAGGACCTCATGCAAGGGCTTATGGGGGTTTTGGATTTGGGGTACTCAATAGTGAAGGTTAATATATTATTGATTTCTCCCTCGCATATAACCTTAAGATTGTCAACACTTGCTTTAAGAAGAGAAATGAGCATTTAATAACATATAAGAGTGGAGCTGTCAAGACACAAATTGACTTCTTTTTAGTAAGGAACTCTGATAGAAAACTTTGTACTAACTATAAAGTGATCCCTGGGGATGGCGTGACAACACAACATTGGGTTTTATTCCTTTATGTGAATATTAAGTGTGTAAAACAAAAGCATCGGCAAGTTTTAAATCCAAGGGTCAGGTGATGGTAGTTAACGGGGGAGAAGTGGGAGGTTTTTAAGAGAACTCTTTCGGAGGAGGGGAAATGAGAGTTTTAAGGAAGTGCTAATATCATGTAGGAGAATATATCTAAAAAGGTCCATAAGGTTTCTAAAGTAATTTTGGGAGAATCAAAAGGTTTTGGTCAGCAAGATAAGGAGACTTGGTGGTGGGATGAGACTATTCAAGAGAAAGTCAAGCATAACAAAGATTGTTTTAGAGCAATACACTTGTGTAATAATGTTGACAATTGGGAAAGGTATCATTTGGCTAAAAAGGAGACTAAGAAGGCAGTGAGTGAAGCTCGTAATAAAGCATATGAGGAGTTTTATAAGGAGTTAGGACAAAGGCGGGAGAGCGTAAGATTTACAAGATTGCAAAGAACAAGATGAGAAAATTGAGAGACTTGGACCAAGTAAGGAGTATAAAGGATGAAGAAGGCAAAGTTTTGGTTACTGATGGAGATATTAAGAATAGGTGGGAAGTCACTTTTATAAGTTGTTTAATGATGGAGGGGAAGGGCCTTATGATTGCGAAGATTTGACAACTCGAGAAGGTGATCTCAATTTGTCATTTTACCGCAGGATTTGAGTTGACAAGGTTAGGAAAGCTCTTAAGAAAATGGAAAATGGTAAAGCTGTTGGGCCTGATGGGATTCCTATTGAAGTTTGAAAATGTTTGGGTGAAGAGGGTCTTTTGTGGCTCACAAAATTATTTAATGAGATTTTACGATTCAAGGAAATGCCGGATGAGTGAAGGAAAAGTACTTTGATTCCTAATTATAAGAATAAAGGGGATATTCAAAATTGTACAAACTATAGAGGAATCAAGCTTATGAGTCATAAATGAAATTTTGGGAAAAGGTGATTGAACGTAGGTTGAGGTTGGAGACTAAAATTCTGAAAACCAATTTGGATTCATGCCAGGAAGGTCTACTACAGAAGCGATTTATTTATTAAGGGGGTTTATGGAAAATTATAGG
The DNA here is from genome assembly GCA_963855925.1 of Inga laurina. Lineage (NCBI taxonomy): Eukaryota > Viridiplantae > Streptophyta > Magnoliopsida > Fabales > Fabaceae > Inga > Inga laurina. The sequence continues at coordinate 10,982,460 of OY979701.1, read as the reverse complement.
AGCAAAGGAAGAGATTTGCATATGGTTTTCATTGATTTGGAAAATGCATATGACCGTGTGCCAAGAGATATACTCTGGAAAGCCTTGGAAAAGAAGAGGGTGTGGATTGCATATCTCAAAGCCATTCAAGACATGTATGAGGGGGTTACAACCAATGTTAGAACGATGGGAGGTGTAACAAAGGACTTTCCTATAAAGGTTGGCCTACATTAGGGATCATCTTTGAGCCCTTATTTGTTTAACCTATTGGTAGATGTTCTAACTGAGCCTATAAGAGAGGAAATCCCTAAATTCATGCTTTTTGCATATGATATAGTTCTGTTGACTGAATCCAGGGAGGAAATTAATTCTAAACTTGAGATATGGAGATAAACTTTGGAAGTAAAGGGTTTTTGTCTAAGTAGGAGCAAAAATGAATATATGCATTGTAAATATGATAAGTAACAAGGTCGAAATGAAGTAGAAGTTAAATTGGAGGGGCAAGTCATTTCACAATTGACAAAATTTTGGTAGACAAAAGCTGGGTGGTGAAATTGATGGAGATGCCAATCATAGAATTCAAGCTGGGTGGTATTAATGGAGAAAAGCTACTAGAGTTATTTGTGACCGGAAAGTACCTAATAAGGTAAAAGGGAAGTTCTACCGCACTGCTCTAAGACCAGTAATGCTATATGGTAGTGAGTGTTGGGCTTTAAAGGGATTACAGGGGCATAAAATGGGGGTGGTCGAGATGAGGATGTTGAGATGGATGTGTGGTCCTACAAGAAAAGATAAGATTCGTGAACAAGTTGGAGTGGCCCCTATTGAAGGAAAAATGGTAGAAAGTCATTTGAGATGGTTTGGACATGTTCAATGAAGGCCGTTGAATGCACCAGTGAGGAGGGTTGATCAAGCCGTATGGAGTCCTATAAAACGAGGTCGCGGAAGGCCGAAGTGAATGCTTAATGAGGTCATTAAGAGAGACCTTTTGATTAATAATATTCCTAAAGATATGGTTTTCGACATAGCACAATGGCGTCATGCGATCCATGTAGCTGACCCCACCTAGTGGGATAAAGGCTTTGTTGTTATTGTTATTGTTAAGAATAAACATAGAGTGTGAAAGCCAATATTGTTGCTACTGTCACTGTCATTAGATTTGTTGTAACCTGTTGAAGATTGAAGTTACTTGCTATTATTGTGTGGTTCTACATTCTCTCATTGCTATGGTTCTAGCTGGTCTGAATGTGTGATTCCCTCATTTTCATTATTTTCGTGTGGCAACTTTGTTCACTAGTGTGTCCTTGCTATTTCTACTGTTTTCTTGGCAATTTCTGAGCTATTTGAGATTGCATATGAGTGTCCTTGGACAATTAATAGATCTTGAGCTTCATTGTGTTTGTGTCATGGCTTACCACTTTATTTTGCCCTGTTACAGCCCTGTTTTTACATATAAATTGCTTTGATTTGGTGAAATCTGTTAGTTTTCAACTTGATTGTGCTTGCTGGAATTTTGTTCAAAATTCCTAGATTTGAACAAACATTGTTTTCTTGAAGAATTCCATCATTTTTGAGCAAAATCATTTGTTTTGTGGCTAGAACTAAGTGCTACTTAGCTTGCTCATTGATTGGAATTTGTTCAAACTCGTCAACACTCTCCTTGAGCTTACTGGACAGTTTTCAAAGAGTTTGCTCAAAAAATTACAACCTTTTGTTAACTAAAGATTTGGACCATTTTGAGTAAGTTCAATAGCTTAGCTATTGGGTGTGGTAAATTTTGGCCAAATTCTATCGGTTTGGGCACTTTTCAATTTTTTTTCTGAAATTTTTCTAGATTTTTTTCCTTAGTTGTGTTCTTTTGTTTGTTCTTGGATTTTTCTTGGTTTTTTGTGTATTTTTTAGTTTGTTTTGGTTACTTATTGATTTTTGGGCTGTTTGGTAGTACTTTGGGTCATTTTCACATGAACATGTAATTTTGCATTCTAATTGCTTATATATTTTCTGAAAGAAAAGAGTAATTGTTGTCACATGCTTGTTGCTACTGTTCTGGACCATTGCTACTATTATTATCATAAATCTACTGTCATGAATTTCTTTGGCTGGGAGCAATACTCAAGAGTTGTCATTTGTTAGATAAAATCTTGTGAGTTGTTAAAATTCAATATTGTTGCTGTTAAGTTTGATATAAGTTGTCTGAACATACTTGCTGTCATTGTGTGATTTATTTTGGTTTTGTGGTGAGCAACTTGGAATTCTTCATCTTTGTGAAATTGTTAAGCTGTGGCCACTCTTGTTAATGCACCGCATATTTGCTTCCTTTGCTGTTATATTTTGGTTTTGTCAAAAGAAATGTTGTGCTAGATATAACTGATGAATCTGTCATGACATTAGGCTCTGAATTTACGTTGCATGACTTTGGTTGAGTGAGAATCATTGGCTGTGTTTGGAATTAAATTTGAAGTGGGCATGGTAATGAATTCTTGATTGAAAAAAAAAATGAACTGATATTGAAGTTGATATTGAGTATTCGTGAAAATTCAAACTTTTGGGAACCATGGAGCATTGCCTGAGTTGCTTCTATTTTGGCAAGAAGTTTTATTACTGAGTTTTGTTAATTGAGCTAGAATTGTTGTCACAAATTTGATTACTTATTGCATACTGCTTTGGTGAAGGATTTAAGGATTTCAAATCCGAATTTGCTGTGCTTGGAATTGTTAATAAGCTTTGTTGATATGAATTGATGTATGTGATGTTATATGCAATTTGGATTAGCTGTGATGAAAAAAAATTGCTGGAAATTGTTTCTCGATGAATTTCACTGTGAAAGTAAGGGAACTCTTAGCACAACACCTTGGTTGTGCCTTGCAACACTTAACTTTCTCCTGATTTCTAGTTGCACTTACCACACTGATTAAAGGAATTTGACCGTGCAATCCTACTACTATTTGTGTGATATTCTCTTAGTGCATTTTCTTCCGAATTCAATTTCATTGATCGTAAAATTCCTGAATTGAACGTTACTCACTATTCCTAATGATATTTAATTAATTCTCACACCTAACTACTCGAGACTATCATCTACACATCTGTTGCGTTTTAACTGAATTATTAATTTGCATTACTGAAATACTTATGTTCTGTATTGCTAAATGCTCATGTGGTCCTCACTCTCTTAAATTTTGTGCTGCTAGCTGAATCTAGGCAAAAATCTGAACTTTATCTAAAAATTACTTACTAATACAATTCACTATCTACAAAATAAAATCTGGAACTCCTCTAAAATCTGATATGCTTGTTTGAGCTTTTTATCTATGAAGCTGATTGAAACTTGCTGAAAATCTACTGCAATTTGGAAATTTTGCTAAGTAATATGCTTGATCCACTTTCTCCTAGTTCCCCTTTTCTTCCACTTCTTATGACTATATTGATATAATGTGATATGCACACTTTCAACACCACAAGCACAAGAAGACAATGAACTTTTTTATGATGCTACTTTACTTCATCCTTCTCATGTTCATGTAGTGATTGATGGTATTCTTTGAAAATAATGCATTGAACTTTCCAAGACATTAGCTGCATTGCATGATTGTGATGGAGTAGATAGCTATGGTATTCCAATTATAACTCATGGTCTTGAAGAATTTGAAGAAGATTTGTTCGATGATTTTCTAGGTTTCAAAGATGCAAAAGAGGAAGAAAACATCTGCAATCCTCAAGTTATACTCAAGGTTGAGAAAACTCTTAAAGAAGACTGTAGGGGCACTAAAATGGAGATCATGAACCTTAAGGAGGCTATTCTTTCCCATCCCCAAAAGTTTTCCCTAGTTGAAATCAAGGAGAAGAAAAGGAGGACAAGACTGAGCTTCCTCCTAATCTTTCTCTCTAGCTACAAGTCACCACGATAGTAAGGTTGTCTCTTTCCTTACTTTATTTACATGATGATATATTATGTTGAACAAGTGTGGGGGAGGGGCTAATCAGTAGTAAAAGGTAGCTTATATGTTTCATTTTGTTGTTTTTAGTAGTTGTGTGCATCCTACCCTAATGCTTGTCCTTGCACAGTTTTGAGATTTATTGATCATATCATTAGTTTATGCTTGCATTGAGGATAATGCAAGGGCTTAATATGGATAAGGGATGAATAATGTTTTGTTTTGTGTTTGAAAGAACTCTACTATACTGTCATAATCTTTCTAGCTGCTGTTTGTCTAAGTTTGAGCCCAATTTTTCAAAATTTTGAGATGTTTAAGTATGATCAAGTGTCTCAATTGCATGTAGTTAGATATTGATGTTGAAATTGTCTAAATGAGGTGGGTTACCATATGTTTTAAGTCCAAAAGGTGATGCATTGTTTAGTTTTGATAAATTTGGTTGGAAACAAAACCCTAGTTGGAAGGTATTTTTGGCCTAATTGTTCATTTTATTGTGTTATTCATCCACTTGGTCTACGACTCACTAGAACTTATCTTGCTTCTTGCTTGAGGCTACATTTTGCATTGGCATGAGTAGAAATAACAGGCATTCATATTCATTAGCTAGTTAACCAAATAGCCAACCTTGTACATATTATCCATTGTTTAACCCTTTGAGCCGAACATCATTTTTGTTTTATGCATCTCCATTTCATTCTTGAAAGGACCTATATGCAGTGTGTCAAACCCCTTATTTATTTCAACATTTATCAGAGTGTTTGTGTGTAGTTCAGTAGGCACACAGAAATAGCATAAATATATTGATATAAAGTACTTGATCACATTACAGGAATTCCCCCACAGGGTCTTATAAATAATATTTACAGACCTTCAAAATAATAAAAGTATACAAAAAAATAACATCTTTACTTGAACTGAACCGGAACCTTCAATTGCCAATATTTACATCTTTGTCTTTTGAGCCGATTCTTCTAGCTGAATAATTTAAATTTTATGGAAGGGGTGAGATTCATGCGAATCTTAGTAGTAACATATTATCAATCATATAAAATACAATAAATAAACATGGAGAGCACTATATCATGCAACAGAAATAATCACCATAATACCGGTGGCTCCACTGTACAGGTGTCCTTTCCAAAATCGCTCGCAGGAAGCCCTTTCGGACACATAACATAAGGTAATTCAGACCAATATTTTACACTCAACCTCTCGTCTGTGGCAACTAGGACTTCCAATCAAAGACCTGGTCATGTTGGGGTAAAATCACAATATTGTCCCCACTCTCATTAGTCAGGAACCTTGATCATGAGGTTGCTTAACATGCTTTGATCCCAACATATATCACTACCTCCACTCGGTTGCACCACGGTGAGTAATTATCACAGCATGCATTTCATATCACAAAACATTGCAAACAATGCATATTAGTTACCACATAGTATATGAAAGATAAAGTTACTACTTGAATTGCCCTTTCCGTGCCTGCCTATCGGTCTAATACCTTTTGTTTGGCTCTGGCTATTGTCTAGTCCTAATATTCCAAATCTACAATAAATGAGTTATTACTCATTCATGTTTTATTCTAAATTCATGTTATTGGTTGTCTATACTCAAAAAAGCATATTGACCAAAATACCCCTAAGGACTTAGTCTAACTCCCTTTGCTCTCGGTCTAACTGTATTTTTCCAAAAATTATGACCCGAGCTATTTTCACATGAGTTTAAGTGTATAATCCATTTTTGACCTTACATTAGTCAAATTCATGCCCAAATTATAGATTTACCCTTGACAGCCACAAGCTAGGGTTTTAGGGGTAAAATAGTCAATTTACACCCTAAAGCCTTTATACTTCGTATTTCACATGTTTCTTACACAGTTTTTCATTCTAAACATAATAGAATCATCAAATTCATGAAATCCAAGTTCAAATATCCAGAAATAGCCCCAGGATTAAATTAACATAAATTGGGAAAAATGGAATTTCATGTTCTCAATAAAAAAAAACACCTTCTTTACACCTTTAATCACATGTTTAATCACTTAAAACCTCTTGACCATATCATAAAAATCAAGCCACAACAACAACAATTAATAACCTTTAATTCAACAAGAAAACAAGGTTCATGAGTTTACCTTTTGATTCCTCTTCTTCTTCTCTCAAAATTGTGCCTCCTCATCTTTCTTTCTCTTGATTTCCTTTTTAATTTTCACAATTTTAAGAAGAATTTAAAAATTAGAAGAGGTTTCCAAGAGGTTAGAGGCAAGAATGCATGAATTTCACTACCAAACTTAACTAAGTTTTCTTCTTGAACACATTGTCTCTCTCTTTTTATTCTTGTGTTTTCCAAACTTGTTCTCCTTCTTTTTTCTTGCCTTGGCTGGAATATGGCTTCTTTAAAAGGATGATTTAGCTTCTTGAAGAAGCATATCCCATCTCCTTAAAATATAATATTTTATTGGTAAACTTTACACTTCGCATTTTCTTAACCCTTCCTTTTTCCATAAGGCAAATAAACCTACCACATGGCATGATATGTGTTCCAATCACATTTTTCCTTGCTTTTCCTCCTCTTAGCTGAAATTTTACACTTGGAAGAGTCTAAATGCTTCTTGAATGCACTCTTGCCACCTTCTCACAATTTAATATTTTTTTATTACAATTATTGCACATGTCATATATTTTTTATTCTTTCTTTTTCCATATGGCTCAAAAACCTCCACATGGCATGCAAGATGTCTCATCTACAACTTTCTTTGTTCGTCCAACATATTTGACCACCTAAGTATCCCTTGATGTCTCAAAAATTATTTCTTTAATTAAATCTAGCCAAATGACTATTTTGCCCATTAATTTCGCCTATGGATTAAAAGCTGGCAAAATTTTCACCAAACTTTAAAAATTCATAACTATTTGTACAACCAATTGGTGTGGTTTTAAAGGCTATGTGACCCTTATTAAGTCTATTTTCAGGAAAAAATAGCCTTTAGCCAACTGAAAGCTTAAAATTTCAAGATTTATTGTTTTTGGATACTACCACATAAACCTTTCAGTTTTACTGGGGTAACTTCAAAAATACATATATAAATTTTTTAGTACAATTCCAAATAACTTATATTACTTATCAAATTAAAGTTTGATAAGTCTACTTTTATTCTAAAATATTTCACAGTCATTGGACATCATTTGATTATCCAAAACTATCACACAACTAGACTACCACGCCGGAAAAATATACTGGTAGCAAAGTTTACATTTCTGGGACTCTTGTTAAATTGGGGCTTAGCAGTCCACTTGATTCAAACTTATTCTCATATCTTTGATCCAAAAATTCAGAATGTTAAACAGTGCATACTATCATAAGACCGAGCATTATAGTATCTTTGAGCATAAAACAATGTTGTCATGGCTGTAGAGGCTGTTAGCAACGTTGACCTTGTTTAAAATGTGATGTTAGAATGGAAACTGCCTTATGTTGTTGTGATTTATTGTTAAGTGGCTAGAAATGCAATATTATGATAGAAAGGAAATAAACAAAAGTAGAAACAAAAGGAAAAATAAAGTTAAAAACTAAAAAGGGGAGACAATAGAAAAAATGATTAAAAAATTGAGAGAGAGAAGAAATAAATTGAAAAAAAAATAAGAAGAACAAAGAATGTAAAAAGGAAGTAGAAAGGGGGGAAAAGAAAAGAGTTAAAAAAAACTAGAAAATAAAAAGAGGAATAAGGGAGTAAAATAATAAGGAATGTATGAATGCCATTGTGTTGCATTGACTTGTTCAGTTATACCATTGTGTTTCATGAAGTTTCATTATGCATGCACCTATGGGTCTTTTCTTTCATTCATTCATTCATTATCATTTCACCCACACATCTTCCATTGTCATTATAATTATAATCATTCCATTACCTCAAATATTACAATACTATAAAGTCCTTTGAATCTACCTAACCATTGTTACCTAGTAGCGGAGAGCTTAAAAATATTACGAGGCTGTGGTAAGGTATGGTCAAGTGGATGTGAGTGAAAATACCTTACACGAGAGTTGGGTGCAAACACTTATCCTAGTAAGGGTTTTCAATTGAATTCATTTGAATTAAGGTTTGCATCTTTGTTTGTTCTTTTAGCATATTCCATGCTCATAGACTTGGGATAAGTAGATACTTCATTGTTTGACAAATGTTATTCTTGAAGCCAGATAATATTTCTTTATATCCATTCTTGTTGTGCTTTGAACTAGTCTTACCCAGAGTGCAAGTGTTTAAGTGTTGGGAAATTGATGAAATCCCTATTTTATCATATATTTCTATACTTTAGTTGGGGATTTTATCATGTTATTTGGGCCAAAAATGCATTTATTGTGATTCATTAGGATTAATAGTGATTACAATAGAGCTTAAAAGGGTAAAAATGTCTTATTTTTGTGATTGTTCATAAATTAATTGATTTTTGAGATAAATGATATTACCTTACCTTAAATTGCATTGTAGATTAATTGGGAGAAATTGGAATGAAAAGCTGAAAAGGACAAATGATTGTCAAGTACCAAAACTAATGACAGTTGAGGACCCGAATTTCACAAATGACAATTAAGGACCAATGTGAAAACTTAAGATTTCTAGCACATTGGAATCAGATTTTTAAGGGTTTCTCTTCTCATTGTTCCGTTAGCTAAGACACATGCATCCACCAACATCAATATTCGGCTCCAACAACACCATTCTTCCATTTCCATTGCCGATCATCATCATCTTCATTCTTCTTCACCTCTACCTCCTTTCATCGCTCATCTCTCCCTTGATTTCCATCTCAGTCTTCCTTCACTGACATATGCACATCTAGTTTACGGCTTCACCCCATCTTTGATCGTGGGTCACTGTTCGATGGCCAAAGGAGAGCCTAAGGCTTAGTGTAGCTATACTCCAATCATGAGCACATGATTCTTCCTTAGTGATTGAAGAAGCTAGCTGGAGTTCCTGGCACCTATATGGAGTTATTCTTACCTTAATTTTAGTTTCGCATAGTTACCATTATGGGTTGTGATACTTAGGTCTCTAGGATTATGACTATGATTGTAATTCAAAGTATTTCTATTGTTTTGCTGGAATTGAAATTTGTGTTAGGCTTTTCCACTTTAACGAAGTGGTAGAATGAATTGTTAGTCTTATTCTATCATTCATGCATTTGATGCCCTTGATTGGTTAGCTAGGTTGCTAGCAATGTGAAATTGGAGTTGAAAATGCCTTCTGCAAAGTTTAATACATGATAAGTGCCAATTAAGGTGACTCTAATGAACTAAGTTTAATCTAGGTGGCTAGGTGAGTTTAAGTAATTGGAGGCATTTGTTTGTGAATGTTTCTTCAAAAGCACTAAGTACTTAACAAAGGAATTGAACTCAAAACATTAAGTTGAAACTAGGAAAGCTAGTGAATTCACTTATCCAGAAATTTCATATTCGCATTCCACATCACTCCATTTTGTTTATTAAACTTTGGAAAACCTATAAAAAATAGTTTAGATTAGTTTAGAATAATTAATTGATCCCATTACACTCTTTGGTTAATTTGTTAATTAATGCTTAGTTATCTAGGGACTAAATATTCAGCTCCTCAAAGAGAACAACCTAGGTTAGTATCACTATAATACATAGTTAGTCTAGTTTTATTTGATAGCACCCCCTAAATGGCTTGTTTGAGGGTAAAAGAAATTATAAAATAAATAAATAAATTAGTTTTCACTGAAAAGATATTAATTATCTAGATATTATAGGATATGTTTGTTATTTAAATTTGGTCTTTTAGATTTTTATAAGAATCTTGAAAAAAAATTATAAGAAAGATTATAAAGGAGTATTTAAAGATTTATATCTTTATAGACTTAATAAGTATTGTGTAAAGGATAATAACAATGATGATGACGACGACAACGATGATGATGCATAGCAATGAATTGATAGGAAAAAAAATAAATAGATAAATGAATAAATATAAATAATTTAAACTGAAATAATATATACAAATACATAAAAGAAAAGATTTAGAAATATAAGTAAATATATATATGATAATATATAATAAAACAAGTGGCAAGAGGGCCCATTAGCCACAGTAACATGCAACCTAATATAAGAGGCGCTAGGGTAATCTCCACACCCCAAAACTGTCTTCAGCGGTAAGAGCGAGGGAGGAAGAATGTTCATCATAATGCATCATCTGCTCTTCATTTTACGTATTTAAATAAACTTCTAGATTTATTTTAGTACTCAAATTTACTTATATTCCTAAAACTCTTTTCATAAATATTTCTCAGAGAAGTAAGAGTTTATAAGGGATGTGTTATTTTGAGGATCAGACCATATTTAAGAATTTAGAACTTAGAGTAAGATTGAGTTAGCAATCAATGACCGTCGAAGTATAGAGATAAAATAGTAATTAAATCTTATCAGTTTGTAATTATTAAATTGAAGGAATTTAGAGGCAAGGTTTGATAGAAAATTAAGATTTAAACGACAATATAATGTTCTCAATTTAATTTTAAACTCTTATGTGAGCCTTATGAGACAAAATCCTCATATTGAATTGAGGGCCTTAAAAGGTGATAAGTAAAATATTTGTATATTTATTTTTCCTTATATAATGATTTTGTAGATGATATTTAAGATTAATTTAATGAATTTGGGTGTAATTGATAAATGAATAATGATTTTGGCATAAAATAGAATTTCTTGAAAAATTTTAAATCAGACCCTGTTGTAGTTTTCAGGCAATATCTGGAGCTCTAGAAGTTGGATTGGGACGTTGTTTATATGGATAAAAAGTTAAGAAAAAGTTCTATAACTTTTATGTTGAGACCAAAACCCAGTTCTGCCTTCAAGGGTTTTGGATTCTGCTTGAAAGTTGAAAACATAAATTTGTCCTAGACTGACCTTTGTCCATTAATTTGACCATAACTTGAGCTGCAAATGTTGAAATGAGAAGCTTCTAGTTGTGTCTTCATGCTAAGATCTAGATCTACAACTTTCATGCAGATCACATTGTGGAATTTCATCATTTTGAATGTCCAAATTAGGTTGCAATCAAGAAGTTTGGCTGTTACAAGGTCAATATTGGAGGCTTAAGGTCAAGATTCATGCCTAACAATGTGGAAATTTTTATATGCCTTTCATCTATAAATAGATGAGCTCAAGATACAAGGAGACACACTATCTTAGAGTTAATTTTATGCATTTATTTGTTTCTTACATGCCTCCTTCATGGAAGGCTTAGGTAGTCATCCTTTACGGATGGTATAGGTTGTCACCTACATGGTAAGTTTTACCTCTTACATGGAAGGCTAAATTTTTCCATTTTCATGCATCTTGTATGTTTTAGAATTTAATAATTAAGTTTCATGCAATGTTTATGATGTTTTCAATTTATTTTGATTTTATTTTTAATTTCATCATGAGCTAAATTTCCATTTTCCTAGGGTGATGATGTAGCTTGCTAATGATGGATTGAATCTTAACTTATTAAATTTAATTTTAATTTTTCCTTCATAATTGACTTTTGATTATTGTTCTTAATGCTTTCAATTTTTGGCCATGTTTTGAATGATTTCAATATGTATGTTGAGACTGGAAGGAGATACATGTGTGTGGATTGTAATATTCCAAAATTCATACACTAAAGATCCAATGTATATTTATTCAAAAAATAGAATAAAGGATAAATTTTGGAGAATTTGACTATGCTGCCAGTGAAAATATTATGTGAGGCAGTCATGTGATTTTGAATGATCAAATGATGTCCAAAACTTATGAAACTTTTCAGCATAAAAATAGACATTTCAAACTTTAATTTGATAGATCAGATGAATTATTTGAACCTTTACACTAAGAGTTATGAATTTCTGAATTTTACCTAGTGAAATTGCCTAAATTCTGGAACATTGTCCAAAGATTTAAATTCTAGGAATGTTGAGCTTTCAGTTGGCTAAAGGCTATATTTTTCCTTAAAACTAGACTCAATAAGGGTTAAATAGCCTCTATAATCACATCAATTGGATGTCTACAAATATAGATATAAATTCTTAAATTTGGGTGAAAATGCTCTCAGTTTTGGGCAAAAATCACAAAAATGTATGGGCAAAATGATAATTTGACATATTAATCAAAAGAAAATTATTTTCTTTGGAAATTACCGTCAATTTCATCCAAAGTGAGGTAAATAGGTGGAAGAGGATAAATGAAGACATATTATTACTCCCTTCCAATCTTCATTTTCGGCCAAGTATTGTGAAGAAAGAGAAAAAATGATGATCCACTCTAAAATTTGCATGTGTTCAAATGGAATAAAATACAATAATTTAAGGAGATGGAAGGATATTGATTTTAAAAGGCTTATCATCTTTCTTAAACCTTCATTTCCTGCTGAATAAAGAGGAATAGAGAGAGAGAGAGAGAGAGAGAGAGCTCACACACAACATAGCAAGAACAAGAACAAGAAGCTATGGTTCCAAGCAATATAAGGTAAGGAGATTATTTTCTTGTGAATTTGCTTGCTAAAAACCTAGCTGACAGGGCTCAATACTTGTATAATTTTATTAATTAATCTTAGGCTTTTGTGGGACTTAATTAAATATTTTGGGCATAATCAAGTGTTAATGTGATATTTTAGTGAAAAAAATAATTTGTGAATTATAGTGGTTAAATTGTTATATTTTTAACTAATATTTGTTATTCCCATTATTCCTTAATTGTGAGGAAAAGTGTGAATCTAATTTTGTTGGTGATAATGTGGCACAGCTTGAGTGGTCAAGGTCAAAGATGTTATTTTGGAGCTTAATGAAGGACAAGAGTAGAATATCACAAGTGCAGAATTTATTTTTACATTTTTTCTAAGAGGAGGTTAAATGAGTAAGGGCCTTGTTTGGTGGTTGCAATTTTATGTCTAATGCTTAAAACAGATTTTTAGCTTTGATCCAATCATGTCACAAGTTACTCATTTAACCTAGAGAGAATTCGTTAACCGAATGAGAAAAAGGAGGTGGCGGTTGTTATAAAAGGGAGCTAGACCGAAGATGCAAAAAGGAATGAATTGAGAATTGGTGAACCGAATTGAAGAAATAGAAGAGAAGCAAGCAGAATGAATTGGAGAAGGAGAGAAGAGATGAGCTGTTTTTGTTGATTGAATAAAATCACTACTGGACTGAAATGAATTGAAGGAATGATAAAAGAAAAGAGCAAGTTGGACCAAATGGAATTAAGAGGAGAGGGTTAACCGAGCGAATGGAGAATTGAAGGATGAATCAGGGAGATTGCTGAACCGAAATTGATAAGGGAAAAGAAAAGAAAATCAGCTGAAATTGTTGACCAAATTGAAGATAAAGGACCAATGAAAAGACTAGACTAACTTGAGGAGGAAGGGTTTGACGGCTGGAGATGGTAGTGCACCACCGAATGAAATAAAAAAAGAAGAGAGGCGGAAGAGAGGCGGCTGTTGAGGAAAGGAGAAAGGAACAGCTGAAGAAAGCACCGAAGAGAATTAGCATTGAACTAAAGGAAAGGAGAAAGACGTGGTGCTGCAAATTCTATGGGTGGTTGCTCATCCTCCTATCAATCTTTATCATTTTCCTTCATGAGTAGCTAAGCTTTGGTGATTTCCTTGAGTTGGGTAATGGTTTGAGCTTCTAAACTTCAATGGAATTCCTTAAGCTCTCTTTCTAGTTCATCATTATGTAGCTTGGTTAAGTATGTAATTGTGATCTAGATTGTTCTATGCCAAGTAAATAAACTTGGTGGTTGAGCTAGGAGTTGATTAATTAAGCTTTGTATGATTCATATTAGGAGTAGGTTGAATTGTTTATTCTGACTCAGTTGAGTAGATTTAAATGATTAAACTGAATATTTTGATTTGTTGTAATAGTAATTACAATTTAGAATTGGAAGTTAATTATTCATCTCCTTGAGTCAATTAATTGGTGGTATACATTTAATTGCTTCGGTTGAATGAATTAAATGATTATTGCAAGTATGGAGTTAGTGATAGCTTAGTTTCATCCTCTTGGCTCATGATGGAATTCAAATCATTAGTAAGCAAGGAAGACTAAAACCTCAATTCAAGGGAATCCCATTTCATTATTATTCTAGTTTATTAAATTTATGTTGTTGTTAGTGTTAATTTCAATTCCTTTTGTTTCTTTGTGTTAAAAATCGAAAACTACAAAAATATTGTTTTAGCTTAGATTACTTCATAGTTTTAAAATCAAATTCTCAAAATGATTTCTCACAACTTTAAGGTATTTATCACTTTACTACTTAGAAACTTGGAAATTAATATTCTTACAAGAACGACCTAGGTTGAGCTACTACACTACATTTTCAAGCCTAGTTTTATTTTGTGAACTCACATGACATGGGTTCATCAAATTGGTGTTGTTGCCGGGGAGGATGATTGCCAAGGTTTTAAGTAGTTAAGTATTTTTTTCAGTTGTCATTGTGTGCCTTAGCTTGGTTGTTAGTGTGTTTTTGAGTTTGTCTTAGTTGTTAATTGTTGGAGTGTTTGATAGTAGTTTAGTCATTTTTTATGTTAATAGTTTTTTTGCATTCCATTTGCATGTAAAATTCTGTAAAAAAAAATTTGCATTGTGTTGCTTTACTATAATGTTCTTAGTGGCCATTATGTGGTTTACTATTGTTTTGTGGTGAGCAACTTTGCATTCTTCATCTTTGGGAAGCTCTTGGTAATACTACCAGAATGGAAGATCCTCTTTCACAAAGCTTTAAAGCCATACAACATCAATTAGATCTTGTTCAAGCCATGTTGGACAGTTTAGAGAGAGGTTCCAATGGTCAAGAATATGATTCATCCTTCCACAACCTATATCATGAACCCTATCTCCAACAATCTTTTCCACCACACCAACCTTTCATAGTCTTTCATTTTCCCCACAACCTCCATATAGACCTCAACATGACTTTTGTTCCCCACCATATAACCTAAATTTTGACCCCATCCCTTCACCCCAAAGGCTACCCTGTGAACCATCTCCTCTATACCATCTACCCTCTTACTCACCATACCAGCCCTCATTCCAATCATTTCACCCACTACTTTGTGAATCTTCCCCGCTATCATACCTTAAACTTCCACCTCCATTTTATGACCCACAACCTAGTAGATTGGACACCATTTTCTCACCTCACAACATGGATTCCCTAACAAGTGCCTTAACAAGAAAGTATAAGACACTCTAAGAGCAATACCTTCAACTACTTATGTATCAAGGAACAATTGATAGCTCTAAGGAGAGAGAAGAGCAATTTAAAGATACTGATGAATTCTTCAAGGTATACTATGATCAATATTATGGGTAAAGACGGGAGGTGTTCAATTGGCCTCAAGACCTACTAAAGGAGGAATTAAGAACCGAAAATCAAGAGATTTATGCTACTTTACATGTGGAGAGTTCTGAACCTTCAATGATTCCATCAAATACATCCATACAAGCGCAAGAAGCGAAGCAAGTACAAACGATCAATGAAGAGTCTTTCTTACCCTTTGGTAACAATCCTATCTTTACAAAAGTTGACTCTCCTACTACTTTGATTGATGAAGTAATTAATGATTTGAGTGATAATGAGATGGATGAGGAAATAATTGTTGAATTCCCTTAAATGCTTGAACATGTAATTGCTCAGCCCATTGATTCTACTAGTGGTAGCTTGGATGAGCTTATGCCTTGTAATGATTATAATCCTTTGCATGATACTTTGAGGTATGATTTGGATGATAATGATGCTAGTGCTGAAATTACATGTTCTTGTGATGAAAATACAATGTGTATGGATTGCATTGATGAGAAATATCCTAAATTTGTTGAAATGCATAGAAGTAGAGATGACCATCCTCTAGAACTTAGTGATATGCATGCCATGCATGATGTTGAGAATCAAACTCCTTTATCTTTCTCTTCTTATCCCTCTCCTACTTGTGAAAGTGTCTTGATGCACTTCAATTCTATATTGGATTCTGCACTTTCCACTTTACTTAAGAGTGAATATAAAGATGTTAAATCACAATTGATCACTAATCCTAAGGTCAATCTTTGTTAGCAAGAGTTCAATGTGCATATTTTTTATGATGACAAGCATGTACCTATTGTTTCAATTAATAGTGCTTTTGATTTTGGTAGGAGAGATTCATCTTGATTCACTTGAATTGCTTGGACCAAGTTTTGTGCTTTGTGATGATCATACTTCTTTACTAGATGATGTCAAGCATATTCATGAATCATACTCCCAAATCTTATCATGTGATTTACCTCTTGATTTATAAGGATTTGATGTTGTCAGTGATTCTATTGACTTGGATTGTGCTATACATGATAGAGTAGTGCTTGACTATGTCACTACCATTACTGAAATCCAAATTAACTCTTTGATAACTAGTGTTGCTTGCTATATGCCACCAATTGACTTTATTGGTTGTGAGAAGCACCTATTATCGAATGCACCCGACTCTAGTCTTCTCACATTACATACACTATTACGTCATTTCATTTGTCTTAATACTTTCCATGGATTTAAGTATTTTGATTCATGTGGCATCTTTGGAGTAGGTACTGTTGTTGTTTTGGTTAATTCTTTGCAGGTTGATTCTCTTGATGGTTGCCTTCATTCCTATTATCTTTGGATTTGGGAACCTCTATTCTTACTTGGGCCTAAATTGTTGAGGAGCAAAATACTGAGCTTCCTTTTGATTTTCCTATCTAGCTACAAGCCACCATGATTACATGGTAGTCTCTTTCCTTACCTTGTTCCTTGTTTTATTTGATGATATATGTAATTGAGCAAGCGTGGGGGAGGGACTTATCAGTAGTCAAAAGTGGTTTGTTAGATTGCATTTTTCAATTGAAAAAACTCTATTTTGAATCGTACTCTTATGCTTAGCCTTATCCTACACTACCCTTTTCTCCATATCCTTATGCCTAATTTCTAAGAACTATTTCCATTAATGTCTTCTCTTCTCTCTCTTCGTGTGACGATGATGTGTTGTGCTTCAATCTTGAATTGGACTTCATAACATTCACTTTACCTAAAAGATAAGTGTATCTAGGTTCTTTGTTTTTGTGCATTACATTGAGGGCAATGTAAGGATTGAGTGTGGGGGAGTGTGTTTATTCTCACGATGGATTTCACTATGATATCATATGCCTTTGTCTCCTACTTGAGTCTTATGTTGTTTTTGGTCTAATTTACTAAGATTTTTGAAGCCTTCACTTACGATCAAGTATCTCCATCACTCTTAGTTAGATTATTGGTTGAAACTTGCTTTGAATTAGTAAATTGCCACAAAATTCAAGTGTTTTAATGATGCATGGCTTAATTTTGATGAGTTTGTTAGGGAAAAAAAGCCTAGTTGGAAGGTGTTTTGAGCCTAATTGTTCATTTCATCGTGTGATTTATCCACTTAGATTGTTGCTCCCTAAAACTTGTTTTGTTTCTTGCTTGAGGCTACATTTTGCAATGGTATGGATAAAGATGGCATTGGCATTCAATTCATCACCCATTTACCTAAACACAAACCATTCATCATTTACCTTTATTTACCCCTTTGAGCCATTCACTTTCACTTCTATTTTATTATAAAAATGCTATGTTTGCATCCTTTATCAACTTCTTCCTAGCACTATTGAAAAAGAGAGAGAGAGAGAGAGAGAGAGTACTATTATATATTAGAAAAGAAAAAAAATTGCCATGAAAAAAGTCAAAAGAAAATAAAAAAAAAGAAAAAGAAGAGAAAAAGTGTTAAAAGAATAAGAAGAAGAACGAGAATTCAAAGGAAGAAATAAATGTACAATGGTATAATATGTGAATTAAGTTTATTTCTGTAGTACTAAGTGATCTAGCAATTTATTTGGTGCAAGCATAGTGTTTGTTACATTTTTCCCATCATCTGGCCTATTCAACATTACAACCCTACAAAGTCCTTTGAATTTATTTATGCCATTGTTGCAAGTAGTGAAGAGCCTAGAAATATTACAACCCTATGGTAGAGTGTGGTCAAAGTAGATATGAGTGAAAACTACCCTATATAAGAGAAGAGTGTAAACACTTATCCTGGTTAAGGTTTTCAATTAAGCTCATTGTAATTAAACATTTCATTGCTTTAACTACTTCAATTTTTGGTATGTTCATTGAATTTGGATTGGAGGATACCTTGTTATTTGGCTAAGTGTGACTCTTGAAGCTTGATCTTGCCTACTCTTTCAACTTTCATTCCTCTTTGGCTAGTGTTGAGTTTAATATTTTGCTCAAGAGTGCAAAAGCTTAAGTGTGGGGGAATTGATAGAGCTCAATATTTATATATTTTTATTAATTAATCTTAGGCTTTTGTGGGACTTAATTAAATATTTTGGGTATAATCAAGTGTTAATGTGAGATTTTAGTGAAAGAATAATTTAGGAATTATAGTGGTTAAATTGTTATATTTTTAATTAATATATCTTATTCCCATTATTCTTTAATTGTGAGGAAATGGTATTACCTTTGTGAATTTAATTTTGTAGGTGATGATGTGGCACAACTTGAATGGTTAAGGTCAAAGATGTTATTTTAGAGCTTAATGAAGGACAAGAGTAGAACATCACAAGTGTAGAATTTATTTTCACATTTTTTCTAAGAGGAGGTTAAATGAGTAAGAACCTTGTTTGGTGGTTGCAATTTTATGTCTAATTCTTAAAACAGATTTTTAGCTTTTATCCAAACATGTCACAAGTTACTCATTTAACCTATAGAGAATTAAATGAGAAAAAGGAGGTGGTGGCTGTTATAAATGGGAGCTGGACTGAAGATACAAAAAGGAATGAATTGAGAATTGGTGAACCGAATTGAAGAAATAGAAGAGAAGCAAGCAGAACGAATTGGAGAAGGAGAGAAGAGATGAGCCATTTTTGTTGATTGAATAAAATCAGTACTGGACCGAAATGAATTGAAGGAATGATAAAAGAAAAGACCAAGTTGGACCAAACGGAATTAAGAGGAGAGGGTTGACCGAGGGAATGGAGAATTGAAGGATGAATCAGGGAGACTCTGAATCGAAATTGATAAGGGAATAGAAAAGAAAATCAGCTGAAATTGTTGATCAAATTGAAGATAAAGGACCAATGAAAAGGCTGGACCAACTTGAGGAGGAAGGGTTTGAGGGCTGGAGATGGGAGTGCACCACCAAATGAAATAAAAAAATATAGAGAGGCGGTTGTTAAGGAAAGGGGAAAGGAATAGCTGAAGAAAGTACTGAAGAGAATTAGCGCTCTAACCTAAAGGAAAGGAGAAAGACGTGGTGTTGCAATTTCTATGGGTGGTTGCTCTTCCTCCTATCAATCTTCATCTTCTTCCTCCATGAGTAGCTAAGCTTTGGTGATTTCCTTGAGTTGGATAACGGTTTAAGCTTCTAAACTTCAATGGAATTCCTTAGGCTCTCTTTCTAGTTTATAATTATGTAGCTTGGATAAGTATATAATTGTGATCTAGATTGTTCTATGCCAAGTGAATAAACTTGGTGGTTGAGCTAGGAGTTGATTAATTAAGCTTTGTATGATTCATATTAGGAGTAGGTTGAATTGTTTATTCTGACTCGGTTGAGTGGATTTAAATGATTAAACTGAATATTTTGATTTGTTGTAATGGTAATTACAATTTAGAATTGGAAGTTAATTATTCATCTCCTTGAGTCACAATTAATTGGTGGTATTCATTTAATTGCTTCGGTTGAATGAATTAAATGATTATTGCAAGTATGGAGCTAGTAGTAGCTTAGTTTCATCCTCTTGGCTCATTATGGAATTCAAATCATTAGTAAGCAAGGAAGATTAAAACCTCAATTCAAAGAAATCCCATTTCATTATTATTCTATTTTATTAAATTTACTTTGTTGTTAGTATTAATTTCAATTCCTTTTGCTTTGTTTTAAAAACTGAAAAATACAAAAATATTGTTTTAGTTTATATTACTTCATAGTTTTAAAATCAAATTCTCAAAATGATTTCTCACAACTTTAAGGTATTTATCACTTTACTATTTAGAAACTTGAAAATTAATCTCCTCACAAGAACGACTTAGTTTGAGCTACTACGCTACATTTTCAAACCTAGTTTTATTTTGTGAACTCACATGACATGGGTTCATAACCTAGCATACCTCTTTTAAATCCTATATCTCTATGATTATGGCTTGTAGAAAGGTAAAAACAAGAGAAAGAAGAGAGGGAGGTACATGGTTAGAGAGAGAAAGTAAGAGAAATCTAAAGGTAACCACAAATAACCATGTTCTCTTGTGAATTCAAGATTATATGGTTGTTGTGGATTCGTTGTTTGGTTTGTTTTGTCTTGTTTTGTGATTTTGGATGATATAACCTTAAGGGATTATGCTGTGCAATTTTCAATTGATCATATGTCTAATAAATGTTTAAGTGCTTAAATAAGTGATTAGAAGTGAAAAGAAGACGATTAGATGGTTGAAATCAAGAAAACACATTTTTCCCAATTTCTTTATGACTTTTGGCCAGACCTGGTTTAAGGGGCTAAGGCTGGAATTTTGTGTTTTTGATGATTCCATTGTGTTTAGAATGGAAAATTGTGTAGGATATATGTTAAGTGTAAAGTGTGAAAAGCATTAGATTGTGAAGTGCAAACAAATACCCTTAAAACCCTAAGTTAGGGGTTGTAGGGGCTTTTTCATCATTTAGGACTGAATTTACCAAATTGGCGATAAAAAATGAATTATACACTCGAAATTGTGTACGGTTTTCCCGGGTCATAATTTTTGGAAAAGTACAGTCGGACTGGGTATAAAGGGACTTAGACGGGGTCCCTTGGGGTATTCTGATCATTTTGAAATTTTAAGCCAAGACAACCAACAAAATATGTTTAGAATAATATTTGAATAAGTAATGACTCATTTATTGAAAATTTGGAATTTTAGGACCAGACCGCCAACCCGAGTTTGATTTGATTTAAAGACCTATTTACGCCTTAAAAAGGGATTTAAGATAGTAATTCTATCTTTCATAAATTATGTGAATGTTTTATATGTTTGTGTATGGCTTCTTCCATAATATAATTGATGAATATTGTCTTACCCAGTAGGGCAATTTGTGCGAGTAGGCACTTTTATCTTGTTGTTGACTAAGAATCCAACCAAGGAGTATGGATATAGTGGGGAAATTGTATGCCCTAAAATGTGTTTAAGGGCTCAAGATTCTAAATGAGAATATAATGAATGTTAGATAACACTTTTAGGGAATAAAGTATTAATGTCGGTGTGAACTAATAGAAAGAATATACCTTATTCCATTAGGATGTATTTGAATGGCATAAAACCAAACCCAAATCCAAAGGAAAAGGGAAGTAATGTCTAGAAAGAATGAAGAAAGGGCTGGAATTGAAAGAATTAATGACACAAGAAATAATCACTACTGGAAAAATCACTTTTAAGACCGATTAAAAATGACATTTTAGACCGGTTCTGAATCCGGTCTTGATACAACCAATCTTAAAAGTCTGCTACTTTTTAGACCGGTTATGCAATTGGTCTTAAAAAATGTTGTAAGACCGGCTATTATAAAACCAGTCTAAAAATAAATATTTTTAGATCGGTTATCAAAGGAACCGGTCTAAAAGGTTCAAATTTTAGACCGGTTCTCTGAAAAATCGGTCTAAAAAGTTAAAATTTTAAGACTGGTAAAGTAATACTTTTAAGCCCGGTTTTATAGTAAACAGGTCTTAAAGTAATATTGTTAAGACCGGTTCTCTCCAAAACCAGTCTTAAATGTACTTTTTAGACTGGTTTTGGAGAGAACCGGTCTTAAAAGTAGTTTTTTTTTTAATTTTTGATTAAAACATTTACCCAGCAAGCCATTTCCCCTGTTAAACCATTTCACTCAGCAAGCAGCAGCTAGTTTAATGACATTCAAATAAATTCTTATCTTACAGATTATAACTAACATCTTAATGACATGTGAGAGACTCAAAACTCACTGGAACATATTAAAAACTCAACTCCCTTGTGCTTAAACTGTGCTAGCTGAAACATAAGCAAGGAAAACAACCATGAATAATAAACTCACAATCATAATGCAAGGAAATCATACAACCATGACAATGCTATTTTGACCAAGTTCCTTATCTTTTCACTTACATACATACGTCAAAGATTAAATTACATTAATAACATTGCTGTTATTCATTATGGCCAAAATACTTTATACACACTCTTCTCAAGCTGATGATCACTAGCTAGCCTAGCTTCAGAGAATCTACACTAAGATATACACCTCATATCCTTTATTTTCCTATGACGAAAACAAAAAAAGTAGTTTTATATATACACCAATAACAATATACATAATTCAAATATAGTTCATAATAATTATTTTAGCTAACTAACCTTCAATGTAGTTTTATAAAGGGATATCCTCCCATATCCATTCATGATGATTGTTTCTTTTGCCGTGTTCATTGTCTGCTTTATCCTCTTCATTCAATTCTGGTAAACCCCTAGAAAAAGAAGGAGTCTCAAGCAGATCATTCATTAAATGACTTTCCTAATTAATATCAACGACCCTTTTTCCTTGGAGAGCTACAGACCACATTTTATTTGCCTGATCAGTAACATAGAACACTTGTTTCACTTGATATGCCATAATGAAAGGTTCATCTCCAAAACTTCTACTCTTCAAATCAACCGATGTAAATCCCAACTGATCAATCATCACACCATTGTTGACATCAACCCACTTGCATTTGATAATAAGAAGTTTAAATTTAACATAATGAACTACTCAAATCTCTTCAATAACCCCATAATAAGGTATTAATGCCAATCTAAGATTCTTATCTTTTGAACTAGAGAAGTGCATAGATTTAAACACTAACATAACCCCACTATTATGGATGGTGCTCCTATAATCAAGGGACTTCGTGTAAAACGTATAACCTTTTATCACAAATGAAGTTCAACTTATGACATCAACCTCAGGACCACGTGCTAACCATTTAATTGTATCAGAAACACATTCTTTATCTTCAACTTTTGTTTAAACCAATGTGTAAAAGTTTTGTTATGCTCCCTAATTAACCTTTGTTCAGTCATTCGATTATTTCCTTTCCGTACAATTTCTTTATGAGAATTAATGTAATCTTGAACTTCATCAACATTATTCAAGATGTACAAGTGGACTTGTTGCAATTCATCAGGATCCATACTCTTTACTGAAGCCCCACGTCTACCACCTTCTTCGTCATGATGTTCAGGAAGTCCAATGTGTCCTACATTTGACAAGTAATCTTGACAAAACTCCATGGCTTCTTCAGAAATATATTTCTAAACAATAGATGCTTCAGGCTGATTAGGGTTCTTCATATACCCTTTTAGGATTTTCATAGTTCTTTCAATTGGGTATATCCATTGTAAATAGATAGGGCCACACAACTTGATCTCCGTGACTAAATGAACAATTAGATGTACCATGATGTCAAAAAAAGAAGGAAGAAAAAGCTTCTCAAGCTGGCACAAGATCATATATCCTTCATTTTTCAGTTCATCCAATTTTTATGTCTCAATGACTTTACTACAAATAGCATTGAAGAAGAAACAAAGTCTAGTCAAAATATGTTGAAGATCATATTCGCCAATGCCTCGAATAGCTACTGGGAGCAGTTATTGCATTAATACATGACAATTATGAAACTTTAGCCCCATTAACTTAAAGTCTTTCACCGACACAAGCTTCCTAACATTTGAAGAATACCCTGAAGGAACTTTGATGCCATATAAACACTCACAAAAGCTTCTTTTCTCATCCTTAGATAAAGTATGAGCAGCTGGAGGACAAAAAGTTCTCTTACCATATGGCTTTAGATGCAAGTCTTCTCATATCCCCATTTCTTGCAAATCTAATCTTGCCTTCACGCCATCTTTAGAACTGTCTTGTATGTTAAGCAGTGTCCCAACAATACTATCACAAACGTTTTTCTCTACATGCATGAAATCAATACAGTGTCTCACATCAAGCTTCGGCCAATATGGAAGATTGAAGAAGACAGGCCTCTTTTTCCATTTACTTTTCTCATTACTATTCTTTATAGTCTTACCAAAGATAACATTTATATTTTTCACCTCTTCATAAACTTGCTCCCCAGTCAATGCCTTCAGAGCATCTTCAAACTCTTGTCCACCAAAAAAAGCTTTCTTTAATTTGTGATACGGGTGGCCTCATCTACGAAATCGCCTATGGCCAAGATAAACTGTCTTTCTTCTATGTTGAAGTTGATGATAACATGTTCCTTTTTCACAAATCGGACATGCTTTATGGCCTTTAACACTATATCATGACAAGTTTCCATATGCAGGGAAGTCATTTATAGTACAAAAGATCATGGCTCGCATTTTAAAAACCTCCTTCTTGTTCGTGTCAAAAACATCAACACCTTCATCCCACAACTCTTTCAAGTCTTCGATTAAGGGTTCCAAGTAAACATCTATGTCATTTATGGGTTGTTTAGGTCCCAAAATCAATAAAGACAACATGATGTACTTTTGTTCCATGCATAACAGAGGAGATAAGTTGTAAATTACCAACAGAACAGGCCATGAACTATGTATACTACTCAGGCTACCAAAGGGATTCATGCCATCCATGCTATGCCCAAGCCTAACTTTCCTAAGCTCTTCATCGAAGGCAGGAAATAATTGATTGATTTTTTTCTGTTGAGAAGAATCATCCTGATATTGAAGCTTTCCATCGGATATCCTCTCATCCACATGCCATCTTAAATTTCTTGCATAATTTTCATTAGCAAACAAGAGCTTGAACCTTGGTATGATTGGAAGATACCACAATACCTTTGCAAGAGCGTTATTTGATTTTTACCTTGAGGTTTCACATATTAGACACTGTTGTTCCTCTTTATGCTCTTTTCTATACAATATACAATCATTAGGGCATGCATGCATCTTTTTATACTTCATCCCTAGTGGACACATAATATTTTCTTAGCACCATAGTATCGAGAAGGCAACACATTATCATCTGCAAGCATGTCCTTAAAAGCCTCAAGCGTTTCTAAAATACTCTTGTCGCTCTATATATGTCGTGCTTTCAAGCTTACCAATTTCAATACTGCTTTCAACAATTGGTATTTTTTACACCCCGAGTACAACAGCATCTCAGCATCACTGCACATATTACCATATGCATGTGATTGCTCAAAAGTCTCTTTTCCTACATCATAAATAATATCCTCTATTCGATCATCCGTATCTGTGTCATTATCATCAAAGTTTACACCTCCCTGTTGAGATGAACTTGGCATTTCTAATTCTTCACCATGCCATACCCACACTGTATAACTCTTACATAATCCTTCACAAATTAAATGTGTATATATATCTGCAGTACTTAGTCGCTTCTCATTCAAACATACTACACAAGGGCAATAAAACTTCTCACTACCATCATCTGCATTTCTTCTAGCGAAGTCTAAAAAACCTCTCACCCCATTATCATATTCAACACTCATTCATTTAGCGTTTCTCCAACTATGATCCATATATATCTCAACACTTCTAGCACCCTATATCCAACAACAAAAGGATAGACCAAAAAACAACAACAAAAGAGTTTTAGAGATTTCAACGAAATTAATATGCACCATTTGAAACTAATAATCAAACAATCACACTAAATTAAAATAGAACATAGAGTGGTATTACTCAAAGCCAAATATCATAGGAATATAATTAAAAGTCAGAGCATATATCTAACAAGAATATGCAGATTTAATTTTTTTCAGATTACGTTTAGGTGCTCAAAATAACAAGAAGAACCATTTTTTTATAGAACATTATTAATTATTGAACAATGTACAACTAAATAACAGATTGAACACTAACCCAATTGAAGACCACAGAGTGAGCTTCAACCCAAAGTCACGGTGGCGTCGACTGAGGTTAAAATGAAGTCCTCAAAATTCACGGCACTAACAAAGGGAAGTCAAGGTAGAGGAGAATGGTCACTACGGAGAATAGAGGTGGCGGTGGAGAAGACTGACAATAATCAAAGAACAGCGATGACGAACACAGTAATGACGGAGGAGAGTTGAGCAAATGAGGGACGGGACGCCATAGACAAGTACAGAACAAGCATAGACAGAGCTCACAGAGAAATGGCAAAAAGAGAAGAAAGGGTTCATAAAGTACACGATCTGGGCATGAGAGTAAAAATATGGGCAAAAAATCTTATCTTTTAGATCGGTTTTCAATAAAAATTAGTCTTAAAAGAGTGAAATTTCAAATTTAAGGCCGGCTTTTGTACAAACCGGTCTTAAAATGTTAAAATTTTTAAGAATTTAAAATGTTTTAACATTTAAGACCGGTTTATATAAAAGCCGGTCTTAAATGTAAAAGATTTATGACCGGCTTTTATATAAACCGGTCTTAAATGTTAAAACATTTTAAATTCTTAAAAATTTTAACATTTTAAGACCAGTTCTATTTATAATAGGTCTAAATAAATTTTTTAAGACCGGTTTATTTTAGAACCGATCTTAGAAGTTCAATATAATTACAAAATTACCGCCGCACAAATTTTTAAGACCTTATCCTCAAAAACTGGTATAAATGTGGCGGTCTAAAAAGGGATTTTTCTACTAGTGAATATTGCCATAATCAAGGGCAAAAGAGACAATTGCCACTTGATCTTGAGATCAAAGCTAGAAAACAAAATGAAGGGCTAAGATTTGCTCTTTAAAAGTAAGAAGTAATTATAAGAGTAGAAAAGAAAATTTCCTCTCCCTTAAGATCAGAAAAACATCCAAATTAGAAGCAAAGAAAGGAGAGAATTGTTTAGTAAAAAGGTCAAAGTTTTCAACTTGGAAACTTTTGGACCAATGGCAATACAAGTTGATGCAATTAGTCAACATATTTTTCTCTATTTTGGCAGCCCAAAAGTCATCCAAAAAGAAGCTAGAATGAAGGAAAGAAAGTCAATTAACTTACCATGGTAAATGCCCACATATGGTAACTTTCTAACTTGTGTAAGAAGCAATGAATAAAAAACTGGACCAGACCGGCCAGTTCAACTTGAAAACTTATGAACTAGTCTGATATTTGGTTTAGTTTGATGCTGAACTGGGAAACTAGTTGAACCGATGGTTTGCATGGTTCAACCGGTTTACTATTTCTTCTTTTTTTTTCAAAAAATTAGATATATGGTTCAACAAAGAGGCTGAAAAAGAAACAAAATCATAGATCTAGACCAATATACAAACATTCTATAATATTTTAATAAATTATAATAACAAATTTTAATTTCAAAGCCACAAAAATTTAAAAGACAAAAAGAATAAATGAAAAAACATTATATATTAGATACATATAATATATAATGTTTTAGTCAATTAATTTGATATGATTCAAGTAATCAAATCTAACATAATCGATTAATTTTATCTATAGAAGTTTAAAAATATATTAATATATATTGTTACTAATAGATTGTAATATTTTAATATGACCGGTTCGACAACCGGTTAGAACATGTTCTGTGGCTGGTTCATTGCCCAATCCGGTTTTTTTTCCTTGGTATGAAGAGTGAATATAGACCACATGATTTGCTTTTCTTTTGGCCAATTTTTGGCCAAGTAATTAAGGGATAAGGGAAGAGAAAAATCATAACTCATCTTACTCTCTTATCTCTCTCAAAATTCATCCAAAATCTAGAAGGAAAGAGAAAATGAAAAACAAAGAAGAGAGGTAGGTGTTTTTGCTCACTTTTCACCTTCCAAATCACCTCTATTGCTCTTGAGGTCTTCATGAATATTGTTCTTGTCCCTAAGAGCTTCATTTTTATTGTTTTAGAATTTTAAGAGGAGGTGTTTTGTGTGCTCAAGAAAAACTAGTGGTTGGAGAATCAAAGAACAAGCTAGAGAAAGAGGTAGAGGTGAGCAAAAGCAACCTTTTGACATATATATTGTGATCATTGGTTGAGAGTTTTGGCTTATGGATTTTTGCCCTAATTTTCCTGTATATTAGGATTTAGAGGGTTTGTGATGTCTTGTTGTTGGTAATGGTGTCTTGTGTTGTGGTTTGGATAAATGAACTTGATTAAAGTCTTGAACGTAAAGTTTGGAAATTATGAGAATTGTATGTAAATTTTGCCCAAAACAAAACATATGGAAGGAATTTGAATTTGGTTGTTTTGATGTTTACTATTTCTATTAGATTCCATGCGAAAAATTATGTGGGGAGTAACCCCAATTGTGAATTTTGGCCATTGGAAACATATGTTCAAAAATTGGAAGTTTTGTAGAAGAAAACTCTGCTGGGCAGCTAGCTTGCATGACAGTTTTGATTGAGTAAATGGTGTCAAAAAATTCTGAAACTTTCCAATATAATATTAAACATGCGAAGCTTTAAAATGATTTATAAAGGGTGTTATATTTATGTGTGCTGGAAGTTACGTATTTCCAAACTTTGAGGTTGAAACTAGAACCTATTTTGGAACAGTCTGGAATTTTGTTTAAGTCTGTATTTTTGTGGTGGTGGCTAGTAGTGGTTCATATTTTTCTTGTATAGAGGATTTAAAAAGCTTCAAGTAGGACTTAGAGTCACACCATTTTGATTTTTGTAGATTTAGTTATGATTTTTTGAAGTTCAGCCAAGAAACAAAATTTTTCTTGGCCGCGGCCAAAGATTTTTGGCCATAGCCAAAATGCTTTTAACCATTTTCTGCCCACAGCCAGAGTATTCCTTGGCCATGGCTAGTCCCCAATTTCAATACGTTTTATTTTTGAATGGCGGTAACGAATCTAGCTCTTCCTAATCCTTTCAGGCTTCTATCTGAGCTTCTTATAGCCGTCTAACGGTCTCAAATGATAACCAACCCTAAGTGTTTTAAAGTTATAAATTGTAATAGAGAATTAATCATCATCCTTGATTATAGTTTATAGGACTCAAATTTACCTTGAGCATGAGCAACTTGTGCTCAAGCACGAACGGAAAGAACAAGGTAGTAACTCTTTCTCTTATATCATGTATAATGCTTTGTATGTTTGTGCTTATTATTGAATTGTGAAGGATGTGAATACATCAAAATTTGTCGTTATGTGAATACAGGGAAAGCTGTCATAATTGTGAATACAGCAAAAGTTGTCGTGAAGACCACACCGTGTGATGAATGTGCATACAGCTGTGAAAGCTGTTGTTATTATGCATACAGCTGTGAAAGCTATCATTATTGTGCATACAGTTGTGAAAGCTGTCATTATTGTGATGAAAGTCATGGATGTGATTACTACTTTGTGATAATTGCCTACATCCTTTGTTTAATTATATATCATATAACAAAAATGTTGCTCCTGAGATTCCTATGAATCTCATTCTTTCCAATGACTAACCTACAGCCAGGGCAAGCAGAGTAAAGGAAAAGCAGGCATACAAGGGCGGCTATTGTTATGGCTAGGAGATTAGTTCTGTGTTGGTTATCATCTTTTGGATAAATGTATATATTGTAGTTATAAGACTAATGTAGTAGGTTTGTGAATGTTCATGTAATCCCCGTTATGGAAACTAAAATGGGAAATTATGCCCTCTGGACCTCTTATAGTTATTGAATATAACCTGAGTGTCATTGGGGAAATTTACTAAATACTCTGATATTAATGAATGAAACATAATCGAATAGGCCAAAAAGATTCAAAAAGTGAATGTGAGACTAATTTAACAAGTTTTGAAAGTTTTTGAAAACCCACTTTAGCACAGGACCAAATCTTGTCTTGAAGTTGGGATCTTTATTAAGTTTTTAATCAACCGTTGGTCTCCTATTTATTCTATGACATATTTTTGAACTATATTAATGGCTGTGAATATAGGGGTTAAAGAAATAGCCTTGACTCATGTATACATGCCGTGATATTGTTTGTGTTGTTAATATGTTGTATAACATGGAGCATGACATATTTAATTGTCGCATATTATATGATTGGGTGTATATTACTACTGAGATTCTTTTGAATCTTACCCTTTTTTAAAATTAAAATATTCTAATTGAAGCTAGTAGCTCAAAGGGCAAAAAGGCAAAAGCGGGTGATTGAGGGTCCCGGTGAAGATTCAAGAGCTTACGTTAGTATCCTCGTGTAGTTGATTTTTGAGGATATTATAAATATTTTTCAAACCCTATGAGGATTTTCTATAATATATACAAGTACTAATGTCATTATATTAATGCTATTTCTATTTGCCTATCGAACTCTGTGTTATTTACTCTACCAATATCAAAATGTTAAGGGGATTGACATTTTCGGTATCATAGCTTAAAGAGGTTTTGGCATTTTTAGAATAGTATACTAATATGGTCTTGTTTGCATGGTGATAGGAAATCATCCTTGGATGATGGCATTGATAGCATAAAGGATCACTCTAATCAGTTAACTAGTGTCCCCTGGAGCAACGGATTCTTAAGGGACAATGGTACATTGAGTATTATGGACCGGGTGGCATTCGAATGAGGAAGACAGCCAGGAAGAGCATACCGGCGAGACCAGTATGGGCTAGCGCTGAGGCCAACATGACCGGCCGAGTCGCTGCTGGAGAGTCATGACTTCAACTGACAGATGAATCAAAGGAGGACCCGAGCGAGGTTGACAGCTCCCGAGTAGAGACGGTGAATGTGCCTTATGACCTGCAGCTGGATTGGGAGTTATGGGACTTTCTTCGGAGTAGATATCGGCAAGCTGTATGGGCACATACTGCTCCCATTAATTAGTACCCTTCATATATGGGTGTCGTGGAGTCCCTATACAAGAGACAGTAGCCATTAAAGATATATCTGCATGACAAATTCTTGATCTTCACTACCGTGAACTTCTTCCTAAACACGACCTTTTGGAACCAAAAGGAAATGACATTGTCGAAAGAGGCCTAAATGACCACTTTTACGAGTTCATGGATTATATCACAGACTTCGTGTAGAGGCACATGTATTGAGAGTGATATAGGGTCTAGGCACTATATTTTGGGTGACATAGCCAGTACATTTTTTGAGGTGAGGGCAGTCATAGGGAATCGGTAGGGAGAAGCTGATAGAGCCGGTGTCTGTGTTTTGTACAGGTACATAGAAAGTTAAGCTTGTTTAACTCAAGGCAATCACGGGATAGGTGACCCCCTGGGAAGCTTTATGTATAGTTAGGAGTTGTTATGTAAAAGGAACAAAGACTTAATGTCTAGTAGTTTTAGGACATGTCATGCATAGTATGACTTCCTACTACTGTAATTAGTGTTATGTGATATGTATGACATACTTGTGTACCCAAATTTTGTGAAATGAAAAAAAATGCCCTTACATATATATGAAATTTATTTCTTCTCTATTTTCATGTATAGTGAATTATAGATATGGCATGAATAGGAAGAGGTGGTAGAGGCCAAGGTAGAGGACAAGATGGAGGTAGAGCTGGGGGTCGACATGGAAACAATGATGAAGAACCGGGTATTTGACTTGACCCAATACAATAATAGATTCTGGGTATATTAACACAACAGTAGGCCATAATGAATGAGATCAGGGAAGAGTAGTGAGAAGCGTAAAAGAGGCAGGATCGCTTGGAAGAGTTGATGAGGGGAGACGGTAAAGATAATCCACCCGAGAGACCTCAATCGGAAGATCTTCTGCCTGATCCTAAGGCTGATATACAAATCTGGGTAGGAAGGTTTAGTAAATAGTAACCTCCTGTCTTTTGAGGGAAATTTGATCCTCAGCTAGTCAAAGAATTGTTATCACGATTAGAGAAAATTTTCAACATCCTATTGTGCCCAGATAAAATTAAAGTCTTATTGGAAATTTATAAGATTAAGGGTGATGAAAATATATGGTGGAAGAATACCGAATTTATTCTTCAGGGGAGGAATATTCCAATAACATGTGAACTATTTCAAGAAAAATTGAATGAGAAATATTTTCCCCATTCCATCGGGTTGAAGAGGAGTCGAGTTCTGATATGATGATACAAAGACTAAAGCCCGAGCTGAAAGAGAAACTTGTTTCCAAACATTTCACTTAGTTCAGCAAGGCTGTTGAAGAATGTTGTATCACTGAGAACAACTTGTTGAGCTTGTATTATCCTAAAAGTAACAATAGCAAGGGTGCATCTGGTAGTGGGGATTCATCCCATAAATGTAAGGATCAGGGTAGACCATTAAGAGGGGACAATAAAAGGCCAAATCAAGCTAAAGGACATAGAGGCCAAAGTTTTTCAAGAAGTCAAACCTGCTGGCATTGTCATAAGCCATACCACCGTGGCAAAACTTGAATTGTGCTCTATTGAGGCCAGATCTAGCTAGATAGTCCAATTGTTATATATGCCTTAACTAGGGTATTTTGCCATAGATTGTCTGTAGAAGCAACCAGCCAAAGGAGACAAGGCCTAGAGTTCTAGACAGTGTCTATACTATAACGTAGGAGGAAGCTTGGTAGTCTCTTAAACTGATACAATGTACGGCTTCCCTTAATGGCAACTTAGTATAGGTTATGTATGATTTGGGTGCTAGTCATTCATTCATTGATACGATTGTGTGAGATGGCTAGACTTGAGAGTACACAAATTCCCGTATGACTTGGTCATATCTACACCCATGGGTGTTAGAGTTGTCACAGTCGATGTCTGTTTGAATTGAGTACTAAATGCTGAGGGGCATGAATCAACTGTGGATCTAATCTATCTACCGTTGAAAGGCTTAAAGGTAATCCTCAGTATTAACTAGTTGACAACCAATTATGTGTTGCTCGACTGTAGAAACAAAATGGTTGTATATCCTAATTTGCAACCACATACTGGTACAGAAATTAATCTTAATTTTTTTCTCTATAGCTGAGGCTAGATATGCTTACATAAAGGTTATTGGGGTACCTCATGTTTTTCTCCAAGCAATCAGAGGCTAGAACAACATTGGAGAGTATCCCTATGGTAAATGAATTTCCTGACGTGTTTTTAGAGGATATTTGTGAATTACCCCTGAATAGGGAAGTAAAGTTTGCAATTGATCTTAGGCCTATAGTAGGACCAATATCTAAAGCCCCATACAGAAACGGCTCCAAGTGAACTGGATGAGTTGAAGAAGCAGATTGAAGAGTTGCTAGAGAAAGAGTTTATTAGACCTAGTATAGCATTGTGGGGAGCTCAGTGTTGTTTGTCAAAAAGAAAGCCGAAAGCTTATGACTCTGTATTGATTATAAGGAGTTAAACAAAGTGAGGATCAAGAACGAATATCAACTTCCTAGAATAGATGATTTACTCAACAATTATTTAGTTCCTGTGTATTTTTAAAGATTGACCTAAGATTAGGGAATCACCAGCTTAAGGTTAAAGCGAATAATGTACTGAAAACTGCTTTCGGGACCAGATATGACCATGACGAATTTCTCATAATGCCATTTGGGCTGACAAATACACCTGCTATGTTTATGGACTACATAAATAGAATTTTTCATTCGTATCTAGACCAATTCATGGTAGCTTTTATTCATGAATTCTGGTTACTCATGGAGCATAACAGAACATGAGCAATATCTAAGAACAGTACTGAACACATTGAGGGAGAAGCCACTCTATGCCAAGTTGAGTAAATGCAAGTTTTGTGCTGTGCGGCAATCGTGAAATGGGCCGATTGCAGTTTGTGGCAACCAGGTTGCATATATAGTGTAAGATTCTTTCAAGAATCTGAATTGTGGTGCACCAGTTGTCTGGGTGGTCTAGAGGGGACCGTCCTAATGTGAAATGAATTGTGAAACGGAAGCCATCGTGAAGGGGGCATCCGAGGTTGTGGTTTAAGTGGTTCGTCAAATTTCGAGGACGAAATTTATTGAACGGGGGGAGAAATGTAATATCCCGAATTCTGAGACTTGAGGCTAGAGAATAAGCCTGAGATTAGTGGATTGCTAAGCCCCAGTTTAGCAAGATCCCAAATGGTGATTAAGGATTAATGACTCCAAAAGTTGATGTCATTAGTGATAAATGAACCCTTTTGGAGATTATGGTGTGATTTGGCATCCGATATGATTCGTATGTGTTCTGAGCAGCGCTGAAACCCTGTATTTAAGTTCAATTATGGATTAACCTCTAAATTGACTTAAAATAGAGGGGAGGGTGCATTGTGGAAGAAAATGAATGAGAAAATGAATTTGGTGGTGATTCAAGAGGAATTGCCATAATCAGGGGCAAAACGGTAAAGTTACCGACCAATTGATCGGTTACCAAAGAGGAAACTCATTGGTAACTTCAAGATCAATGGTTGAGATTGATTGTGTAATAGATCAAAGGGTGGAATCTCATGTGGTGTGCTCATGTGAACTCATGGTTGATGGAACAAGATCTTGACAAGTGGTAAAATGTGGACCTTTGGATTGGGTCAAGATGTCAAACTCTTCCCTCTCTCCTCTCTTCCCTTTTAGGTCGGTTTTAGTGGCCAAAAAGCTGATTTGCTTCATCATCTCATCATTCTCATCTCTCTCTTGTCCTCCATGAACGTCCAAAGCTAAGGGAAGGAAGAGAAAAGAGAAAGGTGATGTTTTGGCCTTGTTCTTGTCCTCTAATGTTCAAACACTCTTTATTAATGTTGTTCATAGTGATGAGAGCTTCATCTCTATGGTTTTAGATTCTTGATTGAAGTTGTTTGATGGCTTGAGGAAATTTGGAAAGATGAAGAATTAAAGAATTGGTTTGGGAAAGAGAAAGAGGTGAGTATTTGAAGCATTTTGTCCTAAGTTTTGTGATCATTGGTTGAGTATTGTGAATTTCGAATTTTGCCCTGAATTTGTGTGATTTTTGAAATGCATGAATTGCCTTGTGTTTGAGTGGCAATTGGTGTCTTGATGTGTTATAGAGCCATTGGAATTGGTACGAGAACTTGGAATGAAAAGAGTGGCTATGTGTGTTTGTGTTGGGGTTGTGTGTTGACATGTTGTGAATCTTGTGGAAACATGTCAATATGATTTGGATTTGATTTATTTAGTGTTTCCAATGGTTTCCTTGTGCAAATTTATGTGGAAATGGTATTTGGTGTGAATTTGGGAACCATTGGAATCATTGTTGAAAAACTGGAAATTCTGTCCAGTGTAAGTCTGTATTGGGCAGTCTTGTTGTGTGGACTTTTTGACTGGGCAAATGATGTTGGAAAATTATGAAACTTTCCAGTCTTAAAGTTCACATCCCAAGGTTCAAAATGGACATATAATGTGTGCCATTTCGTTTTGAGAACTGGGATTTATAGCTGTCCAAAGTTTGTGGTCGAAAATGGATTCTGTTTTGGGACAGTCTTGAATTTTTGGGAATTCTGTATTTGTATGGTGATTTCCAGTATTGGCCAGTATTTTTCCTGTGTAGAGGACTTGAATAGCTTTCATTTGGCTTTGGGATCACCTCATTTCGATGTTTGTGGAATTAGTTATGATTTTTGGAAGTTCAGCCAGAAACTGGATTTTCTTGGGCTGCAGCCCAAATGTTTCTGGGCAGTTTTGGGCCGCAGCCCAAGGATTGTGGGCCGCGGCCCAACCCCAAAAATCAGCATATTGGACTTTTTAAAGGTGATCTTTGGTCAAGTGTTTCCCAAGCCTTTAGGCATATGTTTGGGCTTTGATTACCCACCTAAAGGTCGTGAATGATAACCAACAATGTTTGAGAGTTAAAGAATTGGAAAAGGGATTTAACCCTATGTCCTTGTTTGGTTATAGGGTTTGATGTTCGCCCTGAACGTGGTTCGATATTCGCCTGGTCGTGAGTAAGCTGTACTGGAGCTTACGTGGAAAGAGTGTAGGGAACATATTTCTTCTACTTGTATTTGATATATGTGTTAATGTGTTGAGGCATGTCTTAGCTTTACATGGTTATGTGTTATTGAAGCTATGTTTCAATTTATGCTATGGCCATTAGTATATTGTTAGAAGCATTGAGCTTGCAAATTGTCATTGTGTTATCATGAGTTATGTGATGCAAGCATGTCCTGCATTAAACATTTATCGTACATGCATATTGATATTGTTATCCTACTGAGATTCTCTAGAATCTCACCCTCCCCTACTAACCTTTCAGACAGGGTGGTAGATTGAGGATGGAGCATCCAGCCAAGGGCGATGAGGACTTCCTTTGGTAGTTGGTTATCATCCCAGATGGGATATTTGTATTTGGATGTATATATATGTATGTGGATGAGGATTTGTATATGTATTTGAAGAGAATTGTGTAATCCCCATATGAGGGCATGTATGGGCGATTGTGCCCTGTAAGGCTATGAGTTAATAAATGGAACCTGGGAGTTGCCGGGATGATATTGTTGTATACTCTGATATTTTTATAAATGTGATATTCCACATAATGTAATTGTATTCAAAATTTGAATGTGAGACCAGGTATATTATATTTCGAAAGGTATTCATGAAACCCCGTCTGGTAGATGGGTTTGTAAAATGTTATTTGTTTCTTATTGGTCTCTATTTCATTTTAATCACGTATTTCGGATATAATTACTGCAGGGGGTTACATTTTGGTATCAGAGCCTGGTTCCTGGCAAGTAAAGGATTTGCTAGGATAATGTAGTAGTTTCTGCCTTAAGTCATAGGAGATGACTTTGTTTGTTGTGGTATACATATTAAGGTCCCTGCTATTTATGGATATGTGAGTTTAAGGGCTATGTGTATACATTAATTATGTTGTGGATATGGTGAGTCAGGATGATTCACCCGAGGATTTGAGGTGTAGACCTAGTGGTGGAGGTAATCAGACCCATCGTCTGATTAGAGAACTAAGGAAAATGATTTCCCAGGAATGTGATATTGAGCTTCTAGGTATCATAACTAACCTAGATGTTGGGTGAGAAACCCTAGGTGGTATGATGTTGCATGTAGTGATGTCATACTGAGCTTGTGTGTATAAAGGCCTTAAGACCTAGGGGACCGGTGTGCCTTAGGCTGGCAGAGATATCTGAATTTGTATAGGAGTTGTGATGCTCCGTGGAATTGAGGGAAGTGATTTCCCAGTTCAACTGAGGTTGAGACTTTAAGAACTAAATTGAATTATGATCTAAGGGTCAGACTCAATAGCTGGGCTGATTCTTAGGAGTTTGACTTGACCTGGATGGCTCGTGGTACCAGGATGTGGTACTAGATTGGTATTGAAATGTGTATCAGGTATCTTGAGGTTGCTAGTGTAAACCTAGCATAGAGAAAAGTGATTCTGCAGAGAATTTGAATTTGAAAGAGCTATCTACGAAGGATTCAAATTGGAAAGGGCTACTTGCGGAAAGTTCTGATAGGAAAGGGCTACCTAAGAGGAAATCTGATCGCAAAGGGCTACCTACGGAGAGTATTGTACCGTAGTGTGGAGCCACCGTGACGACAACCCTAGCGTGTAGCCGCCTTGACAACGAACCGTGGAGTGCAGCCGCCATGATGTTGAATCGTAGATTAGCACTGCGGCAGTGTTGGCTCTCAATAATGGTATATTGTAATGAATCCCATAGTGAATGGATATTCTGGAGATAATAAGTCATATGGATCTGAATGATTCAATTTGAATCAGGCCAAGGTCTGGCACAGATAAATATATGTTGTGGATGTTGTCAGTTGTAGTGGGAGATTCCTATGGGACTTCTGTTAAATCAACTTGACATTGTGAAAGCACAGATGAGGAGAAAGACCTCAGAATGTGCAGCGGAAGCGTGGTGAATGTGATGTTTGAGAATTGTGTTGAGCAGAAGTTCGAATTTGCAGAAAGTGCAATGTGTTAATCATGGCTTCGGGAGGTAAAACTTCGAAGTCCAGATTATTTTGTGAAAAAGGGGTCTTGAAGGATCCTAGTTTCGTGAAAAGAATTTGCGGTGGGTGGAATTATTAAAATGCCACTACAACAAAAAGGGGCTTTAACCTCCCAAATTTGGCACCTTTAACGTCCCAAAACGGGGGGACGTATATACTGGGGGCGTAGTAAGTTGAAACAAAAGATGTCCCAAATGATAGGGACGCCCAAAGGCTGACTTTAGGCGTCCCAAATTACAATTTGGGACGCCTAAAGTCCCACCCTGAGGGACTTTAGGGGTCCCAAATGTCATTTGGGACGTCTAAAGTCCCACCCTGGTGGACTTTAGGCCTCCCAATTGTTAATTTGGGACGTCTAAAAGTTAGATTTTTTTTAAACCATAATTTACATTCTGTATTACCCAACGAATTCAAACTGCAGAAACAGAATAGAAGATGGATTCATAAACCACACTGTCCATTACAAACTGGTAAGGACATCCAGCACTACAATCTTTACGATATATACATACAATAACCTTTCATACAACCTACTACTATATATATCAACAAAAAACAACCAGAAAGTGTCAAAACGCTGTCATCACACAAGTACAAACTGATATAAAATAACAAGTTTACTGCTCTATATGTTGAAGAAGATGTCCAGCTAAAAGATCTCTGATCAAATCAAGGTCTTCACGTAGGTAGGCATCTTCATTATCAAAAATCTGAAAATTAGAAAGTAAGCTTTGATGAAATGAATCTCAAGCAAATGAATTAATTAGCATTTCGATTAGAACACCAAAAATATTATCATTTGAGAATGAAGAAGCGATTACCTTTTCAAAATCGCTAGTAATTCCACTTTGAGTTATGTTATACATATAAAGTATAACATAATATCCGCATTCAGTGTGGCCAGGTTGCCGAGGGCACTTTTAATCAAAGGGATGCAATTGGTTGTTAAAATCATTAAAGGTATGTCTAAAAGGATCGTTAATGAAACAATTAGGTAGGATCGAATGTACTTACTATGGGATAAAACAACTTTGGCTTTTTAACAACTACACCCTCGCGTGACCCACCTAGGATTCTATATGTTTGACAAGCACTATCATGAAAAGCAAAATGAACAGAAATTAGAACCATTCATTTATTTTTGTTGTCAATGAAATACAAACAAAATAACTTACGTGTCGAAGACGGATTTTGTATCTCTGTCTGTGTAATATCCCGATTTCTGATTAGGGCTAATGATTATGATAATCATTGTAATTAGTGTAATTAAGCACTATTATGATTAATGTAATGTAAGTTTTGGGAATAAATACATGTGGTATTTAAGATCAATGGTTGTGATTCCTTGACCGTGGGTCAGAATCCTATGTGTTGTATCTATGTGAGCTTAAAGAGGGAATTGAGTAGATGATGACAAGTGGCATGTGAGTGGCCATTGGATGAAGCACTAGAAGACAAAATAGCACTTTTTCTTTTCTCTCTCTCTCTCTATTCGGTTGAGTGTGTGTGTGCAAGAGAGAGGTGCTTCTTCTCCATCATCATCCTCCTCCCATTTCTCTCTCTCGTTCTCTCTCTCCTCTCCTATTCCTCCATTGTTTCGCTGGACAAGCAAGAAGAGGAAGAAGAAAAGCTTGAATCTTGGTAAGTTGTGATTCTCCTTTGCTCCAATCCTCTTCTCTAATACTGTTCATCTCAATGAGAGCTACATTGTGATGATTGTAGAGCCTTGAATGGTGTTGATTGGGATTTTGGCAGAAATTGAAAGTTGAGGAATCAAGGTTCTGAATTGGGCAAAGAGAAGAGGTAGGTATTTAGAGTATTTTGGTATATTGTTTGTGATTTTTGGCTAAGTTTAGTCAAATCTGGAATTTTTGCCGTAAATATGCCTATTTCTGGAAATGTGAAGATCAGTATGATTGATGATTGAAAATGATTTAGTTTGGAGATATATGATCATTTGATGTAATTTGGAATGTTAAAAAGGTGTTAAGGGAATTTGGATATGGTGTGTCATTGAGACCTTAATGAATGATTGTGGTCAAGTGGGTTTTTAGAGTGTTTTTGAAGTGGCCAATATGTTCCCTAGTTAGTGCTTAGTGTGTATGAGCATTGGGAAGAGTTTGGGGAACCTTTGGGAGTGAATTTGACCATCTGGAGTTTCTAGTTTTTGGCTGCGTTTTGGGTCTCTGATACACATCACTCGAGCAGAGGAAGAACGTGCTCGAGTGATATGCAAGTTTTTCCCTGTTGTGCTTCGAGTTATCTGGGTTTTATGGGTTGTGCTCGAGAGCATCGCCTTGTGCTCGAGTGAGCGAAGAACATGCTCGAGTGAGCATGGTTCTGCTCGAGTGAAGGTGCCAGTCCGGAGTTGAGGTTGCTTTCGGGTCCTCACTCACTGGTGGATGCCACGAGTGTGCTCTGACACTCGCGAGCATAGCTGTTTCACTCGAGCACTGAGGGTCATGCTCGAGTGAGCTTGTACTTTTGGTGTGAGTTGGTGCTCTCGGGTTGATGCTCGTGGGAAAGTTGCACAAGTGTGCTTTCTCACTTGCGGGTATGGGGTGTGTGCTCGAGCACACATGGCTGTGCTCGAGTGATCCAGTGCTTGGAGAGTTTCGTTGTGCTCTCGGGTGCTCACCCGCAGTCTCACTTTCTCTTGTGCTCGATTGATGTCCGTACCAATGCTCGAGTGAGAGCATTTGTGCTCGAGTGATGTCCGTACTTGTGCTCGAGTGAGAGCATCTGTGCTCGAGTGAGATGACCAAAAATGAGTGTTTTGCCTTCGGGTAAGGGGTCTTTTGGGTAGGTTCTTCCAACCCTTTAGGCATATGTTTAGGCCTCTAATAGTCACCTAAAGAGTCCTAAATGATAACCAACTTAGAGTATTATTGAAATATACATATGGATAAGAGATTGATTGGTTGTCCCTAATTGATATAGGATTTGACATCTGTCGTCCCCGTGAGGCTAAGGTGCCAGAGCCAGTCAGGAAGGATACAGGTAGTGACTCTTTCTTTATGCCCTGTGTGATACATTGTATGTATATTATGTCATTGTTTTTGAAATGAAAATCGTATGCTGCAAGTTTTGTGAAAACTGTGGAAGCACCGCTATACCAATAGTCCCTGAGTTGCTAACAACGGTTCGGGTGAAGGTCGTATGCCTTCCCGACGGTAAAAGGGGATGAGGTTAGGGTGTGATATATGTGTATATGTGGGCCGAAAGGCTATTTGTGAAGGCCGACGGGCCATTGTGAAAGCCGAAAGGCTATATATGAGCCGTGTGGCTATTTGTATGCACTGCCACGCCAATAGTCCCTGAGTCGCTAACAACGGTTCGGGTTAAGGTCGTATGCCTTCCCGGCGGTAAAAGGGGATGAGGGTGGAGTGACTTGTGTTGCTGTATGAGATGATTGGTGTGCATATTCTGTGATTGCATGTGGTATGAAATTGTTGTTACTACTGGGATTCTTTAGAATCTCACCCCTTCCATATGACTAACCTTTTCAGACAGGGCGAGTGGCTCGAAAGGGAAGCGGACAACCAGGAGTAGTTAGGCTTACTCCAAAATCTAAGTGGTAGTTGGTTATCGTAGTTTTGGATGTGGGATTGACAATTGTACATAAGAATGTAAATGATTATTTTTGGTTGTGTAATCCCCATTGTTGGGAAATATTAAACCCAAGTTATATGTATTAACCCGGGGTTTGCCGGGATTTTGGTTTCCACACTTTGATATTTATTATATACTCTGATTTCTCTGGTAGTTATATCCGCACGTGAATGTGAGACCAAGAGTTAATTACGTTTTGAAATCGATTTCGAAATGCCCCATCTCTTGGATGCGGGATTATAAATTATGATTTTTATCTTATTGGTCTCTAATTCACTTAAATATTCGTAATTCGGATGTAATTACGGTGAGGGGGTTACATTTTTGGTATCAGAGCTGCAGTTCCTGGCAAGGGTAGAGTTTGCTAGGATAGCTCCCATAGTTGAACTTAATGATAGAAGATTGATTGTGAATGTTTGTTCGTATACACATCTTTGGGTTATGATTGTGGATATCTGAGATTTGTAGATATGTGTATACTATAATTGTTGGATTAATGGGGTGAGTTCTTTGTAGAATGAAAAGAACAACTAAAGGTCGCCCTAGAGTACAACAAGGAAATCCCGATGTGGAAGAGGTCAATGACAATCCACCGGATCCTATGCAAGAGCTAATGGGCTTGATAAGGGATCAGAGGGATATGATTGCGGAGTTTAGAGAAGAGCTTCGAGCTGAGAAAGCGAAGAACAATAAGGGTAGAGGTCAGTCTACTCAAGAAGGAACTCGAGGGGAAACCCGAGAGGAGTCTAGACTTGAAGATACTGCTGAAGGGTCGGCACGACCACTTGAATCGCCTCCTCATACTGAAGAAAATCCAAGGCCGCATGGAAAGTCGGTCAATGAGGAAAGAGACCTTTAGTTTTGGGTCTCCAGGTTTTGTAAACACCTACCTCCGGCATTCAGAGGGAAATTTGATCCTCAGGCGGTGGAAGACTGGTTGAACCATCTTGAGAAGATATTCGAGGTTCTAGAATGTCCCTCGGAAGTGAAAGCTAAGCTGGCGGTGTACAAGCTTGAGGGTGATGCAGACCGCTGGTGGCGTAATATCGCTCTATCATTGAAGAGCAAGAATATACCATTGACCTGGGAAGTGTTTCAGCAGCACTTCGATGAGAAATATTTTCCCAAGTCGGTGAGGCTTGAGAAGGAGACTGAGTTCTTGAACATCAAGCAAGGGGACACGGAGTCATTTGATGAATATTTGTCTCGATTCACCCGGTTGTCCCGATACTCCTCTTATCTGCAGAAGAGGGATGATGAGGAATTGAGCTCAGACTTGCTTATCCGGGGCTTGAGGCGTGATATGAGGAAGAGAATAGCCACCCATCAGTTCTCCAAGTTCAACAAGGCCGTTGAAGAGTGTCGGATCACAGAAAGTAATCTGAGAGAGTTATATCCGGCTAAGACTGCTGGTGGTTATAGTGAGCCCAGTAAGGGCGGTGCTCCTCAGAAGCGGAAGGGCTTGGGATCGTCATCTTTGTATAGGGGTAGTGGTAAGAAGCCCTACCAGCCCAGAGATCGTGAACCCCAGAAATCGGGGACTGAGCGGAAATGTCCTCGCTGTAACCAGTCACATTATGGCAAGAACTGTCAGGGTGAGATGATCTGCTTTAACTGTAAGCAACCCGGACATCTTTCTAGAGATTGCCAACGACCGCAAGCGGAGCAGAGACCGAGGACTCAAGGCAGAGTATTTGCTATGACTCATGAGGAAGCCCGGAAATCCCCAGAGCTGATACAAGGTACAGTTCTTCTTAATGCATTTGTATTGCAAGCATTGTTTGACTCGGGTGCAAGTCACTCATTTATTGCGTATGATTGTGTAAAGCATCTGGTATGAATGTGTATGAGTTACCATTTGAGCTTATTGTGTCAACACCGATGGGTGTAAAGGCTGTAACTACTGATGCCTGTTTGAATTGTGTTATAACCGTAGAGGGTCGTGAGTCGATGATAGATCTGATTTGTCTACCGCTCTGCCAATTGGAAATCATTTTGGGATTTGATTGGTTGAGAGCTAACAATGTGTTGTTAGATTGTGGGAACAAGAGGATTGTATATCCTGTTTCTCAGAATATTGGGGATGGCAACGTCGGTTTGAATTTCCTTTCAACAGCTAAGGCTGAGAAGTATTTGCAAAAGGGTTGTCAGGGGTATATGGTTTTCTTCTATGTACAAGGAGAAACCAGTGAAACTTTGAATAGTATACCCATAGTGAATGAATTCCCTGAGGTTTTTCCGGATGACTTAAGTGGATTACCTCCGGAAAGGGAAGTTCAGTTTCCGATTGACATTGTGCCTGGAGCGGGTTCGATATCCAAAGCCCCATATCGTATGGCTCCAAATGAAATGGCAGAGTTGAAAAACCAGATCGAGGATTTGCTAGAGAAGGGTTTATTAGACCCAGTGTGTCGCCTTGGGGTGCTCCAGTTTTATTTGTGAAAAAGAAAGACGGGAGTCTTCGTTTGTGTATCGACTATCGAGAGTTGAATAAGGTTACCGTCAAGAATAAATACCCTCTCCCTAGAATTGATGACTTGTTAGATCAATTATCTGGTTCAGGTGTGTTTTCGAAGATTGATCTAAGGTCGGGGTATCATCAGCTGCGTGTGAAAGCGGAAGATGTTCTGAAAACTGCTTTCCGGACTAGGTATGGTCATTATGAATTTTTGGTGATGCCATTTGGGTTGACCAATGCGCCTGCGGTATTCATGGATTACATGAACCGTATTTTTCGGCAATACCTAGATCAATTTGTTGTGGTATTTATCGATGATATTTTGATATACTCTAAGAGTAGAGAAGAGCATGAGCATCATTTGAGAATTGTGTTGAATATATTGCGTGAAAAGCAACTCTATGCTAAATTGAGTAAGTGCGAATTTTGGCT
This sequence comes from Inga laurina, assembly GCA_963855925.1. NCBI lineage: Eukaryota > Viridiplantae > Streptophyta > Magnoliopsida > Fabales > Fabaceae > Inga > Inga laurina. Next base: position 10,938,200 of record OY979701.1, on the reverse strand, counting down.
ATCGGAAGTGAGATTCCTAGGTCATGTTATTTCGCAAGGAGGGGTCTCTATAGATCCTAGTAAAGTGGAAGCAGTACTGAACTGGAAGAGGCCGGAATCTGTGGCGGAAGTACGAAGTTTTCTGGGTCTTACTGGTTATTATCGAAGATTCATTCAGAATTTCTCCCGTATTGCGTTGCCGATGACCAAGCTCACGAGAAAAGATCAACCGTTTGTGTGGGATGAGAAATGTGAAAATTGTTTTGTGGAGCTGAAGGAGAGGTTGACTACGGCACCTGTGTTGATTTTGCCCGATCCCAGTTTGACATACGTTGTGTATTCTGATGCTAGTGGGCAGGGATTAGGGTGTGTCCTTATGCAGCAGGGACGTGTGGTGGCCTATGCCTCTCGACAACTCAGACCTCATGAATTGAACTATCCCACTCATGATCTGGAGCTTGCGGCTATTGTGTTTGCCTTGAAGATTTGGAGGCATTATTTGTATGGTGTGACTGTGGAACTGTACTGCGACCACAAGAGTCTCAAATATCTGTACGATCAGAAAGAGTTGAATATGAGACAACGTCGCTGGATGGAATTGCTTAAGGACTACAACCTGGAAATAAAATATCATCCGGGTAAGGCAAATGTAGTCGCTGATGCTCTTAGTCGAAAGATTGTGGTTGTGGCAGCTATGATGATACATGAGGAGAAATTGATTGCTGATTTTCGTGATATGAATCTGGCAAACCAGATCATCTGTGCCAATTATAATGTTTCCCAAGGGGAAAGTGATCTAAGAGCTGAGATTGAAGAAGCTCAGAGGCAAGATGACTGGATACAGCGTAACCTGCCTAGAATAGAGCGTGGAGAAGCTCAAGGCTATGATGTGTCGCCTCGTGGATTGGTTCGCTATCAGAAAAGAGTGTGCGTTCCACTTAAGGCGGAGTTGAGACAGAAGATCTTAGATGAGGCACATAAGAGCCGGTATACTCTTCATCCGGGTATGACCAAAATGTATCATGGTTTGAAATCTGTGTATTGGTGGCCGGGAATGAAGAGTGATGTGACGAAATATGTGGCAAGGTGTCTCACATGTCAGAAGGTGAAGATTGAACACCAAAGACTACCTGGTTTGTTGCAGAGTCCTGAAATTCCGGAATGGAAATGGGAAAGTGTGACCATGGATCTTGTTGTGGGATTACCCAAGATCAGGAATTATGACGCGATCTGGGTTATCGTGGACCGGTTAACGAAGTCAGCGCACTTCCTACCGATCAATGCTAGTTACTCTCCGGACAAGCTAGCAGAGATTTATGTTCGTGAAATTGTGAAGCTCCATGGTGTACCGAAAAATATCATCTCCGATCGAGATCCTCGTTTCACTTCGAGATTTTGGAAGGCATTGCATGAGGCACTGGGTACTCAATTGAGATTCAGTACAGCCTATCATCCTCAGACAGACGGTCAGTCTGAGAGGACTATTCAGACCTTAGAGGATATGTTGCGGGCATGTGTTCTTGACTTCAAAGGGAGTTGGGACCGTTTTCTTCCACTTGCGGAGTTCGCCTACAACAATAGTTATCATGCGAGCATTCGGATGGCGCCGTATGAAGCATTGTATGGGAGAAAATGCCAATCGCCATTGTGTTGGAATGAGTTGTCCGAGAGGAAACTCTATGGGCCGGATCTTGTGGATCAAACCTCAGCCCAAATTCGAATCATTCGAAAGAGGCTTCTTGCGGCTCAGAGTCGGCAAAAGAGTTATGCGGACAAGAGGAGAAGGCCTCTAGAATTCGAGGTCGGTGATTATGTGTTTCTGAGAGTATCTCCTGTCACCGGCATTGGGCGAGCTATAAAGCGAAAGAAGTTAAGCCCGAGGTATATAGGTCCTTTTGAGATCCTTGATAGGATTGGGCCTGTTGCATACCGAATAGCCTTACCTCCGAGCTTGAGCAGACTCCATGATGTATTTCATGTTTCCCAATTGAAGAAGTATCAACCGGATCCATCTCATGTCGTTGAGTATGAGAATGTGGAGTTGCGAGATAACTTCATGTATGCGGTGGAGCCAGAGCGGATAATTGAACGAGAAGAACGTCGGCTCAGACACCGGAGTATCCCTTATGTGAAGGTGATCTGGAAGGGTATGACCCAGTAGGAAGCAATTTGGGAAACGGAAGAAGATATGCGAAGGCGATATCCAGAGTTTATGGCTTAAGTGGTGTAGCAAATTTCGAGGACGAAATTTATTTGACGGGGGGAGAATTGTAATATCCCGATTTCTGATTAGGGCTAATGATTATGATAATCATTGTAATTAGTGTAATTAAGCACTATTGTGATTAATGTAATGTAAGTTTTGGGAATAAATACATGTGGTATTTAAGATTAATGGTTGTGATTCCTTGACCGTGGGTCAGAATCCTATGTGTTGTATCTATGTGAGCTTAAAGAGGGAATTGAGTAGATGATGACAAGTGGCATGTGAGTGGCCATTGGATGAAGCACTAGAAGACAAAATAGCACTTTTTCTTTTCTCTCTCTCTCTCTCTATTCGGTTGAGTGTGTGTGTGCAAGAGAGAGGTGCTTCTTCTCCATCATCATCCTCCTCCCATTTCTCTCTCTCGTTCTCTCTCTCCTCTCTTATTCCTCCATTGTTTCGCTGGACAAGCAAGAAGAGGAAGAAGAAAAGCTTGAATCTTGGTAAGTTGTGATTCTCCTTTGCTCCAATCCTCTTCTCTAATACTGTTCATCTCAATGAGAGCTACATTGTGATGATTGTAGAGCCTTGAATGGTGTTGATTGGGATTTTGGCAGAAATTGAAAGTTGAGGAATCAAGGTTTTGAATTGGGCAAAGAGAAGAGGTAGGCATTTAGAGCATTTTGGTATATTGTTTGTGATTTTTGGCTAAGTTTAGTCAAATCTGGAATTTTTGCCCTAAATATGCCTATTTCTGGAAATGTGAAGATCAGTATGATTGATGATTGAAAATGATTTAGTTTGGAGATATATGATCATTTGATGTAATTTGGAATGTTAAAAAGGTGTTAAGGGAATTTGGATATGGTGTGTCATTGAGACCTTAATGAATGATTGTGGTCAAGTGGGTTTTTAGAGTGTTTTTGAAGTGGCCAATATGTTCCCTAGTTAGTGCTTAGTGTGTATGAGCATTGGGGAACCTTTGGGAGTGAATTTGGCCATCTGGAGTTTCTGGTTTTTGGCTGTGTTTTGGGTCTCTGATACACATCACTCGAGCAGAGGAAGAACGTGCTCGAGTGATATGCAAGTTTTTCCCTGTTGTGCTTCGAGTTATCTGGGTTTTATGGGTTGTGCTCGAGAGCATCGCCTTGTGCTCGAGTGAACGAAGAACATGCTCGAGTGAGCATGGTTCTGCTCGAGTGAAGGTGCGAGTCCGGAGTTGAGGTTGCTTTCGGGTCCTCACTCACTGGTGGATGCCACGAGTGTGCTCTGACACTCGCGAGCATAGCTGTTTCACTCGAGCACTGAGGGTCGTGCTCAAGTGAGCTTGTACTTTTGGTGTGAGTTGGTGCTCTCGGGTTGATGCTCGCGGGAAAGTTGCACAAGTGTGCTTTCTCACTCGCGGGTATGGGGTGTGTGCTCGAGCACACATGGCTGTGCTCGAGTGATCCAGTGCTTGGAGAGTTTCGTTGTGCTCTCGGGTGCTCACCCGCAGTCTCACTTTCTCTTGTGCTCGAGTGATGTCCGTACCAATGCTCGAGTGAGAGCATTTGTGCTCGAGTGATGTCCGTACTTGTGCTCGAGTGAGAGCATCTGTGCTCGAGTGAGATGACCAAAAATGAGTGTTTTGCCTTCGGGTAAGGGGTCTTTTGGGTAGGTTCTTCCAACCCTTTAGGCATATGTTTAGGCCTCTAATAGTCACCTAAAGAGTCCTAAATGATAACCAACTTAGAGTATTATTGAAATATACATATGGATAAGAGATTGATTGGTTGTCCCTAATTGATATAGGATTTGACATCTGTCGTCCCCGTGAGGCTAAGGTGCCAAAGCCAGTCAGGAAGGATACAGGTAGTGACTCTTTCTTTATGCCCTGTGTGATACATTGTATGTATATTATGTCATTGTTTTTGAAATGAAAATCGTATGCTGCAAGTTTTGTGAAAACTGTGGAAGCACCGCTATACCAATAGTCCTTGAGTCGCTAACAACGGTTCGGGTGAAGGTCATATGCCTTCCCGGCGGTAAAAGGGGATGAGGTTAGGGTGTGATATATATGTATATGTGGGCCGAAAGGCTATTTGTGAAGGCCGACGGGCCATTGTGAAAGCCGAAAGGCTATATATGAGCCGTGTGGCTATTTATATGCACTGCCACGCCAATAGTCCCTGAGTCGCTAACAACGGTTCGGGTTAAGATCGTATGCCTTCCCGGCGGTAAAAGGGGATGTGGGTGGAGTGACTTGTGTTGCTGTATGAGATGATTGGTGTGCATATTCTGTGATTGCATGTGGTATGAAATTGTTGTTACTACTGGGATTCTTTAGAATCTCACCCCTTCCATATGACTAACCTTTTCAGACAGGGCGAGTGGCTCGAAAGGGAAGCGGACAACCAGGAGTAGTTAGGCTTACTCCAAAATCTAAGTGGTAGTTGGTTATCGTAGTTTTGGATGTGGGATTGACAATTGTACATAAGAATGTAAATGATTATTTTGGTTGTGTAATCCCCATTGTTGGGAAATATTAAACCCAAGTTATATGTGTTAACCCGGGGTTTGCCGGGATTTTGGTTTCCGCACTTTGATATTTATTATGTACTCTGATTTCTCTGGTAGTTATATCCGCACGTGAATGTGAGACCAAGAGTTAATTACGTTTTGAAATCGATTTCGAAATGCCCCATCTCTTGGATGCGGATTATAAATTATGATTTTTATCTTATTGGTCTCTAATTCACTTAAATATTCGTAATTCGGATGTAATTACGGTGAGGGGGTTACAGTCTGGCTTTTTACTCAAGGGATCAAACCAATAGACTACGTTGCGGCGGGGACATATAACACATAAAGTCCAGTGGTAACTTTAACAACATGTACACATTAAAATGAAGTTAGATGAGTGAGAAGACAATTATTTATTAAACTTCTTAAATTGACAAAATGTAAATATGAACCGTTGGACAATGGGTGCTAGATAACAACGAAGTTTGGTTTGTGTCATTTGGTAGCCGACATAGTGAGTCCTATGCGCCACAGTACAAGTATCCCCTGTCGTATTCGCAGGACATAAGAATCCATACCAATTACTTCTTTCTATGTTTGTGCAGAGATCGTGGAAGGTGCTATAATAGAATTAAAATAAGGAATCAATTCTTGAATGTATGAAAACAAAAAACCACTAAATGAATTCTATGGGAAAATTGAAAAAAAACTTACCGGACTGCAAATTTGACCCAGCCTGCATCTATCTCCTCCAACCTGATAAACTGCTTGAGATCTTTATTGTCAATCGTGTAGGGATACTCCTCTTGGCCCACAATCCCTGGAGGCATCTTCAAGTCAATCTGTTTATTGCGCTTGTAGATCTGTTGTAGCCGTGCTAAGAAGGGCCATTTGCTCGCAGCTTCGTCTTCCTTTTAGAACATCAAAAAACAAATTGTTATTAGGATGCCAACAGATTTTCAGTAACAGTAAGGTAATTCCTACCATTGGAGGTGTTGCGTCTGAACCAATAAGATTGCGAGGCCAAAGGATGAAAGATCCTATCGCTTGACCTAACGTGCCGACCTTTGGATCAGGAACAGGGATGGCTGTACCTTCTTCCCCCTTTCTAACACTCGTCACATTCACCCTACGAAAATCCTCCGGAATTTGCTGATTATGGTGGGTGGTAGCACATGTGTGAATGAGAGCATCAGCAACAACACGCAACAGTGGATCATCCAAATAGAGGGTGCAAGGGTCTCCCGACACTGGAGTGGGAGAAGGGTCGCCAAGTGGTCCCGACACTGGAGTGGGAGAAGGGGCGCCAAGTGGTTGCTCTAGAGGGTTGTAACTTCCTCTGGTGCTATTGAAGGCCGGGGATTCCTGAGTTCTATGCTCGTCCCTTGCCCTTTGTGCTTCAAACATCTTTGCCATTTCAAGTTGAAGCTCTGGCAACAGCTCTTGTCAGAGCTTGTCGCGAAGGTTGGCCTCGATCTCTTGTTCGAGCTCCTCTCGAATCTTGGCCACAACGTCCTTAGTAGGTCCAGCTTGTGACGAATAACGTGGCTCTCGTCCAAAATACCTCGCGGCACTAACTCCCCGTGTCTCTCCTCGAACACGACCAAGGTCATCTGCCTTCCCAATAGCCGTTGACAAGATGTCCATCCGTCTACTTGGATTGAATGAACCTTGGCTACTCTGCTCGTCCAGGTCATCCTGTAGCATGCAGTTTATCATAAATGTATCGAAACCACTCGCAACATGTAAAAAATTAGGTACTTATGGTATAACTACTTACAATCCTCGCAGCAACCTCAGTAACAGTCGGATTTATGTACTTCCCAGCCTTAATCGCCCCTGCTTTCCATTTTTTGTGATGTGGAGGAGGTGCCGGTGGCTGGATAACAACGCTAGGATCAGATTCCGCTGCTTCCTTCATTTTCTGTAACTCTTCTGCCATCATTTGCCGCTCAAGCTTTCGATATCCACCACGAGACATGAAATGTTGATATTTATTTTCTGCTTGCCTCTGGGCATTTGCTGCACTTAATTTCTATGAATGAAAAACAACAAAAAATGAATCAACGATATAAAGTATATGAAAATTACAAGTTCTATACCATGATGACAGAAATCTTACCAAAAACTCAGGATCTGCTCGTGATGCCGCAAACAACCTCCAGTCCTCTGGAGACAAATACGTATACATTGCACATGGATCCTTACCCCTAAGGGCCCCTCGAATGTAATGCGCTGTTAGCTTGTTCTTGAAACCTTTCCAACGTACACGAACCTCATCCATCCAGTGCCTATGCATCTCTGTGGTGTCTGGGACATCGTATGTTTGCTGCAAGGTAAAACATAAGATTATTATATTTCAAACAATAAGAACAAAGCTACGATGCATCAAAACTTAGCTTACATACCAAAAGTTGCTGCCAAATCATGTTTTTCGTTTTTGGGGGAACCAATCTCCAATTATCGTAGGTAATGCGCACTTTGCTTCGAGCCAAAAGTCCTATGTAGCTAATGAAGTGGTCTTCCTCAGGACCAACTGGATTCAGATTGTCATCAAAGTCTATATGCAGCCTCTCCTGTTGATGTTCATGACGTGCAACCAATGCTCCCATCTTTGTACAGCCTCTAACCCTCCTTCTTGCAGGGGGTTCAACTCTAGGCCTTTCGTCATTGCTAGAGCTTTCGTCATCTCTACGCCTCTCATCATCACTAGAGTTGTCCATATTCCTGTTAACACACAAAAAGCGACATCAGAAACGTAAATAAATTGCAATGAAAACGAAATATACTAAGCGGGAAGTAAAATAGAAAAAACACAGTTCTCGTTTATAAATTAAGGTCTTACTCTATATTGTTTCCCATAGTCCTTCACCATGGTCATTTCTTACAGCATACTCGTCATCATCTACCAATTCTACTTCATTTGTTCGAGGTGTAGTTGTTGTGAAAGGTGGTGTGTCATCAAGGTTGAAGGTCGGATCACCATACTTCTGTTTTTTACTTTTAAGGACAATGGACATGTTTTTGCTGGCAGGATCGGTGACATAAAACACTTGTTTCGCCTGGCTTGCTAAAATGAAGGGCTCGTCTCTATAGCCAACTCTTCGAAGATCGACTGAGACAAATCCAAATTGTTTATCTATTACCACGGCATTGTTGCTAACCCACTTACATTTAAATAAAGCAACTTTGAACTTGTTGTACGTCATCTCCCATATTTCTTCTATAACTCCATAATAGGCCATAGATGCTAATATGGGGTTTTTGTCTCTCGAACTGGAAAAGTGCATAGATTCAGCTTTTACCATAACCCCACTATTTTGCATGGTACTTTTGTCATCTTGCTCTTTGGTATAGAAAGAATAGCCATTTATATCATAACCGGTCTAAGTAATGACCTAAAATGAAGGCCCCCAAGCTAGCCACTCGATTGTCTCAGACACACCGATCTCGTGCAAAACCTTTTCCTCGAACCACTGCATGAATGTATTGTTTTGCTCAATAGCATTCTGCATGTCATTCTTCCTTGGATTCTTGTTCTTCAAAGTGTTTCTGTGTTCATTTATGTAAGGTTGAACTTCTTCCGTATTATTCAGGATATACAAGTGGGCTTGCAACACCTCTTCACGAGGAACATTCTTCACTTTCAGTCCTCGTGTTCCCTTGCTTCTCCCTTCTTCATGCCGAGATTGTTCCTTCTTCCCTGACATATAATCTTTGCAAAACTCCATAGCCTCCTCAACTACATATCTTTCTACTATTGAGGCTTCTGGTCGATAAGGATTTTTAGAATACCCTTTTAAGATCTTCATGTATCGCTCGAAAGGGTACATCCACCTCAGGTAAACTGGACCGCATACCCTTACCTCCCTCACCAAATGAACTACCAAATGCACCATTATATAAAAAAATGAAGGCGGAAAGTGCATCTCTAGTTGTGACAAAATAATGTAACCCTCATTTTCTAGTTCATCCAACTTTTCAGTGTCAATGACTTTGTTACAGATGGCATTGAAGAAAACGCACAATCTTGTCACTGTGTTTTGTACTTCATCTTTCATTATACCTCTAATAGCTACTGGTAATAGTTGTTGCATCAACACATGATAATCATGGGACTTCATTCCCACTAACTTCAAATCGTCCATTGAGACACATCTTCTCACATTCGAGGAATACCCTTGCGGCACCTTCATTTCATGCAAACACCCACACAAACTTCTTTTCTCTGCTTTTGATAGTGTATGCGCTGCTGGCTCCATGTATGCCCTCCTACCATCATCTCTTAGTTGTGGATGTAACCGTTCTCTTATTCCCATATCGACAAGGTCTAATCTTGCATGAATCCCATCCTTAGTCTTCCCTGGTATGTGCAAAAGCGTACTAATAAGGTTATCACAAACATTCTTCTCCACATGCATCACATCAATACTGTGTCTCACGTCTAGCGAACGCCAATATGGAAGATCAAAGAAAATGGATCTCTTCTTCCATATGTTCTTCTCACCCGCAACCCTCTGATTCTTACCAAAAGTGACATGGATACGTTCCACTCGACTGTAGACTTCCTCTCCGGTTAGTGACTTTGGAGCCATTCCATGCTTCGGTAAGCCGTTAAACCGCTTTCTTAGCCTACGATAAGGGTGGAACCGATGAAGAAACCTCCTGTGGCCAAGGTAGACAGTTTTTCTTCCATGCTTTAGTTGTTGGAAGTGTGTGTCTGCTTCACATATTGGGCATGCTTTGTGACCCTTCACGCTGTACCCTGACAAGTTTCCGTACGCAGGGAAGTCGTTTATCGTTGTGAAAATCATTGCACGTAGCTTGAAAGACTCCTTCTTATAAGCATCAAACACATCTACGCCTTCCTCCCACAACTTCTTCAAGTCCTCAATCAAAGGCGCCAAATAGACATCAATATCGTTCCCTGGCTGTTTTGGTCCAGAAATCATCATAGATAGCATCATATACTTACGTTTCATACATAGCCAGGGAGACAAGTTGTATATTACAAGGAGAACCGGCCATGCACTATGTGTGCTAGCAAGAGTTCTATATGGATTGATGCCGTCTGTACAAAGCCCAAGCCGTAGGTTTCTCGGCTTGCTGCCAAATTGAGGGAACATTTCATCTATTTTTTGCCATTGTGGTGAGTCAGCTAGGTGCTGAAGATATTTCCCATCAGATATTCTCTCATCAGAGTGCCATCTCAACTTCTTCGCTTTTGTTGCAGTCGCAAACAAACGTTTAAAACGTGGTATTATTGGAAGATACCACATAACCTTTAAAGGTTGCCTTTTACTTGTCACATCACCACAACCACCATCTTTTTTCACTTTGTATCGTGCAGTTTTACACTTAGGATACTCACTAAGACCTCCGTACTCATTTCTGTATAGTACGCAGTCATTAGGGCAAGCATGTATCTTTGTATACTCCATACCCATCGTAGACAGGATTTTCTTGGCCTCATACATACGATTTGGAAGTACATTATCCTCTGGAAACATATCACACAATAGTTCAAGCAGCAATGTGAAACTACTATCGGTCCACCCACAAGTTGCCTTTAAGTTAACCAAATGTAATGTTCCTGTCAGCCGCGTGTACTTACTACCACTGTACAATGGTGTCTCTGCATCACTCCGCAGGCTGTCATACTCCTGCGACTACGCAAAGGATTCTGCCTCAACATCGTTAATCATTTTCTCCATTCTATCTTCACCTACGATATCCACATCAATGGTCTTGTGCGACGGACAATCCGTTACTTCCTCACCATGCCATATCCACCTTGTGTATCGCAGATTTATTCCATCACAAAGTAGGTGATCCTTTATGACATCAACATCCCGTCGACTCTCGTTCAAACAATTGACACAAGGACAAAAATACTTCCCAATTTTTGCAGGAGCATTCTTTTTAGCGAATTCAATAAATTCTTCCACCCCTTTCTCATATTCTTCACTAGTTCTCAAAGCATTCATCCAACTATGATCCATTTTGTTACCTAGTGGCATTCCCAATCACATTCACACGTTTAGTACAATTGTCAACGACATATGATGGGATTGCCTAATTAAGTTATCAACCCAATAACATTCATAATTCGTTTTGAATACAAGAATTTCTTTAATTTAAACAAATCATATTTTATTTTATTATATATACTAATTAATGGTAATATACACAAGTAAATTTATATATAAACAAGAAAATAGACCATTGCACTGGAGTTCCCGAGTATATGCAATTTAAGCAATATAAGCACACCAAACACACCAGGCTATAATCTCAACCATCTCAATATAAGCAATATATCAGCACAATCTCAACCATTTCAAGTAAATTTTAAGGAATGAAAAAGAAAATATACCATTCTGTTACAAAAAAAACAAGAAGAAAATAAACTAACCTGATCAGGGGGCACCCACTAGTATGCTGGAGAGGTAGAGAAGACGTTGGAGATCAGAGGTGTATGCACGGTGGGGAGGTGGAGAAAGCAAAGAACCACGGTGGTGTGCACGACAATGGAAGGAAGGAGGTGGACGAGAGCAAAAATCTACACACTGTTTAAAAATAGATATAAAAAAATTTAAAAAATATGTTTACAAGTATCATATTAAAAATATAGGGTTAAGGTGCAATTTTAGTAATAAAGTTTTTTGCTATAAGCTTATGGTACAATTAAGTTTAGATTATATAGAATAAAAATTAACAAATTATATTGTTCAATTTATCCCTTTTTTTATTAAATTCCTAACTCATTAGTTTCTTTGTATAAGAGTTTAAACATTAAAAAATTGAATAAAATACATTAATTACCACCTTCCATTTTACATAAATTATAGTAACCTTCCCTCTAATTTAAAAATGTACTAAATAAATCTTAATTGAAATTAAAATATATGTTAAGCAAACCTTCCTCATATATTTGATGTTCAATTTTCATCTATCCAACCAAAAGTTAGTTTTTATTTTATTTTTATTGATAATTAAGTAACAATTTTCATTAAAGAAGTAAAATGATAGTCAGGCTACAATCGTAATGCATGTCCAGACTATACTTTTTCTAATGTCCATACACTTTTTCACTTATACAATTTTTCTTGTTTCCTTTCTCTAATGTCCGATCCATACTATATACTTTCTGAAATTTTCTGCACATGCCTACGTTGATTGATGACTAAGCTACTCATAATGTAAAAAACACTTCAAAATTTAACTAATATGAAAATTTTAAAAAGAAAGAATAGCTTAGATGCACAATACCTCTTGTCTTCAAGATGAGCTTTGGAGATCGATCTTCCCATTTATCTTTCAGTGACTGCAAATTTTCTTCCAAATTAAGAATATAATCGGCTTCTTTCTTGCCACAACCACACAGACACTTGGTAATGTCCCATACAAAGAAACAAATTAAAGACAAAGGGCGATGAAGGAATGATGAAGGTGATGAAGGGCGGTGGTGAACGATGGTGTAGAACGGCAGCTCCCTCTGTTACTCACGGCTCCCACCTTATGATCTCCACCTCCCAGCTTCTCTGCTAGGACTGTATTGGCAATGATGCTCGCCGGCGGCTGTGGAAGGGAGGACGCCCGAGTTGAAGTGAAGAAGAAAGGAGGAGGGACGAGTTGAAGAGAGCAAAAAAGAGTGCCGACGGTGTGGGTGGGGGAGGTTGAAGAAGAGTAAAGTTAGATGAGACATGTGAGGAGAGGAGTAGTCATATGAGAAGACGCATGTCAGACAAGTGTCTGACATGCGCCTTTAGGCGTCCCAAATGGCATTTGGGACGCCTAAAGTTGGGACTTGAGGCGTCCCAAATGGCATTTGGGACGCCTAAACACAGACTTTAGGCGTCCCAAATTTGGGACGCCTAAAGTCTGTGTTTAGGCATCCCAAAAGCATTTTGGGACGTTTAATCCCACCTCCAGGCGCTAAAAAAAATTTAAAAAATTTATATTTCGTGCCATAAAGCACTTTAGACGTCCCAAATTCAAATTTGGGACGTCTAAAAGTTCCCCTACATATATAAAATTATGAAAATGCCACCGCCTCCCTTTTTAACCACCCAATTTTCAATTTGGGACGTCTTTGGGGGTGGTTATATCTCGATTCTGTAATAGTGTGCCTGGTTCCAGCTTGTTGCAATTGTGCATTGTGAGTCTCTCACCTTTAGCCGCATGGGGTGATTCCTATAGCAGAGGACCGTGCCTCCGGGGCGGTAGTTTACGGGGGATAGGCTATTTGTGAAGGCCGACGGGTTTGTGAAAGCCGGATAGCTCTATGAGTTATAAGGCTATGTGTATGCACTGCCACGCCAATAGTCCCTGAGTAGCTAACAACGGTTTGGGTAAAGACTGTGTGTCTTCCCGGCGGAGAAAGGGGATGAGGGTGGAGTGTGATGTGGAAGCCGAAAGGCTATGTGTGAGCACCGCTACGCCAATAGTCCCTGAGTAGCTAACAATAGTTTGGGTAAAGACTGTGTGTCTTCCCGGCGGAGAAAGGGGATGAGGGTAGGGTGTGATTATGGATCTATTGTGTATGCATCTCTACGCCAATAGTCCCTGAGTAGCTAACAACGGTTCGGGTAAAGACTGTTTGTTTTCCCGGCGGAGAAAGGGGATGAGGGTAGGGTGTGATTGTGAATCTATTATTTGTGAGCTAGAATGGCTATATGTGTGCACTGCCACGTCAATAGTCCCTGAGTAGCTAACAACGGTTCGGGTAAAGACTGTGTGTCTTCCCGACGGAGAAAGGGGAAGAGAGTGGAGTGTGATTGTGAATCTATGACAATTGTGGATAAGCTGGGATTGAGGTCTAGTTGTGTAGCAGAGCAGAGCTAATTCAGCTGATGGCGAATTCGACTACATGATCGGGGATTCTTGTTTGTGAGGGCAACTACCCCGGCATGGCCAACCTGGCTAGCCACCACGTTGGTTGCACCGGTGTTGACCCCAAGCCGAAAGGCGGTGCGTAAAATTAGAATCTGCGATGTGTGTTGTTGTAAATGTGAACTGTGATGTGAATGCCGGAAGGGCAATTTGTATTTGTGAGACAGTGAGAAGCTGTCATATTTGTGCAAGCGGTGGAAGGTGAGGCATTCTTGCAATATGATATTGTGATTAAGGCCCAAAAGTCTCGGATGGGTGAGGGTAACGCCGTGAAACTTGATACGGTAATGTGATCTTGTTGTGAATATCCGAAAGTCTCGGTTACCACTAGTGGAGTTACTGGTGGGTGTACGGGTGAGGGTAATGCTGTGAAAGTGGATGGGCAAAGGCTAAAGGAGTATAATGACGGTACACTCAACACTTTGAAAACTATCATCACATTTGAGAAACCAATAGGTAAGCCCTCCTTCTAGAATTAAAAAAATATATAAAAAAAGAAAAAAATTGATTTGATTTTTGTCTAGCTAAAGACGTTAAAGAAGGTCGGCTATTTGTGAGGCAACCCAAAACTTCTTTTTCTTACTCATTTTTCTTTCTTACTCACTGAACCGCTCTGCACTGAGTCAGAATTTAAGTTTTCATCATTGTCATTTCAAGTTAACATGAAGGAATCTCTTGGAAAGCTTAAAAAGAGGTTCCCTACTCTCCCCAAAGATGTGCTCAGGAAGATTTATAGATGTTGACTTGAAAGAATAAAGATATTCAAGCGTTAGGGCCTTCTTGAGAACATACACTAGATCACTGAAGCTAAGGTATGTTTAACAAGTGAGGTTCATACATTATTTATTAAACCTATGTCAGGACTAGGAGGAAGTTCTTACTCAAAAAGAGAAGAGCTGCAAAAATGAATGTCTACCATAAATGTGCAAGATGGACATGTGATCAGCACTGTAAGAGCGAAGGTACAGTTTCTATAAATCGAGAAGAAAAAATTCAATTCATAAAGGATGGATTGAGTAAGGAGTCATTGGATGATATCATTCAAACTCTTGAGAAGCATCCGAGTGGTGATGTTCATCGTATTCTTCTCAATTTAATGAACATATTTAGCAAAGAAAAAGAGTGCTACTATATTGGGAATTTGACATTAAAAGACCCTATTTGCTAGTTTATAAGAAAGCTAGATAGGAAGCAAATTCTCAATTTATAAAAAGTGTTTAAGCCGTTACTGGACATAAAACCAGAGCAAGATATGAGCCATAATCACAACTACTATTTATAATCATGCTTTTGTGTAATATATCTTATCTTTTTAGTAACTTTTGATTTTCTTTCTCATTTTGTTTAAATTTCTTCATGCAACCTGTAATATCCTAAATTGTAATTAAGGGCTAATAACTTCAAAGTGATGTGATTAATGTTAATTAAGCATTTTGAAGGATATGATGTGAATTGTGATGTAAAATGTGCTTGATGAGGGTATCATATATGTTATGACAATCAGGGGCAGAATGGTAAATTCACCGACCAATTGGACAGTTACCGAAGAGGAAACTCATTGGTAATTGATATCAATGGCTAAGATTGAATAAGCGAAGGAGTGGGATTGTGTGTGCATGTGCTTATGTGAGTGCTTAGAAGGAGGAATAAGATGTTGACACATGTCAACACAAGAACCATGGATTGTGGTCAAAGAGTCAACAACTGCAACTCTCTCTTCCCTCCTCCATTTCAAGTCGGCCAAGGGCCTTATTGCACCCCAAAAATCTGATTTCTCCATCATCTCCTCACCTCTCTCCTCTCCTCCATTGTCGCCAAGATCAAGCAAGAAAGAGAAAGAAGAAGCTTGAGTTTTAGGTAAGGTTTTGTCTCTAAATGCTCAAATCACCTTTATTAATATTGTTTAAGGGGTTGAGAGCTTTATTCGTATGGTTTCATATTTTTGATTAGTGGGGTTTGAGAATTTGTGGGGATTTGAAAGTAGGAGAATCAAAGAAATAGCTTTGGGAAGAAGTTGAAGTGAGTATTTGATACCTTTTGGTATAATTGTTGTGGTCATTGGATTGGTTTTGAGAATTTCAAATTTTGCCCTGATTTTTGGTCTAATTTGAATGCTTGAATTGGTTAGTGTGTTGTGTAGAATGTGGTGTTAAATTGTGTCTTTGTGCCATGGGAGTTGATTTGGAATTTTTGGAATGGAAGGAATTTCATTGTGGTGGATTGTGTTGACATGTTAAGATTTATGTGGAACATGTCTATGTGGATGGAATTTGATTGTTTTGATGGCTTCAATGGATTCCTTGGGCAAAATTGGTGTGGGAATGGTGTTTAATGTGAAAATGGGAACCATTGGAAGCAATTGTGAAAAACTGAAAATCTGTCCATTGAAGGTCTGTGCTGGGCAGTCTTTTTTGTGTTGGTGTTTTGATTAGGCCAATGATATCAGAAAATTATGAAACTGTCCAGTTTTAAAGTTCACATCCTAAGCTACAAAATGGACATATAAGTATCATTTCATTTTGTGCACTGTGAGTTATGGTTGTCCAAAGTTTGGGATGGAAATTGAACTCTGTTGTGGGACAGTGGTACATTTTGTGTAATTCTGTACTCTTGTGGTGATTTCCAGTAATGGCCAATATTTTTCCTAGACAGAGGACTTAAATAGCTTTCATTTGGCTTTGGAATCACCTTATTTTGATTTTTCTTGAATTAGTTATTATTTTTGGAAGTTCAGTCAAGAAACAGAAGTTCCTTGGCCGCGGCCAGAAGATAGTGGGCCACGACCCAAATGTTTCTGACCTCTTTGGCCGCAGCCAGTGGATTTGTGGGCCATGGCCAACCCCCAAAAATCAATATTTTGCACTTTTGAAAGGTGGTTTTTTGTATAGCCTTTCCCAACCCTTTAGGCATATGTTTAGGCATTTAATAGCTACCTAAAGAGTTTATATGAATACCAACTTAAAGTATTATGGAATTAAGAGCCCACTATGCCAGCAAACGTAAGAAAGGAACAAGGTAGTGACTCTTTTCCCTTATACTATATGTGATATATGGTATGTTTGTTTGATCATTATTTGTGAGTCTATCACCTGCGGCCCATCGGTGGTGTCGATGGGAGGATCGTACCTTCAGGGCGGTGGAATCCGGGGGATGAGACTATGTGAAAGCCGAAAGGCTATATGTGGAAGCCAAAAGGCTATTTGTGAGTCTATTACCTGTGGCCCATCGGTGATGACGGTGGGAGGATCGTACCTTCGGGGCGGTGGAATCCGAGGAATGAGACTATGTGATTATGTGCTTATGCAGCCTGTGTGTTGTGTATTATGCTGTGATGCTGCTTGATGATTTGCTTACATGCTATGTGATTACGTGTTGTATAAGTGAATTGTTACTACTAGGATTCTTTTGAATCTCATTCTTTCCATTGACTAACCTTTCAAAGAGGGCAAGTGGCTCCAAGGAGAAGCGAACGACCAGGAGTGGTTAGAACCCATAGGGACATTTAATTTGGGCCATGTTGGTTATTCATTTTGGATAGGGATTACTGTATGACATTTTTGAGTTGTAAATAGTTTTTGAACACATGGTGGTGTAATCCCCTAATTGGGAACTGAAACCCTATAGATATACATAGATGAAACCTGGGGGTTGCCTGGATTTTTGTTATATACTCTGATATGTATGAATGTAAATTAACTGCACAGGTGATTATATTCGATATGTGAACTTGAGACCAGGAAAGGGAAGAAGTTTTCAAAATGTTATGAAAACCCTACCTTAGGGAGGGTGTTTAAAACGAGTTTCAAACTATCCATCGGTCTCTAATCCATTTTACTATATGTTATCGAATTTTAATTACACTAATTAAGGCAGTGGGTTACACAACCTATACCGGTCATTCATGTTGGTTAAATTTTTCAAATTTCTTTGAAAAATGTGTGATTTGTATAATTTTGTTGTCATTATTTTAGTGTATAAATATGCACTCTTCCATTTGTAAACACAAAAATGTCCTAGAGAAAAGGGTATTACACTAAAATCTAGATTCACATATACCTGCATTTTTGGTGAAATTGATTCGGGCAAGGATGGAGAGTTTCTAATTGTAGCAAAAGAACTTGGAAATGCATTAGCTCCTAGAAAAATCAACTTTGTATATGGGAGAGGCATCCAGGGCCCCTAAGGGGAAGTATTGCCATTTCTGCAACTATTAATAGAAGTAAGGGTTTGAGTGTAAGGGTGAAAGACTTGGAAGATCACATCTTTGCCTTGGGAAAAGAGTTACAAGCTTGGCTAAACATATAGGACGAATGTTCTATCATGCTTAAACTTTTATCACTCTACCCGGTGGTTTGGATACTTTGGATGGGATTTCTAGTGTTGCATATTGGGCTAAGCTAAACTTCCACAAAAAGCCATTAAGATTGTTAAATGTTAATGGTTTTTATGATGATCTTTTGTCTTTTTTTTCATGCTGTGGAAACAGGATTAATACCCCAAATGACTTGTCATTCCATAATTTCTGCACTAACTACTGAGCAGCTGCTAGATCAATTACAAACCTATGAACCTAAACCAGATCTATTAGTCAAATAAATAGGTGGGTAATCTTCATATAGCAGTCAGATATAGAATCTAGATACCACTCTCAGACATTCCTTAATCTTTTAGTTTTACTCTTAGCATTTTAGTTTACTTTATTGTGTGTTTATATTTTAAAAAAATTGTCTAAGCTCTAGAAGACATTGAGGACAATGTCTGATTTAGGTTGGGAGAGGAATAGTTAAAAAAATTATTTAGCTAATTAGTAAAACCATTAGATGCATGTGGTATGGAAAAAATTTCAGAGTAAGGAATTATTCTTAACTCTTGAGACGTATCTTATTAGTTACATGTTTTTGTTCCTTCTTTAAAAAAAGTTTAAAAAAATCATCTTGTTTAAGTACTTTGTAATGATCATAAGAAGTATATAAGTTTTAAGTATGGATCAATTGAATTTAGAGATTTCACAGCATGATTGAACAACTAATTGTTGGGATTGGTGATGGATTTTGAGATTGAATGAGTTGAGTTTGAAAGCCCCTGATCGTGAGCTTTTGAGCCTATTTGATCAGAAATGATTATTTCTCTTGTGTTTGATGTTCACCTATTAAGTTGACACTCTATAACTTGTTTTAAATCTAGTTAAGATTACATTTCACATGCACATTAAAAAATGATAAAGGCATTCATTTTCTTTCTTTAGCTAGAGCCAAATAGCCAATGTTGCAATTCTATAGTTGATAAGCCCCCTTGAACCTAATTGATTGTTTCTTTGTTCTTAACCCACTAACATGTGTTTTAATGATATATCAAGTACTTTTACCTCATCCAGAAGATTAGCAAAGCATTCAAAATTTTTGTGAAATGGGCTTTTGACAAGTGTTTATTAAGCATTCGAATTGGACAATTATGCATAAAAAAGAGAAAGAAAGAAAGAAAGAAATATTAAGTGTTCGAATTGTGGGTTGTTATGATGAGATAAATTTATTCATAAGTAGCCCATTTTTCAATTGCTCTACTAAATTTCTTAAATGTAGCCCTTCATATCATGTTTTACATTCCTTTTACCTTAACCCCATTACAACCCTTAAAAAATTCTTTTGATTTGAATTATGCATGAGAATTAGGTAGTGGAGACTGAGATTTTTAGCAAGCCTATGGTAGTGCAATTTTTTCGGCTGAACTTGAGCAAAACACTTACCCTTAAACACTTGAGAGATTGAGAGAATGAGTCACAATTATGAACTCAGTTCATTCATTTTCAAATAAAGTTACAATTTTATATTTTTATTGATTAATGAATACTATGATCTCTTTATTTTTCAATTGTTCTCTTGCTTATGACTTGACTCTTCTGATTTTGTTGGAAGCACTTATTAGTCACTCCTTATTGTCTGAGAACATCTAAGAGCTAAGTGTGGGAGAATTTGATAAGTAAAATATTTGCATATTTATTTTCCCTTATATGATGATTTTGTGGAAGATATTTAAGCTTAATTTAATGAATTTGGGTCCAATTGATAAATAAATAATGATTTTGGCATAAAATAGAATTTCTTTAAAAATACTAAATCAAACCCTATTTCAGTTTTCAGGAAATATTTGGAGCTTTAGATGTTGGATTGGAATGTTCTGTATAAGGATAAAAAGCTAAGAAAAAGCTCCACAACTTTTATGTTGAAGACAAAACCTAGTTCTACCTTTAAGGGTTTCAAATTTTGCTTGGAAGTTGAGAACATGAATTTGTCCCAGATTGACCTTTGCCTACTACTTTGACCATAACTTGAGCTGCAAATGTTGAAATAAGGAGCTTCCAATTGTATCTTAATGCTAAGATCCAGAGCTATAACCTTCATAAAGATCACATTATGGAATTCCATCATTTTGAATGTCAAAATTAGGCTGCAATCAAGAAGTTTGGCTACCACAAGGTCAATATTGGAGGCTTAAAGTCAAGATTCATTCCTACCAATATGGAAATTTTTGTATGCCTTTCATCTATAAATAGATGAGCTCATGACACAAGGAGACACACCATCTTAGAGTTAATTTCATACATTGTATTTGCTTCTTGCATGCCTCCTTCATGGAAAGCTTAGATAGTCCTCCTTTATGGATGGTATAGGTTGCCACTTACATGGAAGGTTTTACCTCCTACATAAAAAGCTAGATTTTTCTATTTTCATATATCTTGTATGTTTTAGAATTAAATAATTAAGTTTCATGCAACGTTTATAAAGTTTTCAATTTATTTTGGTTTTGTTTTTAATTTCATCATAAGCTAAATTTCCATTTTCCTAGGGTGATGACATAGTTTACTAATGATAGATTTAATCTTAACCTATTAAATATAGTTTTAATTTTTTCTTCATGATTGAGTTTTGATTATTATTCTTAATGGTTTCAATCGATTGACCATCTTTTGAATAATTTCAATATGTATGTTGAGACTGGAAAGATATGCATGTGTGTAGATCGTATAATTAAAACCATAACTCACTACTACAAAAATAGGATATAACCACCCCAAAGGACGTCCCAAATTTAAATTGGGTGATTAAAAAGGCAGGCGGTGGCAATTTCATAATTATATGTATGTAGGGAAACCTTTAGATATCCCAAATTTGAATTTGGGACGCCTAAAGTTCTTCCCGCATCCAATATAAATTTTGGCAAATTTTTTTTAGCTCCAAGAGCTGGGTTTAGACATCCCAAAATAATTTTGGGACGTCTAAACCCAACTTTAAGCATCCCAAATGCCATTTGGGACGCCTAAAGTCACCTTTAGGCGTCCCAAATGATTTTTCGGATGCTTAAAGGCATCCCTGCACATGTCAGAAACTTGTCTGACATACATCTTCTCCATTCTCCACCCACCATCCCTCCTTTTTGACCAAACAACTCCTCCCTCTTTCATTCATTATTCACCGTCGACCCCCTCCCTTCTTCAACTTTACTTTTCCTTCTTCTTTCATTGGCCGTTGACCCACCTCCTCCACACCTTCTTGGTGTTTTCCTCCACCTCCTTTCCATTGAAGATGACACATGTACCACCCCCTCCTCCACAGTGTCTTGGTTTTTGCTCTCCTCCACCTCCTTCCTTCCATTATCGTCCACACCTCCCCCACACACCGTGGTCTTCTTTGCTTTCTCCACCCTCCGGCGTACCTCCTCCACCGTGCCTTCATCAGGTTAGTTTATTTTCTTTCTTTTTTTTAACAGAATAGTTTATTTTCTTTTTTGAAATATAAATTTAGTTGAAGAAATTAAATTAAAACTTGTAATGTGAAACAGAACGTTAAATTTCTTCTTGAAATATAAATTGTAGCACACCGCATGTTCGCCTTGTATTGGTCTTAATTACTTGGTCACTTTTTTAAAACCATATTGGTCAGTTGTATGATATTTGACTATATTACCTCAATCTTGACAAAGGTTGAATAAAATTGGAAAAAATTGTGGCTATATTACCTCTATATTGAAATGTTGAGTAATGAAATGTGAAAGATTTATAATAAAAATATAAAAGACATATAATTACTGAAAAATAACTCATGCATTTGAGAATTTTAATTCTTACATCGTTAACATATTCATTACTTAGCTTTCCGATTTTTCAGTAATAAAAAGTGTGTGAAAAAATTTCTTTAAAATACTAGGAGTTATATAAAAAAAATACTAGAAGTTACTCAAAAAAATACTTTATGGGATAGATGCATCTTAACCTTAAATGTATATACCTGCTTAATGTACCTTATAGCAGTTAACATCTAGATTAAAATTGCTCCAATAGAAATAAATTTGTTAATTGTGCTTATATATTTTGGCTAAATATGATGTTTAATTTTTTTAGTAAAAATAATTGAAAACCTAGCCAACAGGAAATATCACATTAATATATTGTTTGTTTGATATGTTTGGACCTTGGAAATGTTTGTTTTATTTGTTTGGAGGTTGGGAATTGAGAGGGAAAATATGTATATATATTATTATAAATTAATGGAGCTTTTGAATGATTTGGATGAAATTAACAATAATTAAGCAGAGTAATTTTTGTTTCTTTAATATGATTGATTTTATTTTATTTTTAGATTAGATTAGTAAGATTATTAATGTTGTTTCCTTAATATAATATAGTAAGTAGTATGATTATTATTCGTGTAGTGGAGAGATAGGGTTGCTTGAAATTTTGAGATATCTTACTTTTAACGGAAATGTTGTCGAAGTTTTTGTTGAAAAAAGTGAAAAAAGGGAATCCCATCATATATCGTTGATAATTGTACTAAAAGTGTGAGTGTTATTGGGAATGGCTTAGGTGGTAACAAAATGGATCATAGTTGGATGAATGCTTTGAGAACTAGTGAAGAATATGAGAAAGGGGTGGAAGAATTTATTGAATTCGCTAGAAAGAATGCTCCAACAAAAAATGGGAAGTATTTTTGTCCTTGTGTCAATTGCTTGAATGAGAGTCGACGGGATGTTGATGTCATAAAGGATCACCTCCTTTGTGATGGAATAAATCTGTGATACACAAGGTGGATATGGCATGGTGAGGAAGTAACGGATGTGATAGATGAAGATAGAATGGAGAAAATGATTCACGATGTTGAGGTAGAATCCTTTACGCAGTCACAGGAGTATAACGGCCTGCGGAGTGATGCAGAGACACCACTGTACCCTGGGAGTAAGTACACGCAGTTGATGGGAACATTGCATTTGGTTAACTGAAAGGCAACTTGTGGGTGGACCAATAGTAGTTTCACATTGCTACTTGAACTATTGTGTGATATGTTTCCAGAGGATAATGTACTTCCAAATCGTATGTATGAGGCCAAGAAAATCCTGTCTACGATGGGTATGGAGTATAAAAAGATACATGCTTGCCCTAATGACTGCGTACTGTACAGAAATGAATATGGAGATCTTAGTGAATGTCCTAAGCGTAAAACTGCACGGTACAAAGTGAAAAAAGATGGTGGTTGTGATGATGTGACAACTAAAAGGCAACCATTAAAGCTTATGTGGTATCTTCCAATAATACCACGTTTTAAACATTTGTTTGCGACTGCAATAAAAGCGAAGAAGTTGAGATAGCACTCTAATGAGTGAATATCTTTTGGGAAATATCTTCGGCACCCAGCTGACTCTCCATAATGGCAAAAAATAGATGAAATGTTCCCTCAATTTGGCAGCGAGCTGAGAAACCTTCGGCTTGGGCTTTATACAGATGGCATCAATCCATATGGAACTCTTACTAACACACATAGTGCGTGGTTAGTTCTCCTTGTAATATTCAACTTGCCTCCTTGGCTATGTATGAAATGCAAGTATATGATACTATCTATGATGACTTCTGGACCAAAACAACCAAGGAACAATATTGATGTCTATTTGGCGCCTGTGATTGAGGACTTGAAGAAGTTGTGGGAGGAAGGTGTAAATGTGTTTGATGCTTATAAGAAGGAGTCCTTCAAGCTACGTGCAATGATTTTCACAATGATAAATGACTTCCCTGCGTACGAAAACTTGTCAGGGTACAGTGTGAAGGGTCATAAAGCATGCCCAATATGTGAAGGAGACACATACTTCCATAAACTAAAGCATGGAAGAAAAACTGTCTACCTTGGCCACAGGAGGTTTCTTCATCGGTTCCAGTCGAGTGGAACGTATCAATGTCACTTTTGGTAAGAATCAGATGATTGCGGGTGAGAAGAACATATGGAAGAAGAGATCTATTTTCTTTGATCTTCTATATTGGCGTTCGCTTAACGTGAGACACAGTATTGATGTGATGTATGTGGAGAAGAACATTTGTGATAGCCTTATCAGTATACTTTTGCATATACCAGGGAAGACTAAGAATGTGATTAGTGCGAGATTATACCTTGTTGATATGGGAATAAGAGAACGGTTACATCCATAACTAAGAGATGATGGTAGGAGAGCATACATGGAGCCAGTAGCGTATATACTATTAAAACCAGAGAAAAGAAGTTTGTGTGGGTGTTTGCATGAAATTAAGGTGCCGTAAGGGTATTCTTTGAATGTCAGAAGATGTGTCTCAATGGACGATTTGATGTTAGTGGGAATGAAGTCCCATGATTATCATGTGTTGATGCAACAACTATTACCGGTAGCTATTAGAGGCATAATGAAAGATGAAGTACGAACCATTGTAACAAGATTGTGAGTTTTCTTCAATGCTATCTGTAACAAAGTCATTGACACTGAAAAGTTGGATGAACTAGAAAATGAGGGTTACATTATTTTGTCACAGCTAGAGATGCATTTTCCTCCTTCATTTTTTGATATAATGGTGCATTTGGTAGTTCATTTGGTAAGGGAGGTAAGGCTCTACGGTCCAGTTTACCTGAGGTTGATGTACCCTTTCGAGGGATACATGAAAATCTTAAAAGGGTATTCTAAAAATCCTTAACGACCAAAAGCCTTAATAGTAGAAAGATATGTAGTTGAGGAGGCTATGGGGTTTTGTAAAGAATATATGTCAAGGAAGAAGGAACAATCTTGACATGAAGAGGGGAGAAGCAAGGGAACACAAGGACTGAAAGTAAAGAATGTTCCTCGTGAAGAGGTGTTGCAAGCCCACTTATATATACTGAATAATATGGAAGAAGTTCAGCCTTACATAGATGAACACAGAAAGACTTTGAAGAACAAGAATCCAAGGAAGAATGACATGCAGATTGCTATTGAGCAAAACAAGACTTTCATGCAGTGGTTCGAAGAAAAGGTTTTGCACGATACCGGTGTGTCTAAGACAATCGAGTAGCTAGCTTAGAGGCCTTCGTTTTAGGTCATTACTTGGACCGATTATGATATAAATGGCTATTCTTTCTATACGAAAGAACAAGATGACAGAAGTACCATACAAAATAATAGGGTCATGGTAGAAGCTGAAGCTTTGCACTTTTCCAGTTCGAGAGACAAAAGCCCCATATTATTGCCTATGGCCTATTATGGAGTTATAGAAGAAATATGGGAGATGACATACAACAAGTTCAAAGTTGCTTTATTCAAATTTAAGTGGGTTAGCAATAATGCTATGGGAATAGATAAACAATTTGGATTTATCTCAGTTGATCTTCGAAGAGTTTCCTATAGAGATGAGCCCTTCATTCTAGCAAGCCAGGCGAAACAAGTGTTTTATGTCACCAATCCTGCGAGCAAAAACATGTCCATTGTCTTTAAAAGTAAAAAACAGAAGTATGGTGATCCGACCTTCAACCTTGATGGCACACTACCTTTCACAATAACTCCACCTCGAACAAATGAAGTAGAATTGGTAGATGATGACAATATACTATAA
Organism: Inga laurina; assembly: GCA_963855925.1. NCBI lineage: Eukaryota > Viridiplantae > Streptophyta > Magnoliopsida > Fabales > Fabaceae > Inga > Inga laurina. Next base: position 10,912,752 of record OY979701.1, on the reverse strand, counting down.
GAAATGACCATGGTGAAGGACTATGGGAAACAATATAGAGTAAGATGTTAATTTATAAATGAGAACTATGTGTTCTTTTGTTTTACTCCCGCTTAGTTTATTTTATTTTTATCGCAATTTATTTACGTTTCTGATGATGCTTTTTGTGTTAATAGGAATATGGACAACTCTAGTGATGACGAAAGCCTTAGCGATGACGAAAGGCCTAGAGATGAACCCGTTGCAAGAAGGAGGGTTAAAGGCTGTACAAAGATGGGAGCCTTAGTTGCACGTCATGAACATCAACAAGAAAGGCTGCATACAAAGTGCGCATTACCTACGATAATTAGAGATTGGTTCCCCCAAAAATGAAAGACATGATTTGGCAGCAACTTTTGGTATATAAGTTTTGATGCATCTATGGTAATTGTAGCTTTATTCCTATTGTTTCAAATATAATAATCTTATGTTTTACCTTTCAGCAAACATACGATATCCCAGACACCAAGTGTAATATCCCAAAAAGTGATTAAGGGCTAATGACTTCAAAAGTGGATGTAATTATTGTTGAATAAACACTTTTGGAGAATGTGTGATGGGAATTTGGATATTTTAATGATTCCAATGGCTTCCTTGTGAAAATTCATGTGGGGAGAGTGTTTATTGTGAAATTGGAACCATTGGGAACAATTGTACAAAAGTTGAAAACTCTGTCCATTGAAACTCTTACAGGGCAGCCAATTTGTATGGACGTTTTAAATAGGCAAATGGTGTCTAACAATTCTGAAATTTTCCAGTATTAAAGTTCACATGTCAAGATTCAAAATGAACATATAATTTGTATCATTTTGATTCGTGACCTAAGAGTTTTGGATTTTTGAAGTTTGCCCAGCGAAATTAATTATTTTCTGGAACAGTATGCAAAGATTGAAATTCTGGGCATTTTGTGGTGATTTTCAGTAATGGCCAATATTTTTCCTATGAAGAGTACTTAAATATCTTTCATTTGGCTTTGGAATCACCTCATTTCGATTTTTCTAGAATTAGTTATGATTTTTCAAAGTTGGGCAGAAAATCTGCCAGAAAATCCGAAAATGTAAAATTAGAAATTATGACATCATCATGTGGTAAGGTGACATCAACATGGAATTAAAAGCAATTCCATCATCTTCATCAGCCATTCCCGACCCATTTCAGAGAAAAAAAGATGTGAAGAGAGCTTGGAGAAAAGAGAGAAAAAGAGGAGAAATCTCGCAAGGTAAGCCGATTTCTCCGACGATCTAGCTCCTAACGCGTATAACCTTGTTCTTAAGCTTCTCTTCTATGTTATTTAAGGTGTTGAGAAGCAAATTTGGTGCTCAAGAGGCTAGGGTTTTCAGCCAAGTCAAGGAGAAGCTATTAAGAGCTTGAGGTAACTTCCAAACTTTCGTATATTGCTTATTCTGGCTCCTGTGGGCAATTTAATCGGTGAAATTTCACCGGATTGCCATTGGTTTTAAAGTTTGGAAATGATATGGCCTAGGGGTTATGCTGCCCAAATTGGGTCTTAATGTTAGTTTTAACCTAATGTAATGGTTAATAAAGTGGTTAGGAGTAGGAAGTAACGCGTTTACGGAGCCGAAATCGTAAAACCCCGATTTTCCCCGGAGAACTCATAAATTTCGGCCAGCTCTAGAAATGGGTCTTAGAGTTGGATTTTAAATGATTTGATGGTTCCATTGAGTTCAGGGGTGAAAATTAGGTGGGGTTACAGTTGGTCACTTTTTCGGAAAAGGCCGAAAAAGCATAATTACGAAAACGCCCCTAAAACCCTTAAAGTGGGACTGCCGAGGGTAAATTTGTAATTTAACATTGAATTTGATAATTCCGGGTACAAAAATGGATTCCTTGGGTGGAAATATGTTAGGATAGCCCAGATTAGAATTTCGGGAAAAGTGCAACCGGACCGGGTACGGTGGGCCCGGGCCGGGTCCCCGGGGGTAGTTTTGTAAATTTTAATTATAGACTCATATAACCCCAAGTAACACTATGGAAGTGTCTAAATGGTGAATTTGGAATTGTAGGATTCGATATTTGCCGCCCTCGGGAGCCAACTACGCCGAAAAACGTCAGGAAAGGACAAGGTAGTGACTCTCTCTCTCTCTTATACTTTGTGTAATGCACTGTATGTGTGTTGTATCACTGTTTTATGATGATTTTTGATGCTGCTACGGTTACAGCTGGTGATAGCTGTCGTTTACAGCGCAAGCTGTCGTTTACAGTGTAAGCTGTCGTTATTGTGATTACAGCGTAAGCTGTCGTGATGTTGATTACAGCAAGAGCTGTCGTATTGTGCATACAGCCGTGAGTGCTGTCGTTTGTGGTGAAAACCATGTATCTGTGAATTGCTGCTGCTGTTGCTGTTTGTGATTTATGTACATGCTTTGTGTTTATGCATTGTGTGAGTGGTTTGTTACTACTGAGATTCTCTCGAATCTCATTCTTTCCTATGACTAACATTTCAGACAGGGCATGTGGCTCAAAGGAGAAGCGGCCAACCCGGAGCAATTAGGACCCTTGGGGGTAAATAGTTGAGTTGGAAACGTTGGTTATGTATTTTGAACTCGGGATTACTGTATATTCTGAATCAGGAACACTACATTCGATTTTGGTTGTGTAATCCCCTAGTGTATACTTATAAACCTTCAGGTTTTTATGCATAGAAACCGGGAGTTGCCGGGGATGCGGTTATACACTCTGATATGATTGAATGTATATTAACTGCACAGGTAATTATATTCGAATATTGAAATTGAGACCAGAATGGGAAAAAGAGTTTTGAAAGTTTTGTGAAAATTTTACTGTGAGACAGAAAGTTTAAAACGAGTTTAAAGCATCCAATGGTCTCTAATCCGATTTAAATATGTGTTATCGAATTATAATTACGTGTTTAAAGTCAAGGGATTACACCAAGGAGATGTAGAGGCACTGGATGGATGAGGTTCGTATACGATGGAAATGTTTCAAGAACAAGCTAATAGTAAGGTACATTCGAGGGGCCATGCAGCACCTTACACATGAAAATGAAATCATTTGAAGGCTAATATAATACTAATCTACCAACACCTTGTTTATAATAGTCACGGGGTTCCAACCACTACTGCCACTCTAACTACCAGCACTGCTGCAATTGTCGCCATAATAACCACATTCATCAACTAACATATCATTCTTTATTTTTTATACAATAGGAAGGAAAAAGAAACTATTCTAATTAAAAAAATTAAAAATCATCTATGAGAGAGGAACAAAGTCAGTCTAGGTGGATGTGTTAAAGCATGCTTTACAAGATCATCAGCCATTGACAACCTTTTGGCTACACTTATCAATCAACACTGACCATTCTTCTTGCAATATAGGTTGATTTTAGCAAGAATATCTCCATTTACATGTAACTCCATTGTTCCACTTTGAATAAGCTCAATTGCTTAGTTACAGCCTCTTTTCATGATAATCTTCCTGAAACCTCTATCCCAAGCTCTTCTCAATCCCAACAGACAATCCCCACAGTTCCCTACAAAAAGAGTCCCCCTTTCCAATATGAAAAATGAAAGATTCAATCAACCATCCCTCATGGTCCTTGAGGATCCCTCCATAAGCTACTAGTTTACTATTGAATGAATAGGCTCCATGTACCAGGACATAACTAGAACCTTCCTCTAATAGGACTGAATTAGTTCCAGTAATGTCTTTTATACCTCGAATCCTAGTATTTTGTAGCTTGACAATACAAATAAGGTTACTTCTCATTTAAATAGTGATTGTAGCTTGACAATACAAATAAGGTCACTTCTCATATAAATACTGATGAAGCATTTTATGAAAATTTCTAGTTCATCACTTGAGTAATGTTTGTTGAAAAACTTTATCACCATGGTACCTATTGGAACAGCCAAACTATTCCCATGTACAATCACTTGAGTGGCCACTAGAGTGATGAGATTCAAAGTGTATAACTATCAGTCCATATTAGTTGTAATCCCCTACCTTGATAACCGTAATTAAGATTTGAAAATATGTAATTTAAAGGAATTAGAGACCAACAAATACGTTTTTCTCAAATCTCTTTGCTAAAATTCATTCAACATGGTCTCAGATTCATCTTTCGAATCTAATTAGTCTACGCAGTTCAATCACATTCATACATATCAGAGTGCATAGCCAAATTCCTGGATCCTCTCGGGTTTCATACATGTATAAACTAAGGGTTGTAAGTTCCAACTAGGGGATTACATGACCAACATCAACGTAATATCTACATTTCAAAAATAAACAGTAATCCTAGGTCCAAAATAGATAACCAACAACCTAACAACACATCTCTACAAGATCCTAGCTGCTCCTGGTGGTTCGCTTCTCCTTGGAGCCACTTGCCCCATCTGAAATGTTAGTCAATGGAAAGAATGAGATTCAAAAGAATCTCTGTAGTAACAAATCACTCATACAGTGTATAAACACATAGCATATATGATCATGTTAAGCAGCATCACAATGTAAAGTGATCAAAAACCTTAAAGTTGTGAGAAATCATTTTGAGAATTTGAGTTTAAAACTATGAAGTAATCTAAGCTAAAGCAATATTTTTGTATTTTTCGGTTTTCAAAACAAAGAAGCAAAAGGAATTGAAATTAACAATAACAACAAAGTAAATTTAATAAACTAGAATAATAATGAAATGGGATTCCCTTGAGTTGGGGTTTTAGTCTTCCTTGCTTGCTAATGATATAAATTCCACAATATAAGTCAAGAAGATGGAACTAAGTTACCACTAGCTCCACACTTGCAATAATCATTTAATTCATTCTACCTCTACCGAAGCAATTAAATGAATACCACCAAATAATTCAGACTCAAGGAGTTGAATAATCAACTTCCAATTCCAGCTTGTAATTACCATTGCAACAATTCAAAACATTCAGTTTAATCATTTAAATCCACTTAACCAAGTTGGAATAAACAATTCAACCTACTCATAATATGAATCATACAAAGCTTAATTAATCAACTCCTAGCTCAACCACCAAGTTTATTCACTTGGCATAACAATCTAGATCACAATTACATACTTAACCAAGCTACATAATCATGAACTAAAAAGGGAGCTTAAAGGAATTCCATTGAAGTTTAGAAGCTCAAACCATTACCCAACTCAAGGAAATCACCAAGACTTAGCTACTCATGGAAGAAGAGGATGAAGCTTGATGAATGAAGGAGACAATAGCCATCGGATTGCAGCAGCCTCTCAATTCCTTCATGGTTCAGTTGATCGTTCTTGCTCTTCATAGCCACAATAGTCTCCTGCTGCTCTTCATGCTTTTTCTCTCATTCACACCCGCCTTCCCCTTCTTCATACTCTCACAGCGCAAACATACTCCTCTCACCCAGCCGCCACACTTGACTTTTTCTCCTCCCTTCTCTATTCCATTGTGTGCTGCCCTTTTCTTTTTTATTTCCGTAGCTCCCCCCTTCTCTCATTCGCTACTCCTCTCTAATTCTGGTTCAGCCATCTGTAATTGGTCCAACACCTACATCTTTTAATTCGGTCCAGCTTTTCTAATCTCTTGGTCAACCATTTCGGCTGCATTCCTTGTCTTTGCTTTCGGTTCTTCTTTTCTTTTATTCCTGCTTGCATCTTCAAAACCTGTGGGTCAACAATTTCGGCTCATCTCCTTGATTCAATTTTCAATTCTTAAACCATTTCGGTTTTGCCTTTTAATTGGTCAGCTCTCCTTTCTTTAGTAAATAAATCCTCCAATCGGTCTAGCTGGTCTTTGTTCTCTTCAATTCGGTTTATCACCGCTTCTTCATTTAATTCCCTCACGGTTCAGCAACTTCTGATTCTTCCAATTCGGTTCAGCATGTCTCCATTCAGCCAGCCGCCACTCTAGTGCCAAACAATGACCTCCTCTTCTCTTCCCTTATTCTTTATGTTAAAAGTGAGTTGTGCCTTGTTTGGATAAAAAGATAAAAATCTGTTTTGGCATTGGTCACAAAATTGTAACCACCAAACTAGGCCCTTACTCATTTAACCTCCTCTTAGAAAAAATGTGAAAATAAATTCTGCACTTGTGATGTTCCGCTTTTTTCCTTGATTAAGCTCCAAAATAACATCTTTGACCTTAATCACTCAAGTTGTGCCACATCATCACCTGCAAAATTAAATTCACAAAGGTAATACCTTTTGCTCACAATTAAATAACAATGGGAATAACAAATATTAATTAAAAATATAACAATTAAACCACTTTAATTCCAAAATTATTCTTTCACTAAAGTCTCATTTGAACACTTGATTATGCCCAAAATATTTAATTAAGTGCCACAAAAGCCTAAGATTAATTAATAAAAAGATATAAATATTGAGCTCTATCAAGTCTATAATGAAAATTTACAAAAATGCCCCCAGGGACCCCGCCCGGGCTCGCCGTACCCGGTCCAGTTGCATTTTTCCCGAAATTCTAATCTGGGCGATCCTAACATATTTCCGCCCAAAGAATCCATTTCCAGACTTGAAATTATCAAATTCAATGTAAAATTACAAATTTACCCTTGGCAGCCCTACTTCAAGGGTTTCAAGGGCATTTTCGTAATTATGCTATTTCGGCCTTTTCCGAAAAAGTGACCAACTGTAACCCCACCTAATTTTCACCCCTGAACTCAATGGAACCATCAAATCATTGAAAATCCAACTCTAAGACCCATTTCTAGAGCTAGCCAAAATTTATGAGTTCTCCGGGGAAAATCGGGGTTTTACGATTTCGGCTCAGTAAACGTGTTCCTTTCTACTCCTAACCACTTTATTAACCATTACATTAGGTTACAACTAACATTAATACCCAATTTGGGTAGCATAACCCCTAGGCCATATCATTTCCAAACTTTAAAACCAATGGCAATCCGGCGAAATTTCACCGATTAAATTGCCCACAGCAACCAGAATAAGCAATATACGAAAGTTTGGAAGTTACCTCAAGCTCCCACTAGCTTTTCCCAAATTTGGCTGAACCCTAGCCTCTTTGAACCATGAAATTCTTTGCTTCAAAACCTTAATTCACATAGAGGAATAGCTTAGGAGAATGATTATACACGTTAGGTACGAATTCACTGAAGAAATCGACCTACCTTGTGAGATTTTTCCCTCCTTCTCTCTATTTTTCTCCAAGCTCTCTCTCACGTTTTGTTTTTCTGGAAACGACGACGGGAAATGGAAGGGAAAAGGTGCTGTAAATGTTTTATAACATTAGGCTCATGTCATGGTATTGCTTGCTTATGTCATATTTAGAAATTTCTAAAAATCCATTTTATGTACACAAATCCTTTTTGTACATATAAATGGTTCACAAGCCCAATTAAATTCCAACCACTCTTTCCTCTTCTTGGTCAGTCATATTCACGTCTAGGGGCCCAATTTTGTGCCAAAATGGGCTGATCACAAATTATCCCATAATTACAAAGTTACCATCACAAATTTTCCATTTTCGGATTTGTTGGCAGATTTTCTGACCGAACTTTGATAAATCATAACTAATTCTAGAAAAATCGAATTGGAGTGAGTCCGAGGCCTATATAACCATTATTGAGTCTAATTTTATGGAAAAATATAGAATTTTGCTAGATGGAATCACAAAATTCCCAGAATTTTAATCTTTTCCTGCTGTTCCAGAAAATAATTAATTTCGCTGGGCAAACTTCAAGAATTCATAACTCTTAGCTCAAATATTGAAATAACACAGATTATATGTCCATTTTGAAGCTTGACATGTGAACTTTAAGACTGGAAAGTTTCAAAATTTGTAGACACCATTTTCCAATTCAAAATGTCCATACAAACCGACTGTCCTGCACAGAATTACACTTAACAGTTTTTCAAATTTTCAACCAATGTGTCCAATGGCTCCAAAATCAACAATCAAACCTATTCTCACACAATTTTTCACAAGGAAACCATTGGAATCGCTAAAACCACCAAATTCCCATCACACATTCTCGAAAAGTGTTTATTCAACAATAATTACATCCACTTTTGAAGTCATTAGTCCTTAATCACTTTTTGGGATATTACATTTCTCCCCCCGTAAAATAAAGTTCGTCCTCAAAATTTGTCACACAACTTAAGCCATAAAATCTGGATAACGTCTTCGCATATCCGCTTCCGCTTCCCAAGTTGCTTCCCTCTGAGTCATTCCCTTCCAGATCACCTTTACATATGGAATGCTTCGGTGTCTGAGCCATCGTTCTTCCCTTTCAAACAAAGCAACTACCACGTTGAGTACATTTACTAAATGGATAAATGCAATGAGCTCACACTCACAAAGGCTACATTCAAGGGCAACGGTCATAAACCATTCTCAGACTATGAATAAAAGAGCATTGAAGACAAAGCAACTACCACATTGAGTACATTTACTATTACATTCATTGCTAAGTCTTAAGCTCCATCTTTGTGTGATTTTATACTTCAGTGATCATTTATTTACTCTTAAGAGAGATTTTACTGATTCATTTATTACGGTTAAGTTTGTAAAGTCCTTCTAAAACTACCAATAAATTAATAATTTTAAATTTTTTTAAAGAATTTACTTTCAAAACTAACTAGAGTAGATAGGCAACCTAAGTAACCATGCAATACACTACCATAGTTATAAAAATGACCTTATACTATCAATTGATTAATCAAAATACTAATCAATTAAAATATATCAGCTGAAAATTGGTTACTCAAATAAACTCAAAATACTCATAATGTGATCCCATAACCAAATGATTACCTAAAATAGGTAAAATAGAAAAGATGCAATCATGTGCTACTATGGAAATATGAAAGAATCAACATATAACTTATAAAGGTGGGTACTATGTATTGCTGACATAGCATCACTCCTCTGGAGCCTTCCATGATGTCCCTCTCCTAGAACTTTCAGCTAGAAAAAATGTTAAAGTAATGGAATGAGACCTTAGTAACCAGCTGTCCTACATACCACAAACATCAGTACATGCTTGTATGGTGCTAGGTGGGACAATTTCATAATAAACAATACACAAATATATACATAATTATAATTATGAAAAAAATGGTGTATCACACAAATATAATCATAGTACTCAAAACCCTCCCATCAATCAAACCGAACTGTCTTATTTCTGTCGACTAAACCTACAAGCTAAGTTATACCTATATCACTAGTTGATCAACAAGCTTAGCAATTGTATGGTGTGGATCGGCCAAAGACAACATTGTACACAATCAGACAGTGGTTTCCCCCTCGTAGAACTCATGGGGTGTCGCGACTCCTCGTAGAATAAGGGGGAGCATGGTCTCTCATAGAACTAATGGGGTAGTGTAACCTCTCATAGAACAAGTGGGGTGCCGATCCCTTATAGAACAAGTAGGCACGACTCAGCCAGCCAAAGAGCTCCATATAGTAGCCTCACCAAATGGTAAAATAATATATATACTTCAATTCTGACCTTTCCGCAACTCACAATCACATATTAAGTATTTACTATCATATAACTCCAAAATATATTTTCCAAAGTAATCACCGTGGCAAATAAACTAGTTAAATAATGTTTCCATAAAATGCAAAGTCCCACAAGGCTAACGGCTTAGTAAAGCATATTATAACAATACTCGTATCAAATTATTATAAAAAAATCATTTATATTATAACTTTAAAAATACTCACATACGCATACTAGTATGCACAATAGATAGGAAAGCCAGTTACTTGTCACCGGAGTTACCAAAATGAGTCTCAAATGCAACCCTGTGCTCAAAACTACCTAATTTAAGGTTTAATCTATAGTTTAATGATAAAAGTTAGCTCTTTTTTACTAGGCTAAGCTATAAACAAAATTTGAGCTTTTTATTTCCCTTTTGTTATGAGTGTAAATAATTTATTAAAAAGTGTAAGTGTACAACGTTGTAAACAAGTAATACAGAAGTGAGTAATGTATCATTCCTTTGAGGATTGATCACTAAGTACTAAAATGGGTAACTTTAATTCTATATAGTCAATCAATTAGTTGGTGATTGAGAGTGTAAAATAAAAAATAATTAAATATGAATGCAAATAATATGAAATCAACTATGAGAAAAATCCCTAGGGGTCAGATTTCACTTAACAAATTTTGAATTGAAGCACTTATCTATTCTGGTCTAATTTATTCCACATGATTGATAGCTGAGTTTCCCTTATTTAATTACTAGCCTCTTCCAAGGTTAAGCAATTATATAACTAATTTCTAATCCAATATATTCCTATATGAATTCAAGCAATTAATCATGCATTAAGATTTATGGAACTCATTAAGACTACACAACTCATATGAATATATTCCTATTTCATATGCAAGTCACTACTACAAAAAGGGGTTTTAACGTCTCAATTTTGGCACTTTTAATGTCCAAAAAAGGGGGGACGTCTATGTGGGGGCGTAGTATGTTTTAAGAAAAGGCATCCCAAAAAAATGGGATGTCTAAAGTGAGACTTTAGACGTCCCAAATGACATTTAGGACGTCTAAAGTGCCCCGTGGAGGACTTTAGACATCCCAATTCTTAATTTGGGACGTTAAAAGGTTTGATTTTTTTTAAATGATCATTTACATTTTGCATAACCCAGCGAATTCAAACTACAGAAACAGAATAGAAAATGGATACATAAACCACAATGTCTGTTACAAAATGGTAAGGACATCCAGCACTATAATCTTTACTATATATACATATAATAACAACTCATACAACCTACTACTATATATATCAACAATAACAACCAGAAAGTGTCAAAACGCTGTCATCACACAACTACAAACTGATATAAATAAAAAGATTACTGCTCTATATGTTGAAGAAGATGTCCAGCCCAAAGGTCTCTGAACAAATGAAGGTCTTTACGTAGGTAGGTATCTTCATTATAAAAAATCTGAAAATTTGAAAATAAGCTTTGATGAAATGAATCAAGCAAATGAATTAATTAGCATTTCGATTAGAACTCCAAAAATATTATCATTTGAGAATGAAGAAGCGATTACCTTTTCAAAATCACTAGTAATTCTACTTTGAGTGATGTTATACATATAAAGTATAACATAATATCCACATTCAGTGTTGCCAGGTTGTCGAGGGCACTTTAAATCAAAGGCATGCAATTGGTTGTTAAAATAAATAAAAGGTATGTCTAAAACAACTATCAATGAAACAATTATAATCGAAACTACTTACTATCGGATAAAACCACTTTGGCTTTTTAACAACTGTACCCTCGCGTGACCACCTAGGACTCTATATGTTTGACAAGCACTATCATGAAAATCAAAATGAACAGAAATTAGAACTATTTATTTTTTAAGAGTGAATGAAATACAAACAAAATAACTTACGTGTCGAAGACAGATTTTGTATCTTTGTCTGGCTTTTTACTCAAGGGATCAAACCAATAGACTACATAACGGTGAGGACATATAACACACAAACTCTAGTGGTAGCTATAACAACATGTACAGATTAAAATAAAGTTAGATGACAAGGCAATTATTTATTAAACTTCTTAAATTTGTCAAAATGAAAATACGAACCGTTGAACAATGGGTGCTAGATAACAATGAAGTTTGGTCTCTCCCATTGCGTAGCCAACATAGTGAGTCTTATGCGCCACAGTATTGGTATCCCCTGTCGTATTCGCAGGGCATAAGAATCCATACCAATAACATCTTTCCATGTTTATGCAGAGACCAAGGAAGATGCTATAATAGAATTAAAATAAGGAATGAAATATTGAATGTATGAAATCAAAAAACCATTAAATGAATTCTATGGGAAAATTATTTTAAAAAAAACTTACCGGATTGCAAATTTCACCCAGCCTACATCTATCTCCTCCAACCTGATAAACTGCTTGAGATATGTATTGTCAATCGTGTAGGGATACTCCAATGTAAGGCCCACAATCCCTTGAGGCATCTTCAATTCAACCTGTTTAATGCCCTTGTAGATCTGTTGCAGCCGTGCTAAGTAGGGCCATTTCCTCACATCTTCGTCATCCTTTTAGAACATAAAAAAAATTGTTCTTAGGATGCCAATTGATTTTCAATAACAGTAAGGTAATTCCTACCATTTGAGGTGTTGTGTCTGAACCAATAAGATTGAGGCCAAAGGATGAAAGATCCTATCACCTGACCTAACGTGCAAACCTCTGGATCAGGTACAGGGGTGGTTGTACCTTCTTCCCCCTTTCTAACACTCGTCACATTCACCCTACCAAAATCCTGTGGAATTTACTGATGATGGTGGGTGGTAGCACATGTGTAAACGAGAGCATTGGCAACAACAAGCAACAGTGGATCATCAAAATAGAGGGTAGAAGGGTCTCCCGACACTAGAGTGGGAGAAGGGTTGCCAAGTGGTTCCTCCAGAGGGTTATAACTTCCTTTGGTGCTATTGAAGGCCAGGGATTCCTAAGTTCTATGCTCGTCCCTTGCCCTTTGCGCTTTGAACATCTTTGCCATTTCAAGTTGAACCTCTGGCAACAGCTCTTGTCAGAGCTTGTCACGAAGGTTGGCCTCGAGCTCTTGTTCGAGCTCCTCTTGAATCTTGGCCACAAGGTCCTTACTAGGTCCAGCTTGTGATGAATAACGTGAGTCTCGTCCAAAATACCTCGCGGCACTAACTCCCCGTGTCTCTCCTCGAACACGACCAAGGTCATCTGCCTTCCCAATAGCTGTTGACAAGATGTCTATCCGTCTACTTGGATTGAATAAACCTTGGCTACTCTGATCTTCTAGTTCATCCTGTAGCATACAGTTTATCGTAAATGTATCGAAACCACTCTCGATATGCAAAAAATTAGGTACTTATGGTATAACTACTTACAATCCTCACAACAACCTCAGCAACAGCCAGATTTATGTACTTCCCAGCCTTAATCCTCCCTGCTTTCCATTTTTTATGACGTGGAGGAGGTGCCGGGGCCTGGATAACAATGCTAGGATCAAATTCCGCTGCTTCCTTCATTTTCTCTAACTCTTCTTGCATCATTTGCTGCTCAAGCTCCCGATATCCACCACGAGACATGTAATGTTGATATTTATTTTCTGATTGCCTCTGTACATTTGCTGCACTTAATTTCTATAAATGAAAAACAACAAAAAATAAATCAACAATATCAAGTATATGAAAATTAAAAGCTCTATATCATGATGACAGAAATCTATGACACTTAGAAGAGATACGCCAAACATAGACAACAAGTTAATGTTGTGTTGATTTAGTATTTATAAGGATTCAATCTAAGGGGCCAACTAGATGAGAGGGAGATAAGCTTAGTGGATATAGGACAATCAAGAAAGAGAGGAGGTTAGATGGCCAAGGACCAAATCTAAGATAAAGGAGAAGGCGAGAAGAGATAGTGGAGGAAGGAACAGAGAGAGGAACAAAGAGGGAGATAATGGATAAAAGAGATCAGTCGGATAAGGAAAAGAGAGGTAGAAGGTGACAATATATGATTGTAAAAGCTAGGGTAGATAGACGAATTAAAGATGACTGAGGAAGCAGAGGGAGGTCAGAGAACGGACAACTAAAGACCTAAGTCAAATGAAATGAGACACAACAATTAGAGCCATTTTGAATGAGGGGTACTTTTGTCCCAAATTTTTGACAAACATAGAATTGGATCTCCAATATCAGAGGGAGGTGGGTTTAAGAAATTGCACCTATACGTATTCACCCATCCTTAAATTTTAGGTGTTTTAAAAATTGTACAGAAAAAAGACACTTCAATAAATATTTGAAATAGTAAATATGATTCTCAAGTAAGAAGTTTTTTCATCCTTCAAGTAAGAAGTTGAAAAGCCACTTGAATGTTTCCTATTCATTTTAATTAAATGGTTGTTAATTTTAATGTCACAATGATAGAAGTTGAAAAGTTTGAAAAAATATTTTTAAAAATGATTTTGAAATCACAATGCCATATTCCTCATAATATAATATATATTATGCATAAATTTATTCCATAATGCCATATTCCTCATAATAGAATATACTTTTATGCATAAATTATTGGAACAAGTGTCTTAACAAAAATAAAAACATACATAAACATATATGAAAAAGAACCGCTAAATTTCTAACACAAAATTTTGAAACATCATAACACATTCAGCATTCAGTACATAGTATGCAGTATAAATACACAAACATGGGACATATTGGTCAATTCCCATAGAGCTTTGTATTCCAGCATTACAGCCCAGGGCCTCTGCCCCATATAAGTTGCAAATCAGGTCTTATAGTCTTGGGTCCATGTCCAGATTAGGTCTTATTACCTAGGGTCACTACCCCATGCAAATTTGTACTCTTGGGTCTTACTGCCAACAAGTCTTACTTCCTAAGAACACACTGGCCTAACAGGTCTTAATGACTTAGGCCTCTACTCATCACAATATGAATGCTTATTAAGTCTTACGGCCCAAGGACACACTAGTCTAACAAGTCTTACTGCCTACTATATATTCCTTAAATGAATATACATGATGGCACACATATACATGGAAAGCACTACATACATGTATAACACTAAATAGTATATGAGAGAAAGAGTACTGTACGGCAACTTTTCTAGAGACCTTTTCTTCCTCATGATCTCACTAATCACAATTCCCTTCAAAAGCTAAAAATTCGAGTGTCAACCCTAAATTTACAGATTTCATCAGTCAACTTTGAAAATTTATAACTTAATCTAGAAATCTCCGATTGAGGTGATTTTAGTTCCTATGAAAAGCTCTTTAAGTCCTCTATAAAGTAAAATATCATTCAGTTCCAATTATAAGGTTAAAACCTCAGGAATCCTCAACCAACCTTCCTACTATAGGATTCAATCCAGTATTGATACCTCAACTTCAACAAATCATAACTTACAAATTGTACACCCAAAAAATGCATTTTATAATTTTGCATGTAGAATCCATTTCTGACTTCAAATTTAACAAAATCTAGTTCCTTCCCTGTTAACCATACTTGGCCAAAACTTAGGGTTTTTGGGCCAAAAATAATTTTATGTTCCAACACTTCCGAAATCAATTTCTCACTTTTATCCTACATAATTTTTCATTTTAAATCCATTGAAAACCTCAAAATCAACAAAATCATAATCCCTCCTAAGGTTCTACATCTAGTCAAAACTTAACCCTAGGCCACACCAAGAGATTTTGACGAATCAACCACAAAACTTGCCAGATTTCATTCCTATCATGTTTGAGCGTCATATAACTTCATATTATGTTCATAAATTCATCAAAACCCTAATTTTAATTCTGACCAAAAAACTATGGCAACTCAATAACCCCATGAAAACTTATCAAAACCTCAAGATATCATACTCATATTAGAGCTTACGCTTACCTCTATTCAATACTATGACCGATTCTTTATTTTGGTAGTACCTACGCCTTATAGGCAGCATGACCCTCCTCTCTTCAAGAATCTAAAACTGTTAAAATGTTGGTCTTGTTAAGAGAAATAAGATTCGTAAAGGCTCTATAGGCTAGAAACGTGATTTCAGGGGTGAAATTGCTCAAGAACACTTTCTCTCTCTTGGTGTTCTTCAAGATTTTGTTTTCTCTTTCCTTATTCTTTTTCTCACTAATTTCTCCATTAATTTTGCTGCCTTGGATGAAATTAAAGGAGCTTGGGAGGTGTTGGGATCTTTGGACAAATGTCCCAAGTGTTTAAGTCATAGGGTGCCCGGTGCCCCTTCTTGAAAAATCTATTATCTCACACTCTCTCTCTTTCTTGGCTGACTTTAACTATTTAGAGGAGAGGAGTCTGACAGTTTCATCTAACTTCCATATATACTGCTCGAGGAGTTCATACACAAGGCTTGATCGGGGACCAGTGAGTTGTCCAGGTGAATTTTAACATGTGACAAATGAGGGTTAGGTGGCATCCCACAAGTGTGCCAACCAAAAAATTACTTTATGAAAAAGATGCTTTACAAACAACTACTTTAAAAAAAGCTACTTTATGAATATGGCATGTATGTCTTCATGACATTAAGATGGTGCCATGTATCTGAGGGTCATAGGACACTGGTAAATTTTGTTAAACTACTTACACACAAGGCAACTTTGATTATTGTGCCAGCCCAAGAGTCGGGGTCAAGCAAAAGCTACTTTAGGAGTGTAAGACCCACTTAGCTCCACATATGTACTTGATCTCTAAGAAGATTCCAAGTGTGCCTATTCTACATGCATCAATACCTTTATCTAACTAATCTCACACACTAATACACCGGTTACAAAATTTTAGTATATTACAGACGTCCTCTCACTAAACCAGATTATGAGCTTCCTTTTCTTCCCTCAAGACATCTCAAATAAGAGAAATAATGGTAGGAAGATGTTTAGGTGGTTTACCTCTACTTAAGATTGAGCTTGTATGTTAGAATAACTTTCTCTTCCACCTCCTTCTTCCTTCAATTTCTTCCTTTGTTTCTCTTAATATCTCTCCCTCTCTATCTTTTTTCTATTTTATGCCACAAATGAGGGGGTTAGGGAGCTGCTAAAGTATTTTATTGAGGGTAGAGATGTTTATTTTATTACTTTATAGGCACTATGAAGCTTATAACATAGGGAGAATTACATTGAAGCCCATGAAAGGGAAATTATTACTAACAAGTCCCTTAAAATCAAGAAATTTCTTTGAAATCCCAAGGGACCTAGCTTCGATGAAATCTAAATGTTCAATTGCCAACTTACCCTTATTTGAAAGAAAATAAAGGCTGAAGGAAGAAAGGGGGAAATGTTTCAAACGGTTCTCCTTCTGCAATTCTTTGACAATTTCCTTTAAACCTATCAGATCCATATACTTATCTCTCTATAGAGGATGAGCACGATAAAGGAAGATGGTAGTTTTGTTGTACAGTCTTTGTTTCATCCCTCTATCTTCACTCATTGATGTCCATTCATCTTTGTGCTTTTCTCATATTTGGTTCAATCCTTAATTCTGTATATAAATGACCCTCACTTGATATCCTCTCACCATAGCTGCCAAATTTGCTGATAGAGTTCACCATCACCGCCACCCCTGTTCTCCCGGTCGTCATCATTTTGCCCTCTTGGGTTAGAGTTTTATGTTGTATACTCTTCTAGAGATAATTTCATTTGATTTTTGTTTTGAAACACTAAGCCATCAATGCCCTTCACAATCAGCTACATCCCAACTGATATTATTTCACTCTAATTTTTTTTTTCATACTAAATATGGGTGCTCCATTGCAATCTACGATGAGAGCACCATTTAGGCTATTCGCATGTTCTTGCAAAAGTTTTTACTCTGTGTTGGCTTATATCTCTTATTCAATCTCTAGTTAGGCAAACAAGATGTGTCTTGATATTTGAGTTATACCTTTATAATTTAATATTTGAGTTCCTTTTTTTTTTGTAATAAAATATTTGAGTTTGTTATGAATTAAAATTGATGATTTTATAAAGGCATCAGAACATTTTCTTCTCTAATGAATGAATTTTTACTTGATGCCATCTAATATGGTTTTTTTAATTCCATGATGAAGCATGCACTTGTAGCGTGCCTTCACCTTCTACTACAATACTTGATTAGTTGTGAATATATTTTGTCATCTAATGGAGGAATGGTTTGAATGATGAGGTTAAATTTTTTTTTTGTTTTCTTATGAAACTCATGATTTGGCTATTTGCGATTATTTTTTTATGATAAATGTAATGTTGGATGTAGCTACACAATTTCATGGTTTCATTAATGTTGGTACGTTTTATTACATTAGTCCTATGTGCTGTTTTTCAAATATCAGTTAGTAAATTGATTATCATCTTAATTCCCTTTTTAGTCCAGTGTTTCTTGGTGGTTCTTTTTTAGAATCTAATGTAGACCTGAATTTAAGAAGGAAAACTAGAAAGTGGTAGTAGTACATTAAATGTGGTTACTCTAATTGTGGTCTACATTTATTTTGGATAATTAAAAATGCAGACTAATTTCATGATACATTTTCCTTTGAATGGGAACCATCAACAGTAGGCCAAGTTGTGAGACTTGTACTAATGCTAAAATTAGTAGCAAGCACCACAACAACAATATCAACAATAGCAGCCTACCCCTCAAAGACAAGTTGTTGTTAGGAGATTTCAAATTACATGATGATGAAGTGCTATCCGTTCTCCCTGCCCCTCAAGAGGAAAATGATATATGCCTAATTTGTTTTTAGCCATTTTTATAAATATAAATGACCTCATTTGTAACATAATACACAAGCCAATGTATATGATCTTTTTGTATAGGAAATGGGTATTTACAATTTGATATATTTTGTGGTCAGGTAAGCACATCTTGGTATTCTAAATTGGGACCAATTTCATTTTTGGGGTTCGGGTAGCGATTGAACCATTTTACTCCTTCTCTATTAGTACTTAATTACTAAATAGATTCTAAAAATTAATCCTTAATATTGCATAAGGATTTTCTACCTTAACTAGTTTCTTCATCTCTTAAAATAACTTTTGTAAAATTTTCAGCTTAAAAATTAACCTCTAACTATTTTTCCTTAATTTTTTAGGAAAATAGGTGTTTAGTTCCTTGAGATTAAGTAGTTTTAAAATTATTTAGGTCATTGTTGGAACTAAATCTCTTCACAATCTTTCTGAATCCCTAAATAATATTTCCTAATTTTTTCTCAATTGCTTAACTTTTCTCGACCTTAAATAATTTTAATAAGTATACCTTAGATAATTTTAATAATTGTCTTAAGCATTTTTCTTGCACTATTATAGAAAGCGCGATATATGCCGATTATTAACTGTCATATATATCACGGTTCCATACCATCATATATGTGGGTGCTTTAAAAGCTTAGCATTAATACAATATGGTTCCAGACCATTATTTATTCTAGACCTACTATAACGATTATAATATAACACTGTTACATATTGAGGTTTAGTGAGACTATGATTTGCCCATTGTTGTGATAATAATTAACATGCACACGTAAATAACTGTCATAATATATGATAATGCTTGCATTATATATAATGGTATCATTTTACAACTGTTATTTATTTAGTGATGTACATAACAATTTATATATAAGAACCATTGATAAGGGCCTTTTGTACATTATCCTTGGGATCCACAATCAAAAATTAACTAAGGATTATGTATAAGCAAATCTAGGATCATTCTCTCTTCTTGAGGAGCCTTTTATTGATTCCTAAGTAATCTAAGTGCTATTCAAATGCAATAAAACAAGGGGAAATTGGTTTTGGCTTTTCAAATTAATAACTAAAAGAATAATGCAGATTAATTAAATGCTAAACTATTGCTTTTGGTAGTTTCTTTATAAAATGGGATGGATATGAGGAAATGAGTCTTGATAGCAAAGTTAATAGCTTTCTTAGCTTCTCAAAATAATTTGGAAGTTAATTTTTATCAAGTCAAATTGAAAACCTCAAGCGATCATATTGAGTCTAATTAATGACTAATCCTATGATCGCTTTCATATTCTTCTCTTAGATAAATTGTTAAAAACCACTTGATGTGTATTTCAATGTACTTGCTTCCTCTTTGATGAGAGCACAATCGTAACACTCAATAAGAATTAACTCAACTACATACTATAGTAATCACGTACAATGCATAATCTCACCAAAACATAAGGAAATATGTTCAATGCAAAATCCAAGTGCATCAATAACAAAATTCAACACAAATGTTAACCAACAAGGACAAATGAACACTCATCCAAGTCTCATAAACATGTACCAATAACAGAATTGAATCAAACATATCACACTTAATACATATAATGAGCTAATGAAAAACTAATAAACTTCCCCTTATAGCACATTAAAGATTTAGTCACATTCTCTACCACCAAGAATCAAGGAAAGTCATCCACTCATGAGTTTAAAAATAGTCACAACTTCTTAAAAAATGCTTGGTTAAAAATACTGGCAAGAATCTAGTAAAGTTCACTGTAAATTGGAAAAAATCATCAAAAGTTGCAAAATCTCATTGTAATCAAGAATCTTGGAGCTATGGTGGTGCTCAATGTGGTGGAGGTTGACGGTGGTGTGAGAACAAATGAGGTGACGATGGAGGAAGGAAAAGTGGTGGTTGGAGGTGAGGTGAGAAGGAAGAGAGAGAAAGAGATTGATGGAGAAAGCTTACTTCGGTGGTGGACATCTGAGAGAGACGATGGTTCAATCCCCTTTCTCAATGTCAGTTGCTCCTCCTCTAGTTTACAAGGTCTCCAGTTCAATCCTGAAGCTGTTAGTTTGGTTGTCCACAGTGCCTCGATAATGTCCTTATTGAGAATGCTGAAGGAAGGGTCGCCGGTGACCAAGGAAGTAAGGTGAAGGAAATGATCTAGATTGAAGGTCTTAGCACATAAAACTATTCTCTCATTTGTCGAAGGCCAAAGGAAGAAGAAGAGCGTCAGTGACCTAGCCCTAGTCAAAAAGCGAGTTTTAACCAGGAACTAAGCTAAGGAGATTCAAAAGTTCATGGAAGGGCTAAACTACAAGCTTAAAAACTTCTATAATTATAATTTTCAACATTTTTGGGTCGTTTCTATAATTTTCCTTGGCCCTTTTTCTTCCAATTTGTAATTTCCTGAAATTCTGGGGCCTTTTCTATAATTTTTCCTAGTCTTAAAAAATATAAATTCTAACCCTAATTGACATTTTCCATGTACTTCCAAAACACCTATAATGCAAGATCAAGCACAAGGTAGCATCAAAGTCCAAGAAATCATTTGCATGAATAATAAACAAATTATTGTTAGATTTGATTAGTATTGACGATGTCTAAAGTTAATAGCAAAAAGTTTGTATCATGTATTTATCTTATACTTTGACTAACTACTACATTTAATGTAAAATATATTGCAGAAAAGAAAGAAGATATCAAGTTGGATGACGATGAATGGTCAAGTAGAAGATTAAGAAGCTATTGAAAAAGAAGTTATTAAATATAGGGAGAAATCAAGAAAAGAAAAGAGTTACTGAGTTTGATTATTGGGAATGATCAAGAAGGATAAAAAGGATGAAGAGAAGAGATTGAAGAAAGAGAAACTTGCAAAATATAATGGGAATATCAAGTTTCAAGTTCTTAGATTTGGTATTGGAGGCTGTTATGCTCAAATGGAAGTTAGAATGGCTTAATCGGAAGTTAAAATGCCTTATAACGAAGTCATATCAACTTCACTCAAGTAATACTTTATTATCACTTGATTGGCACCTTTAGAAGTGATTTTCAAACATTTCACTTGAATAAAGGAAGCACCACTCGAGTGATTATCCAATTTCAGCATACTCTGTCCAGCTTTATTCATAAGAGAGGTTTGGTAATTTGGTTATATATCCCAAACCCCAAGTCCAATTGAGCTTAAACTTATTTCATATGAAACTAGACTTCAAATGCAACACAAAAGATTAAGATCAAGTTCAAAAGCATTTAGATAAAAGAGATATGATTTTCGGAAATTTATACTGGAATTTCTGGCATTATTCCAACATAGATTCAGTAATTTGATTATATCTTCCTAACCACAAATCTGATTGAGATGAAACTTATTTCATATGAAAATATACTTAACCTTTGACACATAAACATCAAGAGTAAGGTCAATAGATTTTAGACGAAAGAGATATATATCTCAGCAATTGACACTCGAATTTCTTGTGTTATTCTAGAACAAGCTCAGTAATTTGGACAAATCTCCTATACCACAACTCTGATTGAGATGAAACTTGTTTCATATGAAACTAGACTATAAATTTGGCTTGTGAATAGCTTAAATAGTTTCAAATGAAAGAGATATGAACTTTAAAAGTTGGTGCCCAAAATCAATGCTCTATTCCAAACCAGTAGCTTTTGATTTGATCATAACATGTGGAATACAATGAATTTGGAATTGGTTTTTATTATAGTGAAAAGTAGACTTAAAGAGATTTCTATAGATAGGTCATTTTTCAAATTTAGAGTTATATTCAAAGAGTTATGCCCACTGAAAGTTGACCTCTGTCTCATGATCACTCAAGTGATTAAGGAAATCACTCAAGTGATAAGAGATCACTTCAAGTCACACTCAAACTGATATTGCTTATAGTTTTGAATCACTGTTTCTGATTTTTTGATATTCTTTCACACTTATTTAAATCTTGATTATCTTGTTCCTTACCATTTCTAATCATCACTAATCAAGTTTACATGAGGATTACAGGTGATTGAACTTGGATTAGAGCTCAATGGCCAAAAAGTGACTTTATCATAAAGATTAAAGATAAAATCACAGTAGGAATATGAACATGCTTAATGGATACTCAACATCTCTAACAATCATTAGAGCTATATCAACTATAAATTGAAAAGCATTCAAAGCAGAAGATAGTGCTTGCGCCATCACGGTCAAAATGCCAAAACTTTGACTCCAACATTCCAATTGATATACTCTTTATTTCTCAGTGTTGACATAATCTACTTTAGATAGAGACATTATTTGTATTGAACTTTAGGGTTCATCTTAATTCACTTCTGAAAGTGAGGATCATTGTAATCCTTTATCATCAAGGTTGTATCTTTACTGGGTGTGAGGGGGAGTAACTTGGTGTAATAATTGTAAAAGACTTCACAAATGCCCAACTAAACTTGTGGGATTGTAGAGGATTTACAAGTGCCTAACTAAACTTATGGGATTGTAGAGGCTTCTCTTGTGCCTGAATTAAACAAGAAGATATATAGTAGATTGAAAATCTCAAGTGTAGCTTGGGGAATAAACGTAGGTCACATACCAAACCACTATAAATCATAGTTTGCATATTCTCTTCCCTTATCTCTTATATTTCCAGCATATCTTATTTGTTTAATTGAT
This sequence comes from Inga laurina, assembly GCA_963855925.1. Classification (NCBI taxonomy): domain Eukaryota; kingdom Viridiplantae; phylum Streptophyta; class Magnoliopsida; order Fabales; family Fabaceae; genus Inga; species Inga laurina. The sequence continues at coordinate 10,889,832 of OY979701.1, read as the reverse complement.
TGTGGTTTTATATGTCATTATTTTAACACTTATTATTTTCACTAAGATGCAAAAAGATTTTCAAAGATTCTAAGTTTTTATCTTACACCCAATTTACCCCATCTTAGGTGTCAACCAATTCTAACATTTGGTATTAGAGAGGGTCTCTTGTTTAAAAGACATAACCATCTCAAGAGTTATCAATGACTGATTTTGGGTTTATATGCTTTCAGAAGGTTTTAGTTATATAGTTCCACCTCTTTTAAAAGATATTGCTTTTAGATTTTGGAAAGCTAGAATGACTAGTTTTATTGACACATTTGATTTTGATATGTGGAATATTTTTGCAAATGATTTTGATTACAAACCAAGAAAGGATTGGACTGAAAAAGAAAAGAAAATATTTTCATTGAATGTTACAACAATGAAAATTTTATATAATGCATTGACCGAGAATTATTTTGAGAAAATAAAATTTTGTTCTTGTGCTAAAGACATTTGGAATACTCTTGCTTCTATTTATGATTCTAACAAATGTGTTGAAGTTGAAAATGTTGATAGTTCATTATAAATTATAATATGTACATATATGATTGATGAACAATTGGAAGTTGTAAATGAAGAAGGACAAATCATTGAACACTTCCATGAGTTGATCAACATATGAGGACAAGAGGAAAAGGATTCTCGAGAAGAGTTCATTATGGATGAATTTGATGGATCATCTTTCGGAGCTCGAGATGCACATGTGGTAAATAATTCTAATTCTTCTTCTGTTATTTAGAAAACTAATTTTCAAGGTTTGTATAAAATTATTTTTCAATCAATTATTGATTTAATTTTAAAAAGTTAAAATGTTTTTGATCATGTTGGAGAATATACTGGGAAGGAAAAATGCTCAAATAAAAATTACTTGAGTTTTTATGACTGACATAATGCCTGTATAAAATCTCATAAGGCATATCATTATCTTACTTACAATCATTATGGAAAATATGGCCATGTTTCTCACACATTCTATATTAAAAAAAAAATTCTAATGTGAGAAACAAATTTGTTTGGGTTTCTAAAGGACAATTGAAGTCCAATGGTAACAACCAAGGACTCAAAGTGGGTACCAAAATGTTCATATGATGCTCCTTTTGCACGAGTGATTCTAAAAAGAATGGACATAAGGATACAGAGAAGATGAAGAAGAATCCAAGAGTTTCTCATGAACCTAAAAGGAGATTCATTTCTATTAGGAGAACTCGTGGAGAAATCATTGCTACAACATCATTATCAAATCAAAGAAGCAATGGATATAAGCAAGAAGAGTATGTTCCACCCTAAGAATGAACTATCATTAGGTTCCATTCAATTTCTTTGAGGAGAACAAGAGATGGAGGATCTCTCAAGTATCAAGTAGAGGACTCCTGAAGTCTAGATCTTTTGAGTGAAGGTTGTTGGCACCCAAAGCAAGGGATTCAAAGTATCAACATCACAAAAAGATGCAGTAGATAAGCAAAAGCAATCCTCCAAGTACCTAAGGTAAAGATATACAATGGTAATATTCATTGAGGTTTATATCTTGTGACCTTAGGAATGAACACTGAATCTTGTTTTTTGAAATGGATTCCAAAAGAATTACAATGTTCATTAGTTAAGTTCTTTATGCATATATGGTTCTTTGAAAAAAAAACATATTTCTTTTATGCATAAAGTCATGATTAATTCACTGTTCTCAACTGTCCTAAACTGACTATACTTTTACAGCATGTGAATTATGTTATGATTCCTACAAACTAACCATGAGTAGATCCAAGTCATATTGTATACCAAAGAAAGAATTACATGGTTTTGTAAGAAAAATAGCTAAAAGCTTCGGGCCAAGACTGTGATTACATAGAAACAAATTCATTTTTTGATGAAGCTGAACTTTTGAGCTTAAATTTTGGTATTGAGTGTGCAAAGGAGGAAAATCCACATTATTCCTTCAAAACTAAGTAAGCTATCAAAAGGACAATAAGAATTATCTTTACCCTATACTGTGCTTATTAAAAATTCATATTTGGGTAATGAATGCTTGTCTATTATTGCATTCCTTTAGCAATCAATCTTGTATGATCATGAAATTATTTTCATATTGCTAAATAAACCGAAAGTGGAATTTTGCATAACCTTTTTATGAGTTTATGTTTTGAAATGCACCATTCTAAAATTTGATTTGATTTCAATTCATGTTGTTTTATAAAAGTGCATACACATGTTTTGAAACATATTCATACTTTGATTGCATTCAAATGGTGTTTCAAAATTGGAAGATAAATCTTTATGTCGTAAAAGTCAGAAATGTTTCAAATCTGCCGACTAGAGTTTTCCCTATCATTCACATATTGATCCTTGGTATTCAATGCGCTATCCAGTGCTTGAACTCCTTAGTCTTTATTGTCTAACAAGTTAACCATCTATATGAGTGTCAAGCCTATTTCCAAGAAAAGAATTCAATTCGTGAAAGCCTTGTGCCTACTACATAAATCCTTATTGGCCAAGTTATTCCAAACATTATGAATGTTCATTAATGCATTGAATGTTAATTCATTAACCATTATAGTGAAATAACTTCCTAGCATAATATTATAGAACTCTATTCATTTGGACTAACAAGCCTGTGCTTCATAATTCATAAATCTATGTACTCAGTTTGTTGCTCGAATACAAAAACAATTGATATCATCTATCTTCAAGTAACTAGCATCTTATACTTACATCCTTGACTTGAATGTTTCAATTCTTCAAGACACAACTCTAGGAGTCATTATTTCTTGGTCAATAGCAAAGTCATTGTACTCGTTTATTTCTGTTGTGCTAAGCCTGTTTGGCTAATACTTGACCCTTGTGACTTTAGCTCTAGGGAAAATTCTTCAACTTGTTAACTTTATTGTTCAATATGTTCTCTAAAACAGAAGCATTATGATTTTTTTTTCCTGTTGATTTCCACCATGTTTAGCATGAGCATTGATTTTAAACTATTTCAAAAAATGAGTTCTTCATACACTCAAAATCTCAATTTTGTAATGCATTATCATGTTTTTAAAGAACATCTGAGATTTGAAACTATTTACATATTTCATTATCATTCTAGGAAAACTTGATTTCATTTATGAGGTTCATATCAATAACTTCTTTTCAATATAAAGTGTATTTACAAATTGTTATTGATTATTGAAAAACATTTTTTTATGATTTTTGGTATTGTTGGATTGTTACACTTTTATGCTCAGTGGCTTGAATTAATTGGGCAACATTATATGTTTGGTCTTTGTTTATTTAATACAATATTTGCTCAATAATCATGTGGTTTAGTTATATAAGAGCAAAAGAGTTATTATGTCTAATATTAAGTGGACCCAATAGAAGTTAGGCACCAAATAGCATGTTTTGCAAGATTTGGTTAAATCTCTCTGTTCTTGTCACACCCCTTACTTACTTAGATATTAAATAGAGTAGCAATGCGTAGTTCATTGGGCACACAGGAATAGCATAAATATACTGATAATATGTACATGATTATATTACAAGAATTCCCCATAGGGATTGTACATAATGTTTATAGACTTAAAATATAATAAAAGCCTACAGATAACTAACTACTTTTCCTAGACTGAACCGAAACCTTCTGTATTTTCCTCGTGTAGTCCTCTTCTTTACTTTCACTATACCTCATGTGCCCACCTATCTAAATGCTTGGTTAGGGGAGGGTGAGATTCGAGAGAATCTCAATAGTAAGCAATTACTATAATACAAGGATGATATATGCAAAGTGCATGACATGTTAGCTATAACTAGATGCCAGTCCCATAATAACATTTCTGCATGCTCAGTGCTCCACTTACTATACTTATAGCCATATCATAAATAGAAATAGAGCTTTATCATTCAAATATACTCTAAGCAATCAAGTAAAGCAATCACGTACATCACTACACAACCATAAATATCAAACACATGCAAATAGGGTAAGTTCAACTTCTTGTCTTGAGTCCTCCTCTTGCACCTTTACTCCAACCATTGAAGATGCATCTTCATTGTTACCTCATGACCCTAGACATATAACCATATGATTTGTTAGAGTCATGAAAGTGAGCCATGTCTTCAATTCCTACATTTCCCTTTAAATGTCACAATTTCGTAGGTCAAACCAAATCTACCAGTTTTGACTCTCAACTTTGAAAAATCGTAACTTATTCTCTAGGACTCCAAATGAGTTGGTCCAAAGTCCTAGGTAAAGTTGTTTAAGTATATTTTAAGGAAAAAATATTAACCACTACCAATTACATACCCAGAATCCATGACAAATATTATTGGTCTAGAATTTGTCCTAATTCCTATACCTTATCTTCCACAATTCATAACTTATTTTATAGACATCCAAATCATGAATTCTACCATCATTTTAAAGCCTAGGATGTCTACTATTGTTTTGGAAAGTTTCATAATTTTTGGACATCATTTACTTATTCAAAGAGTCACACAATCATACTGTCACGCATAGAATTCACACTGGCAGAATTTCCAGTTTTCATTATTTATTACCAAGGGCTATTCCCACACATTTTTCCATTTTAAAATAATGGAATCATTAAAAACACCAAAATCTAGTCCAAACACAGTTAAAATAGCTGCTAGACAAAAGTCACAATAAATTGGGAAAATTGGAGTTTCTTGATTTCATTATGTTAATCACCTTCATTTCACCTTTAATTACTTGTTTAACCACTTAATTACACTTCCCACATGATTAGTCCAAATTTGGGTAGCACCTCCCCTTAGGGTTTTGTCATCCTAAAATCAAAAAACCAATGAAACAAGCCAATGCAAATTAAACCACCACCAACAATCAAGAATCAACAAGAGGATCAAGGTTTTTGAGTTACCTCTTAAGTTCTCCTCTTTCTCTCTCTAGTCATCCATCTTTTCTCCTCTTTCTCTTGATTTTTTTGCTTGCTACACATGATGTTCATGATAGCATAGAGATTAGAGGGAATTTTTCATGACTTTGGAATCATCACCACTTGAAATCACAACTTACCTTGATTTCCTCTTGAACTCTTCCATCGCTCTTGTTTTTCAAAGCTCTCTTCCTCTCTCTATTTTCTTAAGTTGGAGAAAAATGAGGCTTAGGAAAGAGACAAGAAGCTCTTAAAACTAAATATGTGACCTAATAGTCTTTTAGCAAATCACTTTTAAAAAACCGTAAATCTCAAATCTTATCTTTTTGTAGGACTTCAACAAAACAAATAATAAGCATGGATAAAGTCCACGAGGGTAACTAACCAAGCACAGCTTGAGGCCATCAAAACAAGCGTGGACACATAGTACATGAGAGTAAGTTATCAGACATGATTGGAAGCCACAAAACAAGTATGGGTACAAAGCCCAGAAATAACAAGTGTGATGAATCTCACAAATATCAAGCGTGAGTACTGTGCCCATGAGTGTCAAGTGACTTGAGTTAACCATGGCATGCCAAGGGTTAATGAAACTACCGTTAGCAACCAGCGTTTTGTATTCAGTCCTCTCAAAAACATTTCTATGCATGCATGGGGCCAATTTACCCTTATATACAATATATAAAATAATCTTTAATCCCTTAATCACATAATGAATGTTTTGTAACATGAAGTTCGCATTAATCATTCCAAATAATTCCTTTAAATTTTGGTGGACAAAGATTTGTAAAGAATAAAAGGATCTGAAACAATTAAGTAAATAACTACAATGAAATCATCATTTCATCTAATCATTCAGACATAAATAAACAATGGTATAATTCCAATGAATTTTTTTTCAGAAAACAATACTTAAAAATTGATAACTTAATGAAAAAGTAACAAGTAGTAAAATATCAATGGGACACTATTCACTCACCTGTAAGGCTTACCTTTATACCTCTTTCTCCAACTTATCAGCTTCCAAATTATTCACTTCTTCTCCTAATATACAAATAAACCCATCAATTATAACTTAGCATAAAATTTTCTAGTTTCTCATTTAATACAAATTCTTCATATCAATCCCATCTTAGCTAGTAAAACAATCGACAAAGTCTCCAATTGCAACAATTTAAAGTAGAAGAAACTTAAACTTTAATTCCTTTCATAACCCAAATAATAGTGGAACTTCACCACCCTTATCTATTGACCCACTATTCCACCATTGAGAGAAAATTCTCTACTTTCCCTTCTTTTGAACATGCTTCAAAATAAATTCAATTTAACAACTAAGACTTAACCCAAACAACTTTAAATGTTTTTATTATATCACAACATCTCTAAAATTGAAATTAAACTCTTCTTCGCTCTTTTTTTTCACCTTTGACATATAATAAAATGAACCCATCCTCTTGTAACCTTCAAGTTACATAAAAATACAAGCTCGAATAAAAACCTCCCTCCCAATTTCACTTCACCAAATTACAACACCGAGTCTAGAAATCACATTTTTTTGACTCTCGCTATCAATAACCAACTTGTAGGACTTCTCACAATACTTCACAAAATTGTGAAAAATGCTGCTCCTTTTCCATGAATCATTAGGAGATGGGACAGTGAGGACGCATCTTATTACTCCAAAACGTCTTCATGGGAGATCATCTGCAATAATCTCTTCATCAACATTAGATGGGCTTTCAATATGATCAATTACGATATCATGGTCGCCCTTAAAGAGCATGTCGTCATCATGGGGCTCCATCAGTAAAGCGCTCTTTAGGCATTTTTACGCTATGTGACCTTTCGAGTGGCACTTAAAGCACTCAATTGTGAAAACATTAGTGTTCGCATTGGAGCCCGAAGATTCATTCCTAGAAGTATGGTCCTAACGGGTAGAAACCTAGCCTTTAGGTAGTGTAAGTGGTAGTAAAACTGTAAGTTTGTCGTGACTCCATACCTAAGGTGCTGGAGTGTCTTATAGATGGATACCTAGAGAGGGAATCTATGGTTCTGGCTTTATGATATGCTTCTTCAAGAGTGTCAGGGCAATGCATCCTAATATCCCTTTGTATGTCCATCCTAGTGCCATTTACGAACCTCTTGATGGTTTCATGAGGGTCCTTCACTATGTTATTTCTAATTATGAGATTTTCAAATTGAGATATGAAGTTGTTTGTTGTTGACGACAATTACGTCAAATTAAGTAGTTTTCTATATAGTTTGCTCCTGTGGTTGAGTAGCATGTACTTCTTCGTAAGCTTCCTCTTTACTCAACCCGTGTGCTTAGTAGCGGTAAGCCTAAGTGTTCAAGGTTATTTGGACATTTTACCAATATTTCCTTGTGGATCCTACAAGTTTCATTTTAGTGAAGCGAACTCACTATGCATTCTCCATGTTGAACTACTCAAAGTAATCTTTCATAGTGGCTAGCCAATCATGGAAGTCATTCGCATTTAGCCTGACATCAAATTTAGGTGCTTGACCTTGGCCCTTCTTGTTATGTCATCAAGGTAGTCATATCGAGGGGTGTTTCGGTATTGCTTAGGTGAGGATGGATTCTGGTCATACGTATAGTCTCGGCAATGCCCATGTGGTGATGGGTTTTGGTCATAACTATGGGTATGTCTATTCCTAGGTGGTGTCTCATTGCGATTTCTCAGTTTATGCTTGTCAGATGAGTCCTCTCCGATCTCAATCTTTGCGTCAAGGTTTCAGTTGCTGGGACCTACAGAGGGCTGAGAATTCCTGTTGCGGATCAACCTAGTTTCATCCTGTCTAATGTGTCCTTGGTCCATATTAGGGCAGCTCCCAATCACTCCATCTTCCATCTTTCCATACGCTTGTTTATTAAGCCTATTAATGGTGTCCCAAAATTCCTGGAATTTGGATTAGTTCTTTATTCATTGATAGCAAAAGCTTTGCTAAGGGTCTCCATGGCCCTGGTAAGATGGTCCATCCTCTCCGTAAGGGTAGCAATGGAGGTTTGATGGTTTTGGGAATTTTGGTCCATTTGGGAAGTGAGTGATTCAATGCAGGATTGAATGGAATCAATTTGTTGGTCAAAGTAATCTTGCGTTTCTAGGATTCCACGAATGGTCATGAAACAAGTTTTTTTTTTTTTTTAATGCTAAGTAGGTGCAACTTAACGAAGAAACAATGATAAATTATGCAAAGTAAGCTGCAAATATAATTTTAAGAGAGAGATAAAAAGGTAAGAAAATTAAATTAAAAGATTATAATCTTATTTTTCTAATGCCTCATGCAAAATAGGTGGCTCCATTGATATTTCTCACTATTTATTGCCCGCACCATTTGATCAACTTCTAATGGTTGAGATTTAACATTTTATAGCAATATATTGTAATCTTAAATAATTAAGATATAATATAATAGGTTAAATTTATTTATATATTTTTGTACATAATATTATAATAATATTATTATAAAATGTTAAATCCCAACCATTGGAAATTGATCCAATGATGGGGAAAGTAAATGGAGAGGAAATGAAGAAGAAGATCAATGGGGAGAAATATAAGCTCCAAAGAATTATATAGATTGTGAAGGCAAAGATCATTATTGAATCTTATTGCCAAATTATTTGGGAAAATCCCATATAAAGCTACTTAAAATAAGAAAATTCTAAATTAGGTTGTTATATTCAAAAAATCATTAATTGAGTCATTAACCCAATTTGGGATTTTAAAATGAGGGTAAAATAACTTTAATGCCCTCCCCTTTCTTCTCTCACTCTTAAAAGAGTGTTATTGCTATATGACCTTATTGCTCTATATATATCAACATTAATATATAATTAAATAAAATATAATTTTTCTAAATCTAAGGATATTTTTATATTCTAAAAGGATCATAAAAATAATTCAAGCAAAAAATTGGAACCATGATACATACCAACTAAAAATCATTTAATTGATATTAAAAAAATTTGATTTTTTTCAACCAAAAATCATTCAATTGATATTAAAGATACAAAAATATAATAAAAAATTTGAGTTTTCATAAAAAAATAATGTAGTTATTTTTACCAAATGAGCCAAACTAAAAGAAAAAGGAAAGGATAACACTTACCAAACTTCAGTTTGCAAAAATCAATTGAAATAAAAGTTATTTTTACCATCATTAATCAAAACAAACTCTAAATAATTTTTCCTAATGCATAAATGGGATTTTTTTTAAAAAATAATTTAGTTAATATTTCACTTTTTAAACTTTTCCATTCTTTAATATGAATTATTTATATTTATTATTTGTTTCTATTAGAAAGGCGTTAAAGTTTGATGTACCTCTAAGAATATTTTAGATAAATATATTAACTGCACTTAAAATTTCATAAAATGCTTATCAAAATATAGAACTTTTCAAGAAAAAATTTATATATGAAATAAATATAGTAAAATTTCTAATTAATAGATTTATTTAAAAATTATTTTTTATAGTGACACATATATATATATTGAAAAAATCTGTTCATGTTAATGAATAAAATGAATTCCTTACTTAACAATATTGTAAGTTTTTGTTCTTAACATGATAATTAATTTATTTAAACTATAGATGAATCATATTTTATTTTATTAAATATTAATATTGATATATATATATATATTAAAAACCATTAATTACAAAGTAATGAAACGCTTTAAAGAGGAAAGAGGAGATGACATTCAAGTCATTTTACCCACATTTTGAAATCCTAAATTAGGTTGAGGACTCAATTAGGAATTTATCAACATGATTTAGAACTATCCTATTTTAAGTAGCTTTATATGAGATTTTCCCAAATTATTTTGTCTAGTGGATAATACAGGTATCCGTATCCTCCAATTAATAAGGGATCTAATTTCACGACTTAGTATGTCAATAAATTAAAATATATATATAACAAATACTTGTATCTTTGAAGTTTGAAGCAATACACTAATTGATATTAAATTTACTTCACATTTAGAGCCCATAATTTGGTTACTTAATATTCGATTTTTTTGGGGCCGAAAAAGGTGTCTATATATTTAAAGTCTAGAATATGATCGCTGCAATCAAACCTTGCGAAAAGAAAAACAGAGGGAAAGATAGTTTTTTTTTTTTTTTTGTAAAAAAAATCAATAGTCGTAAAAAATAAACCAAAAATAATTATACAAAGCTCTCTTTGTTTTTTGCTCTTTATTGGAGAATCATCGGACAAATTTTGAGAATTGATGTATATATGAGCTATCCTTTTAAGATTTTGCAAATATCCTTTTTAATAGGATTTTATGTCATGCTTCTAATTCAATCTTAATTTAGTCATTCTAGGTTAAAATTACTTTTCATAATACTTTTTAGAAGAAATAAAAATAAAATTGTTCTAAAAAACTAATAGTAATATCTTTTCCATGGAAACGGTCTATAAAAAATGAAAATATTTTTTAAAAAATGAAAAATCAAAATAAAATTTTGTTAGCTCATCAAAACGAGGAATCTAAATAGAATTTGTTTTTTTTTTTTGAAAGATATGTACAGCATCGGTTTATATCAAAGAATTTAGCAATCTCTTATTTTCAGAATCATGAAAATTTCGTTTTCAAAAATTCAAATCATCTACTAAAAAACGGGATGAATTAATTAAAAGATCCAGAGAAATAATAAAAAGGAGAGAGAGAGAGAGAGAGAGAGAGAGAGAGAGAGAGATTACATTACAAAACAGGGAGATCATGAAGATATAGCATTTAAAGGCAGTGTGTTTTCATACTATTTTTTGAAGAACAATGACGAATTGAAGGATGAGGAAGGAGTTGTTAGCGGAACATGGATTAAGGGTTGGATTTTTAGTTTCATTCATTCTAATTACTTGTGTTTTTTGCCCTAATCTCTTCCTTCATCATTTGTGTGTTTCCCAAACTGAAAACTAACTTCTCTTCTCATTTGCCAATTGTCATCAACAGCAAAGGAACATGGATTGAGTATTGGATTGAGTCTTTAGAAGACTGTTTTAGTTTCATTCATCCTCTCCTTCCAATATTTCTTTGGCCAACAAAACAATTTCTTAACAGGGTATTTATTCTGATTACTTGTCTTCCCAGCTTGGGAAAACTAACTTCTCTTCTTATTTGCTAAACCCAAGTTGCTTAAATTATATAAAGGCTCTTAATTTATGCATCAATCTATTACAAAGTCTTCATATTTTCTAGGTTATACATATTCTCTTGACTCTGCAGCAAGTGTGTATGAGGTAATGCCCCTTTGTTTGGGGAAATCACTCTTTTTATAAGATCAATATATATATATATATATATCAACATATAGTTGGTCTAGTTGTGTAAGACCCTATTAGATCCCTATAGTTCCTAAGTTTGTCTCCCTGGTGAGATGATTATGGTGAGAGGGGTAGCCACAAACCCCAAACCAGATATTGGATGATTATTTTAAAAAAAATTATAAGATCAATATATGGGGAAAATTAATCTTCTGAGTCATGCAATTTTAAGTCGATTATAACTCAATTCTTAAGCTTTAGCTCAGTGCAAGTCAGTTTTTATAATTGTAATTGTGATTCGGTGTTTTAACTTGGGGACTAAGTCATAATAGAGTGAAAAGTACAAGGACGGAGTTGCACTAAATTAAAGTTTGAAAACTGACTTACAACCAAATCAAAACTATAATGACTAAAAAGATTAATCTCCTCATGCCCGCATATATACTCATTTATGTATGAGTTTGTTACTTAGGATAAGTTATCATAAATTAAAATTGTAACTCATTAACTCAGTGATTCAAATCCATCTCTTCTCTACTGGAAGAACTCACTTTTTAATAATTTGAAACTTGATTATTTCATCTCTTGTTTATAGAGCCTCTTCAGTGAACGATAGAGAAGAAGGAGCCAACAACAACAACAAAAGCAAATGGTCAGAAGTTGGAGATGATATCTTGTGCTCGATTCTTGATCGCTTAAGTCCCATTGATTATCTTAGAACCCAAACTGTGTGCTTGAGTTGGCAATCCACTATTTCTAGACTCATCACTAACAAGCATGGTCCTCCTTGACCTGAACTCCCACTTCTATTCCTTAACTCACGAAAATCAAATCGCTTTTCATTCTTCAACTTGTCCACAAAAAGTGTCTTCAACTATATTGCAGATTCATCATCACCACCAACAAAAAAATTTCAAAAACCGATTGTTTGCTTTGGCAGAGTACATGGTTGGATGATTATGGTTGCAAATAACAAAAGTTATGGGTATAGGAGGCTTGTCTTCTTCTTCAACACCTTAACAAAAACTAAGGTATACATGCGATCAACGTTAAGAATTGGAGTTGGATATCATATTACAAAGATTATAGCATCTACAAAACCCACAGACCCGAACTGTGTTGTTGTGGTGTTTTTTTTTTTAATGGTACAGACTCATTTGTTTTCAGTTTTATGTTTGATAAGTCATGGACTGTGATCGAAGGAGATGGAAGAAAAGGAATCAACTTTCAGGAGGAAGCAGATATTGTTGATGGGAAATTGTACGCTCTAACTGATGAAGTGTTGAACTCTATAATCGTTTGTGATCTGAGAGCAAAATCAGTAAAGCCTCAACTATTAGCCAAGCTCCCTGCCACAACAAGAGCATCAATTACTCTAGAAGTTGATCCACGTTTCCCAAATTCTGTTGTTTATAATGCTCATGACATGGTTCATAAATCTCTAGCCATTGACTCTTCATCACAAGAGTTATTTCTTGTTTATTTGTTTTCCAATTCAAAGTATTCATATCGTGCACATCATGTTACTCTACCCAATATTACAGGAAGCAAAGTGTTCAAGTTGGACAACATCATAAGTAGCGACGAACCCAATATTCCAATTCAAGTGTGTTTTTTTTATCGTACAATTTTCTTAAATATATCACCCTGTGCTCGATCCCAAAATATATAAATTATATTTTATTCACCGATACTAATTTTTAGTTTCTCTGCTTCTCCTTTATTTAATACTCATTAAACCTTATAAACAAAAAAAAAAAAAAACACCCTCAAAAAGGTACCTGTTACTATTGTCAAAAGTAGCATAACACTTGGAGAATCATTAACAAAGAACATATATAGGAGCTTAATTCGATTTTATGTCTTTCTTTTAAGGTCGGGTTTTGGAAGCATCTTCTTCAATATCTTAACAAAAGCTAAGGTTTTGATACCACGAACGTCAAACGTTCTGAATAGAAAAGTTGTGGGATCAACCAAAACCCAAACTGTACATGTTGTGGTGTGTCTCTTTGTTGATAATGTTTTTATCTTCTTCAATATGCAACAGTTATTTAAAACAACTTTTTTCAAGAAGGTAGCATCTTTTTAGTACGTAATTTTTTTTTTTAAAAAAGTGACGTAAGATTTCGCCAAGTGGTGTGACAACTTTTTTGTATGTATTTTTTTTTTTAAACGACGCAACATTTCATCAAGTGGCGTGACATCTTTTTAGTATGTAATTTATTAAAAAAAAATTAATGTTATAACTAACCACAGGACCATTGACATAAATTCCATAATTTATATGGAGGGTGATGCTATATAAAACCAACATAGAAATGTTTTTTCTTAAAAGAGTTTTTGCCTCTCCCAATAAGTGTGCTTCCCGAAATTCAAACTTGTATTATTTTCCTTTCAAGGTTCATGCTGCTTACCACATCAATTAACAACTTATTGGTAACATAGAAATGCTTCTGATAAGAGGAAATATTATTTATTTTTTTGATGTTTTATTTTCTTCTTATTATTAGTATTATGTACTTGAAATTCTTATTGAATTTTAAGGTTGAGCGCTTTGTAGGATGAAATTTAGTTGTATGAAGAATATTTTTCATTTTGGTGGACGGTTAAGTCATAGTTTTTTTTTTTTTTTTGACCGTAAGGTTAAGTCATAGTTAATAACCTAAATTCACATAAAAGTTGGATACGTAACATTGGTGATTTCAACTAGTTCACCATATAGCTTACCGCAAGCACACGGGCCATAAATAATAATATAGTGATAAATAGAGTATCGTTTCATAAAGACTATGACGAAAGTGAGCTAATTAATGTAACTATGTTCTTAATTAGGTTGAATGAAATCATTTGAAGTTGGGTAAATCAAATAAGGATTTTTATAGAAACAATAAAGTAAAACAATGGTAATTGGAAAGTTGATTCTACTTTAAGATATTAAAGGCTTAGGATTACTTTTTTCCCATTGTTTTTTTTTTTTTTTTTTTTTTGCCAACTACTTTTTTTCCCATTGTATTTCATAGAACTATGCAATTATCCACTTATGCTAGTTGAATGAGTCCATATGCTAGTCAAAGGTTCTAAAATCATCAACCAAGCTCTCCCAAGTCAAGATTGATTTTTAATTTTCATTAAAAATATTCAATCTCTTGTTTATAATCAATGAAAACCATCTTTCAAAAAAAAATCATTCATTAGACTATGTTAGGTTGTTAGATATATCTCTATTCTAACAACAAACCATCTATTTAATCCATAAACTTCTAGTCTAACATTATTTTTCTCAATTTCTACAACTAAAATAACTCTCTCAAGCATCATTCAATTAAACTAATCTGATTATGTGGTGATAAAGCACACGATAGCATTAAGTTTAAAAAAAGCAGCATATATTCTCAATAACTAGCAAAAGCAAGAAAATCTAGTAGTTCCAATCTATAGTGAAAGCTGGAAAAAGTGGACAAAGATGGTGAAAAAATGGAGGTTTTTGTTGTTGCCTTGCTACAACGAAGCAAGAGCAAAAACATGAAAAATTGGATAGAAGCATGGAAAAATGGGACGTTTTTGCTTTCGCTTTGCCATAGCAAAGCAATGACAAACATATACACACAGAACACTAAAAAAAAGTGACTTTTCATAGCGGCACATTTGTAGTGGTCAAAATAAACCACTACAAATGTGAGGATTTGTAGTGGTTTTGACCAAAACCGCTACAAATCTACAACATGTTACCTTACGCCAAGTGGCTCGTGGGTTAGGGTATGGACTTTGTAGCAGTTTACAATGTACAACTGCCATAAAAGTTGGTGCTAAGTTGGCGTTAAATTTGCCATGGTTCATTTGTAGCGGTTGGTATATATTAACCACTAACCACTACAAATGTGGTGCCAGCTTGGCACTAAACACTACTTCAAAAAGGGGCTTTAACCTCCCAAATTTGGCACCTTTAACGTCCCAAAACGGGGGGACGTATATACTGGGGGCGTAGTAAGTTGAAACAAACGACGTCCTAAATGATAGGGACGCCTAAAGTCCCACGCTGGGGCACTTTAGGCGTCCTAAACTTTAATTTGGGACGCCTAAAGTCCCCATGTTGGGACTTTAGACCTCCCAATTCTTAATTTGAGACGTCTAAAAGTTAGGTTTTTTTTTAACCCTTATTTTACATTCTGTATTACCCAACGAATTCAAACTGCAGAAACAGAATAGAAGATGGATTCATAAACCACACTGTCCGTTACAAACTGGTAAGGACATCCAGCACTACAATCTTTACTATATATACATACAATAACATACTACTACAAACTACAATTTCATACAACCTACTACAATTTCATCCAGCACTACAATTTCATACAACCTACTACTATATATATATCAACAAAAAACAACCAGAAAGTGTCAAAACGCTGTCATCACACAACTACAAACTGATATAAAATAAAAATTTTACTGCTCTATATGTTGAAGATGTCCAGCCAAAAGATCTCTAATCAAATCAAGGTCTTCACGTAGGTAGGCATCTTCATTATCAAAAATCTGAAAATTAGAAAGTAAGCTTTGATGAAATGAATCTCAAGCAAATGAATTAATTAGCATTTCGATTAGAACACCAAAAATATTATAATTTGAGAATGAAGAAGTGATTACCTTTTCAAAATCGCTAGTAATTCCACTTTGAGTTATGTTATACATATAAAGTATAACATAATATCCGCATTCAGTGTTGCCAGGTTGCCGAGGGCACTTTAAATCAAAGGGATGCAATTGGTTGTTAAAATCAATTAAGGTATGTCTAAAAGAATCGTCAATGAAACAATTAGCTAGGATCGAATGTACTTACTATCGGATAAAACCACTTTGGCTTTTTAACAACTGTACCCTCGCGTGACCCACCTAGGACTCTATATGTTTTACAAGCACTATCATGGAAATCAAAATGAACAGAAATTAGAACTATTGATTTTTGTAAAGAATCAATGAAATACAAACAGAATAACTTACGTGTCGAAGACGGATTTTGTATCTCTGTCTGGCTTTTTACCCAAGGGATCAAACCAATAGACTACGTGGCGGTGGGGACATATAACACACAAACTCCAGTGGTAACTTTAACAACATGTACACATTAAAATGAAGTTAGATGAGAAGACAATTATTTATTAAACTTCTTAAATTGACAAAATATAAATACGAACCGTTGGACAATGGGTGCTAGATAACAACGAAGTTTGGTCTATCCCATTTCATAGTCGACATAGTGAGTCCTATGCGCCACAGTACAAGTATCCCCTGTCGTGTTCGCAGGACATAAGAATCCATACCAATCACGTCTTTCCATGTTTGTGCAGAGAGCGTGGAAGGTGCTATAATAGAATTAAAATAAGGAATGAATTATTGAATGTATGAAATCAAAAAACCACTAAATGAATTCTGTGGGAAAATTAAAAAAAAAACTTACCGGACTGCAAATTTCACCCAGCCTGCATCTATCTCCTCCAACCTGATAAACTGCTTCAGATCTGTATTGTCAATCGTGTAGGGATACTCCACTTGGCCCACAATCCCTGCAGGCATCTTCAAGTCAATCTGTTTAACACCCTTGTAGATATGTTGCAGCCGTGCTAAGTAGGGCCATTTGCTCGCAGCTTTGTCATCCTTTTAGAACATCAAAAAACAAATTGTTATTATGATGCCAACAGATTTTCAGTAACAGTAAGGTAATTCCTACCATTGGAGGTGTTGCATCTGAACCAATAAGATTGCGAGGCCAAAGGATGAAAGATCCTATCGCTTGACCTAACGTGCCAACCTCTGGATCAGGAACAGGGATGGCTGTACCTTCTTCCCCCTTTCTAACACTCGTCACATTCACCCTACGAAAATCCTCCGGAATTTGCTGATTATGGTGGGTGGTAGCACGAGTGTGAACGAGAGCATCAGCAACAACACGCAACAGTAGATCATCCAAATAGAGGGTGCAAGGGTCTCCCGACACTGGAGTGGGAGAAGGGTCGCCAAGTGGTTGCGTCAGAGGGTTGTAACTTCCTCCGGTGCTAATGAAGGCCAGGGATTCCTGAGTTCTATGCTCGTCCCTTGCCCTTTGTGCTTCAAACATCTTTGCCATTTTAAGTTGAAGCTCTGGCAACAGCTCTTGTCGGAGCTTGTCGCGAAGGTTGGCCTCGATCTCTCGTTCGAGCTCCTCTCGAATCTTGGCCACAACGTCCTTACTAGGTCCAGCTTGTGACGAATAACATGGTTCTTGTCCAAAATACCTCGCGGCACTAACTCCTCATGTCTCTCCTCGAACACGACCAAGGTCATCTGCCTTCCCAATAGCCGTTGATAAGATGTCCATCCGTTTACTTGGATTGAATGAACCTTGGCTACTCTGCTCGTCCAGTTCATCCTGTAGCATGCAGTTTATCGTAAATGTAACGAAACCACTCGCGATATGTAAAAAATTAGGTACGTATGGTATAACTACTTACAATCCTCACAGCAACCTCAGCAACAGTCGGATTTATGTACTTCCCAGCCTTAATCCTCCCTGCTTTCCATTTTTTGTGACGTGGAGGAGGTGCCAGTGGCTTGATAACAACGCTAGGATCAGATTCCGCTGCTTCCTTCATTTTCTCTAACTCTTCTGCCATCATTTGCCGCTCAAGCTTCCGATATCCACCGTGAGACATGAAATGTTGATATTTTTTTCTGCTTGCCTCTGGGCATTTGCTGCACTTAATTTCTATGAATGAAAAACAACAAAAAATAAATCAACAATATAAAGTATATGAAAATTACAAGTTATATATCATGATGATAGAAATCTTACCAAAAACTCAGGATCTGCTCGTGATGCCGCAAACAACCTCCAGTCCTCTGGAGACAAATACGTATACGTTGCACATGGATCCTTACCCCTAAGGGCCCCTCGAATGTAATGCGCTGTTAGCTTGTTCTTGAAACTTTTCCAACGTACACGAACCTCATCCATCCAGTGCCTATACATCTCCGTGGTGTCTGGGACATCGTATGTTAGCTGCAAGGTAAAACATAAGATTATTATATTTCAAACAATAAGAACAAAGCTACAATGCATCAAAACTTAGCTTACATACCAAAAGTTGCTGCCAAATCATGTTTTTCGTTTTTGGGGGAACCAATCTCCAATTATCGTAGGTAATGCGCACTTTGCTTCGAGCCAAAAGTCCTATGTAGCTAATGAAGTGGTCTTCCTCAGGACCAACTGGATTCAGATTGTCATCGAAGTCTATATGCAGCCTCTCCTGTTGATGTTCATGACGTGCAACCAATGCTCCCATCTTTGTACAGCCTCTAACCCTCCTTCTTGCAGGGGGTTCAACTCTAGGCCTTTCGTCATTGCTAGAGCTTTCGTCATCTCTACGCCTCTCGTCATCACTAGAGTTGTCCATATTCCTGTTAACACACAAAAAGCGACATCAGAAACGTAAATAAATTGCAATGAAAATGACATATACTAAGCGGGAAGTAAAACAGAAAAAACACAGTTCTCGTTTATAAATGAAGGTCTTACTCTATATTGTTTCCCATAGTCCTTCACCATGATCATTTCTTACAGCATATTCGTCATCATCTACCAATTCTACTTCATTTGTTTGAGGTGTAGTTGTTGTGAAAGGTGGTGTGTCATCAAGGTTGAAGGTCGGATCACCATACTTCTGTTTTTTACTTTTAAGGACAATGGACATGTTTTTGCTGGCAGGATCGGTGACATAAAACACTTGTTTCGCCTGCCTTGCTAAAATGAAGGGCTCGTCTCTATAGCCAACTCTTCGAAGATCGACTGAGACAAATCCAAATTGTTTATCTATTACCACGGCATTATTGCTAACCCACTTACATTTAAATAAAGCAACTTTGAACTTGTTGTATGTCATCTCCCATATTTCTTCTATAACTCCATAATAGGCCATAGACGCTAATATGGGGTTTTTGTCTCTCGAACTGGAAAAGTGCATAGATTCAGCTTCTACCATGACCCCACTATTTTGTATGGTACTTCTGTCATCTTGCTCTTTGGTATAGAAAGAATAGCCATTTATATCATAACCGGTCCAAGTAATGACCTGAAACGAAGGCCCCCAAGCTAGCCACTCGATTGTCTCAGACACACCGATCTCGTGCAAAACCTTTTCCTCGAACCACTGCATGAATGTCTTGTTTTGCTCAATAGCAATCTGCATGTCATTCTTCCTTGGATTCTTGTTCTTCAAAGTGTTTCTGTGTTCATTTATATAAGGTTGAACTTCTTCCATATTATTCAGGATATACAAGTGGGCTTGCAACACCTCTTCACGAGGAACATTCTTCACTTTCAGTCCTCGTGTTCCCTTGCTTCTCCCTTCTTCATGCCGAAATTGTTCCTTCTTCCCTGACATATAATCTTTGCAAAACTCCATAGCCTCCTCAACTACATATCTTTCTACTATTGAGGCTTCTGGTCGATAAGGATTTTTAGAATACCCTTTTAAGATCTTCATGTATCGCTCGAAAGGGTACATCCACCTCAGGTAAACTGGACCGCATAGCCTTACCTCCCTCACCAAATGAACTACCAAATGCACCATTATATCAAAAAATGAAGGAGGAAAGTGCATCTCTAGTTGTGACAAAATAATGTAACCCTTATTTTCTAGTTCATCCAACTTTTCAGTGTCAATGACTTTGTTACAGATAGCATTGAAGAAAACACACAATCTTGTCACTGTGGTTCGTACTTCATCTTTCATTATGCCTCTAATAGCTACCGGTAATAGTTGTTGCATCAACACATGATAATCATGGGACTTCATTCCCACTAACTTCAAATCGTCCATTGAGACACATCTTCTCACATTCGAGGAATACCCTTGCGGCACCTTCATTTCATGCAAACACCCACACAAACTTCTTTTCTCTGCTTTTGATAGTGTATGCGCTGCTGGCTTCATGTATGCCCTCCTACCATCATCTCTTAGTTGTGGATGTAACCGTTCTCTTATTCCCATATCGACAAGGTCTAATCTCGCATTAATCCCATCCTTAGTCTTCCCTGGTATGTGCAAAAGCGTACTGATAAGGCTATCACAAACATTCTTCTCCACATGCATCACATCAATACTGTGTCTCACGTCAAGCGAACGCCAATATGGAAGATCAAAGAAAATGGATCTCTTCTTCCATATGTTCTTCTCACCCGCAACCCTCTGATTCTTAACAAAAGTGACATGGATACGTTCCACTCGACTGTAGACTTCCTCTCCGGTTAGTGACTTTGGAGCCATTCCATGCTCCGGTAAACCGTTAAACCGCTTTCTTAGCCTACGATACGGGTGGAACCGATGAAGAAACCTCCTGTGGCCAAGGTAGACAGTTTTTCTTCCATGCTTTAGTTGTTGGAAGTGTGTGTCTGCTTCACATATTGGGCATGCTTTGTGTCCCTTCACGCTGTACCCTGACAAGTTTCCGTACGCAGGGAAGTCGTTTATCATTGTGAAAATCATTGCACGTAGCTTGAAAGACTCCTTCTTATAAGCATCAAACACATCTACGCCTTCCTCCCACAACTTCTTCAAGTCCTCAATCAAAGGCGCCAAATAGACATCAATATCGTTCCCTGGCTGTTTTGGTCCAGAAATCATCATAGATAGCATCATATACTTACGTTTCATACATAGCCAGGGAGACAAGTTGTATATTACAAGGAGAACCGGCCACGTACTATGTGTGCTAGTAAGAGTTCTATATGGATTGATGACGTCTGTACAAAGCCCAAGCCGTAGGTTTCTCGGCTCGCTGCCAAATTGAGGGAACATTTCATCTATTTTTTGCCATTGTGGAGAGTCAGCTGGGTGCCGTAGATATTTCCCATCAGATATTCTCTCATCAGAGTGCCATCTCAACTTCTTCGCTTTTGTTGCACTCGCAAACAAACGTTTAAAATGTGGTATTATTGGAAGATACCACATAACCTTTAAAGGTTGCCTTTTACTTGTCACATCACCACAACCACCATCTTTTTTCACTTTGTATTGTGTAGTTTTACACTTAGGACACTCACTAAGACCTCCGTACTCATTTCTGTACAGTACGCAGTCATTAGGGCAAGCATGTATCTTTTTATACTCCATACCCATTGTAGACAGGATTTTCTTGGCCTCATACATATGATTTGGAAGTACATTATCCTCCGGAAACATATCACACAATAGTTCAAGTAGCAATGTGAAACTACTATCGGTCCACCCATAAGTTGCCTTTAAGTTAACCAAATGTAATGTTCCTGTCAGCCACGTGTACTTACTACCACTGTACAATGGTGTCTCTGCATCACTCCGCAGGCTGTCATACTCCTGCGACTGCGCAAAGGATTCTGCCTCAACATCGTTAATCATTCTCTCCATTCTGTCTTCATCTATGACATCCACAGCTTCCTTCTTGTGTGACGGACAATCAGTTACTTCCTCACCATGCCATATCCACCTTGTGTATCGCAGATTTATTCCATCACAAAGTAGGTGATCCTTTATGACATCAACATCCCGTCTACTCTCATTCAAACAATTGACACAAGGACAAAAATACTTCCCATTTCTTACAGGAGCATTCTTTTTAGCGAATTCAATAAATTCGTCCACCCCTTTCTCATATTCTTCACTAGTTCTCAAAGCATTCATCCAACTATGATCCATTTTGTTACCACCTAAGGCATTACCAATAACATTCACACGTTTAGTACAATTCTCAACGACATATGATGGGATTGCCTAATTAAGTTATGAACCCAATTTAGGATTTTAAAATATGGGCTTAATAACTTTATTGCCCCCTCCTAGCCTCATCTCTCCTCTTAAAAGAGTTTCAGTGCTATGTAACTTATTTTTTTAATAAGTATATGTATATAAAATTAATGTATAATAAAATAAATACAATAAGATTAAATTAAAGAATTTTTTTGAGGTTTGGAAGAATTAAAAACAAAATGAGTTTCATATTAACAAAACAATTTTAAGTTGAGTTCTTCCAAAAATAAAATTGTTTTATTGAAAATATTTAGATAAAAATCATTTAATGAATATTGATTGGGGTTATGGTTTTCTTTTTATGTTTTGGCTTGAATTATTCTTCATAATTGTTTGGAATACAAGAATTTCTTTAATTTAAACATTTATAATACTTCAAAAATACATTATTATAAAATTAGTTTAAATTAAAAAATATATTTTATTAAATAAAAAATATTATTAATAACAGAAATATGTTAATATAATTTCAATTAAAAAGTTCTTCAATTTTTTAAATTCAAATCACAAAAATTTTTCTTCCCTTCCCCTACGGTTTTTTAAATCTAATTCACAAATTTTTTTTCTCCTTTTCCTTTGCTCCAAATCTCTCATACCAGACATTCTCCACTTGATGACTAACCCACTTGATAAATTCTTTCAAAGAACAATATTATTGATAACGAGAATACCAAACATTCTCTAATTGACTAACCCACTTGATAATTTCTTTTAATCAACAATATTATTGATAACGAGAATGACCTACCTTGAATTTGGGGCATTTGACAATTTAACTTTATCTCCATTGGCTTATAAAAAAGCTAGATTTTCCTAAAACTGAACAACATACAGGCATTTCTATTATACAGCAATTTAAGTAATATAACCACAACAAACACATCAGGCTAATCTCAACTATCTCAATATAAGCAATATATAAGCACAATCTCAACCATTTCAAGTAAATTTATATTTCAAAAACAAAATATACCATTCTGTTACAAAAAAAAACGAAGAAAATAACCAACCTGATCAGGGGCGCCCACTAGCTAGTATGTTGGAGAGGTAGAAGACGTTGGAGATCCACGGTGGTGTGCACAACAATGAAACGACCAAGGTGGAGGAGAGAGCAAAAATCTACCCACTGTGGAGGAGAGTCGGTTGCAGCCGTTGAATATTAATTTTAAAAAAATGGTGCCAAATATTAGTAGCGGTCAGTAAATTGCTACTAATATCATATGAAATTTCAAAACTGGCGCCAGAAATTTAATCCCAATTTGTTTTTAAATTTTAGCGGTTTTGGATCTATACCTGTTACCCTAATATATAGGATATAGTATAAGGTCCTAAACTCATCCATATCAATGGAACAAATTCCTCCCGATAATGGCTAAACAATAGTCTTTCTAACTAACCATGCCAATGCAAACTTGACCATTCTCAAAACAATTATGTGGAAAGATGTCGACTTACCTGATGACTGGACAATGGAAAAAGCCACACAGGCTATTCCTAAACCCATGCCTTAAATAAGTAAAATCAAACAAATATCTGATGGGGCTATAAAATTATCATTTGATAGGCCTAGAAAATCTTACACTCAAACTATTAGAATTGAGCCTTCAATATATGAGGACTGCAGATCTGTTAGAGCAGAGTCATCAAGATACTCCTGTTCTTCACTACCACAAATACCATATGTCATTTACATGCTAGCACCCACCACACCATCGGTAGCTACTCAACCAGCTACTAATGTTTCAATTCAGGGAATTGATAATTCTTCAAATATTCCTCAAGCAAGTTATGAAAAGGATGAAGACTTAAGATCAATTGAGTCTCTGACCTATTCATCATTAGAGTAACCTTATGTTATAAAAATTTCAAAAAATGTTTTCCAAATTGACAAACAAACTTTGCAAAAGGAATTTTACTCTAAAAAATATACCCTTCAAAGAAACTGGTTTTTACAAACTTTCAAAGGATCTGATAGAAAAAAGGTTCAAGAAAAAATCTATAGATACCTTAAAAAAATACAGATGAATATTCCATTTTTTTGATTGGTTTAAAGCATATGCTCAAGATAAAAAAATTGGAATATCCATTTCTTCAAACTATTAATATGACAAAAAAAGAATGGAAAACTTCTGAAGGTGAAATTATTTCTTCTGAGTTTCTTTCACCAAAATCTGTGCAGATACCATAACGGATAGATGACAAATGTCAACCCATTCTCGCTGCACTTTCAAATTCAAAAACATAGAAAACCCCATTGACTCAAGGGATATTAGAAATATTGTTGAAAAAAATAATTATACTAATCAATATCTTCAGGTATTAGGTGATTATTTTGTTCAAACACCAATTCCTTTAACTAAACTTAAACCCAAGATTGAGACACTGCTTTTTAGACCTTTTCAAATAAATCCAAAAATTAGGACATATCTTCAAACCAAAGCCAGATTTGAATTAATAAAAAGGGATGAACAACAAATCAGCCAACTTTAGACCACAACTGTCTCTGAAACTCCTCAATCGTCATCATCTAAAGATGTTATGAATTTTGAACAAGTCTCTCAAACTGAGGAAACTGACTCCAACCACTTTGAGCCAAATGACTCTCATCTTCAAATCAACCAACAACATTGGAAATGGGCCTTCAAAACTATATTACCATAGAGCCAGCCCTCCAGATATCCTGGTTGAAGAAAGAATAAATCAAAACTTTAAATCCTTTAAAACCGATAGCATCTATGAATGGAACATAGATATTTAAAGTGAATCAAACATCCTCCAAATTCTTCAGTACATGACAATGGTAAGCACAACCTACCAAACCCAAAATGATTTTTCTGACGAAATGATCACTAACCTTTTAGTTTATGGTTTTATTGGAAAACTTAAAGGATGGTGGGACAATTATTTTTCTTCTGAAGATAAATCTTCCATTTTTAGATCTATCAAAACCGAATTCGATGGAACACCCATTACATCTAATGGCTAACCCATTCCTGATTCAGTAAACACCCTTATATTTACAATTATTAAATATTTTGTTGGAGATCTCTCTATATGGAGAGATTGATCAGCTGAACTCCTCTCAAATTTTAAGTGCAAGACTCTATCTGATTTTAGATGGTACAAAGATACATTCCTGGCTAGAGGACTCACTAGAGATGATGCTAATCAACCGTTTTGGAAAAAAAAATTCCTAGCTGGATTACCTATATCTTTGGGTAACAAGGTTAGAGAAAAATTTAGAAACCAAAATGATGACAACGTCCCTTATGAGTACTTGACATATGGTCAATTGATCTCGTATGTCCAAAAAACTGCTCTTAAAATTTGTTAGGATGATAAAATCCAACACCAACTAGCAAAAGATAAGGCTACAAGTCAGAAAGAGTTAGGAAGTTTCTGTGAACAATTCGGATTTCCTGCTTGTAAACAATCAAAACCACATCGTAAACCTTACCACAAAAAGAAAAAACATGTCTACCAAAAATATAAACCCAATACACCCCCTCGTAGACTCAAACAAGAATTTCAGTCTAAACAAAAATTTGATTTTTCTAAACAATAAAAAAATACTTGTTTTAAATGCGGTAAACCGGGTCATATTTGTTAGAGCAAGCGTTTCACCCAAGAGGGGGGTGAATTGGATGATACTAAAAAATTCGTTGCAAATATAGAACTTGATGGTGAAATTAAAACAGTAAAGAGTAAGGAGAAATATCACCGAAGTGTACACCGGGAGTTATACTGGTTCGGCCACAACCACTTTGACCTACGTCCAGTCCTCAGAGCTTCTCTGAGAGTTTCACTATAACTTCCAAGATTCAGTGGGTCCTTGGCACCTCAGTACAAGCAAGTTCCTTCACCTGGACACTCGCTCCCCCTTACAAGTTGTAATCCAATCCCAACTCAAGGTTCCACAACCTTAAGTTATCTCAATAACAAATATTGAGTTTGAATGAAATATCTCTCTCACAGGGTGAATAAGAATCACTAAAGTACAGAATTACAAATGAGTAAAACAAAGTAGTAAGCTTGATAATGCGTTTGTGTGTGTTCTTGTTGTTATTTCTCTATTTGGAAGTTCTCATATATATAGGAGTATTGGTAGTGACCGTTGGAACATCTTCTTCTCATCCGTAGGAGAGTGCGCAGCCACTGTTGACTTTTCCAGTATTTGAAAAATATTCGTTGGCGGTAAGTAGCATTTGAACGTTTCTTTTGACTTTCCTTATTTGGTAAGATCTCTTCATTGTTTATCTGTAAATATGCTAAGAATACTAATACAATGAAAAGTTAATCATACAGGAAACAAAACAATGAACGTTGGAATGATTTCTAAGTTTCTGGACTTGCATACTCGAGTAGTTACTCGAGTATTTATTAAAGTTTACTCAAGTACATACTCGAGTATCATCAGGAAACCATTCATAAACTGGAAGTCAATAACCAACCATAATATTACTCGGGTAGTGCATGGAATAAACAAAATTTTAAACCTTTGGAAATATTTGTTTACTCGGGTACCTACTCGGGTATTGCATTCTTTTCTTGATAGGTTACTCGGATACCAACTCGAGTAAACCTTCAAATAAATTTTATATTACTCGATGCTTTACTCCAGTAATGTTGGCAGGATTTCAAGGCCGAGAGCACTTCAAGTGTGATTACCTTGTTACTCGAGTAAACATAATTTCTCTGCATAGCTTACTCGGGTAATGACTTGAAGTTTTCTTCAACATAACTTTGCATACTCAATTAGTTACTCGAGTAATCCACTTTTAAATGAGTCATTGAATACCTGCATACTTGAGTAGTGCCTCAGTGAAATGTGATAAAGGCAGATCAAGTTATTCGAGCATTACCTTCAGGTTTTGCTTACTACAGTGAGTTACTCGACTAGCTCCTCGGGTAACGTTGGCAGGGTTGAAAATGCCGAGAGCAACATATTCCTTGAAACAGGGGACTCGAGTACATACTCGAGTATCATTGGCAGGCCGAGAGCAACTGGAAGTCTTTTTCATGGTTACTCGAGTAGCTACTCGAGTAAAGTTGGCAGGCCGAGAGCAACTCCAAGTTATTTACCTGGTTACTCGAGTAACGTTGGCAGGCCGAGAGCAACTAGAAAACATTTACCTTATTACTCGAGTACTTACTCGAGTAATGTTGGCAGGTTACTCGAAGGTGTCTCTAGTTACTTCAAGTTTCTGTCTCATTACTCAAGTACTTACTCGAGTAATGCCTTAGAAAAAACTTGCTTCTGATCAAGTTTCTCAGCTTTTTCTCTTGGCCTTTCTTCATTACTCCAATGCTTACTTCAAGTGATGCTTTTCCCTGTTATTACTTTGTTCAAACTTATTTATTAATCAAATCTTTTTTTATAATATTCGTTGTTATCATCAAAACATAAGATCTAACATTCTCCCCCTTTTTGATGATGACAAAACTTGGTGATTTTGAACAAGATTTTTGAAAGTAAGTTCTCAAATAAACACTTCTTGTATTCAATGATAAAATTTGAAAACCTTGTTAAGTTTATATTCAAAATGTTTTGAAAAAGATTAAAATTATAACATATTCACCTTGCATGTATAATAAACTTCATTAGTCCAATAATGTATCATAATTTAAAACTTAAATGGACTTGAAATGAAATCATAACTTAAATAAACTTGCATTAAACTTAAAGAATTAGATTACAAGATGAAAAATTTAAAAGTTCAAAAGCTCCCTAAATCCCATATACACCCATATACCCAAAAAGAGACACAGACACTCCACAAAATCACACTCAAGCTCTTATCCCCCTTTTTGTCTTCATCAATCAAGTGGAGGACTAGGAGGCTTGACCATGGAGATAGGCTACACTGGAAGAACCAAGGAACTATCTGAACCAGAAGAATCAAAAGAGCTAGAGGATTCTGGTTCAGGAAGATTAACTGGAGGGATATGGATGTCATCTCTGGGAGGAATAGGAGAAGGCTGGTAGATTATCATAGTGGTGTGCTCAACTTCTTCAGTACCACCAGGAGTATGATGATCAGAGGATGAAGAAGGAGAGATTTCCTCCATATGGGTAGGAGATGGAATAGGTTTAGGAGAGGGTTCAGGCTGAGGTTTGGGTGGTGAATCATCAATGATGATATGGATGGTCTCATTGGTTTCGGGGTTATCCACTGAGTATAAGATATCTTTGGGTTGTGGCTCAGGTGGACTAGAGACTGGAGGGATAGATGGGATGTTCTTTGGAGGTGGTGGAATTTGCTCTAGAGATGGTATATGCTCTGGAGATGAAGAAGTCTCATGTATAGAAGATGATGGACCGGCAGAAGGTCCGGGACCCAAAGAATCCAATCTGGCCAAAATCAACTTCAGGGTCTCACCCTGGGCACATTGCTCAGCTAGCAACTCTTCATGCCTCTTATCCATCTTCTCTACCAACTCCACCATCTTTCCATTCATGTGAGTTATCAACTCAGCATTTGTGTTGGCAATGTCCACATGGAATCCTCTCAGCATATTTTCCATGAAATGCTGAAGTGTGGCATTGAGGAAGGATGGTGATGATGTAGTGGCAGCTAGAGCCGACGACTGAGTGTCATCCATCTTGCTAGTCTCAGTCTCAGTCTTCTTCTTCTTCTTCGACCCAGACTCCTGAGGACCCTTGAGTGGAATGTCAATGTTGAGCTTGCCAATTTGATTTCTCCCAACCGGAGTAATCCTCTCAACATGTTCTTTGCTCTCTAGATACCATATCTTATTCTCCTTCATAATGAGTGAAACAGAGGGAAAAGAGCTTGTGGGAGTGAGGTTTTTGGTTCTAACCTTTCTGAATCAAATAAAGCTTGAGATTTCAGAAAACAGAGGGAAAAATACAGTATAGGGCACAGAGAATCTGAGCAAAATAGGAAGTTTCTGGAGATAAGAATCGATGGGTTTTGACGGAAATTAAGTAGGGAAGTGATTGTGAAAAGTTTTTGTGAGAGGACAGAGTGATTTACTCGAGGAGATTTTGTGGAAATGACCGAGTTTGCAACAGATAAAGACCTAGAACCCGACGTTACTCGAGGCCTTACTCGAGTAAATTGCATGTTTACTCGAGTGATCATACAGAAAATCTCTAAAATAATTCATTTAAATTGCGTACCTAGCTTGAATAATATTGTAATTATCCATGTATGTTCCCTCGATAATTTTGTAGCCAATTTAGAGTAGATTTGAGTCGTTTCTCATCAAAATGGTAATCTGGACTTGCAGTTACTCGAGTCCTTACTCGAGTAAGCTTCAAGTTTACTCGAGGCTCGCCACGGGTAACCTGTCTTTTCCACTTCTGACTGTTCATTTCTTAGCAACTGAACCGTTTGATTTAAATTCCAGGTAACTTGATCCATTACTTCCAGTTTTAGAAGACTATTACTCGAGTAGTTACTCGAGTAAAGTGCTTCTTTACTTTAAGATGTTCCTCGGGTAATGCTTCACTGTCAGTCATTACTTCAAGTTGGTACTCCAGTAAAGGTGTCCTCTGATAACCTCTGTTTTTGTTTCTCAAAACAGAGTTTCAATCTTCCTACAAAACAAGTTTCTATATACTCCGATGCTTAAATTAGTAATCATCAAAACATTATCAAATATCTTTATCTAACATTATAAGAGACAAAAAATAACTTACAACTCATTGGGATTTACCATTCCTAATTCTCTTCTAATGTATAGAAATTGATCTTTTGCAAGGGGTTTTGTGAAGATATCAGCTAGTTGAAGATGAGTAGGAATGAATATCACTTTTACATCTTTCTTTTGGACATGATCTCTGATGAAGTGATGTCTGACATCGATATGCTTGGTTCTAGAGTGTTAAACTGGATTCTTTGCCAAGCTTATCGTACTAGTATTGTCACAGTAGATTGGTATTTCTTTGAGATAAATGCCAAGATCTTGTAGTTGTTGTTTTAACCATATCACTTGTGCACAACAACTTGAGACTGCAACATATTCGGCTTCCATTGACGAAAGAGACACTGTATTTTGTTTCTTGCTGAACCATGAGACAAGAGATCCTCCAAGAAATTGTCCTTGTCCACTGGTGCTCTTTCTGTCTGTTTTGTATCTCCATGATCTGAATCTGAATATGCAATAAGATATTCACTTCTTCCTTTAGGATACCACAGACCCAATTCGGGTGTGTCAGCAAGGTATCTAAAGATTCGTTTGACAATTTCAGCATGTGATTCCGTTGGTGCTGATTGATATCTTGCACATATGCCAACACTAAATTGGATGTCCGGTCTTCTTGCCGTGAGATAGAGTAATGATCCAATCATTCCTCTGTATTTTGTGATGTTGTAGTCTTTCCCTTTGACATCAGCATCAAGCAATGTAGTTGAGCTCATGGGCGTGTCCGTGCCATTTGCTTCATCCATTCCATACTTCTTCAACAACTCTTTCAAATATTTTGTTTGAGATATGAAGATTCCATTCTTTCTTTGTTTGATTTGCAGACCAAGAAAGAAATTCAATTCTCCCATCATTGCCATCTCAAACTCTCCCTACATTATCTCAGAAAATTCCTTACACAGAGATTCATTAGTAGCACCGAAAACAATGTCATCAACATATATTTGAACAATTAAAATATCATCACATTTTCATTTTATAAAAAGTGTTGTATCAATTTTTCCTCGTACGAAACCTTGATCAATGAGAAATTTACTGAGCCTTTCATACCATGCTCTAGGAGCTTGTTTTAAACCATATAAAGCCTTTTTGAGTTTGAAAACATGGTCAGGTTTGGTAATATCCTCAAAACCTGGAGGTTGTTCTACGTATACTTCTTCCATGATATAACCATTTAGAAAAGCACTCTTTACATCCATTTGATAGAGTTTGAATCCTTTGATACATGCAAAGGCTAAGAGTACGCGTATAGCTTCCAATCAGCCACTGGAGCATACGTTTCCTCATAATCAATTCTTTCTTCCTGATTATAGCCTTTGGCCACCAATCTTGCATTGTTTCTGACAATAATTCCGGATTCATCAAGTTTGTTCTTGAATACCCATTTAGTACTAATGATCGGATGATCCTTGGGTTGGGGTACCAAATCCCAAACTTGATTTCTTTCAAATTGATTTAGTTCTTCTTACATTGCTATAACCCAATCATTGTCTGATAGGGCTTCATTAATGTTAGAAGGTTCAATCTCAGAAATGAATGCAGAAAAACTTACTTCATTGAAAATTCTATTTCTAGTTTTGAACCCTTCATTCACATCTCCTATGACTTGATCTAAGGGATGACTTTTATTGTATTTCCTGGCTCTAGATTGTCCTAGTGATTGCTCTTCTTCCTTGGTTTCATCAACTTCTGGAATAAGAGACTTAGAAATAGATTGACCATTTTCTTGATTTAAAACAACTTCCTACTCTTCATCAATGGTTTTGTCAGAGGATTCAAATTCATCAAACATGATATGAATTGTTCTTCAACAACACATATTCGTTTATTAAAAACTCTATATGCTTTACTTCGGTTAGAATATCCTAGGAAAATTCCTTCATCAGTTTTAAAATCAAATTTTCCTAAGTTATCTTTACCATTATTATGAATAAAACACTTACAACCGAAGATGTGTAGATGAGCAATGTTTGGCTTTCTTCCTTTGTACAACTCGTATGGTGTCTTTCCAAGTTTTGTTCTAATATAGGCTCTATTTGAGATATAGCATGCTGTACTCGTAGCATCAGCCCAGAAAACTTAAGACACGTTCTTTTCATTCAACATTGCTCTAGCCATTTCAGTGTGTACTCTATTCTTGCGTTCCACAACTCCATTTTGTTGAGGCATTCTTGGAGCAGAGAAATTATGATCAATGCCATTAGTATCACAATATTCTTCAATGCTTGATTTTCAAATTCTCCACCATGATCGGTCTTAATACCTGCAATGGACATATCTTTCTCATTTTGCACTTTCTTGGCAAAAACAATAAATTCTTCAAATGTTTCATCTTTTGATGATAGAAAAATAACCCATGTAAATCTGGACAAAATCATCAACAATGACCAATAAATATAAGTTGCCACCAAGACTCTTTATTCTTGCTGGGCCAACTAAATCCATATGCAATAATTGTAGTGGTCTATTTGTTGAAATCTCATTTTTCAATTTGAAAGATGATTTAGTTTGTTTACCCTTTTGACATGCGTCATAAATCAAGTCATTTTTGAAATTTACTTTGGGTAATCCAAGAACTAAATCCTTTTTGAGTAGTTTGCCTAATTGATGCATATTGACATGAGCCAATCTCTTATGCCATAGCCAACTTTCATCATTATTACTCAGAAAATAGTTTTCAGGTTCATTTCTACTAATATCTAGAGTATAGCAGTTACCTTCCCTTTTTGCTTTGAGCTTAGCCTTGATATTCTTCTTATCAAGTTGTAAGTCATTCTTGTTGATATTTAAGCATTCTTCTGAGTCAAATATTACCCAGTTATCTTTATCTGCACTTTGACTTACGCTTAGCAAATTGTTACACAAGCCTTCAACATAATATACATCTTTGACTTGTATTCCTTTGTCATTTTTTATTTCACCGATTCCTGCTATCTTTCCGGATTGATTTCCTCCAAATTTTACCTTTCCACCTTCCTTAGGTTGCAATGTGGTAAAACTTTCGAAATCTCTGGTCAAATGTCTAGAGCATCCACTATCTATGTACCACTTGCTATTTTTGGATGCTTTGAGACATATCTGCAATCAAATGACTAAGTCTTAGGTATCCACATCTTTTTGGGTCCTTTTGGGTTAATCTTTTTGGGTCCTTTTGGGTTAATATAAATAATTTTCTGAACATATAAGCCTTTAGGTACCCATTTGTAGGTTCCTATGTTTCCTTTCTTCTTATGAATGCATGAAGAAGTATAATGGCCTTTTCTATTACAGTAATTACAAAATACAAAAGGATTCGACGTATGCACAGAATGCTGGAAATAATTCAAATATGATTTACCTCTTGCTTTCTTTCTTCCTTTTCTTTTATCAGATTTTGGATCATATCCAATTCTAGATCAATCATTCACAAATCGTTGAGCTTTTAAAATAACATTTAGCATCTCACTTCCTTGTGTAAATTTTTCAAGAGTTTTTGTAAGATCAGTGTTTTTCTTTTTCAAAGAGGAACAATTTTCACACTTCTTTTCTGAACTTTGTTTAATTTCTATTTCAAGAGCTTTGTTTTTCTTTTTGAAAACAACTAGTTCTTTAACTATTTTGATGAATTCAGAATGTAAAGCATTATATTCAGAGAGTAATTCATCATAGGTAGGATCTGAATCATTTACCTCTTCTTCTATTTCTTCTTGAGCAACAAGACATATATTAGCTACTTCTTCCTCATCACTTTCTTCGTCAGAGGAGCTATCACCCCATATAGCAGATACGAAGGCCTTCTTTTTGTTGAAGAATTTGCCTTTTCTCTTTTCCTTGCTCTTTTGATTTAGTTTTGGACATTCTGATTTGATATGTTCTAGTTTTCCATATTCATAGCAAATGATATGATCTTTGCTGCTATTTCCTCCTTTCTGAAAGTGTTTGAATCCTTGACCTTTCTTGTAGAACTTCCTGAATCATTTTATGATTAGTCCCATTTCGTCATCGTCAAACTCCTCATCCTCATCTTGATTCTCTTCTTTTGCTTTTATTGCTAGACCTTTCTTTTTCTTGTCACCAATATCATCTAGTTCCCGTTTGATCATAAACTTTCCCAAGTGCTGCAAGTTGATTAACAAGATGAGTATATCTAAGTTCAAATTTAGATATTGATTCACCTTATTTCATTCGAAGTAGATCGAATTCAGTGACCAAGGTGTTGATCCGATTCTCCTTTATTCCTGAAGTTCCTTCATGAGCTATTTCCAGAGCTTCCCACATTTCCTTTGCTGTTGGAAGTGTGCAAATTCTGAAATATTCACTTTGACTCAAGGCACTTTGTAACATCAGAATTGCCTTGCTGTTGAGAGTGATAAGTTTCTTGTCATTCTCACCATATTCCGCTGGCATATTTGGAATTTTCTGAGAATCTACAGTCTTTGTAGGTTGATAGTTTCCACTCTCAATTACATCCCATAGCCCATATTCAGTAGCCATCACAAACACTCTAAATTTTGCTTTCTAGAAAGAAAAGTGTTCTCCACTGAAACCGGGAGGTCTAGTGATGGATGCTCCGTTGGGAAGAATTCCTTCACCCATGCTTGCCATTAGATCCTTCTTAGGTTGTTATACCTTAACAAGAAGACCTATGCTCTGATATCAAATGTTAGAGCAAGCGTTTCACCCAAGAGGGGGGGTGAATTGGTTGATACTAAAAATTTCATTGCAAATATAAAACTTGACGGTGAAATTCAAACAGTAAAGAGTAAGGAGAAATATCACCGAAGTGTACACCGGGAGTTATACTGGTTCGGCCACAACCACTTTGACCTACGTCCAGTCCTTAGAGCTTTTCTGAGAGTTTCACTATAACTTCCAAGATTCAGTGGGTTCTTGGCACCTCAGTACAAGCAAGTTCCTTCACCTGGACACTCGCTCCCCCTTACAAGTTGTAATCCAATCCCAACTCAAGGTTCCACAACCTTAAGTTATCTCAATAACGAATATTGAGTTTGAATGAAATATCTCTCTCACAGAGTGAATAAGAATCACTGAAGTACAGAATTACAAATATGAGTAAAACAGAGTAGTAAGCTTGATAATGTGTTTGTGTGTGTTCTTATTGTTATTTCTCTGTTTGGAAGTTCTTATATATATAGGAGTATTGGTAGTGACCGTTGAAACATCTTCTTCTCGTATGTTGGAGAATGCGCAGCCACTGTTGACTTTTCTAGTATTTAAAAAATATCCGTTGGCGGTAGGTAGCATTTGACCGTTGCTTTTGACTTTCCTTATTTGGTAAGATCTCTTCATTGTTTATCTGTAAATATGCTAAGAATACTAATACAATGAAAAGTTAATCATATAGGAAACAAAACAATGAACGTTGGAATGATTTCTAAGTTTCTGGACTTGCATACTCGAGTATTCATTAAAGTTTACTCGAGTACATACTCGAGTATCATCGGGAAACCATTCATAAACTAGAAGTCAATAAGCAAACATAATATTACTCGGGTAGTGCATGGAATAAACAAAATTTTAAACCTTTGGAAATAACTGTTTACTCGGGTGCCTAGTCAGGTATTGCATTCTTTTCTTGATAGGTTACTCGGATACCAACTCGAGTAAACCTTCAAATAAACTTTAGATTACTCGATGCTTTACTCCAATAATGTTGGCAGGATTTCAAGGCCGAGAGCACTTCAAGTGTGATTACCTTGTTACTCGAGTACATACTCGAGTAAACATAATTTCTCTGCATAGCTTACTCGGGTAATGACTTGAAGTTTTCTCCTAAATAACTTTGCATACTCGATTAGTTACTCGAGTAATCCACTTTTAAATGAGTCATTGAATACCTGCATACTTGAGTAGTGCCTTGAGTGAAATGTGATAAAGCCAAATCAAGTTATTCGAGTACTACCTTCAGGTTTTGCTTACTACAGTGAGTTACTCGAGTAGCTCCTCGAGTAACATTGGCAGGGTTGAAAATGCCGAGAGCAACATATTCCTTGAAACAGGGGACTCGAGTACATACTCGAGTATCATTGGTAGGCCGAGAGCAACTGGAAGTCTTTTCTATGGTTACTCGAGTAGCTACTCGAGTAACGTTGGCAGGCCGAGAGCAACTCCAAGTTATTTACCTGGTTACTCGAGTAGCTACTCGAGTAACGTTGGCAGGCCGAGAGCAACTAGAAAACATTTACCTTATTACTTGAGTACTTACTCGAGTAATGTTGGCAGGTTACTCGAAGGTGTCTCTAGTTACTTCAAGTTTCTATCTCATTACTTGAGTACTTACTCGAGTAATGCCTTAGAAAAAACTTGCTTCTGATCAAGTTTCTCAGCTTTTTCTCTTTGCCTTTCTTCATTACTCCAATGCTTACTTCAAGTGATGCTTTTCCCTGTTATTACTTTGTTCAAACTTATTTATTAATCAAATCTTTTTAATAATATTCTTTGTTATCATCAAAACATGAGATCTAACAATATTTCCAAATATTGTCATTTGACTCAAAAATTGGGAAAAGTTAAAATATTAAGCAACCTCTTCTTGAACAAATAAAGAACCTTTTGATTGAAACTTCTGAATCTAAATTTGAAAGAAGTTCTTCTGAAAATCTCAATAATATTCAAAATGATGATCTTTTAGAAAACTTATCTTCAGAAATTAATGTTATCTTGAAGGAACAAGATTTACTTCTTTATATCATTAATAAACTTTCAGATTCTGATAAAGGAGAATATTTATTCAAACTCAGAGATATTCTCAACTAAACTACAAGTTCTTCAAACTCCAAACCTTATGTTCCTTTTAACAAATATGACGTAACTGCAGTCTTAAATAAATTTAAACATTCCATTAAACAAACAACCATCCAAGACCTTCACTATGAGGTAAATAACCTTAAAACTGAAGTACGTCTTATTAAACTCCAACAAGATACCCATGCAATTGCCATATCCCAAATCCAAGATAACCAACTCAATTCTAAACCCCAAAATAAAGGGCAAATAGCATATGATCAAGAAGATGATCATCTTTCTTAACTATTTTTAAACTTGATTTCTAAAATAACAGTCCAAAAATTTTATGTTCATGCCAGAATCATTATTAATAATGATTTTATCTTAGAACAGACTGTTTTGTTTGACACAAGAGTTGATTCTAACTATTTAAAAGAATGAATCATTCCTACAAAATAATTTAAGAAAACAACCAAAAGATTTAATGGCGTTAATGGCTCACATCTAGACGTCAGATACAAAGTTTCAAATGTTGTTATTGAAAATGAAGGTTTAAAGATTAAAACCCATTTGTATTAGTTAAAGATATGGGAACCCAGATTATTCTTGGGGCAACATTTGCAAGGCTATTATTCCCACATATGACTGATAAAAATGAAATTTCAAAACAACATCTAGGTAAAACAATTTTGTTTCCTTTTACTCAAAAACCCGGAGTTAAAGAATTACATCTTCTTTCTTCAAAACAACAACAAATTTATTTTTTGAAGGAAGATATTTCTTTTAAACATATAGAAACACAATTGCGTCAAACACAAGTTAAACAAAGAAGTCAAACTTGTCTTGAAAAAATTCATAAAGCTATCTATTCAGATTTACCAAACGCGTTTTGGAATCATAAAAAACACGTGGTTGATTTGCCTTATGAAGTAAGCCTTTCTTAAAAACAAATACCAACTAAGACACGACCTATTCAAATGACTGCAGAACTTCTTGAAACTTGTAAAAAAGAAATTCAAGAACTTCTGAGCAAAAAATTGATCCGTAAATCTCTTAGCCCATAGTCTTGTGCTGCTTTTTATGTAAATAAAAATGCAGAAATAGAATGTGGAGCTCCTAGACATGTAATCAATTACAAACCTTTAAATGAAGCGTTATATTGGATTAGGTATCCAATCCCAAACAAATTTGACTTACTAAAATGATTGTATTCTGCAAAAGTATTTTCAAAATTCGGCATGAAACCTGGATTTTAGCAGATTCACAATTTTGAAAATGATAGGTATAAAACTGCTTTTACTATGCCTTTTGGTCAGTATGAGTGGAATGTTATGCCTTTTAGATTAAAAAAATACTCCTTCTGAATTCCAGAGCATCATGAACAAGAGCTTTAATGATTGTCTCAATTCATCATTGTTTACATTGATGATGTCTTGATTTATTCTCTTTCGATAAATTAGCATTTTAAACATGTTCATCAATTTATTAAAATTGTAGAAACAAATGGTTTAGTAGTTTCTAAACCCAAAATTAGTCTTTTCTAGACTACGGTTAGGTTTCTTGGTCATTGGATTCACCAGGGATCCATAATGCAAATTGAAAGAGCAATTCAATTTGCTAACAAATTTCCTGACCAAATCATTGATAAAACACAATTTCAAAGATTTTTGGGATGTTTAAACTACATTGCTAAGTTTGTTCCTCATCTTAGCAATTTTATTAAACCACTCCACCAACATCTCAAAGCAAGTCCTCCTCCGTGGATAGATGATCATTCAAATATTGTTAAGCAGATCAAGCTACAGGTTAAGGAGCTTCCCTGTCTTAGCCTTCCTGATCCCACTACTTACAAAATTATTGAAACTTATGCCTCTGACATTGGTTATGGTGGCATTCTTAAACAATGTATAGACGGTAAAGAAAAGATTGTATCTTTTACATCTAAACATTGGAATATTGGACAGCAGAATTATTCTACCATCAAAAAAGAAATTATGGCAATTGTTTTATGCATTTCCAAATTTCAATATGATCTTTTAAACCAAAGGTTTTTAGTACGCATTGATTGTAAATCAGCAAACGATGTTTTACAAAAAGATGTTAAAAACCTTGTATCAAAACAAATTTTTGCCCGATGGCAAGCAATTTTAAGTGTTTTTAATTTTGATACAGAATTTATCAAAGGCACTTCAAACTCCTTACCATAATTTTTCACCCAAGAGTTTTTACAGGGTAGGTAAATTTGAGTGAATCAAACCTCTCAAAATGCCAAAGAAAAAGAAAGAGTCCAGCCGGGGTGATAAACAAAAGGGTATTTTATAGGATGCCCAAAGTAAAACCCTCTTTAGCAAACAAGTAGAGACAATTATGCAGTAACTTCTACAACAATTCGGGTCCCAAACTCAAGGATCCCATCAAAAGCAATCTCAAACGGAGT
The DNA here is from genome assembly GCA_963855925.1 of Inga laurina. Lineage (NCBI taxonomy): Eukaryota > Viridiplantae > Streptophyta > Magnoliopsida > Fabales > Fabaceae > Inga > Inga laurina. The sequence goes on along the minus strand of OY979701.1, from coordinate 10,850,970 downwards.
CATCCACTCCATCTGGGTTATCAATCCAGAAACCTTAAATGAAAGCTACTTCAACAAAAAAGACTTTAGAGTCTTATGCACAGGCTTACGCCCAGAAGAAGCTTCTAAAAACAACTTGGGGACAAGTATTGAAGAAAGGGATAGAAAAGGCCCTTCCTTTAATTCCTCAAGGAAGTATGACCAAACATAAGTATGATTTGCTAAACCAAGCACCTTCCATGTTATAGGTTTAGCAAAAAAATCTGCTCCAACTCAAAAGCAACTAGCAACTGCGACCTCTTCGTCCAAGGCAATTGTCAGTCAAACCTAAATACAAACCAACATGAACATGCCTTATTTCCATAAAGAAAATTTTGTAAGGCATATTGTCCAAGTGAAACTTGAATTCTTCCACCCATATCTAAATCAAGTAGCTCTGAATATTTTCCCCTCTGGATTTTATTTCAGGCCTACAGACTTAAGGAAAACTCAAGAATATTATGAGTTAATTTTGGTTCATTCTGAGTCCATCGAGATAGATCAAAAAAAGGACAAACATAATAAATGTTTAATTGCTCATTCTACTCTCCAAATCCTCAATGTTCTCACCCCTTCCCAGTGGGAACATGATTTGCATGAACCAAAATTTTTTGGGATAGATTATGATCCTGAAGGATATAATTATTGGGATTATGTTGATGCATGATCCAATGTCTTTTAGGATCAAAATGAACTTTTCAAACATACTTGTTTTATTTATTTTAAAACCAAAAGCAAGTACCAATTTCCTCAATGGTTTATTCATTGGTGGGGATTTTTTGGTCTAGTACTAGTAATCCTTCCGCCAAAGGTTTTATAAGCCTTTGAGTTATTCAAACAAAATTTCAACATTGGTGAAGATCCTTTTCCAATTGATCTTCACTTTATTTCAAAATTATTTGCATCATGGATTTTCTCTTGGCAATTCAGATTTTCTCCAACAAGGATCAACAATCTTGCCAATACTATAGAGAATCCCTTCTGTAAGGTGGTTGGCATGATTTGCTATCAGTCGGATCGACACAAAAGTAGTAGAATGATGGTTTAAGGAAAATCCTCAACATCTTTGCATGACGGAACAAAGTAAATTCCTGAATCAGAAATCGAGGATTCAGTCTATCTTGGCAATAACCATAGATAAGACTAACCTTGTCAACCAGCTTAGTTCAATGCTATAAATCCTATAATAGCAGGATCAAACATCTTCAACAAGTCAACTAATTTCTTCATCATCCTCAGATAACCAAGAGGATGGCGATGAAGAAGTCTTAGTTGATTTAAACGAAGATTAAAATGAAGACTATAGCATTATCAATTGTAATTTGCTTTAAGTTTTCATTGTAATTATTAAAAGAAGTGCTATAGCATCACGATGCATATAGTGTCACTGTTGTGTCAACAGAATAGTGTTACTGTAGTGTTGGCAATACTGTGTAAATAGTATCGTGACCGAAATTGTTCAAATAGTGTAGTCACTAACAGGTTGACGGTAAAAATATTGTTCCAACAGTAACATCATTTGCCTATTTAAACCAAGTCACTCTCCCAAACTAAGGCAGGTTTTGAATCATCCCCTTCCTTCCTAGAAAGAGAAGTTTAGCTTAGAAAGACAAAGTTACCTCCTTCCTTCCTCTATCCCTTCCACTTTATCTTGCAAGTGTTTTGATTTTCAATAAATTTTTTAGATTTTATATGCTTGCATCATATCCTTTCCTCTTTTTAATGAACTGAGTTTGACAGGTTTTATCTCCTTTTAGTTCATTCCAGAGCATCCCTTTTACATGAATATTTAACACGTAATCATGTGTTAAGAAGTCCGTCTTCTTCCTATTTCACTTCCTTCTCCCTTATCTTTTCTCCACCTTCCGAGGCACTCCCCCATCTTGGTATCAGAGCCAGAAGGTGAAGTAGGGATGTGATAATTAGATTTGGATGTGTTTTTATGGCATTAAAATTTTTGTTAACAAATTAGTATGATTTAAAGATATGTACTCGATAGTACGCAGTGACTTAGTCATTCTACATATTATTCTTGTTTATCATACATGAGTCCATTCATGGGTTGAGGTGGCCATAAGTCCTGTGTGTTGAGGCAGTCATTATGCCCCACACAGTAATGTATGATAAATGAAGAGTTTATTACTGTATATGTGTTGGCTAGGGTCAGATTTGATGAATCTTACTAATTTCTTAACAAGGTATTTTAATCTATTAAAACTGATACATTTTAAATTATTGTACCACTATGGATCCAGAAGGTGATGATACTAAGGCAAGGGAGAATTAAATTCTGATTTTTAGTTTATCTATTCTGCACTTTTCATTCAGCAACCTTCTATTCTGTCATTTAAATTCTGTCAATTTAAATTTTGCAACTTAAATTATGTGTTCTCTTTTACGTTCCTTTTCCTTCAAACGCGATAGTAGTAGTTCTTCTTCTACTCTATCAAACTCTACGCTAAATGATGAGGAATCAAGTTCATCAACCAAACATATTTTCAAAGAATTTTCTTTTTAAAATATAAACTAGAAAATTGATTATTGGACTTTACTTCCAATTGCATCAAATGGCTTTAGCAAACTTAAGACAGGAAGTGGTACTCCAAATCTGATTATTCTTCAGTAGTTCTGATTATATAATCAGAAATGTTGAAGAATCAATTCTTGTCAACCAGACACTACTACAAATAGGATAATTTATGACAATAATTAATGACTATTTTCAAATAACAGTAGTAGAAAAGGAGCTGGGAAATGCAGGAAAATGTCTTAATGACTGTTCCTAAGAAAACAGTTGTTGAAACATAATCTTCAACAACTGTTAGAAAGAACAGTCCTTGAAAGACTACTTTCAATGACTGTTCTTAATAACAGCCGTTGAAACAAAGCTTTCAACTAATGTTCTTAAGAACAGTTGTTGAAAGTGGTGATTTCAATGACTGCTTTAGATAATAGTCATTTAAATCGATGTTTCAACGACTGTTATTTATAACAGTAATTGAAACTACCCAAATAATTGCCAGCGCACGCTTCTGAGCCTCACTTTCCCTTTCCCGCCTCGTCCGACCTTACTTATTACAGCTAGAACTCTGTCACTCAATCCCTTAGCTTCCTTTCTGTTTGGTCTTTCGCGCCCCCAGTCACTTCTCCTTGGGTCTCTCAGATAGCATTCTCCGGCCCCCTCTCCGCCCCCTTCAGCCACCTCTATCGCATCTTTCTTCTCCGCCACGCTACTCTCTGCCTTCTTCTCTGTCAGTTCAGGCGTGCACTACTCCCTTCTTTTTCCTGGTAATTCCCCGAATCCCCTCTTGTACATTATTGGCCTAGTCTGTTCTATGTTTGTGATGGAAATTAAAGTTGATTGCTTGCATATATTTCATTCGCAGAGTTGAAATTTAGTGTTAACTGACTAGATATTCACTTACATAAGAATGATTTGTAGAGGGAAAAACTAAAAGACATTAGCTAGATGATGGAATTGTTAATTTAAAAAGCAGAGATTAAATTTTGATTTCATTTTTGGTGACTTGACCCCCAAATTCATTACCCAAAACCATAAGTAGTCACTTTCTCTAATTATTCAGAAGATTCAATGAATAAGTTGTCTGTGGGCCTCTCTCCTTTTCCCTGATTCTCTATTTCGTGGATTTGTAACTACCGCCATCGTTCCCATTATTTTTTACTGAGTTTTGAGAGGATGTTTTATCAAAGAATGATAAACAAAGGAGCATAACTGAAAAATAAAATAAAAATTCTGACCATTAACCTTTATATTTTAAATCTACCTACTTTATTCTATAATTGGGACCAGGAAAAATTGTAATTAATTACTTTTCAAAAAGTTTTTTGTTTTTCTATATAAATTGAAATAGAAGTATTATTGTTATATATTATAAATACTTGTATCTCAATACCATCCTTATTTCTCAATGACAAAGCCTGCTGATTGAATTCAACTTGGATAAAAAAATCCTTCTATGAGAAGGGTCAAGCATTTCTCTTGTGAAACATGCTGTTAGATGTCACTATCAAAACTTGGTTGGTTTATCATGTGTAATACAAGTTTTGAGACAAATACAATGCCACTTAACGTAATTTCTCTATTGATTATATAACGTCTTATGTGAACATGTGAAGCTTGCTTTCTTTGAATTGAAATAAGAACAAATTAATCAAACACAACAATTATCGAAGGACTAATTTTAGATTCTTAGGGGAAGATTGAGGTCAAAGAAGCAGACAAATAATTCAAGAATCATTAGATTTTTTCCCTGGCCAAAAGGAATTAGAAGATCATCACCAATTTAAAATAAGTTAGGAAAGCTGTATATAAAATACTAGGAAAAGTATAAAATATATTTTAGTTTACACCTACGATCAAATTGTCATCCTGGTTAATAAGAAGCTCATGCCTCTAACTTTTCAAAAACTCTCGAGTTTTGAACTAAGTGAACTAAGAATTATCGGTGTTTCTAGCTTCATCTTCTCCAATATAATTTCCCTGTATTGTATGAGAGCCTTTAACTTGTCAGCTCATGCACCCACATTCATTTGCCTCTTACACATGGCATTTAAGTGCTTCATTTTCCTCCGTAGGTAAGTTTTTGATGACTTCTGAGATATCTTCCATCACGTTTAAACAATTATTCTAGGTAGTTAAGCCTTATTGCATGTTTGAGAAACCCCCATACCATGGTTTTATACCTTGTGGGAAATGTTGCTTTCTATGAGGCTTATAGTTTTAAGGCTCTTAATCCTATTTAGGTAGACGTAATAGATACTGATGTCAGAGTTCTATACTTGTTAATTGGGTTGTTGTTTGAATTTTTTGATGTCTTACTTTTTAGCGCAAAAGCTGCTGAAATTTTTAAAAAATAAGTAAGGCATCCCTTTTCTTGATCCATATTCATACCATAATGATAGTTGGTCTAAAATTGAGTATTGTTGAAAATGGCATAGGTAGTAATAAAATGGGTTACCGTTGGATGAATGCTTTAAGAACTAGTGAAGAATATGAGAATGGGGTGGAAGAGTTTATTAAATTTGCTAGAATGAATGCGCCTAGTAAAAATGGGAAGTATTTTTGCCCATGTGTGAAGTGTTTAAATGAGAGTCTACGTGATATTGATGATATACAAGATCACTTATTTTGTGATGGAATAAATCTTCGGTACACAAGGTGGATATGGCATGGTGAGGAAGTAACCGCTTGTGCATCCCACGAGAAGGAAGTTTTGGAGGTTGGTGATGATGATAGAATGGAGAAAATGATTAACGATGTTGAGGTAGAATGTTTTACACAATCACCTGTATATGATAGCTTGTGGAGTAATGCAGAGACACCTTTGTACCCTAGGTGTACTAAGTATACACACTTGTCAGGCATTTTGTACTTGTTTAACTTAAAGGCAACTTGTGGGTGGATCAATAGTAGTTTCACATTATTACTTGAATTGTTGTGTGATATGTTTCCAGAGGATAATGTTCTTCCAAATCATATGTATGAGGCCAAGAAAATATTATCTACGATGGGCATAGAGTATAAAAAGATACATGCTTGCCCTAATGACTGCGTATTGTACATAAATGAGTATGAAGGCTTAAGTGAGTATCCGAAATGTAAAACTTCTAGATACAAAGTGAAGAAAGGTAATAGGTGTGGTGATGAGACAATTAAAAAGCAACCTTTAAAGGTTTTGTGGTATTTTCCAATCATACCGTGGTTCAAACGAATGTTTGCTAATGCAAAAGAAGCAAAGAAGTTGAGATGACATTATGATGACAGAGTTTGTGATAGAAAATACCTTCGGCACCCGGCTAACTCTCCACAATGGAAGAAGTAGATGAAATATATCCCGGATTCGGCAGCGAGCATAGAAATCTTTGGCTTGGGCTGTGCACAGACGGAATCAATCCCTATGGTACTTTTAGTAGTACATATAGTGCATGGCTGGTTCTGCTCATGATTTACAACTTACCTCCCTGGTTGTGTATGAAATGGAAGTATATAATGCTTTATATGATGATTTCGGGACCAAAACAGCCAAGGAACAATATTGATGTCTACTTGGCACCTTTGATAGAGGACTTAAAGAAGTTATGGGAGGATGGTGCAGATGTGTTTGATGCATATAAGCAACAGTCATTTAAGCTACGTGAAATGATTTTCACCACGATTAACGACTTCCCTGCATATGGGAACTTGTCAGGTTATAGTATCAGGGGTCATAAAGCATGTATGATATGTGAAGCAAGCACACAGTTCCATCAACTCAAGCACAGTAGAAAAATGTTCTATCTTTGTCATAGACGATTTCTTCCTCAGTTCCACCCGTACTGTAGGCTAAAGAAGGCTTTTAACGGTTTGTCGGAGAATGAAATGGCTCCAAAGCCATTAACTAGAGATGAGGTTTATAGTCGGGTGGAAAGAATCAGTGTCACTTTTGGTAAAAATCAAAAGACTATAGGTGAGAAGAACATATGGAAGAAGAGGTCAATTTTCTTTGATCTTCCATATTGGTGTAGTCTTGATGTGATGCATGTGGAAAAAAAATGTATGTGATAGCCTTGTTGGTACTCTTTTGCACATAACAGGGAAAACTAAAGATGGAATTAGTGCGAGACTAGACTTGGTTGAAATGGGAATAAGAGAACGACGGCATCCACAATTAAGAGATGATGGTAAGAGAGCGTATATGGAAAAAGCAATGCATACATTGTCAAAAACCAAGAGAAGAAGTTTGTGTGGGTGTTTATACGGCATTAAGGTGCCAGAAGGGTATTCTTTTAATATGAGCCGGCTTGTGTCAATAGAAGATTTGAAGTTAGTTGGAATGAAGTCTCATGATTGTCATGTCTTGATGCAACAACTATTACCAGTAGCTATTATAGGCATTATGAAAGATGATGTGCGAAGCACGATAACAAGGTTGTGTAGTTTCTTCAATGCTATTTATAGCAAAGTTGTTGACATTGCAAGGTTAGATGAATTGGAAAATGAGGGTTATACTATTCTATCCCAACTAGAGATGCATTTTTCTCCCGCATTCTTTGATATAATGGTGCATTTAATAGTTCATCTGATAAGGGAGGTAAGACTATATGGCCCAGTTTATCTAAGGTGGATATACCCTTTCTAGTGATACTTGAAGAACTTAAAAGGGTATTCTAAAAATCCTTATCGACCTGAAGCCTCAATTATGGAAAGATATGTCGTTGAAGAGGCTGTGGACTTTTGCAAAGAATATCTATCAAGGTCAAAGGCCCAATCTCATCATGAAAAGGGTACAAGTAAGGGAACACGAGGGCTCAAAGTGAAGATTATGTGTCATGAAGAGGTTTTACAAGCACACTTGTATATCTTGAATAATACGGAAGAAGTTCAGCCATACTTAGCCGAACACAGAAAGAGTTTAAAGGAGATATATCCAAGAAAAAATGACATGCTAATAGCTAATGAGCAAAACAAGACTTTCATAGAGTGGTTCAAGGATAAGATAGCGCAGGAGACCAATGTGTCTGAGACAATCAAATGGTTAGCTTAGGGGCCTTGTTTTTAAGTCATAACTTGGAGTGGCTTCGATATAAATGGGTATTCTTTCTATACAAAAGCCCAGGATAACAGAAGTACTATGCAAAATAGTGGAATGATGGTGGTAGCCGAATTAATGCACTTTTCTAGTTTGAAAGACAAAAACCCCATTTTGGCATCCATGGTCTATTATGGAGTTATTGAAGACATATGGGAGATAAGCTACATTAAGTTGAGAGTACCTTTATTCAAATGCAAGTGTGTTAACAATAATGCTGTTGAAATAGATCAATTTGGATTTACCTTAGTTGATCTTGAAAGAGTCGGTTATAATGATGAGTCATTCATTATAGCAAGTTAGGCAAAACAAGTGTTTTATGTCATTGATCCAGCAAATGAAAAATTGTCTATTGTACTCCAAAGTAAAAAAGCAGAAGGATGGTGATCTAAGTTTGAATCTTGACGAAACACCGCCTTTCACTACAAATCTGCCTATGCCATCTGAAGTGGAATTAGTAGATGATGATGAATATGCAGCTAGAGTTTATTATTGTGAAGGAATATGGGAAAACACTTAAAGTAAGATTTTGAATTGTTTAAAGTGTGCATGTAATTTCAATTTACTTATTATATGTCACATTTATTTCTTAGTAAGATTTTGAATTGTTTAAATTGTGCATGTAATTTCAATTTACTTATCATATGTCATATTTATTTCTTAGTAGGATTATGGCACGTTCAAATTCGGGCAACTCTGTTGGTTCACTTGTTAAGAAAAAGGTTAGAGGAAGCACGAAGTTGCAGTCGTTGGTCAAACATCATGAGGAAGAACAGGTGAGGGTTCACGTGGAATTTGATGCTAATTTAAAACCTCTCGGCGAAGAGGGAGACAAGTTCATTAGCTACGTTGGATTTTTGGGTCAAAGCAAAGTTAGCATTCTAATTCCTACCCGGAGGGAAGTTTCAAAGGAGACGAAGGCTATGATTTGGGACCAACTTTTTGGTATGTAAAGTTGTATTGTTATCTCTATCTCTATTTCTATTTTTTCATAAATAACTAAAATATATTTTGTTTTGTAGCAAACCTATGATGTTCCCAATACGAAGCAGATGTACAAGCATTGGATGGGGGAAGTTTGTGAGCGATGGAAAGATTTCAAGTCCACGCTCACAACCAAGTACGTTTGAGGGCCAAGGAGTCATGAGGATCCTTGCAAAGAGTATTTGTTTCTTTCTCCAAATGACTGGAGGTTATTTATGGCATCGCGGCAGGATCCCAATTTCCTGGTATATTTTGTTCATCTTAGTATTAAACATTTTAGTTGAACTTACTTGACATCACTAACTCAGTTATCATTATTCTTTGTTTATATAGAAATTGAGTCAGGCAAATAAAGAGAGGCAAGCAAAAAATAATTATCCTCATTACATGTCGCGCGGGGGTTATCGGAAGCTCGAAAAGAAGATGATGCAGGCTGAATTGCAAAAATTGGAGGAAGCAGCCCGAGCAGATCCTAATATTGTCGTGCAGGTGCCACCTCCTCCTCCACGTCACAAAAATGGAAAGCAGGGAGGATTAAGGGGGAAAAATATATAAATCCAGTCGTTACTGATGTTGCTAAAAGGATTATGAGTATTTAATAACAAGTATATTTAAGTGTGTTTCACTTTCCTAACAAGATTACATGTAATTACTTTCTATTTTTCCATTGTATGCTACAGGATGACCTTGAAGAGCAGAGCAACCAGGGTTCCTTCACTCAAACTGGAAGGATGGACATCTTAGCAACGACGCTTAGGAATCTAGATTACTCTAGTCAAGTTAGAGGGGATTCAAGGGGAGTTGGTCTCTCTAAATACTTTAGACGAGGTTCACAACTTATGGACGTGGTGAAATGAGTCTGGATTTTGTGGCTAGGTTTTGAGAGGAAATTCGAGTAGAGCTAGCGGTGCAAATGCATCAATCACTTTGAGACGAGCTTAAAGAAGAGTTGTTGAGTGAGCTACATGGTGAGATGAGTACAATGGTGTTGTCTTACATGCAAGGCGGGATGTGTAATGTAGAGCCTAGATATGAGGTTTGTAAATAATTTCATTTAATATAACATTGAGTTTTTCCTTACGTTATTTTAATTAATTCTTTCATTTCTCTTACTCAGGAATCCCCGGCCTTTCCCAGCACCAAAGGCAATTACAATCCGCTAGAGGTTGGACATGGCGCCCCTGGTCTTTTACTAGAGCCTGGAGAACCTAGCACTCTATATTTGGAAGCCCTGTACCTGCGTGCTGTTGCTGATGCTATTGTATGCACGCATGCCACCACCCACCATAATAACCAAATCCTGGTCGATCAATGTAAGGTCAATGTCACAAGTGTTTAACTAGGGGAGGAAGGTGTAGATGTCCCATTCCCCGATGGTAAGGTTGCCAGACTAGGTCAGGCAACAGGATCTTTCATCTTGTGGCCTAGACATCTTGTTCTGACTGTGCCAGTGCCTCCAATGGTAGGAAACACCTTACTGTTACTTGATCCTTGACATTCTGCTTATAATCTTTATTTTATGTCTTACTAGGAAAAAGATGATGCGAGAAAATTTTCCTTTTTAGTACGACTGCAAAATATTCATCAAGTCATAAACAAGATCGACTTGCAGATGCCTTGTGAGATTGTGGGTCACAGAATCTCCTATAATTATAGACTTGATAACAAAGATATTAGAAAGTTCATATCTTTGGAGGAGACTGACGTAGGATGGGTCACATTTGCAATCATGTGAGTTTAGTTATAATTTTTAATTGTAATTAATGCACTGATATTTAGGGGTTTTAGGTTTCTACATTTACTGAGTCATTTCTCATTTCATTTATGTGGTAGCTGCTTCCACAAACTGTGTGCCAAACGAGGGCTCGGCACTACATATGGCTTCTTATGTCCTGGCAATAGGTCACAGCGTAATAACCAGAGGTTGGAAGATTGGATGAGCTATGTAGGCTATACAATAGGCGAGCCTCAGCTGACTTGTTATCTAGCACCAATTGTTGAAGGGCAAGTAACTTTATTTGATATATTTATACAGGTTCAATCTGCTAAATAGTATCATGTTATCTAACCTTATTTTAATCTATATATGCATGTGATTATAGTTATCATTGGAGTCTTTGTGTTCCTTGTCCCTCGATCAATGTCATCTTTTGGTTTGACTTATTGGGTCATAAGCCAAACACAAATATCAAAAACATTTTTAACACGTAAGTAAATTTATTTATTTGTCATTGACTTTTGATTTTACTCAATTGTTTTAATGTCTTCTGTTTATCATTTTAATTATTACAGTGCACTGAAGACATATTATATAATGGGTGGGAAGCGTGAAGGTAAAGGTGGTCCGACAAAGTGGTTACAGCCAAACGTAAGTTCTTTACATTGAACTTCTTCGATTGACTATTGCTTTACATAGGCCTTTATTCTTTTTTACCGTTTGCTTTTGATGTATAGTGTCCTTAGCAAGCAGGGAAAACTGAGTGCGGCTTCTATGTTATACTATATATGTATAACATCATTTTCTCTGGCCTTACTACAAATTTTGAGCAGGTGATCATTTCTTGATTCTCAATTGAATTTCAGTTCTTTTCATGTGATTGAATTGTTAGTTATTTCATTCAATTTATTTATTTATGTTAACATATTCTCCATTTTGTGCAGATTTTTGGTAATCAAGACCCCTACACAATCGAAGACATTAATTTGATCCGAGAACTATTTTCAGGACATCTTCTACAACACATAGAGGGGTGATGATGCGTAGAGGTTTTTTTACATAGTGCAGTGGTTTTGTATAGTGCTATATAAGTCTGCATATTCGAATACTTTTCCTAGTTTCTTATTTATGAGTACTTTGAATTTGTTAAGACATTATGCTTTATAGAGAACACTTTGGAAAATGATAATGAAGAATAGGGATTTCATGGAAGCATGTCATCATCTCTTTGGCCATATGCATGTCATGATTTACATTGAAAGTTGAATTTTGCATATTGAAATGATGTTATGATGATATATGTGCTATATATCATGATAGAAAAATTAACATGTGATTTTCACTTCCATGAGTAATAGGGGAAGTTAGAGAGTTAATCATGAGAGAATGGTTCGTGGATCTGGTTTTTTCTTTTAAAGATAGCAATGTACAAGTTAGAGAACTCGTTAGGATAGGTTTATCTACGAGTATGGAGGCAGTGAAGATGGATCCGGTGGGAGGGGAGACTTGTAGTAGTATGGAGGCAATGGTGAAGGGGATGGAGCAAATGGGGACTTGTAGTAGTATGGATGCTGTGGTGAAGGGGATGGAGGAGGTGGGGACTTGTAGACATATGGTGAAGGAGCAGAGGGGGATGGTGTAGGAGATGGACGTGGGGGAGACTTACAATAATATGGAGATAACCCACCAATTGTCTGGATTGTATAAGGAGTAAACGTTTTTTTTTAAAAGATACAACGACTGTTTTCCCTAAAACAGTCGTTGTATCTCTACTACTAGATTGTTTAAAAACAATCATCTTTTATCGAATTTTCAACGACCCTAACATAGACATCCCCCTGAACACAGTCGTCTAAAGGGCAAAAAAACGGTTGTTAAAAGTCCCTTCTGTAGTGGTGTAAAGGAAGATTTTTTCCTTTTCTCATGCAAATCAATTGAAAAACACAAAAAGGATTATAACTTTTTACACATCGGATATGTTCAAGTTGCCCTTAAACCCCTTATTCGGAAGGGATTAAACGTATCTGGTCTAGTATGCCTCACAAATACTAGACATTACGCCTTTGCTGATTCTCTGCTAGCAGCTGTAGAGGTTGGTCTTCACAATGGTCTTGTTTATTTTAACTGCTATCCAGATCGAATGGTAGATTTAAAAGATGAATATGTCCTTGAAGCCCTCAAACTTAAAAAATCAAACTAAATGGTTAAACCACAACTGCTACAAAAATTTTGTTTAATTAAAAAAAGTATACAATTATCTGTTTCCATTTTTATAATATTGGATTGAATAGTTTATTATTTAAGTAGTTTAGGTAATAGTAGTTATTATTTAAATAGAATGTTTAAATTAAGTTGGATAAGTATAAAGTTTATATTGGTAATAATATTATTGAAGATACGTAGTTAATAAGAAAATATTATATTGTCTGCTACAATGTGGTTATCATTATGTAAGGAAAATAGGAATCGGTGAGAAAATGTCCTTCAATTTCTTTAAAAAAAATAGTTAGAATAAATATTATATGAGGGAAAAAGTTATTGAAATGAAATAATTCAAGAACTTTTTACCATATTTCATCACTTTGTTCAGCTCCTTAGCTCTTAGAAAAAAATTTGTAAATGAGAGAAAACAAAAAGAGGAAGGGTTGAAAGAAATGGGGGAGTATTTGAAATGAGGTATGGTGGGGGTATTTATAAGTATCTGAGTAGCACTTGTAGAGGTTAATGTGATGGGTGTTGTAGCGGTTATTGTGACTTTTTTTGTAGCGGTTTTTGGTGATTTTGTAGCGGTTATATAACCGCTACAAGTATTGTTCTGATTTTTTTTAAAAAAGGTATTCATTAAGGTTTAAAAGAAAAAAAGCATAATTTGTGTAATCATTCTTCGTTGCCAATCCTACAAAATTGTAATATCCTGAGTTTTGGGATTAGAGGCTTGAGAATAAGCCTAAATTAAGCGGACTACTAAGCTCTGGTTTAGTAGCTATCCCAAATTTATTCTCTAATATTTCTTATATCTTTGGAGCATTAAGGAAAATAAAATAATGAATTAAAGAGTATGGGAAGTTTGTACACAAAAATGGAATTTATTGGAGTTGCAAGTGCATTCTGTTTCATTGCTTTCAGTGAGATAGTATTGTTGTGTAATGCATTTCATTGAACAAATGATATTAAAAAATTATGAAATTTTACAGGGTGAAAGTAGATATCCTAAGCTTTAATTTGATAGGTATATGAATCAATTGAAGCTATATACAAAGAGTTATGAATTTTTGAAGTTTGCCCAGTGAAATTGATTATTTTCTAGAATAGCATGCAAAGATTAAAAATCTGGGAATTTTGTGCTTCCAGCTAGTAAAAGGCTACATTTTTTCTTGAAACTAAACTCAATAAGGGTTATATAGCCTTTGGAATAGCTTCTAAATGATGTCTACAAATTTAGTTATGATTTTTCAAAATTTGGGAAGAAAATCTACCAGAATTGGTATTCCAAAAATTGGAAAATAAAATATGTTGACAATTATGTAATTTATGGAATAAAGTAAAAGCCCATATTTTCCCTTTATTGGTGGATATTTGGGTGAAGGAAAATATTTACTTGTCTCATAAACATGCTAAGTGTCATCATCTAAAGCCTAGGGATTTAAATAAGGATTTATTAAGTTTGAGCACATGTTCAATTAAGCATAAATAATATTATCTTGTACATATGGTTGGAGAAAAGCCCAATTGGGATTATGAAGGACCCATATGGCATCTTGTATGGGCTAAAGGAAGGCAAGAATTTGGTTCAATTGCAATAAGACTTTATCACCTAGGTTGGCAACAGATAATGACAAAGTACACAAGCTTATGTCATATTTCACCTACCATTTATTAATTAAGGAAAATGAGAGAGATATTCTTAAGCTCTTGGTTCATCTTTCTCCACCCACTTTCACATCATTCTCCACCAAATAGAGAGACAGAAGGAGCTTAAGAAAAGCTTAAGGTTAGAGAGAAGGAGGAAGAAGAAAGCTAAGGTAAGCTTTGTGGTTTCTTAAGATTGGCTTCCAAATTTGTATAAGCTTCCTCTCTAATCTCTTTTTCTCCATGAAACTCATTGTTTAGCAGGCTAATCTTAAGCTTAAGGAGAGAGGAAGGAGATGCCTAGAGAGAGAGAGAGGGGAAAAGAACTCAAGAGGTAACTTTAAATATCTCAAATCCTTGATAGTATGTTGTTGTTGTTGATGTTTGTGGTTGGATTTGGTGATTGTTGGTTAAGTTTGCAAAATTTAGAAAGTGTTAACCCCAAGGGTTTATGCTGCCCAAATTTCTTCAAATCATGGTTAGTATGTGTTTAAAATAAGGGATTAGGAGTAGAAAGAAGTAAGCTTTAGGGGTTAAAACTCAAAATTACAAATTTTCACTTTTTGTTGTGAAAGTTTCAGCCAGACCTATTCTAAGAGGAAGGATTTGAATTTTCAATGATTTGATGGTTCCATTGAGTTCATGAGGAAAAATTAGATGGGATTACAGTTGATCACTTTTTTTGAAAAAGGTCAAAAAAGCATAATTACGAAAACGCCCTTGAAACCCTTAAAGCTGGGCTTCCAAGGGCAGATCCCTATAAATACGCCAACTACACCTCATTTCAAACACTCCTACATTTCTGTCAACCCTTTCTCTCTTTTTTTTCTCTCATTTAGAAATTTTTTTAAGGGCTGAGGAGCTAAACAAAATGATCAAATATGATAAAAAACTTTTCAATTCTTTCATTTCAACATGTTTTTTCCCTTGCATAATACTTATTCTCATTATTTTCCTTTTTTGCAGAAATTAAAGGAAATTTCCTCACCGTTTTCAGTATTCCTTCCATAACGATAACCATATAGTAGACAGTATAATAATTTCTTATTACCTACGTATCCTCGATAATATTACCTATATAAAGTTTATACTTGCCCAATTTAATTTAATCATTCTTTTTAAATAATAACTACTATCACCTAAACTACTTAAATAATAAACTATTCAATTCAATATTAAGAAAATGGAGACAGATAATTGTGTATATATATTTTTTTAATTTTCACAAAATTTAGTAGCGGTTTAAGAGCCACAACAGCTACAAATTTAAAAACAAAATTGGATGAATTTTTTGGCAGAAATTTTGAAATTTCTTATATATTAGTAGCGGTTTAGAAACTGTTACAAAGTTTTGGCGGCATTTTTTAAAAAATTACCATTTTAATTTTGAAGCAGTTTTGTAACTGCTACAAAATTGGTGTCAAATTCTCATTTTTCATTTCTCGCCACGCAAATTTATGGCGCCAACATTTGTAGCGGTTACAAAACGGCTAAAATTTTGACAAATAATGGGTTATGAACATGAGACTATTGTAGCGGTTTTAATTAACTACCACAAATATGGTAGCGGTTTTATATAACCACTACAAATCTGTTTGCAACAATGGATTTTGTAGCGATTTTGTCAAACGCTACTAATGTCGTTATAGTGGTAAAAATCGCTACAAATACACCTTTGTAACCACTACTAAACTGCATTTTTTTTTGTGGTGGAAACACATAGGAAAACACTAAATTCATTGTCTCTTCGCCACAATGAAGCAAAAGCAAATGTTGAAAGAACAACAACAAAGAACATGACAGCACATATTGATTCCCAAACCACCCTAAATTACCCAAATTCCACTAGTAGCACCCAAATCTCATTGCAGATCATTCAAGCACATCAAAATGAATGCCAAACACCATCATGTACTACTAAAACATAGTCAAGGAAGGATTTTAAATTTCAAGGCTCAATTCGCAACATGCAAATTCCATGTCAGTTCACATTCATTTCCCATATAATAAGACAAGTAGCATCAGTACTACTTAAGTAATGAGTGTCAAATACAAAGTTCTACTCCCCCTAATAGTTCCAACTGATTGCATAAAAATGCCAAAGGTAGCCCCAGTCATATGTAATCTAACACCTCAACTTATGAGGAAACCTTTCTTACCTATAAAAAGTTAAAACCAAACATAAATCAACTAAAACACACAAAAATCAAAGGAAAATAAAAAGATAAAGGGTTGAGAACTTGGGTTACCTTTCAAGAAGCGCTTGGTTTATAATCTTTAGCCCTACTCTTCACTTCTTCAAATTACATTAGCTACAGGTAAGGTGAACACTTGATGGTTCACCTTTCCACCACAGTTATGCTTTAATCCATGACCGCTAGCTTGAAACCCCTTACCATCTTCATTTCTTAGCCCACCTACACTAGAGGTATATGCTTGTATCTTTAAAACCTTAATAGCCTATTTAGTAGCTCTTTTACATGCTTTTAGAATTTCCAAAAGTTACTCTTCATGTTGAATGCCTAATTGTGAAGCTATACCCAATGGTAGATTGTTGGCTCCCAAATAGTCATACTAAATGTTAGAAGGTAGTTCAAATCAAAAGAGCATGATTCTTTAATATATGACTTCATTGATGGTCTATCAAGGGGAGACAAGTCTATCGATTTTAATGGTACCCGACTCTTAGGATTAGTTGGTGTTGCCCTCAAAATACTCATGCCTTCTTCTGTAATATCCCAATCTGTGATTAAGGTCTAATGATTTTGAGATTGATTGTAATTAGTATAATTAAACAATTTTAGAGAAATATGATGCAAGTTTGATAAAACTGTTCATTGGTGATTTGAGATCAAGGGTTGAGATCTATTGACCATGGGTCGGAATCCTATACTTTGTGCTTGTGTGAGCTCATGGGGGGAAAGAGTAGATGGTGACATGTGTCATCGTGTGGACCATGGGATCATGCTAAAGGGATAAAAGTCCACCTTTCTCTCTCTTCTCTCTCTTATTCGGTTAAGGGGGAGTATGGGCAAAAAGAAACACATCATCATCATCTCTTCCATCTCTCATTTTCTCTCTCTTCCTTCCCCATTTTCACTGAGCTCAAGCAAGGAAAGAGAAAGTGAAAGCTTCAACCTTTGGTGAGTAATAATCCTCTTAAGCTCAAAACCTCTTCTCTATTGTTGTGCACCTCATTGAGAACTTTATTGTGGTGATTTCAGAATCTTGAATAGTGTTGATTTGGGGTGTTGGACAAAATTGGAAGTTTGAGAATCAAGATTCTAACTTTGGTAAAGTGAAGAGGTAAGGGTTTGATGCATTATGATATATTATTTGTGATTTTTGGACAAGTTTGGGTAAAATCTGGAAATTAGTATTGAGTTTGTAACAATTTTGAATATATGGATTTCATAGTGGATGATGTTGAAATTAGTCTATTGTGGAGTTATTTGATTGTTCGAGTTGATTTGGAAAGTTTGAATTGAGTTTAATGAAATTTGGATATTGGGTGTGCCATAGAGACCTAAGTGTTTGATTGTGGTTAGAATTGTTTTTTGGGTGTTTTGGAAGTTGCCTATGTGTTCTTTAGGCATGGTTAAGTGTGTATGTGCTTTATGTGAAGTTTGGGAGTTATTGGCATTAGTTTTGGCTATCTGGGAATTTTTTGTTATCTGCTGCGATCTGGGTAATCTGATAGCATCACTCGAGTGAGGGAGGAACTCACTCGAGTGCTGCGTGTGTTTTCCCTTTCTGCATTGTGTCTTGCCTAGGTTCTCATGAAGGGGGCTCGAGTGCACTTCCTTCACCGCAAGTGATGTTGGTGATCACTCGAGTGAGCATGAGATTGCTCGAGTGATTGCGTGAGTTCTTGGTTAGGGCTGCGTCTCAGGTTGTCACTTGCTGGTTGATGTTCAAGAGTGTGTTTTGGCACTCACAAGTGAAACTGTCTCACCCAAGCACTGGGGGGTATGCTCGAGTGAGCTTGTCCCTTTAGTGATTGTATGTGCTCTCAGGTTGTTACTCTTTGTGTTGCACTTCTGGGGACTCGAGCAGATTTGGAGTCATCACCCGAGTGTAAAGCTTTATGCTCGAGTGAAGTGAGAACTTTCTTGCCGAAGTAGCTGCTCACTGTCAAACACTCGCGAGTGAGAGCCGTTCTCACTCGAGCACGAGTCGCTCATCACTCGAGTGAGGTCATCTTCACTCGAGTGAGCCAGCTTAAAATCACTGGTTTACCTTTCAAAAAGGGGTCTTCAGGGTAGTTCTTCCAACCCTTTAGGCATATGTTTAGGCCTCTAACAGTCATCTAAAGAGTCCTAAATGAAAACCAACTTAGAGTATGATGGAAATATACATTTGGAAAAGAGATTGATTGGTTGTCCCTAATTTGGTATAGGATTTGATATTTGTCGCCCTCGTGAGCCTGCAGAGCCAAAGAACGTCAGGAAAGATTCAGGTAGTGACTTTTCCTTTATATTTTATGTGATGCAGTGTATGTGTGTTGTATCATTGGTTTGTGATGGATTCGTATGCTACAATATTTGTGAAATTATGTATGCGCCGCTATACCAATAGTCCCTGAGTCGCTAACAACGGTTCGGGTAAGGGCTGTGAGCCTTCCCGGCGGTAAAAGGGGATGAGGTTAGGGTGTAACATTTGTGATTATGTGAGCCGAAAGGCTATATGTGAGCCATAAAGCTATTAGTATGCACTGCCATACCAACAGTCCCTGAGTTGCTAACAACGGTTCGGGTTAGGATGGTGTGCCTTCCCGGTGGTAAAAGGGGATGAGGGTGGAGTGTGATTTGTGTTGCTGCTGTTATGTGATGATTTACTTACATGCTATGTGCTTACGTGTGGTATGAATGATTTATTAATACTGGGATTCTTTAGAATCTCACTCTTTCCAAATGACTAACATTTTCAGACAGGGTGAGTGGTTCCAAGGATAAGCAGCCAACCAGGAGTGGTTAGGGCTATTAGGGACATACTGGAGTTCGGACCATTGGTTATCTGTTTTGGATTTTGGATTTTGGGATTACTTTGTATATGAGATGTAAATATGAATTTTGGCCATGTAATCCCCATTTTGGGAAACCTTTAAACCCATTATATATATAAGTAACCCGGGGTTGCCGGGATTTTGGTTACGCACTCTGATATTTTATTATGTGATATAACTGCACAGGCAATTGTATTCGGAAGTGAATCTGAGACCAGATGAATTCTGTTGTAAATATTTTTTTGTGCACCCCATCTCTTGGAGATGAGTGATTAGACAAAAAATGATTTTTATCTTATTGGTCTCTATTTCACTTAAATTTCGTAGTCCGGATATAATTACCGTGAGGGGGGTTACATCTTCCACCTCTTTACCCTCTGTTGGAACTTCTAATGACAAGGCATCAACAAGCTCATTATGAATTGGCTTATTGAATTCCTCTTGTTCCACTTGCTCAACCATATCAACTAGGAAGCATTGTTTAGCCTCATTGGGAGTCCTTGTTAGCTTGTGCATATTGAAGGTAACATGCTCATCTTCAACTCATATGGTAATTTCACCCTTTTCAACATTGATAAGGGTTCTAGCAATTGCTAAGAAAGGTCTTCCAAAGAGAATAGGAGTATCTTCGTCCTCCTCACAATCAACAACAATGAAATTCTCCGGAAAAATGAACTTGTCTACTTTCACAAGCACATCTTCAATGATCCCTCTAGGGTAAGAAATACTCTTATAAGCAAGTTGTAAAGTAATGGTAGTTGATTGAGCTTCACCTAATCCCAACTTGTTAAAACCAGATAGAGGCATGAGGTTCAGATTTGTGCCAAGGTCACACAATCCTCTTCTCAAGAATTTATCCCCAATGTGGCAAGGGATAGAGAAACTGCCAGGATCCTTCAAGTTTGGTGGAATATTCTTGATAACATCAGTAAAGCTCTTGATCACAGCTACCATCTCAAACTTAATAAATCTTCTTTTTTTAAAAAAAAGGACATCCTTAATAAATTTGGCATATCTAGGCATCTTCTCCAAAGCTTCAATGAAGGGTATATTAATGTTAAGTTGCTTGAACATTTTAAACAATTTCTTGAATTGATCATCGTCTTGATGCTTCTTAAGCTTTTGAGGAAAAGGAGGTGGTGGGATATATTTTGGAGAAGTGTGAGTCTTCCTCTTCTTCTCATCCAAGGGTCAAGTTGGCCGAAGAAAAGGAAAACAAAATAAACACGTTTTATTTGTTTATTGTAATTATAATTTATTTAATACTTTAATTAGACGGGTATTTTGGTAATCTCAAACATGTTGGAACAAAATAAAATCACCCCTTGCCACCCAGCAAAAAACATTCATCGACCACCAATGCCACCCAGCTACATGTTTCTATTTGTTATCAAACAACAATAAATGTCAAAAATATTAATTAGCTTGTATTATTTTTCAATTTCAATTTAATTTTGTGTGTGCTTTCTCCCTCATAATAAGGCTATGTGAAATTGTGATTCAGCTTCGCTTTATTGATAAAAAACAACGTGAAGTCAATATAAACAACCAACTAGGATTACAAAGCGGATACCCTAGTCTCAAGGATCACAATAATTAAATCAAATCACTAAGGATTTTATTGGGTTAGGGCGTTAGGCTATAACCAAGGAAAATATAAAAGATTATAATCAAAATCCAATTATTAAAAATTAATTAAGATAAACTTAATATATTGGGCTTGGACGCCCTCTAATATATATATATATATAAAGAGCTATTACAGCTCATCATCATTTATTATTATTATTATTATTATTATTATTATTATTATTATTATTATTATTAGGGCCATTACATCTTATTTACAGAATTATGAAAATTTTGTTTTCAAGATTCAAAGCACAAAAGATTCTGCAAATCACTTGATAAAAAACGGAAGGAATTAATTAAAAGATCGATATAAATAATCAAACTAAAGGAGAGAGATTACATTAAACGGAGAGAGGGAGATCAAGATATGAAAACATTGGGTTTTTCGCACGGTTAACCAATAAAGATTGATCTGGCAAAGGGGTTGTGATTTGTAAGTACCTCTATAAGTACTCTTTGGGCCATTTTAAACATATTTTTAAAGCTAATGACGAATGACGAAGAAGGAGAAGGAGTTAGCAGTAACAGCAAAGAAAGATGGATGGAGCATTCAGCATACTGTTTTAGTTTCATTCATTCCCTTCTTTAAATTTTAAGGCCATCAAAACAACTTCCCGTCAGGTATGCATTTTAACCTCTCTCGTGTGTTTTTCAAAACCCTAATAAGTTTCCTAGTTTTCTGAAACCAACTTCCTTTCTCCTTTCTCATTTGCGAAACCCGGTTGCTCTTAATCATTTTTCATATTTCCTGGGTTTTACTAGCAATTAATGTTAAAGGGTTGCGGATGGTTTTGGTTTGGTTGTAATTCAATTCTTAAACTTTGACCAACTCAATCCTTATAATTTTAATTCAGTTAAAACTTGATCCCTAAACTTTACCTCATTGCAATTTAGTCCTAAGTTACACAAAAATAAATAATATTTTATTTTCAAAGTGGATAAATTATACTGAGTTACATTGAGTCAAATTTCAGAACCCATGTACAATATATTCAAAATTAAAAGTACCAAGTCACACTAAGTTGAAGTTTATGAAGAGTTTTCCCCGTATACGAGTCTGACACCTCTATTGCATTGCAAACTAGGTCCTATATTTAGGACTAGAGGAGTTACTCAAACTCAATGATTCTCTAGCTCTTTGAAAGCATTAATGAAACTTAATTTTGTCTGTATATAGAGCCTCTTCAGTCCTGATTTTTGAAACTTGATTTTGTCTGTACATAGAGCCTTTTCAGTCAATGATAGAGAAGAATAAGCCAACAGCAACACTGGAAGCAAATGGTCAGAACTTGGATATGATGTCTTGTGCTTGATTCTTGAACGCTTGAGTCCCATTGATTGTCTTAGAACCCCAACTGTGTGCTTGAGTTGGCAATCCACTATTTCTAGACTCATCACCAACAAGCATGGTCCTCCTTCACCTGAACTCCCACTACTTCTCCTTAACACACATGAAACAAATCACTTTTCATTCTTCAACTTGTCTACAAAAAGTGTCTTTGCAGATTCATCATCATCAGAAACAACGTTTCAAAACCAGATAATTTGCTATGGCATTGTACAAGGTTGGATGATTATGGTTGATGAAGGTCTGAAAGATTTTCGTTTTGGGAGGAGAAGCGTCTTCTTCTTAAACCCAGTAACAAAAAATAAGGTATACATGCGATCAACATTAGGAAATCAATATAAAGATTATAAAAAGTTTATAGCAACTTCGAAACCCACAGACCCAAACTGTGTTGTGGTGTGTCTTTTTCATCATGCAGACTCACTTGCCTTCAGTTTTATGTCTGATGATTCATGGACTGAGATTGAAGGAGATGGAAGAACAGGAATCAGCTTTGTGGAAGAAGAGATTGTTAATGGAAAATTATATGCTTTAACTGATGAGAGGTTGAAGTCTATAATCGTTTGTAATCTGGGGAAAAAACCAGTAAAGCCTCAATTATTAGCCAAGCTTCCTGATACAACAAGAGTATCAGTTACTCCTGAAGCTGATGCTCGTTTCCAAAATTTTGTTGTTTTTAATGTTGATGGTGAGGTTCTTAAATCTCTAGCCATTGATACTTCATCAGGAGAGTTATTGCTTGTTTATCTGTTTGTCAACTCAAAGTAGTCATGTCGTCTACTTCATGTCAGTCCACCCAACATCACAGGAAGCAAGGTGTTCAAGTTGGACAACATCATGAGCAGTGAACCTAAGTGGATTGAGGTTGGAAACCTGAAGAATCGTATGTTGTATGTTGACAACCAAAAGAGTTTGTTGGTGTCAAACGTTGGTGTTCATGGCCCTGAGGAGTTAATCAAAGAGAACTACATCTATTTTGCTTATGATTTTCTATGTGAGAAGATAAGAATGGAGCCATCATGGGAGGGAATGAGAATTGGAAGGCATTGTATAAGTTGTGGATGGACGAGTTATTATAAATTTGAAAGACCATATTCAGTTAATCCGTCATTTCCCAGGTGGTTCATCCCCCGTCTTGATGAGTAAATCTAAAAATCTAGTTATGTAGATTTGGAAGTAATTTCATGATAGAGATGATATTTTATTTAGCTATTTAGTATTATTTCTTATGGTTAAGATATTTGTCTGTTTGGAGGTACCCGTAATCAAACTTGGACCCTCTACAGCCTTTCTAATTGTGAGGATAAGGCTACGTACATTTATCCCTCCATACCCATTTAGTGGGAGACTTGTGCATTGAGCCGCCCTAATATGGTTAATATATTATAAATTTGAAAGAGCGTTTGTCTTTGGTTTGATAACTATCTTTACCATCCGTTACCGAAGCTACTGCTTGTTCTTCTTCAAACAAGAAATGACTTCAACTACTTATCACTTTTCAACCTTTTCACGAAAACTGTCCGTCATAGTTGATGATCAAACTTGTAAGGGTTTCGAAGCATCTTCTTCAACCCCTTAACAAAAGCTAAAGTTTTGAGTCTATAAAGGTCTTTATACAAAAGATTTTAGAAAATATTCTTATTTACATAATTATCAAAATTTCATTTTCAAAAATTTAAATCACAAATTATACCTTCTTGTTAGTTATGGTAAGCAGTCTCACCCCATAAGAAATAAAATATAAGTTTGAATCCTGAGAGGTGCATTTATTGGGAGGGCTTTAACATTTGTAGCTCTTGGCCCGTCCAAAGTGACTTGAAGATATGTTGTTTTCATTAAAAAAAAAAGTTCTCTAATCACACATACACAGATATGGTAACATTTAATTGTGGTGTGTTTCTTTGGTTTTTACAACATACAATTTTCTTAAATATATATCACTGTCATCCAAATGCAAGTAGCTTATGAGTTATAACTTAAAAACTACCAAAAAAAAAAATTGTTATAAAATTTAAGTAATTTTTAATATTTTTCATTTTAGTCTCCCTCACTATTCTTCATTATGTACTCATTGAACTTTATAAAAAAAAAAAATCAAAACCACGGCTTAGAAGGTAGAGCCGGGAAAACCGAGCCTGTCAGGTTGACCCATTTAGACCCTGAATTTGTAAGGACCAGGTTTAAGATTTTTCCCTCAAAAGTGAGAGTGGGCCTAAAAGGGTCAGCCTTGTAGGGCTGAAGGCTGAAAAGGGCCGGTCCTTTTGGGCTCGTATGTTTTTTTTTTAAAAAAATATTTATATGATAATAATAATATTATTGATTTTTTATACTTTTTTAATGATGTTGTAAATATTTAGTTGTTATTATCTTTTTTAGAATTAAGTTTTATAAGAATATCTTGTACTAAGAATCCTAAAAATTAAAAACTTATAAGAGATATTTCTTATTTCTTAAGTATTCTTACTAATTTTGTATCTTTTAACTTATTTTCTAGCGATTGTTTTATTTATATCTTATGTTGTTTATTTTGTTGACTACTTACCTTTTGCAAGACATATATATAAGAAACATTTTTAATTTTGTTAAGTTTTCTCATTAATTATTTGTAATTATAGTACGTAGACAATAGTTTTCCCTTGATTATGACTTAATGATCGTATTTGTTTGTTGCATGACGTGTATCATTTACACCTTAATTTTGACTATATTTGTGTTAAATTAAGACTTTTGTTGTTTTAATTTTATTTCTTAAAAAAAGCTGAAAAAATAGTAACAAATTTTTAAAATAGTTTCGGCCCCGTAGGGCCGGCTTTGGTTCTTATGCTCAAGGCCAGGCTCTGAAAAATGACTGTTTTTCTTTAGTTGGGCCTAAAAGCCGCCCTTTTAAGCCCTAACCAGTGAAAGACCAACCCTTTTTACCAGCTCTATTAGAAGGTGCTATTACTTTAGTCTCTCTCACTTTCTTCGTTCCATGCTCATTAAACCTTATTTAAAAAATACCAAGAACCCTTCTTAGAAGGTACGTTGTTACTATTTTTAAAGCTAATGATGAAGGACGAAAAAGGAGCGGAGTGTTTTAGTTTCATTCATTCCCGCCTTTCAATTCTAAGGCCAAAAGAACAACTTTCCATAAAGTATTCATTCCAATTTCTTGTTTCTTTTCTAATCTCTCTCTTCATCATCTTGTGTGTTTTTCAGAAAATATGTTTTTCTAGTTCTGTGAAAACCAACTTCCTTTCTCATTTGCCAAACCCGTAGTTTCTGCTTTCATGGCCCATTTTGCAGAAGTCACTTCTGAGTCACAAAAATTAAATAAACACGGCCTGGGCTTTCCTTTGAAGTATTCAAAGGCTCTTAATTTATGCATCAATCTATTTCGAAGGGTTTTTCATGTTTTATGGGTTCTGCAATCAATGTTCTACAATATGAGTTATTGTCTCTTGACTAGCTCTAACTTCTGCAGCAAGTAGGTATGAAGATACAAAAGGGTGCCGAAATGGCCTGCTTATATGATCAAATAAAAGTTAAAGCAATATAAAATATACTGGAGAATCATCTCCCAAATTTTATGAATTATAGGTTTTTTGTTTGGTATATATGGGCCTGTTTGACGAATTCAGAAGTCTAGCTACTTTATTTCATACTTTATTTAGGACTTTTAATTCTGTAAACTGATATGTGTCATGCTTTTAGTTCAATCTTAATTTAGTTATCATTTTAGGACAAAATTTCTGTTAAGATATTTAATTTTGGGTAAAACATAGATAAAAATAATTTCAAAAGCTAATATATTTTCTTGAAAGCTATCAACAAAATTTTAAAAATAAGATAAAAAAATCCTTCTTTTTTAATGTTGGCCTTATCAAATCAAAATAACGAATGAAAATAAAGCTGTGTTTGGTATGAGGTCTTTTGGAGGGGAGAACTGCATGCGTCCCTTTGTTTGGCTTGAATTTTTTTTAAGAAATGGAGGGTAGCAACTAATACCCTCCCTCCTCTTTACCCTTCCAAGCCTCCCCTTCAAAATTGGGGTTTTTTAGAAGGTAGATGGGAGGGAATTTTTAATATTCTAAAGTTAACCTTTCTAAAATAATAAAATTACCCTATTCTATCCTCAAGTTTTATAGTTGTCTTCACCGCTGCAAGCCCACACCGTGAGTCAAGTGAGAGACCCGTTTTCCAGGGTGAGTATTCTCCCACCCTTCTTAATACTTTCAAAAAAACCCTACCAGCATGTGAAGAACTCTCTCTCTCTACCTTCTTTTTTTTTTTCAACACAATTTTCAGTCTTTTAATCTTTACTATGTTTTAGTTTGTCATATGTTATTTGTCCGTAGTTATTGTTTGGAATTTGAACACTGGGCTAAGCACAGACTGAAAAAATGCTCCCTCAAATCTACTTGTTCAAAGAATTAAACTCACAATATAATTTCCCTGTCAAGTTTCGAAAAATCAACCCCTCGAAAGTATTAAACAAGAGAAGAATAATGGTGCTTGTGAAGTTAATAACGAGATTCCGAGATCATCATCATCGGCGCTAAATAGTTACACTACTAATTATGAAGCTACAGATCTGAATTATGCAGATATCGGCATATTTGTTAACCGGTTTTTATTCTAGATCATTGGTGTTTAAGCA
Source organism: Inga laurina (assembly GCA_963855925.1). Taxonomy (NCBI): domain Eukaryota; kingdom Viridiplantae; phylum Streptophyta; class Magnoliopsida; order Fabales; family Fabaceae; genus Inga; species Inga laurina. Next base: position 10,824,189 of record OY979701.1, on the reverse strand, counting down.
CTGTGCAGATTCACCCTTCGGTACAATTTGGTTCTATAAATTCAAAATTCGAAATTGTATAATTTCTACAAGATATAGCCTTTTGCTTTCGAGTAATTTTTCATGTGATGGTGACATTGTGCATGCTTTCAAGGAAAATAGGCCAATCTGTTAAAGCTCCTTCTTCAACTTGCCATTGAAAGCCCTCGTCGTCCTTTGGCTGGCCAGACTACTAAAAATTAAGATTTAGAATTATTATTTCATGTTCTCTAATAACTTATTTGCTCATCTTCTTTATAATTAATAATAAAATCCATTTAATGTTATAAAGGGTCAAATACTCAATTTCTTATTAGCTCCCTTTCCCTCACCTCCCAGTCAAACAAGGTATGTACCATCAAAATTCCTTCCCTCCCCTTCAATCAGTCCAAATACTGGATCATTAAAATCTCTCCTCCCCCTCCCCACATTCCCTGTTTATCCACCTTTTCCTTCCCTTACCTTCCCTGTCCATTAATCATCATTAGCCTTACTTTCAAGGATAAGTCAAGGCCAACCATTTTGTCTTCTTATCCTGTCCTTGAGATTAGTTTTTGAATCCCATTGTCGCCCTAGAATACAACAAAATTGATTAGGTTGCCAATGGGCGCTTGATTTAATTTAATTTCCCAAAACATTTTCTTCTTTGATTGCATATGTGTTGGTTAAATATTGGCCCAAGAAAATTCATGAGAATATCTTCTCCCTTGCTGCCGAACATCCATGTCCTTCAATTCTTTGAAATGGGTTTGGATTAGCCTCTCAAGAATTTTAATCTAGGTGGAATTTTGGGCATTTTCTAGGCCTATTTGGACTTAATTCTATAAATATTTCTTTGGGTAATTTATGACCAACAAAATTGTCATAATTCTTTAAAGAACTCATTAATCTCATAAAATAATTTCCCTCTATTTTTTTCCCAATCATTTGAGGCCTCCATGTATTTTTCATAATTATATTTTTCTAAATACTCTTTATTTAGCCAAAATTCTAATAATTCTTTAATATTCCTTTTGAGATAATTTTCTCATTTATACCTCAATTAATCCTCAAATATAGTTCAGAGAATTATTTTCTACCTTCATGTGTCTTTGAAAATTTTTTTGAAATCTCGGGCATAATTTTCAAAATTACCCTTTCATGTCGTAATTTCATAAATTACACTTTTACCTAAACCCATGACGGTGGATATCCAATGTTACCATGGCGAGTCTACTATTTTATTTGCCCTTGGATAAACTTTAATTACACATTTAAACCTTTATTTGAAAAGGTCAAATGTTACATAGTCCTGAAAATTATTCAATCTTTTGGGGCTCTTGCTCAACTAGGCTTGGTAGTCTATTCGATTCAAACTAATTCTTGAACTTCTAGCCCAAAATTTGAGGACATGACACATTAGGGTTGGGGGTATTGTATGTCTGATAAAAAGACAGATCATTATACACGTGAAGCATTGATGTCAGATACGATGCTTTCTTCCATTTGGTTCATTCCAAGTCTGTGGTAACGCTAACATATTGAGGTAGGCATTGCTGGAGGCCGGAGACTTAATCACCACGTGCCAACATTGATTTATGGACGATTGTATACAATAATGTGGTAGTTTATTTTAAATTTGGGCGGGTATTTGTGAGAGACAATGTTAATTTGTTTATTTATTTTTGTCATATTTAATTTTTCTATTATTAATATTGTTCTTGAAAATCTTTTTTGAATTTTAGCTTTGAGTCCTTTAATTGAAAAATGACAAATATAGGAGATAATGACAAATATAGGAGATAATTGATTGACATATTATATACTGAACCAAATTCAAGCCCGAACTAGCTTATGTGTTAAGATGAGCATAATAAACTTGAATGAAGAAGGGAATTATTGCAGCAGCACATAGTCACAAATTGAAGACCATGTCTTTGGTTTGAATCTACAACGTTGATATATGTGTGTGCAGATGCATATATCACTAACAAGTATTGTCCTCCATCAGCTGAACTAACTAGCATGTGTTTTTTCTTCGTCAAACAAATGAACCCAATTGCTACTTTTCATTCCTCAACTCATCCACAAAATGTGTCCTTCACAGTTCAAGTTCTTCACAATTTGATTGCTTCCAGCAGCACAAATATACAAGCTTGGTTGACCAAACTTCTTGTACGGGGTGTTTTCGAAGTATCTTTTTCTTAAATCACTTAACAAAAGCTAATGTTTTGATGCCATCAAGGTTACAATGTGAAGTTAAGGCTATGTCTCTTTGTGTATTCGTATATGATCCCACTTAGTGGGATTTCTGATGATTCATGGACTTTGATCAAAGCGTCTGCTGTGAATGAGAGTATCATCGTCAGGGAAATAGAGATTCTTAATGGAAAACTTGGCTTTGAACGGCCTAGCTTATATTTGATTCTGTAATTGTTTGTGTTCTGCAAAATAAACCTATAAAGCCAAAACTTTTAGCAGCTACACAAGTTTATATAGAAAGTAAAGTCTTCAAATACGAAGACCACAACACCGTCTACTCAACCCAGGTAATTAATTACTTATTAACTTCATATATATATAGAATCTTTTCAAGAACTGAGTACTCCCTCCGATCCAGTTCTTAATGTAGGACCATTAGTTGATCTCGGTCCTTAATGTAAAATGTATTTTCCATATTTGTTTATCTTTTCCTAACTTCAATTAATATAATACATTAAGCATCGGCGGGAGCATATTGTTTCTACACACATCTATACTTTAATATAAATATCCTTTTGAAATCGAAACTTATCAATTATCATGCACCACCATTGAACAGTGATTCCAACGAAAGTGTACGTACCTTGGCATCGCCAATCTTCCTGGCTACCTCCTACGTGCTGGGGTCTAGAGGAAGTCCCAGCATTTGGATACAAACTCTGTTTTTTAGAATTCCAAAAGACATCCTATTTGGATAATTCCATTATAACACCGGATTGTCCTGTTTGGATAATTCTTTAAGAATTTCGATCAACCCCGATGAATTATGATTTCACCTTCCAACTTCCAACTGCACATTAAACATAAGTGACAAGAGGTTACTTGTGTGATTGGAAAATCCCGATTGAAACTTCCCCAACAACAATTTTTCCAATTTATTCTTTGAACCCTTCTCCAAAATTCTTTTTAAATACTCTCTACAAATATCCTGCCTAATATTTCTCAACTAAAGCAGTTTAAATAATATTATTTTAAATATTGTTTTGCCCATTACTTAACATGAATTTTTAAATTATTTAAATAATAAGAATTATAAAATAAAAATAATATTTAAATATTCATGTCATTTATTAAATCATATTTAATAATAATTATAAAATATTTAATTATCTTTGTTATTAAATATAATCATGAAAATGTAAATAGCTTAATTGAAGAAATAAACTTGATTGTATAATCTGGTGCAATCCTAACAAAATAATTAGCTATCATATTTATCAATTTATTTTTCTATTTAGAAATTAAGTCACCTGATAATTATAGGTCCTGTAATACGCTCTCTATAATATACATGAACATGTGTATAATTTTTCTTTTAGTTTCATTTATTTCCTTCAATGAATATAACTTTATAAAATTAATATCCTTTTAGTAATTATACATTCATAAATGATATCACAATTGTTAAAGTCACTTGTGAAAAAAAATATCCAAATAGAAATCACAATTAACCAATGATACTTTTAAGTTTTAACCACTTATGCAAATCATGATTTAGATTGTCTACCACTGATCCAAATGAGCACTCAACCATTGAAAGTCAATCTGGAGAAATTAAGTGGATAGAAAGTGGAGAAAGGGGTTAGTGGAGACACTCATCCTAGATAATTTCAATAATCAGAAACATTAATATTTTTGATATGGTAGATACTGTCACACACTCATTTTTTGATAGTAACTCTTTTTTTATAGTAACTATCACATATATTTAATTTATACTCATTTTGATGAAATTGTTTGATCAGACATCATTTTTTTAAAATGGACGATTTTTCTTAAGATCAATTTTTAGGCCTATTTTATTTTGACCTTTTGTAATCTTTTGAGAATTGCAAAAGGTCAAAAGAAAATAGACCCGCAAACTGAGAATCTAATTTTTTTTAGATTTACCAGATTCACTTTTGTACAGAGTCAATTAAAGGTGGATATATCTTTTTCTTGAAAACTATTTACGAAAATTGAAAATAATAAAAATATATTAAGGGAAAAAAAAAGAGGAGGAGGAGGAGAAGAAGAAGGAAACATCAAAGGCAAATCAAAAAGGACATGGATGAAGCACATTCGGGAAGAAGATGCTCAACTTTTCCTCTCTCTCGTTTTTTTTTCATAATCCCATCTCCACTCTTTGATCATAAAGTATATGGTTAGATATAATTTTTTATAAAATAATAATAATAATAATAATAATAATTATTATTATTATTATTATTATTATTATTAAATTTCATAAATTAAAATTTATTTAGTTTTTATGTATTATGTACAATTATAAAATTTATAGATTGGATTTTAAAATTTAAATTTATTTATTTATGTTTATAGTAATAATTTTATAAGATATTGAATCTAAACTATTAAAAAAAAATTTTAATCTATCCGAACCCAATAAACTTATATTTTAAAAGTTAAATCAATAAATGATTTCACAAAAGCACCCCATAAAAATCCAAAGAATATATTTAAGATCGGGAGAAAGCAAATAAACGGAAAGAGAGAAAAGGAGGAGGAGGAGAAAGAAGAATTAATAATGAAAGGTAAACGATAAAAACAAGGAAGCAGCAGTAGAAGAACATGGACGAATCATTTAAAGGACAGTTTGAATTTTATAAGACAAGAACACCGTCTACCCAGGTGACTAATTCCTTATCAACTTCATATATATATAATCTTTACTGTTTCTACCCTCACATATTTTGATATAAGCATCTTTTTAAATAATAAAGAAAAAAGAAGGAAACATCGACAATGATAAAATGGTCAGAAATGGGAAACGATTGTGAGATATTTTATTATAATATATAATTATTTACTTATTAATTTAAGTAATTAAATAAAATATCTAAGTGTGGCTTGTAAGTCAAATCTAGGCCCAAATCTGGATTAGGGTAGATCACTTAGTCAGTTATTAAGTGTATGTGGTCTTTAATGGTGAGAAGGCACACGCTCAGTTTTAGGGCTTACTAAAAATATCTGAGCATCTTCTGACCTGCAGCGATCTATAGATCGTGAGTTATTTCAGAGATCAAAGACTAGTCATGGCAAGAGGTATTAAGTATTAAGACTTGAGCTGTTTGATATATAGGAAAATTCATATGCTTATGCATGTTATTTGATTGCATTACATGAATTCATCGATGTCTTGGGTTTGATTTTACAACGCTTATGTCTTACTGATTACGTTGTCTGCTCAAGTTGGTGATCCGATGTCATTAGATCCATTGTTAACAAAATTTGTCCGCCATTACTGAACTCCCATCTGCAAAAAGATTTGTTTATGTTCAGGGAAATAGACTTTCTTGATGGCAAACCGTATGTGTTGAACCACATAGTCTTTGAAAGACGACAATCATATACAATTGTGTGGGATCTTCAAAATAAACCTATGTAGAATAAACTTTTAGAAGCTATGCATCCTTCACCAGCAGCTGATTGGATTTCATCTCGTATTGATGACATATTTTGATTTTTAGGCATTGATGCTTCACAGTGTTTTAGTGTTTTTAATTTCCCTTAAGTTCTTTATTGTCATTTAAGTTTGTCTAGTGTCATTTAAGTTTGTCTAGTATGCTAAGTCACCTGCATATCCCGTTTTTCTCTAATAGAAAAAGAATTTTGTTATATAATATTAAAGTCTATTTATTTCTGGATTTCATTTTTATGAATTTCTTTCATGTGATTGTTGTTTTATTATGTGTTTTGAGATAGTCTGTGAAGAATTTTGTTATATAATATTTAAGTCTATGCATGTCTTGGATCTAAAAAAAATTCTATGGATTCCTGGATTTCATGCTTATGAGTTTCTCTCATGTGATTGTTGTTTTATTAAGATAGTCTGTTTGTTTTATTTTTTAGAGGAGTCCTTGAAGGACAACGAAAAAGAACCATATCTCCTTGAACCAGAACCGGAGCCAACTACTGAAGTAATTTTTCTCTGTAGCTATGAAGGCTGTGGGAAAACTTTTATAGATGCTGGCTATTTGAGAAACCATTCTCACATTCATGGAGAAAAGCTATTTATTTGTGATCATGAGGGTTGTGGAAAGGTGGCCTTCTCTCTTTAAGTGCTCCCAAACCAACACAGTGCTCCCAAACCAACACTAAATTTTTATGTTGTACTTGACAAACTCTGAACAGACCATTATGTCTCTGTGTTTTAAGCTATATTTGAATTTTATGCATATTTTGTATTGTCATATCTACATTTGGCAGTATTAAAATTATTCATTTTCTGTTCCAGAAATTTCTGGATAGTTCAAAGCTGAAAAGACATTATCTCATCCATACAGGGGAAAGGGCTCATGTGTGCCCCATTGAAGGCTGTGGTAAGGTAATAAATCTATCCAATGAAATAGACTATTCTTATTTCTTCTAAGGATAGTCTTTTCTGAACTTTGTCAATTGTCAATTGTTCAGTTTCTTGATCTCCAGTGCCTGCTTATATGTTTGTTAGTTTGGTGCTTGCTATTTCCTTCTGTGTAATGTGGAATAACGTCTCTATTTAATCGCTCACAATATTTTGGTTCACTAGCCGTGTGTATTTTTGGTTCAAAATATTTTGCTATTTTCTTCATACTTTTGACATGAAGTTGATTTATGGTTCACAATATTTTGGCTGTGTGCATTTATTTATTTTAAATATATCTAAAAGCATTGCACGATCTACAGTTCAAATCTTGTGATTAGATAAATTATCGTTTTATGAAAATTCCCAGATTTATGTTCTCTGTATTAGTCTGTGATGAGCTCCAATATTGCATATTGCTTCAGATGATGCCTTTATATGTATGTTCTTGTGCCCATAATATCTTGTAACAATGTGGATTTGCAGGCCTTCTGCCTCGATTTCAACCTAAGGTCTCACATGAAAACACATTCACAAGAAAACTACTATGTCTGCAAATACCCAGATTGTGGAAAGAGATACGCTCATGAATACAAGCTTAACAATCACATTGCAGCACATCATGAAAAGGTTGGGCAATCTCTTACTATTATTATTCCTTGACCACTTAATCCATGCACAATATTTTATGCTAATAGCTGCATGTCTAGTTTTCTTTGTTTTTTTTTTCCCTTTGTCTGTCTAGTTATTAACATGACACAAGCATGCTCGTTTTGTGTGTATCCTAAAATTGATACCTTTATAAGTGGATGGCACTATACCGTTATCAATGGTTACTTGCACAGTTTATCTGCTTGGGTCTGAGTGCTCCAAATTAATAAATGAGCTGAAGTCAACTTGATAGTAAAAGGCCAAAATTTTTAAATAAACACACCCTTGGATTGTGTAGTTGGCATTTAAGGCCTTTTCTTCCTGTTAGTTTCATTTTTTTTTTTGCAAGATAGATTTAGGTAGATTTGTCATAATATGAACAAAAAATATCAAGTTTAATTTACTTTGGGGAACTGTATGGGTGTGGGGATTTAATGAGAATGGGGCACTCGGTTCATTATGTGCTTGCAAATCATTAACTATCTATTTATTCTATTTTTATTTTTAATTTAATTTCTATTTCTTAGCATTGCATGTGTCGAACCGGTATTTCCTATCTGATATCCATGATCATTCCTACTACAAGATGTGGATATCTAAAATATTTGACTGCTCCAGTTGGGATGAAGTTAATCATGTAGAAACGTTGATTTATGCAAGAGATTTCAGAATAATTAAATTTTCATTTTTATTCTTACAGAATGGATCTTTGGATCCGAATGGGAAAAAGTATAATACTCCACCTTATGCTTCTGCATCATATGATCCTGGGCATGGTGATGAAAACGTTGCAGAGAACGCTCATCAGGCTAATAATTTGAAGACTGAATGAACTTCCGTTTCATGTGTGAAACAATTTTTTTTTCCATTTTAATTTTAATTTTTCTAATTTTCCCTATTTGCTCCAGGCATAGCGAATCTAGTGTTCTACCTAGTATATTTTTGGAGCAGAGAATTATATATATATATATATATATAGTTTTCCGGTTGATACCAGAATCGTTGTCTAGTTTAATTTTATAACTGATAAGAAGATGATGGGTTTTAGTAGTGAAGAAGAAGCTGAGTGGATTGACGTTAACAACATAGGGAATCGAATTTTATTTGTTTAATTTGTTGGGGGAATACAAAAGAGTTTAGTGATAGATGGTGTTCATCATGGTCCTCGTCATAAAGATTTAAAAATGAAAGACAATTGTATCTATTTTCCTTGTCAGGCTTCAAATACTGGAAAATTAAAAAAACAATGGAAGGGCTTTGGGGTTGGGAGGTATTGCGGGTCTGATTATTTCTCATCAGATAGCATGTTTTCTTTAATTAATTTCGTTCATACCAAGTCCTTGGTATTTCCAAAACTATTTAAAAAGCTTAGTGTTTCTAAGTCTCAAACATTCAAATTCCATCTCTTGATACCTTAATATTGTCAATAATTAAATCTTACTTAACTCTTAACATCAATATTAAAATTTGGAATGTTATACAATAGGGAACTTGAGTATTGCAATTATCAATTATCCCATTTTGGCGTCGTTCAAGTTCAATTCCTCACCGGTTTAGTCCTGAATTAGCTCTGGTTTGACTCCGATCTAACTCACTGACTCTTGACCCACTACTCTAATCGGTTCAATTGTCGGTCCTGATTTAATAATTTTGCTATTAAGTTGTTGTTGCTGTTGATTATTATTGATATTAAATAACGGAATAATGTAACTTCTTTTTTTCTACCTCATCTCTTGCCAACATATTTTTTTTTAACCTTCACTTAACATTATATTAGAAAGCATAATTATTAAGTAAATTTCATTGTTCATAACAATAGTAGGAGACCTTCACATAATAATATTTTTCCACATCACAAAACAATGTGATAACAAAAAAAAAGTTTATTTATATGGTAAAATAATATAAATAAACCCTGAACAATATCTCAGAACAATATCTTAATGAAAATAATAAAAAATAATTTTTTCCTTTTTTATTTTATTAATTTGTGCCAAATTTAATTTTTAGATTAATTTTTGAAAAAGAAGTGAAAGAATAAAAGATAAAAATAACAAATAATTATAAAAGCGGGTCCCCCCTGGGAAAATCGCCTAAAAAATTTGACTTTTGAGTAACCCCAAAACAGCGTCATTGAGAAAAACTATAAAGCTTGTGTGAATGCTATGTTCACTCTCGGTGTGAACAAGCATGTAAGTCTTATGTGGAGGGGCGCGTTTGACTTTTTATAAGACCTGAAAGAGTCACCGTCAATTTGTTTTTTAGCAAAGGAAAATTAATATAGAGACCCTTAAAATTGAATCTGGTCTCTAAACCTTTTTCCCCATTTTACTGGGTCCTTCTCTTTTTTTTTTTTTTTTGTATTACAAAGGCAAGCAAAGCTTAAAGAGTGTTAAGGCCTATAAAGAAGGTCGTACAGATTGGTCTTGTGGTGACTCACCACAGTCAAGAGCAAAAAGATGGATACATTTGGTAGGGGAGATTCCTAATTCGACGTAGTCCTGGCTGTTCATATAAGCCTGTCCTGCCAGATAGTCAGCACAATGAATACTATCCCTGTAGGTGTGTGAGATCTCCAAATCCCAATCCATATATATAAGAGATGATCTGGTTTCAAGAATGACATCATATAATGGATGAGTAGTACTACAGTTAGTCAATAATAAATGAATGGCTTGGAGGGAATCTGTGAACAGCCTGATTTTTGTTAGACCCATCTGTTTACATAGATGGAGCCCTCTGTAGATTGCATGGATTTCCGAAGCAGTCGGGAAAGTGTGTCCTAACTTCTGTTGGAATCCACGTATCCATGTACCATGCTGATCACGAATAACACCTCCGCAAGTGGCCTGTCCTCCATTAAGTCTGGATCCATCGACATCTATGCGAATAAAGCCTGGATCTGGTGGCTTCCAGTGGAATATCCCTCATTCTAGAACTTGGAATATCAGGTGATGAAATCGTCTGCTCTCCACTCCTTTCGAGAGGTGATACTGGCATCTATGAACTATCGCTTGTGGCTTCTCCGCTTCCCCTTCGAATACTAGACTGCACCAGTTCTTCCATATGAGCCAACACGTTATGCTGAAAACTCTTTGCCATGGCCATCTAGAAGTTCCCCTATTGCCTGGTGAATACTGCTGGTTCCATTGTAGCCATTCCTGCAAACAACCAGAAAAAAACATAGGGTAGTATATAGGGTTAGTTAGAGAGGATCGCACTCTCTAAGCTTGCTCACAATCTCTTAGCACATGAAGGATGCTCTCTTCACTCTCACGCTGAAAAGGACAAGTGTTTAGGACATTTGGGTTGTGTCTCGCTCTTGTATCATTTGTTGGGAGCCTCTCATGAAATACTTGCCACATAAAGAGCTTGACTCTTTCAGAAATTCCCCAGTGCCATAAATTTCGCCAACAGGGTTGAGAACTGTGGTTGTGCTGATGATAGATCCTCTCATAAGCTGACTTCACACTAAAGTTACCGTCAGGAGCATTCCTCCAACAGATAACATCATCACCGGCGGTGCTTGGCGGTGTCACCATCATTATCTTATCTACCACCCAGGCGGGGAGAAATAAATCCCATTTTGCTCTATCCCAATGGCCCGTCTGTGTTGTAAAGGAACGAACCAGAGCGTTGATATCAATAAGGTGCATATTCCTTTCAATGAAGTATTTTAGTGGCTTGTCGACTGGGGCCCAGCATTCTTGCCAAGCAAGAGTATTTCTTCCACTCCTAATCTTTTTGCCTAGACCCCTCTTGAAATCCTACCAGACTACAACTATACCACTCCACACAGCCGATTGATTACGCCATCTCTGAACTTGTGGGATCAAATCCGTTCCACAAGAGTATTTCACACGAAGGCATTTCACCCATAAGGCTCCAGGTTTAGTGATTAGACCCCAACACAGTTTCATGAGAAAAGCTTTGTTTTGGCAATGTAGATCTTTTATGCTCAGGCCTCCTTCACACTTCCTTTTCTTTAGAAAATCCCATGATAACAAATGCAATTTCTTAGATTCATCATGCTGGTTCCAGAAGAAGTCTCGAGTCAATTTTTTGACAATAGATAGCACCCCCTTCAGAATAAGGATTGATTACATCTGATATTGAGAAATGGCAGAAAGAACTAACTTGATGAGGACCGTCCGCCCTGCCATGCTAAGATGTCTTCCTTTCCAACTAGACAATTTTGATCGGACCTTCTAGAGAATCGAAGAAAAAATCGTGTTAACCTTACGTTTGTGAAGGATAAGAACTCCCAAATATTTCCCTAGGTCAGCCGTCAATCCGAACCCCACAATCTGACTTAGCTCATACGCTCGATTGAAGTAGACATTTCTAGAAACAAACATTTTAGACTTGTGCAAATTGATCCTGTGACCAGAAACTCGGCCAAACAAGCCCATGACATTTCGAATCTCCTCTACCTACTCAATTGATGCCTCGCCAAAAAAGTATCAAATCATCAGCAAAGAAAAGGTGTGAAATCTGGGGACTAGCAGTATTCAGCCGCAAGGGGCGCCAATTTCCTATTTCAACTTCCTAGTGAATTAACTATCCGAGCAGTTTCATGCATAGGACAAACAAATAGGGGCTTAGAGGGTCTCCTTGTCTCAGCCCCTTGAAGGAGTGAAGCTGTCTGAGGTAGCTCCATTCCAAATGATGCTCATTGAAGAGTGGATGAAACACATCACATAATCAGCTGAACAAAATTTGCTCCCAATCCTATACTGTGAAGAGTGAATTCCAGGAAACGCCAGTCAAGCCTGTCAAAAGCCTTTTCCATATCTACTTTCACTGCTAAGTAGCCTTTTTTCCCTCTCTTGATTCTCATGGAATGGATTGCTTCCTGAGCTATAATGATATTGTCCATACCTTGTCTGCCTGCAATAAAGCTACATTGGTTCTCTGCAACAAGATGACTCATGACATTTTTAAAGCAGTTAGCAATTACTTTGCTAACAATTTTATAGCTCACGTTGCACAAAGAAATAGGCCTAAAGTCTAGCAATGATGTAGGTTGATCGATCTTTAGGATTAGTACAATGTTTATCTGATTTATTTCATGAATGTCCTCTGGGTTTGCAAAGATACTAGCCACCAGGTCACATATTTGCTGGCCTACCGAATTCCACTGAGTTTGGAAAAAGTAGGGATGTAAGCCATCTAGTCCTGGAGCTTTGAAAGCTCCCATCTTAAAAGCTGCATTCTTTATCTCAACTGGAGATACTTGCCTCTGGAAGAGGTCTAGTTGCTAAGCTTCTAATGTTGGGAAGCGTGCCATCCAGGGAGAAAAGGGTGCTAATAAGTTATATGTCGAATAAAGATTCCAAAAATAATAAAGTGCCATACCCCTCAACTGTGCTTCATTTGTGACCTAGACCCCATTATCATCCTGAAGAGCTTCAAATTTACATCTTTTCCTCTTTGATATTACATTGGAATGGAAGTATTTTGTATTTCTGTCAGCCCCGCTTAGCCACTTACACCTAGATTTCTAGAACCAGATCAATTCCTCTTGTAAAGCAATTTTTTGATACATGTTCCAGAGCTATTTTTCTATCTTGAAGAGGCCATTTAGACAACCCTTTTTACGCCTAGCGTGATCAATTCCTTCCAATCTATGAATGATTTCTCTCTTTTTTTTGCTACATTTCCAACCACTCTGACATTCCACTCTATAGCCTCTTTTACAAACTTTAGATGCCATTGAAGCCAATTCTTTCCCTGCCAAGCTGCTTTGACCACATCACTGAAACCCTCTTCGATACACCAAGCTGCTTGATAAAGAAAATGATTTTCCCTTTTACTGTTTGTATTATTATTTTTATCAGAGACTACGACCACTCGATGATCAGATTTGAATCTGAGGTTGTGGTAAGCTTTGGCCTGAGGATTTAGAATTTCCCAATCAAAGTTACAGAATACCCAGTCCAATCTTTCCTTCACCCCATATTTTTCCCAAGTAAATCTATCCCCCACAATCGGCACATCAATAAGGTTGCAGCAATCAATACAATTTTGAAAATCATTCATAGAGCTACGAATGGGATCCGCTCCTCCTACTTTATCACTGGGACTAAGGATGGCATTGAAATCACCTAGAACCAACCAGGGCAAGGACACCATTTGATTGATAACAAGCAAAGACGACCACAAATCCTTTCTCTTCAGAACACTAGTGTCCCCATAAACAAATGTGGCAAGAGTGGAAGTCAGAGTACTCTTATTAGAGATTTTACAGTGAAGCACTTGGGTATTTGAAGTTATATATTCAAGATTGAACTCACAGTTATTCCACAAAACCCAAATACCGCCTGTAAATCATGTGGCTTCAATTCTCAACCAGTCATTGAATCCCAATTTTCTTACTACCCTATCAGCTCTAATACCACTTATTCTTGGCTCAATTAAGCACATCACATTAATGCCATATTTTTTAACCACATCATTTAATATCCGGGGAAAAGCACTACCACCCACCCCCGGCAATTCCAAGATGAAAAAATCATAAATATATATATACAAACAGAATAGAACAGGGGTATGGAGCTTACTTGTCCGGTGGTTCTTCCTCCATCATGACAACAACTTCCAATTAGGAGACAGAGAGCAGTTCGGAACCATGATCTCTTAGCTCACGGTTAGTGCTTGTCTCAACCCACGGAACCAGCTCCATGCTTGTCGACTCCGAAGATGGGTAAGTCCCCTGCTTTCTGGTGTCTTCTGAAATTAGAAGAGCGTTTGTTCTTTTTCTAGACTTTTGTGAGCCTCAGATGCATCAGAATTAGAAGCAATGGCTGCTATTTTAGTCTCGGCATTATCTCCATCTTTTTTAGGCCCACAATTTTGCAAGTTGCCTTTAATCAACTTGTGTGTTCTTTGGGTCAACCCTTTCTTGACCTTAACTTTAATATTGCCTCTAGAGTCTGCAACGTCTTTAAAGCCCATGGTCAATTCGGTGGGTCCTTCATTAATCACATTTCGGTTGGGCTTATCATTTTCTTTCCTTTTCTTCACTTCGGCCCAACGCTTGTGCCCCACATGAATACCATTTTTGAAATGCTTTTGATGAATCCCCTCTACTTTCTTTTTCTTTTTCAAAAGAGTTTGACCTTCACTTACATACTTCTGCAGAGGCTTCTCGAGACGCGTCCGTCCTTTTCCAAATCGCATCTCATCTTCCGATTTGCCTTTCCCTTTCCCTTGCTCAGGAGCTAAAGGCATCTTGGGATTACCACTTTCTTCTACATCCGTACCAGCAAGAGCGCCGAATCTGGATCCTCTGCCTTCCCCCATACCCTCTGCGAATCCTCAGCCACCTACTCTGCTCCTACCTTCATTTTTTCTCGAAAATCGTGCTTTAACAGGCCTGCGACCATACTGCTCATCTTTAGCCGGAAGGATTTTTTCCGACGACTTCTTCGGTTCTGATGAGGCTGCATGGATTACTGGTCCTGTCGACGCCACCCCCTGAGAAGCACCTTCAAGTAAGACTTTCCATGGACATTGATATTTTCTGTGACCGTATCTACCGCATAAGAAACATATGAGTCCAAGCCTTCATACTCTATGTTGAAGAGTTCCGATGCTGAGATAATTCTAGGAATTAATTTTTTCTGTAGATTCAGTTCTACACAAATCCTGGCATAGCGTCCCCTGGGAATTATAGCTTCATCATTTTCCATATTATCAATGGAATTCATGTCCACTTTTAAGAGTCTTCCCAACCATATTTCCTAGCCTCCACATGCATTCCTTATTGTAACACAAAAATGGTACATGAGGGATTCGGATCCAGGTTGCTACCCTTCTCAAAGGATTATGGAACAGATCGAAATATTATGGGGACCACCTCTGCACAAGGATTGTGTGCTGGGCTATAGTCCACGGTCCTCCAAGAAGTATTTTCGCATAGTGTTGCTGCCAATTATCATGTTCTTTAAATTTAACAACATAGTTATTGTTGGGTAGATCGATTAACTCAAAGTTGCTCGTTTGTCAGATTCTACATAAATGTTCCTTTAGCCTGTAGAACTTGAACTTTGCACCCAGTGCTGTGATGATGAAAGCCTTATTCCAAGGCCTAGCCCAACGATTATATTCTTCCTGTGACAATTCCATTGTGAGGTAAACATTCATGAGATGTTTTATCTCTTCTGAAGGTGGTGGGGGAATTTCCCAGGACTGATTTGAGATGTCCGAGACAACATCGTCATCTTCCACATTGGGGATGCCATGAGATATACCGTTATATGCTGTTCCTCTAAAACCTGTAAGCGAGTCTTTGAATGAATATGCAAACTCGGGTTTGCCTGAAGAAGCTTCCTTGACTATCTTTCTGCTCCCCAATTGATCCAGTTCATCTTCAATATTTCCAAACGTTCTGACAGAAATGGGAGAAACCCCTTTGACATCATTCTTCGAGCACATAATCATTCCAGCATTTTCCTTAGTTCTCAGCTCCCCTGCCGGCGTCATTGCCTGGACGTCGGGGTTATCCATCAAGAAACTCCACTGGCGCGTATTCCAATAGACAGCTCCTCTCTCTCTGGTCACCGAAGTTAGTCCCTCATCTTTTTTGCCGAAAGAGAAGTTTCTTGCTTCTGCTACCACAAAATCTAGCGCCTGCTCTCAATGGAACATATTGTTGTCCAAAATGAACATGCTTAGAAAAGAGAGATTGTCAGTGGGTCCTTCTCATTTTGTGCTCATGACTTGGTGCTCATCGCTATAATGACATTTAGACCCTTCAAATCTAATCTGAATGCACCAAATTTAAAATTTTTAATCCATAATTTTTTAAATGATATGTTTATTTTTTTAGGAGTGATAATTATAATATTATCTTTATTTTATATTTTACATATATTAAATTAAAATTTATTTAAATATAAACATCATATTAACTTAAATTAAACCTGGACCGCCTAAATGATGAGCTACTATATTTATCAAAATGATGAGCACAAAATGTGCTCCCCTTGAACATTTCACCTTTATATCCTTTAGTTTCTGAAACTTAAAACTGTTAAATAAAGACTAAGAGTGTTGATAATTACTGTTAAAAGGATCCAGCTTAGGCGATCAGCGCCAAGTGATGAGTTCCTAATCTGGACCATTGAACAGTGATAAGAACCCAAAGCTATCAGAATCAAGATTGAGTTTCAGACCAACCTCTCCTCTTTCTCCTTGGTTCATTCCTGAGCATCTTCAACTTCCCCACACCATTCTCCGGACCCGGTTTACATGCTCTGCAGATTTGATGAGCATGGAGAGCTAGGAAATGTTGGGCCGTTGGATCTGATTTGGATGGTCCAGATAGGGGTGAGCAACGGGCAGGCGGGGCTGACCCGGGGGTCAACCCGCCACCCGCCCGTTTAAGACACACGGGTACGGGCTACCCGTACCCGTGTTTAAACCCGTTTAACCCGTACCTAAACGGGTACGAGTTAAACGGGTTGTGGTTAAACGGGTCCAGGGAACCCGTTTAACTCCCTGTATTTTTTTTTATCAGAACCAGAACCGTTTGACCCCTCCCCCTTCCAGGCAGTTGCTAATGCAAAAAATACCATATGTCTCAGATTAAGATAAAAATCCAGTAAAAGCTAATGCAAAATTTCACTATATGGCCTATATTTTCACACCTTTAACCCTATCACCCTTCCAGTAGGCTGGTGCTAGGAGATCTGTTGCAATTTGCAAGACCCAGGAGCTCGCGAGTCTGGATCGGGACGACAGATCGGCACTCAGTGAGTTGGCGGTCGGCAGCGGGCCTGGATGACGGCGAAGACTTAACTCAGGTCCACGGTCCACCATCGGCGTGGAGATCGATTAGCTGGGCCACTGAGGGTAACTAGCCGAGTCCGATAGCGATCAGGGTTTGGGGGAGGATTCGACTGAGCAGTGAGTACTGGATGGCGGCCACCTACTAAGTCATGTGTCGGCGAGGCGACGACGTCTGTGAGGTGAGGCGAGGCCGTGAAGGTGAGTCCGTGAGTGAGTGTGAGCCAACTGTGCCTGCGAGGCTGTGATTGTGAGGTGAGGTGATGAAGGCATGAAGCCATGAGGCGAGTCCGTGAGATGACCGCGGCGTGTCGGGAGAGAGCTGAGGGTTAATTTTATGCTTTAGCCTTTTGGGGGAAATAATATGTATACGGGTTACGGGTGCCCCGTGGGTGCACCCGTTACCCGTCCCGTTTTAGATAGACGGGTACGGGTAACCCGTACCCGTTACGGGCCCAATTCTGGGCGGGCTTAAACGGGAAAAAATTCACGGGTTGCGGGCGGACGGGCGGGTTGCGGGTGTTTTGCTCACCCCTAGGTCCAGATCTGTTTTATTAAAAAATCTATAATTTTTATAGATTTTTTAATAAAACAGATCTGGACCATCCAGATCTGATTCGACAGTCCAAAATCTCTTAACTCTCCATGCTCATCAAATTTGCTAAGCATGGAAACCAATTCCCCATTGTGCCAACCTGTAAATTGCTCACCGCTCCTTCCAAACTCTCCGTACATTGCCGGAAATGTTGGCTGGAGACAAGCAATACGCACCTGCATGTGGAGATACCACTTCTTCGTCTTTTGGCGGCAACATATATAGCTTGAGGATGAATTATAATTTAGTCAATTTATTAAGTTGATTTCTATGATTTAAAAAAACAAATCAGTAGCGTGAGTTTGGGAGTTTAAAAAGAGGCTCAGGCAGTAATACAAAGAGGCTCAAACAATTTTCCAAAATATCAGTAGCATCTTTTTGCGGCAGGTTGGGAGCAAGATAAACGAAAGAGAAAAACATGTCATATATTCCCCCTTTTCCCTATACAAAAAAATTAACATATCTATTAAAGAAAATGAAAATTGGGCACCATTGGTACAGTAAATCTACAGTACTAACGGTGCTCAGTTTACAATAGATAAAGAGTAGAGATAAAGATTTAATGTTCTCATTACTCAAATGCAAGAGTAACTCAATTTTCAAAATGCCAATATTCAAAATTTAAATGCCTTATAAAATATAATACAAAATCGTAAGTCAACGATCATTCCATTTTTTGACATTAAAAGTTCCACACAAAAAATAATAATAAAAGGGGAAAAAAGTGTAAAATAAACAATAATTACAATTGGATTTAACAATTATTCAAGTAGTTAGTTGGTGTCTCTAACATACATCCTTCATATCAATTCGCGCTCCTGGTAAATGAGTGCAACAATCTAAGGCCAACTCTAGTAGTGGTGACAATATGATGCCAATATTTTGATAATCTCTTGGTAGCAAATGGGAATCTAAAATATCAATAATGGAATGAGGTGTTGATTTGCTAACCTAATCTTTTAAATTCAGACTTTGAACGACCATCTCATTTGTTGGTTTCTTTCTTGTAACCATTTCCATCAACGAAATGCCAATATTTTGATAATTTTTCTAATTTGTTGTAATGTGTTTTTTTAATAATTATATACGCAAGTTAATAGACAAGAGTAGGATCCAGATGAGGACCGTGAATGTAATAATGTTATTCCCCTGGGCCAAAAATAAAAATTTCACAATCCCAAGTTACGCATGAGGGTTTTTTTAAGATGCATTGATTCTAGAGTTCAATTGCCACTTCAATATTAAAAATGATGCAATGTTATCCCTTTGTTAAACCTCAGTCGTCATTTTAACAGTTAGCAGATACGGAAAATTATAGATAAAACCAAAAAATAAGAACAAGAAATGAATATCCTATAATTTATAGATAAACTATTTCCCAGTACTTTTCCTTTAAGAGATTTTCCCCCCTTTTTAGGAGAAAGTTTTACACAAATCACTATTTTGTTGTAGAAAATCAAAGTACTAAAATTTGTTAAAATATGCAGTACTTTTCTAAACCTCTTTTTTCTTTTTTCTTTTTTTGGTTTACCTGAATTATAAACCTCTTAAAATCTTAGTACTAACGCTATTTATTCTTCAAATCCCATGTATTCCAAATAAATCCACCCCATAACATGTGCTAATAAAAGTTTGAAAAATTTATTAACAGATGCAATAAATAAGTTTTGAAAGCAGTGCTACTTTTTTTTTTTTTTTTTTGGTCAACAAAGCAATGCTACTCATTTTTCAGATACCTGCTGATTGAGATAGAAAAGGAAGATGAGAATAATAATGGAAGATTCTAGAAAATTTGAAGACAACCAAGTACTTTTATTATTAATAAGATGATTAGGGAATATTTTGTTTTAACGTTGATTGGTTGTCATCTTTTATATTATGCCATTGGTATTTAATTTAGAATTATAGTGTTCTATTATCAATCCTGTTTATGGTAATTACATTCTAGAATATTTCGTCATTAATTTCTAGTTGGTGGGGATGCTATGTGCTAATCACCACAACATGGAGGGTGTGGCCTAAAGAAAATGGAGTGGCAACACCACGCCTTCTTAGCTAAGCTGTGATTCCAATTGCTCAACAAACCTGATCAGTTTTGGGTTAAAGTCCTGAGAAGCAAATACCACTAGAATGCAGATAATAACTATGAGTTCAAAACCCGCTCAGCTTCACATGTTTGGCAAAGCAAAGCGAAAGGGTGGCCTGACACAAGTCTGCATATCAAGTGGGCACCAGGTGACGGTCACAACATCAGGTTCTGGTCCGACCACTGGGTAGGGGAACTAGGGTCCCTGAAATTGCTTGCTTTTGCAGATATTAGTACTGAAGCCTCTAAGACTCGGATATGCGAGTTTGTTACGGACAATGGTGAATGGTACTGGGAGCAATTTAGTCACCTCCTCCCACCAGACATTAACCAGCAAATTGCTCAGATAACACCACCAAGACCACAGGGTGACATGGATTCATGCTACTGGACATTAACGCCCAACGGCCTCTTTTCAGTTTCCTCATCTTACCAGTCTCTGCAAGAACCCAGCTGAAACAATCTCCGACACTCATGGAGCTAGGCGTGGAGATGGCCAGGTCCTCAAAGAAACAGAGACCTCTAACTAACTCAGAGCGAGCATGAAGGGAGATGACGCAAGACACATCCAGTGAACTGTGTAATGCTGCACGTGAAGATCTAAACCATGCCCTACGAACATTCCCCATTGCCAAATCATGCTGGCAATGAATACTGCTGCCTGCCTTATCATAGGACTTCTTCGCCAAGAGTTTTGACAACTGGCTCCTCGGGAATCTGAACCCAAGACGTTCCCAATTACAGTGGAGGCTATTTTTTGGTATCTTGCTTTGGAAATTATGGGACAATAGAAACAAGACTATTTTTGTAAATGAATCCCTATCCCTGGACTCCATCCTCCTTTCTGTTGCCACTCTTGTCAATCACACTACTAGCGTCAATGATCTACTTAAATAAGTAGACACTGATTGCCAGAGGGTAGTGTCTTGTATTCTTGTTGATATTAGTTAATATATCTACCATTTCATTCAAAAAAAAATATTAATTGAAAATAACTGGCAGTTCACCATGGCATAGACAAAATGACAAACAGGATGTGTGGTCTTCAATTAATTTCTTCTTTATCTCTATGAGGACCACATTATCACCGCTTTATTTCACTTTTCGCTTTAAAAATATTTTCATTTTCTGGTGATAAAAAAATTACAAAACACATGTTTGTGATTTTCTTGTATACAATTATCTACTTTGTCAATTTTGAGTAGGACTCAATTAAGGTAGTTTTTTCAATATGATTTTTCATTTAGAAGGTTTAAACTCTAAGCATTACTTGAAAAGGAATTAGGTACCTTACACTAATGGATGTAGGGCAAATGACAATGAAAAAATCTCTAGGAACATTAATTATAATTAAGTATAACAAATTTTAAAATTATAAAAAATAAAGATCACTGTTGGACAATAAAATTTCCTTAAGTTGATTTTTCATACTCATCTTTGAATTTTCAGTACTTTTCTTTAATATTTTTAATTAAAACTAATTATTTCAATATGTGTAACACTCATCTTTTACATTTTCAGTGCTAAGAAAATCAAAGATAACTGATGAAAACTTGAAATATGAGTATTAAAAAAAATTACAGGCGACTATAAAAACATCTGAAAAATGTGCAACAAAAATATAAAAGATGAGAGATGATAAGATAAAAGCAGGATGCTAAAAATATTAAAGATAGTACTAAAAAAATTTAACTCAAAAATTTTAGCTCCAACATAGGTTTATGAATTTTTTAAATTAAAAAATTTATGGTTTTTAACTGCAACTGGTTTAGACAGACTTGACTAACTAATGGAGACCTGGTCTAACCACAAAAAATGTTTATAAGACACAAATAAAGATGTTGATGCAAGAAAAGCAGAAAATCGCGTGTTTCGTAATTTCTCACATCTTTATCATCACTGCATTATTACAGTTGTGGCCACGTGTTGTAGGCCATAAAGAAACAGGAAAATGAAACATACGTCCCAAGGATCAAACAAAACAATAAACAAGTCCCTTTAAAAAGTTAAAGATCATAAAAGTCCCTAGAGATTTTGCTGTGATTATTTTTCAAAGTCAAAATGATAAAGATGCCCTCAAGAATTTAAAACACTCTATTATTTCTCTCTCTCCTTCATTCTACTCTGCTTCTGG
This sequence comes from Inga laurina, assembly GCA_963855925.1. Lineage (NCBI taxonomy): Eukaryota > Viridiplantae > Streptophyta > Magnoliopsida > Fabales > Fabaceae > Inga > Inga laurina. Next base: position 10,802,330 of record OY979701.1, on the reverse strand, counting down.
TCTTCCTTTCGTCGTCCGTCCCTCCATCGAGTCCCAGCATTGGTGCGTTCGTCCATCGCTCCTCTGTTGCCCAAGCCTTCGTCGATCCTCACTACAAAAAAAAACAAAAAATTAGTGACGGAATAACTAATCCCTCACAAATTCCGTCATTAAAATTAGCGACTGAATTTTTCTGTCACTAAATTAGGGATGGATTAGTTACGGAATCACATTCCATCGCTAAATTCCGTCTCTAATTCCATCATTAAAAATCATAGACGAAAATTAATGACCGAATTTTTCCGTCACTAAATTAGCGATGGATTAGAGACATAAACACATTCCGTTGCTAATCCATCTCTAATTCCGTCATTAAAAATTAGCAAAAGAAATTAGTAATGGAATTTTTCCGTCACTAATTTCCATCACAAATAGTTAAATTTTTCAATAATTATATTTTTTATAATTATAAATTTTTTAAATAATTTAAATTTAAATTATTAAAATAAATAAAATTATTAATTCATATTTATTTTTGAAATTGAAATTATAATATAATATATTTGAATTTTTAATAATATATTATATGCAAATAAAAATACAAATTTTATAAATACAAACAAAAAAATAAAATATACCATAAAATGAATAAAAAAGATATTAATAATTAAAATTTAGGTAAAATATTTACATAAAATAAAATAAGAAAAATAAATTCAAATATTTAATAATATATTAAATTTTGTATTTCTAATTTTGTTCGCAAATCAATATGTATATATGTATATGATTTTGCATTTAAATTACACATATTCTTGTTAGCTCAAGTGGTAAAGGCATTGGCATGTGCGTGAGAGGTTAAGGCTTCGAATCTCAACTTGGTCACAAAATACAACCAATTTGTGACTTGGACATGTGACCCACGAAGGAGGGTGACACGTGGCACGAGATGGAGGGTGACATGTGGTGGTTGACTGGGACACTTGGAGGGCGGAGGCAGGTGGTAGCGGCTGACAAGGACACGTGGTTGGCGATGGGTACACGTCGTGGCCGGTGAGGGACATGTGGAGGCTCATTGTGAGGACATGTGGCAATTTTAATTATATAAAATATTTTGCGAAGAATTAGACACGGAATTTTCCGTCTCTAATTAGAGACGGATTTTAGCGACGGAATTTCAAATTCTGTCACTAATTAATTAGTAATGATCTTTTTACCGACGGAACAAATTTCATCACTAATTTGATTTTTTTATAGTGGCTGCCCAAGCCTCTGTTGTGATGTGGTAGAGGTAGAATAGCAAATTGATTTTTTTTTTCTGTGTGTAAGTTGGAGGATTGAGATTGAGGGGTTAGTCAAAGGTTAGAGCATGGGCTCAATAGTGGACTAAGTGGTGGACTAAGTGGTAGGAGGTAGATAAGCAATGCTAAGATTTTGCTAAAAATATGATCTTGATCATTAAAGTTTGGGTTTTGCTGTGGTTGGTTGTGTAAATGTTATAGTACTATGTTTTTAGGGAAGGTTACAGAGGGAGTGATGTGTTTTAATTTAAGTGGGAATGGTTGAATGTGATGGTGGTTGTTTGCTGTAAAAACGCTTATATGAAAAAAAAAGTGTTGTTAATTTTTGTAGTTGTAGTTGTTAATATGGCTATCGTAGTTGGTAATACATAACTTGTACTTTGTTTTTGGGCAATATAAGAAAGGGAATGCTCTGTTTTTGGGCAAGGTAACAGAGGGATGGCTTTATTTTAAGGGGGAATAATTGAATGTGATTGTGGTTTCTTTAATTATAAAAAGTTGATATGATATTTAAAAAAGTATTGTTAAAATGTTGTTAACATGTGCATTTGTAGTTGTTAATATTGTTGTGGCAACATGGAACTCAAAAGATTCCTTTGAAAAAACATTTAAACGCGTATCAGAAGTTCTCTCTGAAAGTGAACATGGTAATGCATCATTCCCAATCGACTGAGATTGGAATCAATTCTGATGGTGGGGAAGGAAATTCAAAGGAAGAGGATGATTTAATGGGGAGAAACATCAAGAAAATGGAGACAGGAGAATTGTTACCGAAGGTACGTCAGGTGGAGATACAGGACACAAGGAAAGCAGATGTGGCGATGATGGAAGCTGTGGAACAGAATGGGAAAGCTAAATTTGATCAGAAATGGCAAAACAGAAAGAGTCCAATTTCCTATAAAGCTAAACTATTAGGTCATGAGGATAAAGATTTTGAGCAGAGTTTTGAAGAACAAATGAGTGAATGGCTCAAGGAAGAAGCAGAGCTAGCCCCAGCACTGACTGAGGAGGAAAAAGAAAAGCTAGGCTCAATCCCTTCTCTGAACATTTCAAACGAGAAACTAAAAGAGTTATGCAAACCGTGGAAAGATGCTCTGATTATGACGGTACTGGGAAAGAAGGTTAATTTACATATGATGAGAGACAGAGTGAAATGGTTACTAAGATCAGATAATTTCAAGATCATCGATTTACCTAATAACTACTTTATCTTCAGAACCACTGATAAGATTTTAAGCTCCAAGATGCTATTTGATGGTCCATGGCAAATTCAGGGACATTATCTTGCGGTGCAAAGATGGAGTCCAAATTTCAATCCTTATTGTAACAAGGTGAGGAAGGTTGCTGTGTGGATAAGGATCCCTACTCTACCGATGCATATTTACTCTGAAGAATGCATGTTTGAGATTGGCAACCTAATTGGTAAAACGTTGAAAGTGGATATGAATACCTTGGCCAATCAAGACAACAACATACAGACCATAGAGAGGGGTAAATACGCAAGAGTGAGTGTGGAGGTTGATTTAAATAGAAAGCTGCAATCCAGGTTTATTCTTCGAAACCATATATACACAGTTGAATATGAGGGGCTCAGCGAAATCTGTTTTAAATGTGGAATTTATGGGCATACTCTGGAAACATGTAAGATAAATTTACAGAAACCAAAGGAAATTGCAGAACAGGGACCACCAGAAAATTTTCCGATGACCGTAGAATATAGCAACCAGGAAGAGAAATTGCCGTTGGTTTCAATACCTGGTATCTCGGTGGAGGAGGAATATGGACAATGGATGCAAGTCAAATCAAGAGTCAGATCTCGGTCTCAGAACGCCGAAATGGTCAGAAGAAATCAGAATAGAACGTCACCCTTGGGTGGATCGAACGCAAGAGAAGGTGAACAGGGGAGGGGCTCGAGGTTCACTGTGTTGCAAAGGTTAGATTCGGTGAGAAAATCGCAGGGAAAACTGAAGGTGAGTAAGAAGACTGATACGGAGATGCAATGGAGGAAGAAAGAACCTGTCAGTCAGATGGTCATTGGCGGCGAGAAGGGAAGGTTGGAAAGACTAGGTATTGCAAGCTCAAAGTTTGAGGAAGGAGAGTCAAGTGACTCGAAAATGGTGTCAGGAGAGGGTCAGAAGGAAGTACAGGCGAGGGAGATGATGGAAATAGGAAATAATAACGGAAAAGAAGGTGAATTAAAAGGGGTGAAGACATATGGGCCAGCAAAGAAAAAAACAAGCTTAAGCCCAATAGTGAATATTTCGAAGCCCAGAAGGATTAATGGTTCAAGTGGGAAAAAAATGATTGGTGGGCAAAACCCACGCAATAAGGCTGGGAGCAAGAGGGCCCATACCATTGTATTTGGATCCAACGTTGTGAATGGGCCGATCAAGATAGACAAAGCCATGGAGGGAGGGACGAGCAAAACGGACAAAAAATGCTTGGAATTAAAGGACCAACAGGATAATGGGAGAACGAATTCACCAGCGGAGAGTAATCAAGTTCAAATGGGACACTCGCAAGGGAATAATCAGCAGCAGCAATTGGGAGCCGAATTGGTGGAGCTAAATCAAGCCAATTATCTAATTAATGGCAGCAAGGAAGGGGAAGAAATGGCTGATTATCTTATGTCATTAGCCAATGCAGAGGATGGCTTGAACCATGGTGACATTGAGAGTGATCAATGCATGGAAGCAGGAAAAAACGTGGAAATCCCAAATGTGGAAAGCTGAGGAAATATCTCCAGGTTCGGTTCTCTTTCCAAATTTTTATCTATGATTAGTACAAATATTTTAGCTTGGAATTGCAGGGGAGCTGGATCTAAATATTTTCCCGGTAGAGTTCGTGATATAATTAAAGGTAAAGATGTAAAAATTTTGATCATTACTGAGACGAGGATCAGTGGAAGCAGGGCCGATAGAATCATTAGAAGGCTGGGGTTTAATACCTGGATTCGTTTAGAAGCAACTGGTTATGCATGGGGTATTTGGGTTTTATGGAATTTTGAAGATATTATGCTGGAGTATATTTCCTCTTCAACCCAGGCTGTTCATGTTAAGGTGGTGGTGGCTAATGAAGATAGGGAGTTTATTCTCTCCTGTATTTATGCGGAACCTACATGTATTCTTCGTCATGCTCTGTGGGATGAAATCAGTGAGATGAGTTCCATGATTGATACGGCTTGGATTGTGGTGGGTGATTTTCATGCCTATCTTTAAAGCGATGACAAGAGCGGTGGGGCGAGTCCTAATTTTACATTAATGAGGCAATTTCAAGATTGTATCTCTAGTGCTCAACTCTTGGAAACTAAGACTGTTGGCGATCATTTTACCTGGGAGAGTGGTTTTATTAAAGAAAAAATTGACTGGGCTTTCATAAATAATGAGTGGAATAGTCTCTATCCACTAACCAAGACTTATCATTTAAGCAAGTTTGGCTCTAATCATCGGCCAATTCTCGTCCAAACTTCTCCCTCTCAATATTCGTGCAGGCCTAAACCTTCCTTTAGGTGTCAGGCTGGCTGGTTCCTTGAAGAGGGATTTGGGGAGATGGTGAATCAAACTTGGAGTAGGGGTTCTTGGAATGAAAAAGTTGACAAGTTTGCGAAAGAAGCTCAGGATTGGAATACTAGGAAGGTGGGTAACCTGAATGGTAAGAAGAGGAAAATTATTCAGAGGATAGAGGGCATTGATAGCATGAGGGCGAGACGGGATAATCAATATTTAGCTCAAACAGAGAATGAACTTTGGAAGGAATACAATAAAGTGCTTGCGCAGGAAGAACTTTTATGGTACCAGAAATCAAGATGCAGTTGGTTGAGGTGGGGGGACAAGAACAGTAAGTTTTTCCATACTGCCGCAATGATAAGGAGAAGACAAAATAGAATTGATGGCCTAAGGAATGATGATGGGGTGTGGTTGTTTGATCAGACTGCGTTAAGGGGTATGGCTATCAGTTACTATAAAGAGTTATTTCGGAGTGAATTGACTAATTACTATCCCATTAACACTCAGAATAGCTTCCCAACTCTAACCGCTACTGAGCTGAACAAAGTTAATGCAGTGATCAATAAGGAAGAAATCAAAGAGGCTACCTTTGATCTAGGGGCGTTCAAGGCTCCTAGGCCGGATGGTTTACAAGCAGTGTTCTACCAGGAATATTGATCCACTCTTGAGGAGCATATAACTAAGTTGGTGGTTGACGTGTTTGAAGATCCTCAGCGCATTAGAGAGATAAACAACATGAATATTGTCCTAATCCCTAAGTTGGATAACCCAGAGACAATCAGGGACTTCAGGCTTATCTCTCTATGTAATGTAAGTTACAAGATCATTACTAAGATATTAAGTCGTCGTCTTCGAGATATTATGGCAAAGGTGGTTGGTCATCATCAATGTAGCTTTATTGCAGGCCGTCAAAGCAGTGATAATGTTATTGTTGCTCAAGAAGTGATCCACTCAATGAAAACAAAGGCGGGTAGAAAAGGATGGATGGCGGTTAAGGTTGATCTTGAGAAGGCGTATGACCGTCTGGAATGGCCGTTTATTTATGATACTCTTAAAGCTGTGGGTATTGAAGGAAGGGTATGTGAGATTATTATGGCTGGCATTACTAGTCCGTCTTTCCAAGTGTTGTGGAATGGGGAAGGCACTGGGACTTTTACATCCTCCCGGGGGATTAGGCAAGGAGATCCTCTCTCTCCTTATATTTTCACTCTGTGCATGGAGCGGCTTAATCATATTATACACGACGCTATTGAAGAAGGAGAGTGGATTCCGGTTAAACTAAGTAGGAATGGCCCTAGAATCTCCCACTTATTTTTTGCTGACGATCTCATCCTTTTTGGGGAAGCCTCTGATAGCCAGGTGGAGGTTATGCTTAAGAGCCTGCAAATGTTCTGTAGTATATCGGGTCAGAAGATGAACAAGGACAAGACTAGAATATGTTTTTCAAGGAAAGTTCAGTTTTCAAGGGCGGTTGATATGAGTCGGAAGATGGGTGTCTGGTTAACTGGAGATTTGGGAAAATATCTTGGTATTCCCCTGATTCATAAGAGGGTTTCCAAAATCACCTTCATGCCTCTGTTGGAAAGAACTATCAAGAAGATTTTGGGGTGGCAAAGAGGATGTTTAAGTTTTGCGGGAAGGGTTACTCTTATAAAATCAGTTCTGTCTACTTTGCCTTCTTATCAGATGCAGACCTTACTACTACCAAAAGGAGTTTTAAAGGAATTGGAGGGGGAAAGTAGAAAATTCCTTTGGGATGACCATGAGGACCATAAAAAACTTCATCTTATTCCTGGGATCAGATTACAAGAGACAAGCAAGAGGGCGAGTTGGGGATTCGCGATATGGGTAAACAGAATGAAGCCTTCATTATGAAACTTTGCTGCCATGTAATGAATAATACGGATAAACTTTGGGTCCAAGTTCTGAGAGAGAAGTATCGATGGGATCAGTCAATTGGGCCTGTTGCTCGAAGAAATATGTCTTCTACTTAGAGAGGTATCTGTACCGTTTGGGATAAATTCCACAAAGGGGTGGGCATTAAAGTGGGCAATGGTGTTTCAGCTTCGTTCTGGTATGATAACTGGTCAGAGTTGAATCAGCCTTTGATTGAGTTAGTCTTGGGTTTGGAGGCTTTTGTGGACGGAAATGAAAGAGTTCGAGATTATACTAATTGCTGGGGAGAATGGGATATTGGAAAGCTAGGCGGATGGTTCCACTCTCAAATCATTCAAAAAATTATATGTGCTCAGCCCCCATGTGCTGAGAGAGGAGCAGATAAGTATTACTGGAAACCTTCTTCAAATGGTTGTTTTTCTGTTGGTTCTGCTTACCATTTTTTGAGTACAGGTTCTTCTAATATTAGAAGATCAAGTCTTTTATGTGGCTTGTAGCGCATGGAAGGGTGCATACGGCGCAACTAAGAGCAAGGAGAGGATTATCAGAGAGTGCAACGTGTCCTTTTCAATGTACTCAGGAGGAGGATGTGATGCACCTATTGAGAGATTGCATAAACGGTGGATTTCCATAATTAAACCTACTATGTGGAATAGTTTTTTGAATTTACAGGGAATGGAGTGGATCCAGTGGAACCTGAGTCATGAAGCTGGAAGAGACTTCACCAGGAAGGTCAAATGGGCAACCTTATTCGGTTACGTATGCTGGGATATATGGACGGACAGATGCAGAAAGCTTTTTGGAGAAGAAGCCGAGTCTTACCAACACAATGCTAATGCCAGCCTTTTTAGGGCAAGTTGGGATATGGATTTAAGAACTCAATGTAGTTTCTACAACCAAACCACAAGTGGAATTGAAATTCATCCAACCAAGAGGCGGGGATATTGTACTCTTCAGGCGGATGGTTTAGTCCTTGATTCAGGTCAGAGCGGAAGTGCTGGGATTATTAGAAGAGAAGAAGGTGATTGGCTGTGTGGTTACATGTGCAAACTTACGCAGGTACCACCGGTCATTGCTGAGATTATCGCCATCATACAGGGTCTTCAGATTTGCTGGCATAGGAATTTAATGAATGTTATAGTTTTTACTGACTGTATTGAAGCGATTAATTTAGTTACTAGGGGTTGTGATGATAGACACCCGTTTAAGGAGGTCATTGAGGAGGCTAGATTATGGTTGTCTAGGGAATGGTGTGTTCTTATTAACCATATATCTAGAGAGTATAACGCTCAGGCGGACTATTTAGCCAGGTTAGTTCATAGTAGTCCTGATTATTTTGTCATCTTTGATCAACCACCACCTCCTCTATCGGCAGGCGGTGGTTGATGAGGGATCCGGAGTGTTTTACTCTTTGGAGTTGTCGTTGTATTAATCTTCTAGTGGATTAATGAATTTCAGTATTTCAATAAAAAAAATATTGTTGTGGCAGTTGCACGCAATGATAGTTGTGAACGTAGAGACTTGGCAATCTTGAAATTAACTCATTGCAAAAAACATGTTGTGAAAATGACTGATAAAGTTGTCAACTGTAAAATAACTGTTGAACTAAGGACAACTTTATCATTTGACTTTGGGAAATAATCATAGAAAAGTTTTTAGGGACTTTTATGATCTTTAACTTTTTAAAAGGACTTTTTTGTTGTTTTGTTTGATCCTTGGAACCTATGTGTCATTTTCCCATTTTTTAAAGAGAGAGGTGTACTTTTCTTTTTTGGAAATTCATGTGCTTATAAGTTAAGAAATTTATATGAAGGATGGTACAGGAAATTACAACACTGATCTTGTCCGTTTATTGCTTCAAGATACTCTACTTTTATGTTATTTGATTGAGCAGGGTTTCCTGTTTAATTAGGCTTTAGAATAGAAAGGGCTTTTACCTTTACCAACAACTGCATTTCCTATAATTTGAAATTGTGTTCTCCTAGAGTGAGGGCCTCATTGAGGCCGGTAATGCAACTCCAACCAACAGCTTGTTGATTCAAGAAGCTCTACTTTAAAGCATCATTTTATTGTCCATAAAGAACTCTAAAAAGGATGGGTGGCTTTTATATACCCCAATTTTATCATAATATTTCATAACTTATTTAGGGATTTTATCATTAATTTTGGGCTAAATAGCATTTATTATGATTAACTTGAATTAAAGATGATTGTGCGAAAATAAATCTTAAAAATGATATATTTGTGATAATTTTGTGATTGCTCTTTAAAATTTGAATTTTGAATGAAGATATTACAAGATATTAATTTGAATTGTAGGTCATTTGAAAAGTTGCAGATGAAGGACCAAAAAGTAAAGATGCACAAGGACTAGAGCGAAAACAAAATTCTGCATGTGGCTTAATGGGAATTTTGACAGAAATAAAGGCTTTTCTATAATATTAGCGTCACTTTTGGAACTGAGAAAGATCAAAGAAAATTACAGAAACGAACACTTAATTTTATAAATGACATTTTAGTACCCCTAATTTATAAAATGCCAATTTGATCCCAATTTCCGAAAATCAGCATTTTCCTCCACTAAATCTAATTTAAAGCTGATTTATTCAGATTTTGAGGATTTTCTTGAAGCCCACACATCCGGACCTAAACCTAGAAAGGAAGTGAATATCTTAAAAGATATTGACAAACAATAAAAGGGAGGAGGCGGACGAGGGTCAAAAGAAAAGCAACAGGGAACAAGGTTCAGTAGAGAACGAAGAGAAGAGGAATCAGAAACTACGGACTGCTGTGAACTGGAGGTCATATCACCATCCTTACTGTAGACTTCCTACAACCACCACTGTCACTCACCATCCACCTTTCAGATTCTTCATCTTCTCATTCTCTATCAGATTCGGCCCTCTACATTCATCTTTCATGGGTTTCTTGAGGTCTAATAGAATTGTGGCTGTGATAAACTCCGTTAGAGGCTAAATTCTTTCGTGCTTCTTTGGGGTGGAAGATTGGTTTGAGCTCCAGAGATACATTCAAGGGAGTTATTTATTTTAATCTTTTGATTTAGCTATGTAATGAATTTTCTGAGTTAGGATTTTATGTTATGTAGTTAATTTATTGAGATTGCAAGTTATTTATCTTAATTTGGATTGAGCAATTGTGATTTGGATTAAATTGTGTGGTTTGAGATTTAAATTTATATATTCCCTTTTCAATTTACTGTAATTTTGATTTTGATATTTTTCATAGTTTGAATGAATATTATAACTACTTTGATCTTGTTTGAATATCTCAATTGAGCGATCATTATCTAGAGAAATCAATTGCATAAATCCAATCATAAATTACACACTAAGTGGTATTTAATAGTGTATTAAGAAATAATTATATAGCTAGAGTTCTAGGGATAATCACTAATTAATATCACTAGACTTAGCGAGTTGCTAAGGTTTGATTTTTGACTTAATGAGTAAATTAACTCCCAAATCATTTTGAACAAGGTTAACCTATATTCCATTTTCCAAGAAGCATTCATCATCAATTTGTTTAAATCAAATTTCATTATTTATCTCAGCAATTTCTCAAAAATCCTGAAAAAAAGTAGTTAAGTTCTTTTCCATTATATTAAAAAGTAAAAAAAAAAAATCAATTTCAAACTCATCTTAATATTTTTGTCACTTAATTTAATTTAAAAATTAATAAAAAAACTCTTAAGAAAACATAATCTGGATTGTGTATAATTTAGTTTATTTTAATTTAATCGAGGCAACTAAAAGTTATAAATAATCAGGCTTTGGCCGACGTCGTCATGCTAAGTCGTCTAGTTTTGGAGCCCGCGTTGGATCCCTAGTAGTGATCCTAAACTCGGTCAAAGTTTTTGACTGAAAAAAAAAATAAACTCAGTCAAAGTAAACACGATGACGTGATATGTACGACCTCCCTATATATGGGAGTTGGAATATTTTTAAGGGAAAATGTCAGCTAAGTCCCAAGCTAGGGAAAAAATGTCAAAAAAGTCCCTTTGAAAAGTCAACTGTCAGAAAAGTCCCTAGGGACTTTTCTGACATGAATTCCCAATTACCATTTACCAAAATACCCCCAAGCAATTTAACCACTGTCATTTGTTACAACATGTTATGCTATATTTACAACATCGTAAGTCATATTAACAACATAATCAGTTACGTTTACAACATGTTACGTTATATTTAATGAGTTGTAAACGTAACTGAAGAGGTTGTAAACGCAACACAATCAAGCATTTTATATACATGTTGTAAACGTAACTTACGATGTTGTTTATATGACTTACGAAGTTGTAAATATAGCATAACATGTTGTAACCAATGACAGTGGTTATATTGCTTGGGGGGTATTTTGGTAAATGGTCATTGGGAATCCATGTCAGAAAAGTCCCTAGGGACTTTTCTGACAGTTGACTTTTCAAAGGGACTTTTTTGGCATTTTTTCCTTAACTTGGAACCTAGCTGATATTTTCCCTATTTTTAAAAGAAAGCGGTGCATGTTTTTTAAAACAATTCATGTGCTTATAAGTTTAAGAAATTTAGATGAAGAATGGTGCTGGGAATTACAACACTAACCGTGTTTCTTTAATTCCTAAAAACACTTATAAAAGATTACAGCTAAAATTATTGTCACCACCACTTGGTTAAAGTTGAGACAAAGTTATTTTAAATAACTATTGGTTTTTGAAGTTATATTGGTATATGATAAGACATGTTTTTATAATTTTTTAATTAATAATGTATATTACAGCATACTCTACTTCTATGTTATTTGATTAATTGAGGTTTTTCTTTGAAGAGAAAATCAAATTATCACTTTATAAATATAATTATTGTCTTAGCTTGAATTTTGAGGGTGTAATTATACTCATGAATTTTCATCGTATCTTTTAGGAAATTGGCCGTCAACCCAATTTGCAGCCAAATTAATTGTCAAAAAGAAAATGTTGCCATCGCCTTTGAAACCATGGTGCATAACTTTCTTCTTCATCACTTTTGTCTCTTCCCACTTTGTTAGATCTTTACCACTTCTACAAAATATCAATGACACGCGCATATCTATGTGTAAATCAGCCAACACCATCACTACAACAATGGCCATCCTTCCTTATGTGATTGTTCTTCTCAAAATGCTTATGTTCTTGCGGTTATCTTCTTCCATTGATACTATCACACGTTCTCAATCACTTCATGATGATGGAAGAACCACCTTGGTGTCTAAATATGGGAAATTTGAGCTAGGTTTCTTCAGCCTGGGTAGTTCAACGAACCGTTATGTTGGAATCTGGTACAAAAATATTCCAATTAGAACCGTTGTATGGGTTGCCAACAGCGAGAAACCAGTCAAAGACAACACAGGCATGCTGAGCATAAACACAGAGGGAAATCTTGTGCTTCTTAACCAGAATGAGACAATTCTCTGGGTGGCAAATTCATCAACAAAGGCCTTGACTTCAATTGTTGAGCTTTTAGGCTCCGGAAATTTGATTCTAAGAGATGAGAAAGACCAAAATCCACAAAATTACTTGTGGCAAAGCTTCGACTATCCTTCTGATACCCTTTTGCCAGGCATGAAGCTTGGATGGGACCTCAGAACTGGTCTAAATCGGCGTATGATAGCATGGAATAATTGGGATGACCCTTCTCATGGAGATTTCACATGTGAGCTCATGCGTCACAATCTGCCAGAGGCCGTTACTTGGCATGGTCGAACAAAATATCACAGGAGTGGCCCTTGGGATGGTTTTCGATTTAGTGGCTGTTCACTGGTCATGAACAGATCCACTGTTGTGTTTGAGCTTGTCTCTAATAAAGATGAGGTGTATTTCACATTCAACACCACAATTGAGTCATCGATAGGAAGATTCGTTTGGAACCAATCAGCATACACTGGCAGTTACTTCATATGGATGGAAGAAGATCAAAGATGGAAGTCTTTGAGCAACCTGCCAAGAGACGACTGCGATAAATATAATCTTTGTGGTCCAAATGGAAATTGTGTCATAGGTGGGGCACCAATGTGCCAGTGCTTAAGAGGATTCAGGCCAAAATCTCCAAAGAACTGGGATGCTACGGATTGGAGTGAAGGTTGTGTTCGAAGTGAATCATGGAGCTGCAAGGTAAAAAACAAAGATGGTTTTTTGAAATTGAGTGGGCTCAAATTACCAGAGACTACGCATACTTGGGTTGATGCTAGTTTGACACTTGAGGAGTGCAAAGCAAAGTGCATAGAGAATTGTTCTTGTACTGCTTATGCTAATTCTGATGCCGTTAATGCTAGTGGTTGTGCCATTTGGTTTGGTGCTCTAATTGACATAAGGGATGTTTCCCTTAATGATGATCTAGATCTATATATTCGCCTTGCAGCCTCAGAAACAGGTGTAATTTTTTATCGATTATATTAGTTTTATTCATTTTTTGGTTCTCATTAAAAACACTAATATTTTGTGTATTAACTATATCTGGTCATTTCCTTGTGAAGCTGAAGTTAAAGATGGTGGTAGGAATAAGACAAAGATGATTGTTATAATAGCGCCTATTGTATTTTCTTTTGTGATGGTTATCATTTTCGTCTGCATTTACAAAAGGAGAAGAAAATATAGAGGTAAGCAATTACAAAGTTTCAAATTGATCATAATTGTCTTACGGGATTTTTTTGCAAATTACTATTTCCTATTTTTATTTGATAAATTTGTTTATGGGAGTGAAATATGGGAATATCTTTGTCAGATGTAAATGGTGTTGAAGACTCAAAAAGAGATATGGAAATTCCTTTCTATGACTATGTTGTGATAGCTACTGCTACTAACAATTTCTCAATCGACAAGAAGCTTGGTCAAGGTGGTTTTGGACCTGTATATAAGGTAAACATACAATCAATTAATTAGTTGATTAAAATGATGAAATCAAACAAGTAATTTTAATCAGTATAATTTTTAATTTATGGAATCATATATTGATAATCCTTGATTGTAAAATTATGATAGGGTACATTAACAGATGGACAAGAAATTGCTGTGAAGCGGCTTTCTAAAAGCTCTCACCAAGGAATGAAAGAATTTAAGAATGAAGTCATATTGTGCTCTAAACTTCAACATCGGAATCTTGTTAAAGTTCTTGGTTGTTGCATCAAAGGAGAAGAGAAGATGCTTGTATATGAATACATGCCTAATAAGAGCCTAGATTCATGGATTTTTGGTTTGTGTGTTTTTAATAAATATTTATTATCAAATCTATCCATTTAATTTCTTTAATTAATGTATGTTAACAATGAGAGTATTGTGACTTTTCAACTTCACAGGTTCCATCACTCAACACAATATGCTTGATTGGTCCAAACGTTTCCAGATTATATATGGAATAGCTCGTGGGCTTCTATATCTTCATCAAGATTCTAGATTAAAGATTATCCATAGAGATCTTAAGGCAAGTAATGTATTGTTAGACAATGAGATGAACCCAAAAATTTCAGATTTTGGTTTGGCAAGGATCTTTGGTGGAGATCAAATTGAAGAAAATACAAACAAGGTAGTTGGTACATAGTAAGTATTCTACATTTTACTGAATTTTAATTTATTCTTGTACATTATGAGATAATATATATATATATAAACTCATTTATGAATTTTTAATTTTAGCGGATATATGGCGCCTGAATATGCCTTTGATGGAATATTCTCTGTCAAATCAGACGTATTCAGCTTTGGAATATTACTACTGGAAATAGTGAGTGGAATGAAAAGCAGGGGACTTTCCTATCCAAATCAAAGTCTTAATCTTATAGGGCATGTGAGTAATAAAGAATCTAGCTACTTCTTTATATTTTTCAGTCTATATTGAACTGTAAAGCCATAATAAGGCCGCATTTGTATTGAAACGTACTTGTAGGTTTGGAGGTTGTGGAAGGAGGGCGTGCCATTAAAACTTATTGATGCCTGTTTGGAAGGCTCTTTTATTATGTTAGAAGTGTTGCGTTGTATCCATATCAGTCTCCTTTGCGTGCAACACCATCCTGATGATAGACCAAACATGGCCTCTGTGGTTATGATGTTAAGCAATGAGGGTGACTTACCTCAACCCAAAGAGCCTGCTTTCCTTTTAGAAAGGAGTCCACGTGAACAAGAATCTTCTCCAAACAATCATATAAGTTATTCCATTAATGGAATGTCTTTTACCGAGCTAGATGCCAGATGAAAGGCCCTTCTACTCTTTTTGAAAGTTGTTTTTTTTTTTTGCATAAGCTTTTTTTTTTCTTCTTAAGCTATATAACTCTCATGAAATAATATAAGGCTTTGATTTTCTATTAAGCATATTGTGTTATTGTTCTCCTTCATATCAAAAAATATATAAATAGAAGTGACATATAATAAATTTTGGTTTCATAAATTCATTACCTAGCTTTAAGTCTATATACCAGATGAGACGAAACTACAAGCAGGAGTATGAGAATATATATGTCTAAAGCACCAGTATATTGAAAATAACATTCTGATTTGTCTTTTTTCTATTCTCTCTACGCAACTGACCCGTTCAGTTAAATTCTAAGAAGGATTGTGGCTTTAACTGGTGTCGTCGCGCCAAGTAGTCTAGACTAGATGTGTAGCCCAGGTTGGTTCCGTAGTAGGGATCCTAAACTCAGTCAAAGTCAACGAGATGTGATATATGTATGAACTCCCTAGGGTAGTCAAACAACGTGTTGGAATATTTTTAAAAGGAGAATGATACATAAGTCCAAAGGACCAAACAAAACAATAAAAAGGTCCCTTTGAAAAGTCAAAGATTTTCTGTAGTTATTTTCCAAAGTTAAATGATAAAGATGCCCCCAAGAATTTAAAAAACTCTATGATTTCTCTCTCTCCATCGTTCTACTGTACTTCTGTGTCTTCCTTGCGTCGTCCGTCGCTCCTCTGAGTCCCAACGTTGGTGCGTTTATACGTCGCTCCTCTGTTGCCCAAGCCTTCATCGATCCTCCACTAACCAAGCCTCAGTTGTGATGTGGTAGAGGTAGAACAGTGAACTGATTTTTTTTTTTTGTGCATACGTTGGCTAGATTGAAATTGAGGGATTAGTCAAAGGTTGGAGCTTGGACTCAATTAATAGTAGACTAAGTGGTAGGAGGTAGATAAGTAATGCTAAGATTTTGCTAAAAATATGATCTTGACCATTAAAATTGAGGTTTTACTGTGGTTGGGCTGTGTGAATATTATAGTACTCTATTTTTGGGGAAGGTTACAGAGGGAGGGCTGTGTTTTAATTTAAGTGGGAATGGTTGAATGTGATGGTGGTTGTTTGCTGTGAAAACGCTGATATGAAAAAAAAAAGTTTTGTTAATTCGTACAGTTGTAGTTGTTAATATGACTGTTGTAGTTGTTAATACATAACATGTACTTTGTTTGTGGGCAATATAATAAAGGAAATGCTCTATTTTTGGGTAAAGTAACAGAGGGATGGCATTGTTTTAAGGAGGAATGATTGAATGTGATTGTGGTTTCTTTGATTACAAAATGCTGATATGATATTAAAAAATGTGTTGTTAAAGTGTTGTTAATATGTACATTTGTAGTTGTTAATATTGCTATGGTAGTTGTTAATATGAAGTTCATGTTACAAATTATCATGAAAGATGGGAACTAATTCGGAAAGAATCTATTCTGTTTCTTTCATGTGGGGGCAAGTTTTTAAATTATGAAGAAGATAAAATGCAATATGACTTATACTGTTATAAATATGACTCATACACTTGTAAAACAAGGCAAAAGAAGTTGTTAAAAACCAATTCAACTGTTGTGACAGACCCTACGGGAATTACTCATGCAGTTGAGGAAGTTGGAGTTGTGCAACTTGTCATTTTAGTCAAGCTTGAAACAGTTATAAAAATGACTCATGATATTGTAAAAGCAAGCATCACCAATTGTTAAAAAAGCAATTTGTAGTTGTGAAAGTTGGAATTTTGAAACTTGTCATTTCAGTCAAACATGAAAAAACAGTTGCAAAAATGACTCAAGATGTTGTAAATTGAGCAACTTGCAGTATTAAACTTGGAGATGTGAACAAAGGTAATTTTATTCACACACGAGAAATAAGTTGTAAAAATGACTCAATATGTTGTAAAAACACAATTAACCAATTGTAAACTGAGAAATTTTCAGTGTTGGATTTGATGTGTAAAAAGGTAGTTTCATTTAGACATGAGAAAGAAGTTGTTAAAATGACTCAACATATTGTGAAAACACATTTAACGAGTTGTAAACTAAGCAATTTGCAATGGTAAACAGTTGTTAAAAAGGTAGTTTCATTGTGATTTGAAAAATTTATTGTAAAAAATACTAAACATGTTGTATACACGAGTATAATCAGTTGTTAAACAAGGCATATACAGTTGTCATATTTGGAGTTTTGGAAAAAGTCATTTCATTTAGGCAACAAAAAGAATGTGTAAAAATCACTCAAGCAAATGTTATAACACACAATGACAGTTGTGAACTTAGGGACTTAGCAAACTTAAAATTAACCCATTACATAAAAACATGTTATGAAAATGATTGATGAAGTTGTAAATGACTGATAAAGTTATCAACTTTAAAATTACTAATGAACTAAGAGCAACTTTATCATTTGACTTTGAGAAACAATCATAGAAAAGTTCCTAAGGACTTTTCTGATCTTTGACTTTTCAAAGGGACTTTTTGTTGTTTTGTTTGATCCTTAGAACCTATGTATCATTTTCCCTAAAGAAACCTCCCAACGCAAAAAAAGTTAGTGAGAAGAAGGCCAGACATATTAAAAGTTTTTCGGTAAATATTGGCGTGCCTGACTTGTGACTTTGTGAGTAGATACGCTTAAAAAAATGCAACTAAAAAAAACTCCCTCAAATTCTCAATATATAATATATTTATCTCATTTAATTAGATTAAGGAAGTTAGTTAAATTAGTTAATATAACATATATTTTTTAAAATATCATAGTCATCTTTCTAAATTCACTCATTATTTCTTCTCTTTGATTATTGTTGAGGGATCATCAATAGCACAAATTAGGAAAACATTTTGATTGAACCGTATTTTGATAAGCTATTTGATGGTGTATTTGGGTGTTTTATCACTATTTTTGGACTTGAATTGCTTTAATTATGATTTATTGTTATTAAAGTTGTTTGCATGAAATTAAGGTTAAAAATGAGCAAAAATATCATATATTTTATGATTTACGTTAATTGATAGATTTTTGGTACATAAGGTATTACTTTTTGAGTTTATTTTCTTTTAAGATCAGTTTAGGGAAAATGACAGAACATGACTGAGAATTTTTGGAAACTACAAATTAAAGAAGAAAAGGATTAGAGAAAATTACAAAAGAGGGCCCAGAGTTTTTGAAAATTACAATTGCCCCAAAACGTTTTAAATTTTGTAGTCCAGTTCCTTCACAAAATTTTAAAGTTCACAGATTTGTCTCTGGTCAAAACTCAGGTCTAAAGAGACCTTCTTCTAGCCTTGACGAAGAGAGTTTTAGATGGCAAGAGGCGCCACGACAGAGCTTGAACAGGAACTCCACCTTCATCTTGCTCTCATTAACCGATCGCCAGAAAGAGATGGAGAGCTACCACCACTATTGGAGACTTCTTTTCTCACCACCGTCGAAGTCTTCTCCACCGGTGGAGGTCGCAATTTGAGTCTGAACCAGAGTAAAGAGAGATTGACAAGCCATGTCGTGGGGCTATAAAAAAATCTAAGCTAAATGCATTATATGACAACTAACCTAGGTCGATTTCTATGTGGAGTTTATATTTAGTTCCTAAGTAATAAATTTTAAATGACAAATTAATCAAAGAGTATGGGATGTGAGTTTCATTTATTTAATTAAATTAAAAAGCTACTTATTTATGAATTTTCCAATGTATAAAGTGAGTGTGAAAGCAAGAGATCGATAATGTCCTAGGTGATTGAGTCCATTAACCTTCCTTATCCAATTGTAATATTAAATTCTTCTCTTAACTAAGCACAAGGACTAGCAAGAACCCTTACTAATCAATGCTCCTAACTTCTCAATATAATCTAAACTTAGACTCAATTGATCAATTAGGAATATCTTGAAGTACTTAGCTCATGCTAGATTCATAAGAGATCCTCTCTACCACCATTTAATTCCTAGAAACCTAGCAAGCAATTGATTTCAAGAGAATAGAGGAAAGCAATTGAATAACAAAAGAATGCTATAATCCAATCACAATCCATGAGTACAAATCTAACACAAATATTATCATCCAGATTACATCAACCGATCAAATCCTCAGCGCTATATGCACAAATCATTACCTCTAGCCACCTAGAATCATAATCTGCATATACATAAAATAAAAGGTAAAATTAAGATACAAAGAAAATGATGGTCGGTGGCCAGTCAAAGTGGAGAAGACGAGCAGAGACGGAAGAAGCGAGAGTCGATGATAGTTGGAGGTGAAGAGGTCGCCGATCCGAGTGTGTGTGTCCGTGAGATCAGGATTTCCAAGGGATATGAGAATCTGATCTAAAAGGTTAAGGGCATGTGTCGGAGATGCAAATAAGATAGGTCATCCAATGGCTGAGATTAGATCTCCACTTATGCTTTCAAACAAGGCCCTGAAGAGGAATGATTTTGCACTTGTAATTCTATATTTACCCTCCATTAAGCTCCAATGGACCATATCATCACCTATATAAATGAGAAGCAAAAAGGTAATATCATATATATTTACAATTGAGAGATAATAAGAATAACAAATATTGACTAAAATATCACAATTTATTCAATTAAATTCCGAAATCACCTTTGCACTCTAAATGAGTGTTTTATTGAATTGACGAGTTCCATTATTACTCAACAAATTCAAATTATTAAGGGATGAGATAAATTCAGAAGTACCTTTTTTGTATTTGTTATTATAACAGACAGAATTCAGTTGGTCTAATTCGGGACCATCCAATAAATTTAAATCCTATCTATCCTAGCAATATATCAAGATAAATAACCAGTCCGATCCCTTAGATTTATTTATGACCTTTGAGGAGCCGTATGAGATGAAAATCTCATCTTGTATTAATACTTAATTGCCTAAAATAGTCAATCAAATCCCACAAAAACCTAAGATTAATTACTAAAAGATATATAAATATTTAACTCAATAAGAGAGATCGATCGGACGAGAATCAATCAGAGCGCCATGGCCGCCGCCATCAACCTTCTTCTTCCTCCACACCACCGTCTGTCTTCACTTTCTAAAACCTCACCACTGAGTTGCGATTTTGAAGGAAACCACCATTGTCGACTTCCTCCGTCCTTGCTCCCTCTGACGTTCTAACCAGCACCTAAATCTTCTTTTTCCCTCTCCTTCACTAATACTTCACCATCGTCAGAATATCCATCCACCATCACAGTATCATCGTCGGACCTCCACCGTCACCCACCTTCAATTACTACTTCTTATTCCAGTTTTCGTTCAAGTGGGTTTTAAAGCAATGAGAGGCTGATTCCCTTACTTCTTGGTGATGAGGATTTGTGTTTGAGCTTAATGAACATAGGGAAGTTTTTTAATCATTTCATTAGTCTAGAGTTATATATTTAGATTTCCTAGTTATAGGAATTAATGATGGATTCTGGAATTGAGATTGATGTTAATTAATTCACCTAATTCAAATCGGTTTCAGTTAAAGGGATTAATTTTCACGTGGTGTAGAGGAATTAATTTACCTAATTCAAACTAGTTCAAAGAGTCTTTTAGACATTTTCGTCAAACTAGCACACTCTTATTATCTTTTGAAGCAAGGATTGATAAAATTCATTGATATGAGGTTTTTATCATATTTTCAAAACCAATTTGCATTCCATCCATTTTTATCCCAAAAATCCAAATTTATTAGTTTTTAAAGCATTTTAGTTTTATTGCAACATAGTTGATAGTTAAAAAAGGGAAAATCACATATAAAGCTATTTAAAATAGGATAATTCTAAATCAGGTTGTTAAATTTAAAAAATCCTTAAATGAGTCATCAACCTAATTTAGGATTTTAAAATGTGGGTAAAATGACTTTAATGTCCTTTCCCCTTTCATCTTTACAGAATTTCATTACTTTATGACTTATGTTTTTCTATATATATATATATATCAACATTAATATTTAATAAAATAAAATATGATTCATCTATAGTTTAAATATATTAATTATCATCGTAAAAACAAAAGCTTACAGTATTTTTAAGTTGGGAGTTCATTTTATTAACACAAACAAATTTTTCAAAAAAAAAAAAAAAGAATATATGTCACAATAAAAAATTATTTTTTAAATAAATATATTAATTATAAATTTTACTATATTTATGTCATATATAAAGTTTTTATTGGAAATTTCTATATTTCAATAAGCATTTTATGGAATTTTAAGTGCATTTAATATTTTTTTATCTAAAATATCCTTAGAAGTATATCAAAGTTTCTCACCTTTCTAATAGAAATGAATAATTCATATTAAAAAAAGTGAAATCATAACTAAATTATTTTTAAGAAATTCACATTTATGCGTTAGGAAAAATTATTTAGAGTTTGTTTATATTACTGTTGGTAAAAGTACTTTTTATTTCAATTGATTTTTGCAAATTGAAGTTGGCAAGTATTATCCTTTCCTTTTTCTTTTGTCTCACTTGATAAAAATAACTATATTAATTTTCTAAGAAAACTCAAATTTTTTATTTTTTTTAATATCAATTGAATGATTTTTTTTGAAAAAATCAATTTTTTTAATTGATTTTTAATATCAATTAAATGATTTTTAGTTGGTATGTATCATGGTTTCTTTTTATTTTTCTTTTTTTGGCTTGAATTATTTTGTATAATCCTTTTAGAGCATAAAAAATTCCTTTGATTTAGAAAAATTATATTTTGTTTGATTATATATTAATGTTGATATATATATAACAATAAAACTCTATTAAGAGGGGAGAGAAGAAAGGGGAGGGCATTAAAGTTATTTTACTCATATTTTAAAATCCTAAATTGGGTTAATGACTTAATTAAGGATTTGTTGAATTTACTAACCTAATTTAGAATTTTCCTATTTTAAGTAGCTCTATATGGGATTTTCCTAAAAAATTCAATCCCTTTTTATTGTTTTATACAAGTCATCACATTTAATTGCTAGGTAACTAATTAAAAACTTCTCAAGAGACATGGGCAAAAGCGTGCTGACTGTAAGTCAGCTAATATTAATTAATTCAACGTTGAATATCTTGTACGTAAGGGAATTTGATTTTTTAATCACCATATGATAGAAAAATTGTGGGTGATACAATTATTTCAAAGATAATTGGCAATACATAATGACAGACAAAATGACAAAAAAAAGATGCGCGGTCTTTAATTAATGGGAGAATTACCCAAAAATATCTTGGAGGCAAATTAATTGCTTATTGCTACCAAGTGTGCAAGCGATCTTTTGTTTTGTGCAAACCATCTTCTGTATGTGCAAAGATCTTCCATATAAATGTACAAACAATCTTTTATTGTGTACAAAATATCTTCCGTTATGTGTAACAAATCTTTCATGGTAGCAATCAGTAATTAATTTGCCTCCAAGGTATTTTTGAGCAATTCTCCCTTAATTAATTTCTTCTGAGATGAAAAAAAAAATGATAGGAAGCACAAGCTCTTGGTAAAGTGTGGTACACTTGACTTCTTGTAAGCTTCTCCCTCCATCCCTATATATAAGGTCTTTTTTATTGAATTGCGAAGTTTTAGAGAACTGTTAAAATTAATTAAAAATAATAAATATGTAGGAAATATAATTTTTTTCCAAAAATGCTCTTATTTATAAATGAGCAAGAGAGAGAGTAATACTGAAAAAATGATAAAAGAGAATGTATAGGGAAAGGATTATGTAAGAGAATAAAAAGAATAAGTCAACATTTTAATTAATGCAATGTATGAAATTGATTGAAGGTAAAATGGATAAAAATGCATTTATTATTGAGGCTAGCTCAATTGAGACTTTATAAAAATAGGCAAGCCCATTAAAAAATTGGAACTTTATAGGGTCAGAGGGAGTAGTAGAGAAGACTTGTGAACTTTATGGGTGGTGTGTTTAAAGGCTTGTTGAATTCCTAAATTACCTTAAATTTTATATTTTTCTTGAAATTAATAAATGATGAGCTTCCTTAGCTTTCAGATTCGATTTAATTTGCAGAATAAATTATTAAATACTTCTGCTCTTCTATTCTATTTTTTAAAAATTTCCAAATACTTGTATAAATTGTTGTGTGACGAATTGAATTTTTAGAGTATAGTTAAATCATGAACATAGTACAACCTTCGAAACTTAATATAAAATTCACTTTGTAATTTATTAAAGTGGTTTTTTTTGTTAATAACGGGAGGTAATATCAAATTTACAAGTATACCATCCAGAAATCAATAAAAAAAAAGAGGCATTTAATTTCTATGTTTTGATTGTATATTGTTGTTTTCCTATTATTGGGTTAGGTTAATTTTTGGATGGTCTATTGTATTGTTGTTTGTTTATGTGTTGTTTATGAAAGCGGGTGGAAATCGATAGCAGTACCCCCTAATTTTCTTAAAAAAATGCTGTAGATATTTAACTATTATTAGATAGAAACCATAATATGTGTTTTGAAAATACCTAATGGTTTCTTACAATAACCATTATATATGTAACAACGGAGCAATACATTACAAGTGACACATTTGAACCGTTATAAAGTTAAACTTTCCCCTCTACTTAAACATCTCTCTGCTTCTCCATTTCATTCATTAGCACAGTCGTCGTCATAGCCTCTAGTATCTTGGTCTCAGTTGTCTCGGCCAGTCCCCGACATTTTGATCCCGAAAATTTTCCAAATCGGCCAGGACTGGGATCGAGATCACCCTTGAGATCCCGGTCCTAGTCCCAGTCCCTTTTTTTTTTTGTAATTTTTTACTTTATAAATTAAGTTGTCCTTTTATTTTTGTACTTTTTACCCCATAAGTTAAGTTATCATTTGATAAGATGTGTATCACATCCTTAGTTGAAGTTAAACGATATATATTGTGATACTAATCTTAATTATATAATATATAAAGATAATAACAAAGATGATGATGGTGATTACAATAATAATAATAATAATAATAATAATAATAATAATAATAATAATAATAATAAAATGCTATTCTTCAATTCTAGATCAATTTATGTGATTATTATAGCTTTGTTAGGCGTTAAATGATCACTTTAAACACTAAATTATGGAAAATTTAACAAATATAATAATATTTTTAAATTTAATTTTTTTTAAAAAAAAATCGATATTTCCCAATTGGGACCAAACTAGGACTAGGAGCCAAGATTGGGGGATCCCAGTCTCATCCAGGTTTTGAACACCCCTAATAGCCTCTTAGGTCAAATGTAAACCTCCAACCCACCAACCTCAGAATCTCACTACTCTAGTCATCTTTTCCATTAGTCAATCAGCATATTCAATCGAGCCACACCATCCATAAAGCCTTCTCCTTGCTTCTTCAAAAACAGCCTTCCAAGCATGATTTAAGGTAAGTATGTGAGACTAGTTGCTTGAGTTGCCGAGCAACCCCTAACATGCGTTTTCGTTCTTTAGCCCTAGCTAGGTCGCATTTCTTTACGTGGTCTGTTCTAATGATATGGAGATATGACTTTCCTTCTCCATTATTATTTACTTTGTGTTTTGTAGCTAGGTTTTGACCTAATTCGTGCTCATGTTTTTTTTTCTTGAGAAATCTTTGATCAAAGGTTCTTCTCCTGTTACAGGAAATCGTTAAAGATTTCACTATGTTGAGTACTTGCAAATAGCCTCAAACGGTATACGGTTGCTAGAAGCCACATGTATAACTTACAAGGGGGAGAACACAATTCATAACTGTCTCTACATGCTACATGTATAACCTATAGAGGGATAACACAATTCACAACTCGTCTCTCCTTTAGAATCATGTTAGCCTAGAGAGCTAAAGGCTTCCATCGATCCAAGTTAGCTCTTCCAGTGTCCGTTATAGAATGCTTGTAGGAGGAACTGTGTGTTGTGTGCTTGAACTTGTTGCTTGGCCTGATCACCTTATTGTCATACCATCTATAATAAAAAGGTATAATATATATGCATTAGATAGAGTTTCTCCTTTAGCTTTGCTTGTTGGATTTGACTATATAATAGAACAAAAGCTCACATATCGAGTACAGCAATATAATTTGGGATGGATCAAGACATTCCCAGCCTTATGGCTAGGCTCAATGAAACTTCCTACTGTAAAGGGCTCAAAAGGTATGCATCCTTGAGCAAAACTTGATAGAGAAGGAGATATTAGATCTATAGAATGCCATATGCTTCCTAACAAGAAGGAGCAAATGTCGTACTATAGATCTAACCCTTCCTTCTCTATCAAATCTTGTTCAAGGCTGCATACCCCTTGAGCTCTTTAAAGTAGGGAGTTCCATTAAGCCTAGCTACAAAGCTAAAAATGTCTTGATCCATCCCAAATTGCATGGCTATACTCAATGTGTAGGCTTCTGTAATATACAAATTTGTGTACAATTTCGTTCTGCATGCAAGGGTGAAAGGAGAATCCCCATTTTTTTAAAAAAAAATTGCCTCAAAAGTTAACGGTTATTAAATAACAACCGTTATATATTTATACACTATATATGATGGTTGTTTCATTAAACATGTTAGCATTTATAGCAAATAAATAATGGTTGCTATATAGCAACCGTTATATATGTTAAACTTGTATATAACGATTAATTTGAAAGAACTCTTATGTATGTTATAGAGTTTTATAACGGTTTTTTACTTTAGACTTTTATTTATTATGACAGTATTACACACAGCATAGCCTCACCACATCTCAATACAAAACAGGTGTTATAAAAAAACTGTTATAATAGATACAGAATAAATCACGGTTCGGAACAGTAACGTATCTGAGCCAAGCTTTTATGGCGCCCGCATATATGACGATTCGGAACCGTTATACATAGCAGTTAATAACCCTAACATATATGACGATGCTTTCTTCCATTTGGTTCATTCCAAGTCTATGGTAACCCTAACATATTGAGGTAGGCATTGCTGGAGGCCGGAGACTTAATCACCACGTGCCAACATTGATTTATGGACAATTGTCTACAATAATGTGGTAGTTTATTTTAAATTTGGGCAAGTATTTGTGAGAGACATTGTTAATTTGTTTATTTATTTTTGTCATATTTAATTTTTCTATTATTAATATTGTTCTTGAAAATCTTTTTGAATTTTAGCTTTTGAGTCCTTTAATTGAAAAATGACAAATATAGGAGATAATTGATTGACATATTATATACTGAACCAAATTCAAGCCCAAACTAGCTTATTTGTTAAGATGAGCATAATAAACTTGAATGAAGAAGGGAATTATTGCAGCAGCACATAGTCACAAATTGAAGACCATGTCTTTGGTTTGAATCTACAACGTTGATATATGTGTGTGCAGATATACAAGCTTGGTTGCTTCCAGCAGCACAAATATACAAGCTTGGTTGACCAAGCTTCTTGTACGGGGTGTTTTCGAAGCATCTTTTTCTTAAATCCCTTAACAAAAGATAATGTTTTGAAGCCATCAAGGTTACAATGTGAAGTTAAGGCTATGTCTCTTTGTGTATTCGTATATGATCCCACTTAGTGGGATTTCTGATGATTCATGGACTTTGATCAAAGCGTCTGCTGTGAATGAGAGTATCATCGTCAGGGAAATAGAGATTCTTAATGGAAAACTTGGCTTTGAACGGCCTAGCTTATATTTGATTCTGTAATTGTTTGTGTTCTGCAAAATAAACCTATAAAGCCAAAACTTTTAGCAGCTACACAAGTTTATATAGAAAGTAAAGTCTTCAAATACGAAGACCACAACACCATCTACTCAACCCAGGTAATTAATTACTTATTAACTTCATATATATATATAGAATCTTTGCAAGAACTGAGTACTCCCTCCGATCCAGTTCTTAATATAGGACCATTAGTTGATCTCGGTCCTTAATGTAAAATGTATTTCCCATATTTGTTAATCTTTTCCTAAGTTATCTTTATTGATACTTCTTCAATAATAATAATCAAGTAAGAAAGAGATTGAAGGAGCTAATGAAGATAATTATGATGTCTAAGAAAAAACTTATCATTTTAACTAACTTAACTAACTTCAATTAATATAATACATTAAGCATCGGCGGGAGCATATTGTTTCTACACACATCTATACTTTAATATAAATATCCTTTTGAAATCGAAACTTATCATGCACCGCTATTGAACAGTGATTCCAACGAAAGTGTACGTACCTTGGCATCGCCAATCTTCCTGGCTACCTCCTACGTGCTGTGGTCTAGAGGAAGTCCCAACATTTGGATACAAACTCTATTTTTTAGAATTCCAAAAAACATCCTATTTGGATAATCAATATAAATATAAATACTCTTCCACCAATTCACTGTTCCTAAGCAACCAACGGCTAGATCTTCCCTATCTCATTCCAATCCCTTTTGGATCCTGACACGCACCACAAACGAAAGTTTGAATCAAGGGCTTGCAATTAAAGATGTTACTTCGCATTGTTCCCTTCCTTCCTTCTAGTCAACTGACGTCGGTGTGGCAAATCTTTCATTTGGCTCCTTCAGTTTAAAAAATCCATATTCGAACTTTTAAAAATCCCGCCTCCCCCATATGTCATTGAGAACATAAAAATCCATCCCTTACCACTCACATCCCTCTCATCCATCCTCTTCAACTTAATTTGTATGCAGTGTGGCGGTCATGAACGTCAGCCCAGTTGTGATGCGCTTATCAGGGACACCGCAGTCAAGGTATTATTACAACTACCATCCCTTAGAAAACTACGCCCGTAACCCACCGTCCAATCGGTTACAACTAGCTCTAGGGATCAGGCGCAAACTGCTAATAGTCTTTAACCGCCTGGCATCATATGGCTAAGCTAACCTTAAGTCCCAACAAGAAAGAATATAGAAGCCTGGGCCCATATCATCCCATTGATGAAATTACTATCTATGCCCATTGATTGAGTGGGAGTTCAACTCTAAATTACGTAGGTGATAGAGAGAATCGTTTAGCAGCTAACTGCTTAATAAGCTTTTCAAGCCTCTTCTCTGGCTCTTCACCGGCAAGTAAAGTCAGAATTTAAGGCAGAAATGGAGAGGCTAAGATTTAGAGTTTCATCTTTCTGCGCCAAAAGAGCGCTAAATTAGTCCATCGTCTCAATATCTACTAAAGTAGACCCGTCTAAGCTATCTAAATATATAAAGAAGTAACGGATGATCTCGTTGCAACTATGTTGCTTTCTTCTCTGCAAAGTAATAAAGGCGGGATGAATTTATAGATTTTAGGGTGAAAGACCATTTTCCAAGATTAACTTGGGAGATTAGTCGTAGAATAGCCTAACGAGGCAAAGAAAAGAGAAGGAAAGATCATATGATGAGATTGCTGTAGATTATGATTTAGTAGAGTAATGAAAGCATTTTACTAAGCCTTAAAAAACTTTCTAAAGAGTTTGTGTCTCTTCCCCATGGAACTACGAAATCGGAAACAGGAGACAATAGCATTATTTCGTACTCAAAGGAACGGACTTGCAGTTGAAGCCATAGAAGAAAGACTGAAGTTTTCTTTATTTATTCTTTATTGTTTCCTTTCTAAATCTGTTCACTCAAAAAGAGTGATTTCCGGCATTGACTCTGAAGTAGATAGACTTTCTTTCTATAGTATGTTTCCCCGGTGAATCTACTGGAATAGCAGGGTTTCGGGGATGATAATCCCCAGAAGTCTGATTCCATTAAAGCATTCTATACTCCACTCCAGCAATGAGCAATCAACCTTTCCGAAAGATCTAGGCTTAGGATAAGAATAATTTAGTGTTAGAGCCAAGGGGAAAATAAGGAAGAGAATCCCTGCGAGCATCCGTTAATTGAGATACTTCTCACTACTCTACGACCTCATAGCAGCGTAAAGCATTTTCTCCTTCGAAGATTCTTCATTTTCAGCCATCCAAGGCTGCTGCAACTTCGTCTAGCAGCTACACAAACGCACTAAGCACTACGATGCCGTCTCTATCTAAATCGGGCCGTAGTGGTAAATCGAATGGCAAGCGCTCCTGCTTCAGACTTTGAGCTCTTTAGCCTTTAGAGTGAGTAGCTTTATTCCCGCTGTTAAGGCATTCTGAGCCTATAAAAGGAGTTAGATTCATACTTCAAAATCCCCTCGTGATAGCTAGATGTGACTACCGGTGATTTCGAATTATATATTCTCTATAGAGATCCGGTTGAATAATCCGGCAAGGCGAGCTCAAGACGAGAAAGTAAAGAATGAGAATGTTTCATAAATCTATTGTGTGTCACGACAACTCTACACTTAGTAAGGTATTTCTGGCCAACTCAAGGAAAACCTTGGATGAGGGGTCCTCCTTAAGAGCTATCGGTATACTCTGCCAAGGGCATTCTACTTAAAAATAAAAACATAATCTTCCGCTTGTCACGAGGCATAATCAACCTCAAGGTCCGAGACTAGGAAGCATCAGAACTAGCGGTACGCCTTTTTGTTTAGATTTAATAGAACATAACTTCGTTCTAATAAAAGCGGATGACTTGCTCTCTATATTGACCAGGGCTGCCCCATAATAAAAAGGGGGGTACAGAGTTTGAAAACTCTCAAAGGTGCTCATCTGGTCGAGCTATGAGAAGAAAGTCTAGGTCATCAAAGCCCAACCTACTCCAATTTTGAAGTACATCTAGCCTCTTCGCTCGTCAATTCTATAACTTCGTTATTTGAGGTAGGTCAAGAAGCCCTCTTATGAAGTAGTTGTACTATGTCACTTTGCTCTAGCCGAATCTTTCACATCAACAGGAGCTCTCCGGTAGGTCTTTCCTAGCTCTCTAAAGCAAACATCTAAAAAAAAGAATTCTCAAGGGAAAGGACTGGCTAGGAGGTGGGCTTCTCTCTAGGAAAACGGCTCCAATAATAATCATCTACCACCAAATACATAGATCCTTCCCTTCTCGAGTGCCATATGAGCCTCCTAAATTATGAGTTCTTTTACGAAGGAAGAGGGAGGAAATTGCTTCGACCTGACCTTAAGGTGGATGGGAACACGGGGTTAGTGAATCAATTGACGGTCTGGGGGGAAGTCAAAAACACGACTGATAGAAAGAGTAGGAAAAATCAATCATAGATAGGGAAGCCCTTTCACAGAATCCTTGGATCCTCTCCCTAAGGGCAGAGCCACTTGACCAGAGAGATAGATGATGTTTCGACTGGTACCCCTTGAATCAATGCATCAATTTGACGTTGGGGCTAAACCTCTTTTTGTTTGGCCCATGAAGATACTTTCACCTTACCTTACTTGCTCTTCTTGCCCGCCCCTCTGTCTTCCACTTGTCACGAGCTAGATTCGAACCTGCACCTCTGGGTAAAGCACACACATACCCAGCCAAACTACCTTTCATTCTGATCGTGACTTTTGGTTACTCGGTTCCTCACGCTGCCCGTGAGTACGTCCGGGTGGGGGGTTTGTCCTTCTATTCACCTCAGTCCATGAAGGCATTCTCCGCCCCCAAGCCAGTGTCCATCTTCATGAAATGACATTGGTAGACGGGTTGGGACCAGCCTTCTATCCCGATGAACAATGTTCCACTTCTTAGGCGGGGGGCGGTTTGGTTTCAAGGCCCTCGCAGTAGGAAGAGGCAGTTGTTATTTTAAAGGAAAGGCCCTTTGTATAGAGTTCGAACCCGCGACTTCTGGCGTGACAGACCAGCACTCTAACCTTTTCAGGATACCCTTTTTTAGCTTCTAAAATCTATTTCTTAGTTCAAGATCCCTCTTTTCTTACTAACTGGAATCAAAGAATTAGTAGATCTGTTCCGCCCAAAATGGGAATGGGCTAGGGTTATGAACTTATAATCTATAATCTGATGATCGAGTCGATTCCATGATTATAAGTTCATTCCATACCGGACCAGACTGGAATAGGGTTTTATACATTCTCATTATGAGAAGGGGTCATTCGAGTGTATCTAAATAGAGACTATGTTTACATATAGATCCCTGCGTCGTTCCATTCCATTTAGGATTAGGAATAGGCGTAATCGGACCTGCTTTTTACATATCTCTCGTTATTTGGGACCCTATTGACCTCTTTGGGCTACTAAGTCTACTTCGTCCATCTGGCCTGTCTTTGCTTTTAATGTGGCTTGCATCTTTGCTGTCTGATCAGAAGCTTGAAGGGCTGGGCTAGCTTCTATCAATCCAGTACGGCTTGC
Source organism: Inga laurina (assembly GCA_963855925.1). NCBI lineage: Eukaryota > Viridiplantae > Streptophyta > Magnoliopsida > Fabales > Fabaceae > Inga > Inga laurina. The sequence goes on along the minus strand of OY979701.1, from coordinate 10,771,281 downwards.
AATAGAAATCTAGTAAGAGGACGGGATTCAAAGGTCATTGGCTGTGAATAGGAGCCTGATAGTCCCAGCAACCAGTGTAAGTCAATCTGACTACTCAACTTCCTTGATGCTTAATCTGATGAAGTAAAGGAATGCAAGTCAATAGAAGTCTTCAACTGATCTTATCACTGACATGCCTCCGGTGATTAGGCAATAAGAGGCTAAAGAGAAGTTAGCGGATAGAGGATCAGACTCATCAATTCAATGGCTTTGACTCTAGCCTATTACAGGATTTCTCTGTTTGCATATGTAATTTATAGAGTGAAGTAAAAAAATACTAGAAGGAAGTGCAGAGAGGTTTTGAAAAGACTGAAAGGAGAGGCTAATCATTAGAGTTCCATTTATATATTGAGTTCTATTGAGTCAGCACTTTCTTTGATGAGACGGAAAAGAGACTTTCCCAGAGTGAATTCTACAAAGTACCTGAAATTGTCTAGCTTCTTTAGGATTGACTTATGAAAGCAAGAGCATAGAAAGCAGCAAAGAACTACGAAGTCAGAAATAGCAGCTAAAACGTATCCTCAAGCCTCTGCACCGAGTGAAAGACGTATTTCTTTCTTCACTGTAGAAATTACGTATGTTGAGAGGTTTCTAGATTGAGACCTTAGTCTCTTCACGTAAGGCTTTGGTTGATCTAATGGATTGATTAACTTATAGACTATCTTCCCAGACTGCCTTATAGTGTACATGGTAGGCTAAGTTAAGTCCCTTTAGAGTGCCCCTTTCTCGATCTATTGAGTTAGGAAGTCAGAAGGCGAACTTCAGTCATTCTCTTTTGGTACATTCCCGATGGGATTAGTCTTGCTTGCTTTAGTAGACCCATCAATCTTTAATTTAATTGAAGTAAGGGACTTATCAGTCTTTTAAATGTCTACTGACTCTTTCTATTTATAGGTCCCAGTAAGCCATATATGAATATGAATGCCTGGGCAGAAAAACCAGTAGTCAAGGAAACTGTCTTAGAGCCTTCCAGTCTTCACCTCTAGGACTATCCCCGCTGGCTTCTCATACCCAAGAAGTCTGACTAATGCCTTTGATTCAGTTCTTACTCCCATGGAATCTTATCTTTCTGAGGCACAACTTGAGACAGAGAAGCCACAAATAAAGACGGATTGTCTGAAAACACTAAACTACTAACAGTCACCTAAAGCAACTCCACCAATTAATCTCACAATCGAGTAGGAGGATAAAGACTAATGAAATCTCTTTACGGGCTGGTATTAGAAAGAGAATGACTGAAGTTCGCCTTCTAACTTCCTAACTCAATCCTAAGTGGAATCCACCTTCTTCTTTTGCCCTGGCTTGAAAGCCTGACTTGCTTGCTGTTGAATCAACTGTGGGAATCGGAAAGCCAACCAGAAGTCACCCGAGTGACTTCGATCCTTGTGTCTAAAGCTAAATATAGTAGGCTTCGCTAATGAGATTGGGCAGATTCCCATGGCTCGGCTAGGAAAGAGTTCAACTTCGCCTCCTATGCTGGTGTTCTCCTATTTACCCCTTGCTTTAACAAGACAAGCGTAGCACCAACAGATCTGCTTAAGATCGCGAATTCGTCCTCTTATCGAAAGGTAGACTGAACACTAATTGGCATCTTTTCCTAGGAGAACTAAGCAACCTCTATCTATTAACAACCACTTAGGAATCGCTCGTACGCTGATTCGCTGATTCGCTCGTACGCCCTGCTTGATTTACAGCTAGGGAAGTGAAAGGAGCAAGTTCTTGCTTGGCATGCGAATTCTATGGCAATCCCATGTCTTCAGGCAAAGTAGCGTTAGCTATCCCAGGTTGTGAACTGGCTACGATCAGTGCCATTCTCTGATCCATAGGTCAATTCTATTCCCATATTGCTGTAGTCCAAAAGTCCAAAGGTGAGGGAATCCTAAGCGATATAGGTTGCTCATCTCACAATGGAACAAGCTACGCACCTCTACGAGCAAGTAAACTACCTATCTGGGAATTCCATCTTAACAAGCAAGCTAACCCAACCAACCTGACATAAGCTTCCCTGCTTCCGGGCCATCTCTCAAGAGCACGTAGCACCTTTTAAATTAAAAGGCTAATGCAAGGAAGTTATTTAGCACCATTCATTAATGATGTAGGACAGGGGGGTTGAGGTACAATGGGCAGTCTCCGGGGCATCCCTTGTCACGTAGAAAGAAAGATAGATTCCGATCCAACGATCCAATTGATCTGGGACCCGAGGCATAGCAATCAGAGGCGTAGAGCATAGTATGTTGGAAGGTTCTTATAAAAGGAAAGACCAACTAAAGGCCTGTCATAGTCTCCCAAAGTATCACGGGGGTGGAGCCTATTCTATGAGTACCTCGTGAGGGGGGTCAACATATGGATTACTCTTTTTGTATATCGACCCAGCGTAGAAAACGGTTTTCCAAACCTGCGCACGTAGGCTTGAAAGCTGTAGTTTTATGGGCAGCGAATGGAAGAAATGGAGATGTGTCGCTATCTAGCCTATCTTAATGAACCAGAAGTGAGAAGGGCTGGGTGAATTCCAGAGTTCTTTTGTGCCGCCATCAATTGGATCTATTGCACCCAGTAGGCCGTTAGTCGCAAAGAAGAAGAAGTGGGGGACCATCTGAATCTCTGGAGCAGCTAGCTTCTTTGCCAATTAGCTACGTTCCCCTCCCCCTTAAGTCAAATAGGCTGATCACAAAATGTCTTCTGCCAATGCGGCGAGTCCTGTGCCTTCCACCTTCGTGTTGTGGTACCGGCTTAAAGAAAAGATTCTAGCTGCTCGGTAAAGCCAGCTTAAGGAAAGCATCTCATGGAGTTTCTCCTTTCGTGGTTGTGTGTCCTTACAGCCTTAAATTAAAGCAATCGGCAGTACTTCAACATGAGTAGGGGAGGAGGTGAAAGAAATTACTTACTAAAGGAGGAAGGCCGGTGTGATGCCTTCTATATATAATGAATATCCCTGTCCAGGTGGAGGCATTTTTTGTACCTTGGGCGGACCCTCATGTGTCTCACCATTAGGTGTGTGGTCTTTTGATTGTCTTTATTGAGCTGGGCCTAAATAAAGTATTTGAGGCTGAGTAGCTGAACTATTTAGAGTAAGACCCAAAGGTGGTAAAGAAGTAACTACTTCTTCTTTTGAAGAAGGGGATTGGTGTCTTCCTCGATCCCCCTATGGAACCTTTTAACTAATATGCTTGTATAAAATAAAGGCACTTTTACCTTCCTAAACACTTGGTGGATCCCCCTCTTCATTCGTTAACTCACCAGTTGTGACATCATTCACAGTTAGATCATCTAAAAGGAAGTAGATCGAAAGGAAGGTTTGAGCACAGGAAGGCAGTCTGACATTCACGTTGATGGGCTCTTCCTTTGCTCCTCTCCCTCTGGTCGAGCTGCTTTCGCTCCTCGAACTCCCATCTCAGGAGCATAAGCCAACCCATATCCTTTGGTATCAGTTCCTACGCTCCCTACCGGTTAATAACCTCTGCCTTCCTCCAGATTCTCTTTCTGTTAAGGCAACATCTTCAAAATGCCATTCTATACTAAGGAGGCAACATCATTCTAGGGGCCATAGAGCGTTTGGGAAAGATAATGGCAACATCTTCAAAAGGGGATTGGCCTTGGCTCTACTATGAACCTCTCCCGACTCCATTGATGTGCTAAGGCCTCATCTCTCTCCTTGACGTCTTTCCGGTTCCTAGTCAACAAGCGAAACTCCTCTTTCTGATGCTTCTTCATCTTCGACATGAGGCTGATTAGACCTCATACACCAGAAAGAAGTTAGCCTAACACGTACTCGATATCTATCAAAATCCTATCTGTAAAACGATAACAAAGTTACTGTGAGTGGTCAAGGACCACCACCTACCCATATCATGTACACGTTATGTAAGGCTGGATATGAGCACTTCTGTGCGTCAAATTCAGAACACTTGCATAAACAAGTACAGACGGGGGCAGATCACAATTAAGACTCAATAGACATGTCTGAAGACAATGCAGCCGTATGGTACAATGAGAACCCTCAAGACCACTGTAACTATTGTTATAGTGTACTTAAGGAACTCGTTGTAACCATCAAACAACAGCTCTTTAGGAGGAAGCTGTATCTCCCGAGGGCATAATCCCTAAGGAGAAAACCACCGCACCTTACATTGAGGATAGGGATCTTTCAATCCATATACTCAAGGGGATACGAGGCTGACCGACTGGGTAGCAAGGGAATGACCCGCAAGCAAGCCAACTTCTTTGTCAAGGAAGAGGACCGCAAGCGGGACCTTACTCCACAGTCAGCTCCTGCCATATGGCAAAGCACATTAAATGAATTAACATTCTAATGTACAGCAATATGACATTAGCTGACAAAGGAGCAAGAACCCCGCATGGTTTACGCAAAGGTATCAGAAACAAAACGAATTATATCGGTTTGATCTAACACCTCTTAGTAAAACCCCAGAACCATTTCATGTTCAAAATGGATTTTTAAAATGGAATGGAGTCAATACCAAGGCGACCAAGCAAAGGGAATACTCCCAAGCTACCGCCTCATCAGCGATTGCTATATCATCACCGAGGAGGGCATAGTCTGTGAACAGTCAAGTACGATCAAGCACTGTATTCGCCGTTACCAACCATAAATGGTGGAACAAAGCGAAGAGTGACCAAGAGCCGTAGAAGCCCAAAAGGCTGGCCATGAACAAATGCAACCTTAAAACACCCTTTCTTCTTGGAGGCCCAACCAAAAGGTGTTGAGGCCCAGAGACGAGCTTAGGGTAGGTGAGGCCATAACATCTCTCCAGATTATACAAATACTGTATAAACATGAAGAGAGGCCACCTACCTATTTCCAACTTCAAATCGAAAGAATAACTCCTTCTTTCTTGAAGCGAAGCTGGAACAACGATCGAATCTGGCCGTGTGTTCTGTCCATTGGTATTGAGGATAAAGCACTCATTGCCTAGTCATGGACAGGTTCTGGCAACTATAAGATTGCCATATAACCTGCGCTTCTACAAACCCTTAATTACTTGAACTAACCTACTCCGGATCATGGGTGATCCTAATTAGGTCACACATGGCCCACATGGTACTATATGAGTAAACCACGGGTTTTAACCCATGGGGTACCATAGAATACCAGGGGAAAAGAGAACCCATCAGGGATGCTGTGTATCGGATGATACACAAAGGCCACAGGCTCATGTAGTAGGTGAAAGAATCTTATCTAAGACCTAATGAGCATGCGCCTGGCTACATCACTGTTCGAATCAGTAATGAATCGAGCCGAAGCAAGAGGTTTCTCCTGCATAGAGACTAATCTCCGAGTAGGTTCCCGCGATATACCCCTGGTCAGGGCATGTCGAGAGGGGTGTGGTAATCAGTGTAAGCATGTCGTATGCTGCCAGAGAGACTTCTCAAGACAGTGAGACTGATACACAAAATACCACACCTAGCCAAGGATACCTATGTGAACAGGGAAGGTTGCTCAACAAGGTGGGACCCAGTAAAATACCGCTGGGGCACACCGAGCACTGCTTTCAATAAAGCGCAATAAAGAGCAAACCGACCACTGAAAACAAAAGGTACACATATCGCATGAATACAGTGGCTGCAAGGCCAACTTCCCTGGAAAGAGACGGGGAGAAGATTAGGGGTAGGGGGCTTTGACAAGAAGACCCACTAACCTTCGTGTCTGTTCAAACAGACACCGCCAGGATGTAATTAGTACATTTCCCTGAAGAAATTCAGGTGTTAATGTACCAATTACACCCACTCTCCTTATCGCCCAGCACGAGGCCGAGACGGGGGGCGCCTGGGTTCCAACCAGGTCCTTTATCAATCTCAGAAGAACTGTTTGGTAACCAACCAGGCAGAGCCTGAGGGATAAAGGTGAAGATTGACCGCTCTATATCATGACCATCAACACAGAGCTACTTCTGTGAAGAAAAGTAAAAACAAAAGTAGACGAAACTCCTCTTTCTTTGCTAATTGTTTTGGCTTAGTCGTCCCTCACAGCCAAAGAGAAAGAATGCCCTATGATCTGCTCACCATACATACCTTTGAACTATAGAACCAAGGATGAATCAGTCCATCTCCTAAGAACTAGCTAATATCCGGATTAGTCCTCAGGTGTGGAAACTGACCCGGGTTGAAGTTGGTATGCCTTATTCTGCCTGCAAGGGCCTTTTCTTGTAGTTAAACTGTAAGAACTCCCCTATACCATAGTCTTCCCTAAGTGGGTGTTCTAATGATCAAATTCAAATCAGAAGGAGGAATCAAACGACAAGCTCATTCCACTTCAGCGCCTTCATAGTCATATTTTTCGTCCTACTCTCGCATGACTTTGTCACACCATTGCCTCATCTCTCTCAGACGATCCTTCATTCTTCTCAGCCTCCAAAACAATCTAAAGAAAACACATATTCCCAAGCCATGATAAACCCCAAGAAAACGTTTCATACCATTGAATTGGCCTTGGTCAAATCCACTCTCAGAGCGAGAAAAGGGCAGGTGAAGGTGTGGGATCAGACCGTTTGAGATTCGGAGGCAGAGGAGGCAAACCAGAGGCCAATGTAGACCCTCTCATGGACGATCGAGTGGCTTTGGACGTCATCCTACCCCCGCTCTGATCTGTCTTTCGCAGTGCTTTAGTCTCCAGTTCTACTAATACTAGTGTGAAGTTTCTTCCTAGGCTTCTTAAAGAGTGATTAGCCAGAAGGGCTTGCAAGAAGAAGGAGACTAATCAAAAACTTCAGACTGACTTATGTCTCAATCAGGAGGGTCAAGCAAGCGTCTAAACCCTATCAAATGATCTTTCGGGCTAAGGAGAATCCGATAGCTGAGAACATCTCAATAGTATCTTCCAGTAGAATATCTTAGCCAAAAGCCTTAGGAAGAAAGTACTTTATCTGCCTAATAGAAAGAAGTTCGAAATGAAGAAGAGTTCCTTCGTGCCCACTAGTCTAGAAGCAAGATCCGGCAATTCCACCTCCATGGAAGTTAGTGAGACTAAGCCATATAAGAGGAGACTGTCCCCTGTATCCAGGAACAGACTAGAGATTATGATCTTTTACCCGATGACTGGTACCTAATTCTAATTGAGGAAATAGATGTTGTTTTCCAAGAGTGCTGAAAAAGTCGACCTCGATGTCACTAATAGAAAACTCATTTTTCAAAGGTCACATGGCATCATAATTTTTGGGTGCCGTAGTTAGAACTTTTTCAAATTCTAGCTTACAAGATCACTTTATATTGCTATTTTCTTCCGACTCTGGGCTAACTTATTCTTCTTCATCAGTAGCAGCCTAACAGCAAGTAGAAAGCTAGAGACTCAATGAAAGCCAATAGGATGGGGTAGTTAGACGCCCTTCCTGAGTTTGATAAGCCATTTTCGGTTGACAGGCTGAGACCTTGACAGGCTGAGAACAACATCAGTTGGTGATGCAATTGGCAAGTGAACAATGAGTCTTGGTTGAAGACCCAAGCTTGTGGGCTTGGTAGAAGCAAAGGTGTTGGCTATAACAGATTGGGCATGTTGTTGCTTACGACTTGGGATGGTATGGGACATTCCATCATGAGACAATGGCTACCTTCTTTGTCGACTCAAAGGAAGAGCGGGATACTTAGCTGAAAGAGTGGACAAGGCCGAGCGCATTCAAACGTTGCTCCAGAGTACCCTCTTAGGTAGCAGTCGAGAACAAGGGTGGTGGATGGGACATTGATCCAAAGGTCGAGTACGATACGAAGAAGCCTATTACCTTGAAAGGAAGTTTAACGCAATGAGAAGGCCCGCCTATTTATTTGCATAGTTGAAACTCAAACGAAGCGCAGCTCTGAAAGCAAGGAGGGTTGTTAATCCTGCTTTCCCTCCCCGTTGCCTAATGACTAATGAGGAGATTCAATCAAGTCGAGTAGCAGAATTGACTTTCATTGGAAGCTTTCCCTAGCGTAGCGGATGAAGATTCAGTTTGACTGTTCTCTTTACACTCAACTGTATTAGTAGATAAGTTGCCCCTATCCTTATTAGTTTAGTAGAGCGTATTCCTCTTTATTTTAGTTCTTCCTTGTCTCACTTTTGACTCTTATTGGTCAAGCAGTGAGAAATTAAACTCCTTAATTCAAGTATGCCCATGGGATCACATCTCGAACTTATTACCTCAACTCCAAGACTACTTAGTTTAGGAGATTCCTCACTTTCATTTAAACTTGTGTCAGCATTGAAAATCCCTATCCTCTGCTCTTGCTTTACTAGATATAAACTTGAATCTCCTAAAACTTTGGAAAGAACGAATTCCAGACTTTGGACGAGAATGACCCTTCCTACGGTCGAGTTTCCGTTGCAAGCGTCGCCTCTTCTTTCTCTCTCTCACCGGCTTGCTCGAAGGCTGGCAAGGAACTTCCAATGGCACTCACTCTCTCTTACGGGGGAAGCACTTTAACTATCTAACCCTTCACATTTCCATCTTTAGGCCTGGTTATGAATTTCTAGTTTTCTACTTTTAGAAAGATACAATTACTACTTCATTTTAATAAAGTATTGAATTGGCTAGCACAATTAATCTCATAAGAGAAGAACTCATTATGCATTTACTCTTTTGGATTCCACTCTGAAACCCTATATCAGAGTATTTCCTTCTCTTGCGCTTGTCGTGCCTTTAAAATAAAAGTAAACACAGCTCCCGTTATGGCGGGCTTAATGCTTCTCGGCGGGGGACTTCCATGTACTAGTCCTTTTATTCGGTGTGGAAATCAGAACTCATTTTTCTGCCCCACTTTCATGCTGGCAACCTGGTCCCTCTCCCCATTGTTGTGTAAGTTAGCACATCAATGAATATGAAGTCTGTTGTCAAGAGAGAGCACTAAATATGTATGAATTTACTTTATCAAAGTTCTTGGCCCTACAAGCACTTCAATAGACGTCATCTCTAGTCCTAGTTGCAAATTCTATGTATGACCAAGCTATGCCCGATCTCTTCTTTCTTGTAAGACAAAATAGAATATATAATATGTAAGTGTCGCCTAGGGAAGACTATTGATTAATCGAGATGATCTTTACTTTACAGAACAGAGATGGGCGGGACTAAATGAACAAGGTAGAACGGGTTCTTTCTGACGGAGTCTTCCGATAGGTTTCGCTATTCCCTTTATCCCTTCTTTTTTCTCAAGAAAAGTCAAGCAGGAGTAGAAAGCAAAGCAGTAAAGATCAATCCTTTTTCTTTCCCAGATGTCCAGTACGAGTTACTCCAGTCGTTTATTCATACTAGTAATGGAACTCTGGTGCCCGACCCTTGCAGGTATACTAAAATACATTTCTTATTAACTACGTCAAGCTCATCTTTCCTTAATCGATCGGAACAACCCCAGTAGGAACTATGGCAGTGTTGAATAAGTACGGAAAGCACTCTTTAAGAGTGAGGCTACGTTTGTGCGGGGCCGGATACTACACATATGTGATGAAATCCGACTTGCCTTTTCATCTAAATCATCACTGGTTGGTATAGGCACTTGTTAATCTCGTTCTGCCCTTCGGGTACGCTCTGACTGAAGGTCGCTCCTACAAAAAATGTGAAACTTCGCTTCTTTGTTCAACCGGGCCTAAGGAACAAAGAAATCCGATCACAGTCACGATGTATATAGACTATTCTAGTTGAGAGCTCCCTATGGTTGAACTATGAGCTACTACTTGCCTTCCTTTTTATTATAGCTACCCATCCCTACAACTACTAAATGCTATAAAAGCCATACAATTGCTCTACCGACCTGTGACTCAACCATTTTAGAGAAGAAAGAACTCACAAGGGAAACCTTTAAAGAAAAGAACAACTACTTGATAAGGTGTTGCTAAGAGACAATACAAAGTAATACAGCTGCTATTCCAGTAACACACCTGCTATATAATGCTAGCTATACTATGAATTTAATGTATGGGCCCCCTATCCCATACGCAATCCAAGAAAGCACCCTAGTGGGCATGAAAGTTGGCTTAATTAGAGGCATCTTAATAGTTTTCCTCTACCTTCACTCGAAGCCTTGCCCTCGACGATTCAAATTAGGAGTGACCTTTGTTTTTTTCTTGTAGTTCCCAGACGTCAGTGACTTTGCCGAGTCTGATAGTTGCCCAATGATACGAGTGTTAGTTAGGTCTTCCCGGTCGACTAACTGTTATGAGAATTAGTGAGTTAGGAGTTGTGCCTTAATCTTCCGAAGGTGCTTGAAGGTCTCTCTACTTATGGCATAACCGTTAGCAAGCCTTGCTATTCGGATTCAAAAGAATGTCATCCTAATTTTAGCCTCCTCCCTTATCAATGTTTGAGATGCCTGGTTGTGCTAATTTCCCTAGTTGACAATATTACTTTTATGCCTAGTGGAAACTCAGATCTTATGTTCTTTAGATGTGGCCGGCTTATCTGCCAGTTGTCTGGCTACAAATGTGAGGAGGTTAGTTCACAACCCTGAAAGTCGAAGACGAAGGCCAATGTGATTGTAGAGCGGGAAAGCACACCTATGCATCCTGTTCATACCGACTGCAATCGAACATAGTGATATGCACGGCACAAAGGCCTATAAATCTGGTAAACTCGGAACTATCTGAGATGATAGATTAGCTTAGCTCAGTATAAGCGAGTTGACAAGCACTAGTATTAGGTTAGGCTCTATAAGGAATTAATTATGATGGGAATTTATAAGTGAATATATCACTTTCTTCCCATTGATCATAGATCGAAATCTCACACGGGAGATTTGTTAGATCTCATGTTTTGATGATAACAAAAGAATTGATTATAAATAAGTTTGAACAAAGTAATAATAGGGATAAACATCACTTGAGGTAAGCATTGGAGTAATGAAGAAAGGCCAAGAGAAAATGCTGAGAAACTTGATCAGAAGCAAGTTTTCTAAGGCATTACTTGAGTACGTACTCGAGTAATGAGACAAAACTTGAAGTAACCAGAAGCACCTTCCAGTAACCTGCCAACGTTACTCGAGTAGGTACTCGAGTAATAGTGTAAGTATTTTCAAGTTGCTCTCAGCCTGCCAATGTTACTCGAGTAACCAGGTAAAAACTTGGAGTTGCTCTCGGCCTGCCAATGTTACTCGAGTAACCATGTAAAAGTTTTCAAGTTGCTCTCGGCCTACCAATGATACTCGAGTAAGTACTCGAGTAACTCTGTTTCTGAAAATGTGTTGCTCTCGGCACTTTGTTCCACTGCCAATGTTACTCAAGTAGGTACTCGAGTAACACACTGAGGTAAGTAAAAACTTGAAGGTAGTACCCGAATAACTTGATTTAATTTTATCTCACTTTCCTCGAGTCTTTACTCTAGTATGAAAGTATTTAATGTTTTATTTTAAGTGGATTACTCGAGTATGTACTCGAGTATGCAGTGTTATGTTTGAAGGAAAACCTCAAGTCATTACCCGAGTAATTTATGTACAAAAAGAAAGTTTACTCGAGTAGGTACTCGAGTAACAAGGTAATCAGACTTGAAGTGCTCTTGGCCTTGAAATCCTGCCAACATTACTGAAGTAGAGCATCGAGCAATCAAAAATTTATTTGAAGGTTTACTCGAGTTGGTACCCGAGTAACCTATAAAGTTGTGAATGCATTACTCGAGTAGGTACCTGAGTAAACATGAACTTTCAAAGATTTGAAATTTAGTTATTCCATGCAGTACCCGAGTAATCTTATATTTGTCTATTGACTTGAAGTTAATCAAAGCTTTCCCGATGATACTCGAGTAAGTACTCGAGTAAACTTCAAGGGATACTCGAGTAGCTACTCGAGTAAGCAAACCCAGAAAATTTGAAATCATTCCAACGGTCATTGTTTTGTTTCCTATTTGGTTAACTTTTCATTATATTAGTATTCTTAGCATTTCAACAGATAAACAATGAAGAGATCTTACCAAATAAGGAAAGTCAAAAGCAACGCTCAAATGTCACCGACCGTCACCTACCACAAACGTATGTTTTTCAAAAACTGGAAAAGTCAATAGTGGCTGCGCACACTCCAACGGACATGAAGAAATATGTTCCAGCAATCATTACCAACGTATCTATATATATGGGAACATCTAAACAGAGAGAAGAATAAGAACACACTCACGAATGTATCATCAAGTTCATTACTCTGTTTTATATTGTACTTGTAATTCTATGCTTCAGTGATTCTTATTCACTCTGTGAGAGAGATATTTCATTCAAACTCAATATTTGTTATTGAGGTAACTTAAGGTGTTGGAACCTTGAGTTGGGATTGGATTACAACTTGTAAGGGGGAGCGAGTGTCCAGGTGTAGGAACTTGCTTGTACTGAGGTGCCAAGAACCCACTGAATCTTGGAAGTTATAGTGAAACTCTCAAAGAAGCTCTGAGGACTGGACGTAGGTCAAAGTGGTTGTGGCCGAACCAGTATAACTCCCGGTGTACACTTCGGTGATATTTCTCCTTACTCTTTCCTGTTTTAATTTCAACGTCAAATTTTATATTTGCAACGAAATTTTTAAGATCACCCAATTCACCCCCTCTTGGGTGAAACGCTTGCTCTAACAAGATTTTCACTTCTCCGCCTACTTAGGGTAGGGGTACTTAGGGTAGGGGAATGAATTAAGGGAATGGAAATAGGAACTTATTTACTACATTTTCTTTTCCGCCCTGTCGCTCCGCTTTAAACGTCTTTTCCCCGCCTGTTCAAGGCACCTTTGTATGAAACTTCTGCCTTGCTATTGGCCCGTCCCTTTTCAACCCATGATAACTATCATGAAATATTGAATCCTCATTCTAATCTAGGTAGTCATCTACTTTGAATCGAATAGTAAGTCAATCCGTACCCCAGACTATGGTATGTGCCGTACCTACAAATCTGTCTACATGGTTAATTGGCCAGCTTCCCCACTACTAATGACGAACCCCCGGTATCCCCATCAATACTCCCAACCTTTGACCATTCAGTTTGAGCCTTTTGAAAATGCTAACGAAGAAAAAGGGGGCCTCCTCAGGGAACCAGTAGAAAGGCTCTCAAAAGCAGTCGCTAGAGCTATTAACTATCGGTATTACAGAAGATGCTAAAGAAGAGGAGCAGAGAAGCTTGACCAGAAGCAGAGGAGTGAAGAGCCTTTACTCAACCGATAAAAAGAATCTGTCTTCAGGCACAGAGCGAGACTCGGTTTCAGCAAAGGAAGCAGTGAAAAGAAGGGGTAGGCTATCCCATATCAGAACAAGAATAAGAACTTTGACTTTGATTTTCATTTTAGTAGCAGAAAGCCCTATTGAGTTAACTGCCCCTATGGAAGCAGCTTGAATTGAATATCTTAGGACTAAAGGGCGAGCCAACCTTCCACTTTCCTGGTACACCAGCAAAGACAGCAGATAACAGAAGCCCCTCCCTTCCGCAGTAGTAGTCTCAATCTTTTTCTTATTAATAAGACCGTCAAATCATAGGAGAAAGCAGATCCTTATGCCCAATACCAGAGTCTAATACCATATTGAACTAGCTTCAATGCCATTGACTCGATCGATTCTTCAACTTACCATGACCATGGAATATCATCTAATCCAACACCTGTATCTTGCTCTAGAACGAGATCCTGAGTTCAGATTGATTGCTTTTGACGCTTGCTTTCCTGTCTCTCCCTCATCAAGTATAGAAGTAGAAAGTTATAGGATATCTGATCTTGATGATGAAGTAGCTGTTGAAGAGATTATGTTCGTCTTCCCGGGAGCTAATTCGTCTATTTCTTTACTTCACTCGACTTTTAAGCCTTAAGAGTTGATCAGTCATTCAGGAAAGCATTACGCAGGAAGTCATCAGCTGCAAACAACTCATAGTCTTCAGCCTGAGAGTTAGAATTTTGTTAGGCTGCCTTGACTCAATCCCAGACTTCTGGTGGGCAAGTAAGAAGAAAAGCAATTGAAGGCCTAATCCCCTCTATAGCTCTGGAACGTAAGGCAAAGGTTTCCCTCTTTTCTAGTTGAAGTTACAGGGAAAATAGTTAGGAATGAAAGTAAGAAAAAATTCATGCCTAAACAAACCAGAGTGAGTGCTTTATGTGACACCGACCACAACGAGACAATCAAAACAACTAGCTCTAGGGATCGCAACAACCCCTTAGAGGAAGGGCAAAACAAGGGGGACAACGGGTAGGAGAAATGGAGGTTTGGGCTCTAGAGGGATTTGGTGTTACTCATATTTTACAAGAGATGCTTACTTATAAATCAGACAAAATAATTGATTCTACCCATTTCGTCGAGATAATAAAGACGTATTCTATCATAACTCGTTCCTGCCAAGAAAACAAGCGCAGCACCAATAAATCCATGAGAAATTATTTGTAAAATGGCTCCGTTGAGTCCCATATCGCTTATAGAACAAATTCCTATAATTATGAAACCCATATGAGATACGGAGGAATAAGCTATTCTTTTTTTTAAATTACGTTGACCAAGAGATGTTGAAGCTGCATAGATTATTTGAATTGCGCCTAATAGAATTAACCAGGGGGAAAATAGAGAATGAGCGTGGGGTAATAATTCCATATTAATTCAAACCAATCCATACGCTCCCATTTTTAATAAGATTCCGGCTAAAAGCATACAAGTACTGTAATGTGCTTCTCCGTGGGTGTCTGGTAACCATGTATGTAGGGTATAATCGGCGATTTGACAGCAAAAGCAATAAGAAATCCAATATAGAATATTATTTCCAGTGCCACAGGATATGACTGATTAGCTGATGTTTCAAAATTTAATGTTGGTTCATTCGAACCATATAAACCGATACCGAGAACTCCCATTAATAAAAAAATGGAACTTCCCGCAGTATACAAAATAAACTTTGTAGCCGAATACAAACATTTCTTTCCACCCCACATGGATAAAAGTAGATAAATAGGAATTAATTCTAATTCCCACATGATGAAAAAAAGTAAAATGTCTTGAGAAGAAAATGATCCTATTTGACCGCTATACATTACTAACATCAGGAAATGGAATAATCGGGATTCCCGAGTAACCGATTGAGCTGCTAAAGTAGCTAAAGTGGTGATAAATCCCGTCAGTAAAATAGGGCCTATAGAGAGTCCATCTATTCCGAATCTCCAGTAAAAATCAAAAAATTAGATCCATTTATAATTCTCCGTCAACTGGATTAATGGATCGTCCAATTGGAAATGATAACAGAATGCATAGGTGTGCTACTAGGGCGGATTGGATGTTTTTTAGTGATGGACCAGCCCTAAACCCTTACCACTCACATCCCTCTCATCCATCCTCTTCAACTCAATTTGTATGCAGTGTGGCGGTCATGAACGTCAGCCCAATTGTGATACGCTTATCAGGGATACCGCATGTCCTTCTCTTCATCACTCGTGAGACACAAAGAGGTTTTGTGAGTGAAGTTTGCGTTATATTTTGTTTTGTGAGCTGTCTCGATTAACCCACAAATTTTTTGTTTGAACTGTACAGGCAATCACATATTTCTACAGAACTACCTCGACCTCATGTTGCTTGCCAAATTTTCTGCTCATGATGTGCGGAGCTCCCTTCACGTTTATAACATGGTATCATTTTCAGATCTCCCAAACTTGGATGAAAGGTCAACACATGTTAACTCCATTGTAATGACGGGTTCGACCAGTAGCTTTTGGTTGACCACATGTAAATGTTTAATAAGTTACTTCAACATTAATGCTATGGGTTGGTTGTTGACGACATTAATGCCTTGTCATTAAATGTGAGGCCTATAAAAACAACACCCACTACAATAAGCTAACCACGGTATTATCTTTATGCAGTACTCTCAGTATCTTTGTTCCTCTATTTTTTCATTGTCAAACAGGACACACATGCAATGGCAAGCATAAACGAAGTTCTTCGCCTAGCAGATTTGTGTGAGGGGATGTGTGAGGGCCATGTGGTTGTGAAGGTGGATAGGATGATCCACAAAGAGGTTGTTCGATATCCGCATGGCTTTGCACGACCTATGAAGGAGTTAGTGTCTGTTCAGCTGGTCCTCTTCGACCATAACGTTAGTTTTTTCATTTCTTTACATTATGTATATTATTGCCGTAGTATCTGTCAATGAATGCATATCCATTTTCCTTTGCAGATGACACGTAAGGTGGCTGTCATGGACGATGATCCAGTCATTCAACGGCTTGGTCAAATTTTTGTTGAAGATCGTTGCTACAGGATTTCTAATTTCTGGGTAAGAAGGAGTGGGCAAGGTTGTCGGATGAAGCTATACATAAGCTACTCGCTACTACCCACGTGGAACACACAGACGAAGATTTCCCCAAGCACTGCTTTGATCTCCGTCCTGTTTCCCATGTCCTCAGTAGGGTTGCCAACGCATGGGGCTTAGTTGGTATGCCCATAACTTCCCCTCTTTCAAATGTTTAAGTTCCAGAGATATTTAAGCCTTTTATTATGAACCTGTCTCATTTATGTGCAGATGTATGTGGCATTTTAAAAACATTGGTTGAGACAGGCATGAGCCAAACAGAAGGTCTATACTCCACAGAGGTGGTTTTACTTTTGGAAGATAGTGGTGTGCTATCGATTGGGTTTGTTCTTCTGTTATTGGAGCCTCACCATTTTACACATGACTATAAATCACCTCAGCTTGCCTTAGGAAATTATACATGTTCTTCTTGTAGGCATGATAGGTTTCTTTCGTGTAGCCTCTATGGTCATTGTGCTGATGCAACTATTCGAGCCTACGAAGCAGTTCAATCTGAAGAGAACGTCTTGGTGGTCATACAGTATGCTATGGTCACAGGAACCTCCCATGATGGTCTTACCTTGACCTCTTTTCACAATGCCACTAGGGTCTACCTCAATCCTACCTACCCAGAGGTCCATCAGCAGAGGATTGATATGCTGCATCGCATCCTCCCAGATCCCAATTCCTCTTCCCTCCCTATCCTCTAAGAGTCAATGTTTAACAAATGACCATATTTAAGGTTTTTATTGTCATGTATTTCGTGATGTTGGTTCCTTCATATATTACATCGTTATGTTGCTTTCTATTCGCTTCTTTTCATATTAATGAATGTTAGTGTTGGTTATGTGATTTGTGATTTTAATCATATTATCGGCCCAACCGACCACAATAAGGGTCGAATGTTTTATTTTCACCTTCATATACCACACAAACCAGAAAACAAAACAGTCGTTCTTAACATTTGCTTTTTTTAAAAAACAGAAATAGAGCATTGGAACTGAAGCACTACATTTAGATTGGCCATGAAACTACATTTTGTTTTCTTTTTTAAACATAAACACTACATTCATGTTGGACGTGTGTTAACATTCAACTTTTTTTTCCAGTACATTGAAACTAAAGCAATATATTTAGATTAGACAATAAACTATGTTTTCCTTTTTTTTTTAATAAACAATAACACTATATTTAGATTGGACACGTCAATACATTTAGCTTTTCTTTTCCTACTGAACCACTACATATAGCTTATCTTTTCCTACTGACCCACTACATTTAGCTTTTCTTTTCGTACTGAACCACTTTATCTAGATTGGACACGACACTAGATTTATCTTTTTTTCCCAACGACACTACACTGCATTTACTTTTGTTTTTTATCAAATGCAGATACTACATTTAAACAAGAAACGATACTACATTTAATGCACTACTTTAAGTCATAGTCTAATAGAATGTCTCATCAGCCGTCCATTACTTGTCGGTCAGAACAAAGCCAAGCTCCAACCCTAACTCCTCACTCTCGGGCAACTTCACTTCCCCCTCATTTGATTGGAGTTCTAACACTTTTCATGGGCGATAGACCATTCTTACTTTTTGGCTGTAGTTACGTTGTATGATTGGTGAAATCCTCATGTAAGAATGGCAGTAGAGGTTGAGGAAGTATATTTCTTCGTTCCAGCGTTGTGGCCACTGCACCGACATGTAAGGAATGTATGATTGAATGATCCTTCCATATTCATACCTGTTTCTGTAGTCATGGTCGTCCGTTGACTCCCACCTCACGTTGGCCACCCCGTGATCCCTTATAATACCGTATAAGCAACGGAAAAGGCTATACTTTGCTCCATAAAAGCGATTACTTCCCGGTAACACTTGACCGCTTTCATATGTTGTTGTGTAGACTTCTCTGTCCTCTGTGTTAAACTCTTCAAAAACTTGCAGGGGACCACAGTATATACAGACCCATTTTACTTGATGCTGCTTCCACCAGCGAACAATGTGGTCTAATTCGCTCTCTGAGTACTCAACAAACCCAGTCATTGCCACATAATAACTCACACAATATGTAAGCTGCAAGTTTGCAATGGTTTTCTTACAACTTAGCGAACCCAGCTTTTGAAATGTTATATAATGTGCCCTACCATTTTATAATGTCCCCTCTTTATGTGAAGTAGGTAATCGTATCTGGTTTTGAGTGATATGACTGAGATATCTTGATTTGAAGTTTTGGTCGACTATTAATAAATGCTAAGATTTCCTATTTAGCATTTCATATCAATAGAACAACACATGATGTTTATGTTCTGTGCTCAATTTTTGGATTTGGTAGTTTTAGACTATCAAATACTGACTATTTATGCCTCAATGAAGTTTTCTGCTGACTCGACTGCTTTTCACTTACTGGTACTATTGTACACAGTTGATGTCCCATACTGCGTTAGGTGCCTTAAAATCCTCAAATGGCATTCCTTAACATCAGCCTCGGTAACCTCTTCTTCAAGAATTTAATGCGATGTCTTCCTTCTTCCACTAAAAAATCTATCTGGTCTTTAAATATTAAATTCCCTTCACATATAGGAAACTTGCTACTCTGCTGCCAGAATTATTTTCTATTGTAAGACTCTATTAAATTCTCTATTCCTCATGAAGGTGACTTGGCAACACAGCCGTTGGTAACCTTTTAAAAGTGAGATGACTCACATATCTTTATTTCAGGCTTCATTCAACTATTAATAAATCCTAACATATCCTGTTTTGCATTTCATATGTTTAGAATGAGACATGATGTTGGCTTTCTTTGCCCTTAATGCCTTCCTGTTTTTCCAACTTTTTTCAGTACACGGCCTTTGGTAACCTTTTCAAACTAATATTACTAAGATATCTTTAATTTAAGTTTTAGTCGGCTGTGTATAAATGCTAAGTTATCATACTATGCCTTTCATTTTTAGACATTGACGCATCATGTTTATGTTCTGTGATCCAATTTATGATTTCATTTTGTTGCCATCTCAAAATCCAAATGGCCTTTACTGCCTTAGTATTTGCAGTTATATGATGTCTATCAATTTCACTTGGCTTTATACAATCTTCCCTTGGCTGGCACGTTAAACAGAACAATGATTCATCCAATCTTACTTGTATATAGTTTATTCAGTCCCTTTTATGCATATTTTGCTCTTCCATATATCATGCCGCCTATCTTTAATTGTCAAGTTCACATGCCTCTTTTCCTTACCCACATATTTCCACTACAAGTCCCTTGGTAAGCTGTTTTTGACTGATAATCCTGAGATTTCTTGATTTAAAGTTCCTGTCATTTGTTCATGAATGCTAAGATATCCTGCTCTGCGTTTCTTGTGTTGCCATATCAAACATCTTGTGGCCTTACTGACTCAATGATCTCTTTTACTCATATACCAAGACAATGAGACAGACTATATTACTTGTATATAGTTTATAGACTACCTTCTATTCCTTGTGGTCTTCCGTATATTATGCCGCGTATCTATACTTGTCAACCTTACATTTGTCTTTTCGTACTCCACATTTTTCCCCTACAAGGCCCTTGGTAACTTTTTTTAATTTATATTACTGATATATCTTGATTTGAAGTTTCTGTCTGTTGTTAATAAATGCCAAGATATCCTGCTATCCTGTTTATCTATTTAAATTGACATGGTGTTTATGTTCTTTGCTCTACTTTATTATTTCATTATGTCTCCATATTTAAAACCTTGTGCCCTTACTGACTCAATGCTCTCTTTTACTCATAGACTAACACAATGATTTACACTATATTACTTGTATATAGTTTATAGACTACCTTTTATTCCTTGTGGTCTTCCATATATGTTGCCGCGTATATTTTTTAAACTTATATTACTGAGATATCTTGATTTGAAGTTTTTGTCTGCTGATAATAAATGCCAACAGATCCTGCTATCCTATTCATCTGTTTAAATTGACATAATGTTCATATTCTTTGCTCAATTTTATTATTTCATTATGTTGCCATATCAAAAACCATGTGGCCTTACTGACTCAATCAACTCAGTAATGGTACCATCCATTTTGAAGTTGTGGCCTTACTGACTTAAAAAACATTTATGACTATGCCCTTTTACTCCCATCCATTTTGTCACTATCATCATCTAACTCAGCAATGGTGCCCCTCCATGGGAACTAATCTAGTTTAGCTAAAACTCCTTCCTCGACCTATTTGCCCATATTGAACAGCCTCAGCGTCCCTTCTTCTATTCATCGTCTTTTAAATTATTTCCTCCTCCTGGCGGGAAATACCTTTTGCATGTCATGGAAGGAAGGATTTGCATTTCATTGCTTTGCCTATTCGTATCTTCCTGCCAACATTTGTTTTTATACTTTCATCCTGTCTATAAGAATTTAGTATCAGGTTATATGCTTTTCCCACACATCTCCCACATTAAGTTTCACCCCTTGTGTTCATCTCAAACCCCCCAACATACATGTCTCCACATTCACTTCTTCGACAAGTTCATGATGGTATCGATAGGTGGTCTATCGTTGTCTTAGTTTTTAGAAGGTGGAACGTCTATCAGAAGTCATCCCCCTCTGAATTATTTTGCACTACAATAATATTGGTGGACGAGGAGGTATGTTATTATATATCGAATTGTTTGTATTTTTACCAGTCTAATAATACATTTCATAACCATGATATTACTTTTTTTTTAGGAAAGTAAGATCCAACCATCTGTGATTCCTAGGAACAATAATGACACCTTTCATCACAACTTGGTGGAGGGAAACATTTACTTCATTGCCAATTTCATTGTCTCACAAAATTCAAATCAATACAAGGCAACGTCTCATCAGTTTAAGATCAATTTCACACAACAAACTTTCGTCCGACCTGAAGTTGCTAGCTTACCCCTACATGCATACTCTTTCATATTTATCCCTGATATACTCAAGTCTCAAGAAAGGAACTTCACTGAACACTTTATTGGTGTGTCTTTCATTATTTTTCCCTCATTTCCTTCATTGCTTTCTTCCTTCATTTATCTCTTACTACTTAGCTCACATTTCCACGTTTATGTGTTTCCTCATAGATGTGGTGGCTTTTGTCAAAATGATGGGCTCACTTGAGGAGTATCGCAAAGATAATGACACCAAACACAAGCTAAGGATGGTCCTGACTGACATTAAGTACATCATCAACTTCATTTCATTAACTTCGTATAACTACTTGTATTTCTGTTTTATCAATGCATTTATTCATCTTCTTTTCATGCTCATTAGGGACAATGACGTAGAATGTGTTCTGTTTGATGAATGCTCCACCAATGCTTACATAGCTCAGTTGGAAAACATGGAGACTCCGGTTGTTGTGGTGTTGAATCTTGCAAGAATTTCTTTCTCCGATGATGGTCAGTACACTAATCATATTTCACTTTACCCTTTCATGCAGCAAGTAATATAAGTATACTTTCTGCCATAATAACTCCTAAACTTTCTTCCAATCCCATGTCTTGCAGGCAGAGCACAAGTTTATAGCTCCTTCAGTGCGACAAGAGTTTTCTTTAACCCAACCCTGCCAGCAGTGAAGGACTTAGTTGAAAGGTTGCATTGTATATAATATGTGTATTTAATTCATATGCCATTAAAATGACTCACAACAATTGAATAACACTGCTAATTGTGTTGTGTTTATGTTCAGTGCCAAAAACAGCATAAGCCCTACTTCTACAGGCTTAAGCCAATTGATGCCATCACAATCAACCCAACATTCATCATCTAGCATATTGAAAAATAATTACAGGATACCTATTTCTGAAATCCATGACCAGAAGATTGTAAACTCTTTGCCATATTTTTTCTTCTTAAAGGTTCAGTTTCTTGCCAATAGTTTCTTACATTTTATTTTCCACAGGGTTAGAGTTTTGTAGTCAACTGCCGTGTTCAAAAACTGGAGACCCGTCATGGATGGTCATACAATGGTTGTGGCAAGTGTTCATCAAAGCCAAGAGATGAGGGTACAATTATGATTTGCCCCACATGTAAGAAGAAACCTGACAGCATTGAACCAAAGTACGTTATAAATTTGTCATCAAAGCCAAATGTTAATCACATTCTATTCTCTTCACTGTGGGATTGCCTTACATGTTATTGTTCTAATTTAGGCTTAAGGTTCACTATACCATTGTTGACGAAACTGGGAGTGCTTCTATTATATTTTGGGACAAGCTTGCTTCACAATTGCTGAACAAAACTACCGCTGAGCTTAAGCAAATACTGATTAGTGTATGAGATATCTTATGAATTCAAGCACTTGGTGTTATAGTTACTTCTACTTTATCACATTTATTGTTTTTTTTACAGCCTTATATTTTTTTACAGTGTGAGCGAGAGTATGATTTCCCTGACCAGTGTGACTCCATTGTTGGCAAGAGGATACTCTTAAAGTTGAAGCGTAATGACTTCAATGCTAGCCACCCCAACTCTAGCATTTCAGTTCAGCAGTTTACATTATGTGAAGATCTCAACGACCAATTTGACGTCGCAGTATCTGAAATTGTTAAAACTAAAACCTTTAACTTCTGATGCACTGTTTATATCTTAGTTAACTTATGCAATTAACACATTTCCTTTATTGCTAGCAGCCCACAGCTAATCTATCTGAGACAAATACTACACCTCAGGTTCTTTGTTAGACAATTTTCATTTCATTGGTATTTGCTCTCAGCCTTTTATGTTTGGCTGATGAATATTAATGTTGTGTTCTTTAGCCTGTTGTTGATATGGTACAACCTGACAAAGATTTTGTAACTAGAAAAGGTAGCCCGACCAAAGATACTGCAATTGCCCCTCAGGTTCATTGTTAGACAAGTTTCCTTTCATTGCTATTTGCTCTCACCCTTTTATGTTTTGCTGATGAATATTAATGTTGTGTTCTTTAGCCTGCTATTGATTTGGGACAACCTGACAAAGATTTTGCAACTGCAAAAGGCAGCCCGGAGAAATATACTGCAATTGCCACTCAGGTTCATTGTTAGACAAGTTCCTTTTCATTGGTATTTGGTGTCAGCCTTTTATGTATGGCTAATCAATATTAATGTTGTCTTCTCTATCCTGCTGTTGATATGGGACAACCTAACCCAGATTTTGTAGCTGGAAAAGGCAGCCCGGCGAAAGATACTGCAATTGCAAAACAGCATATAACTCAACCAGCTTTACCTACGTCTGAACCAACTCATGCGCCTCCTCCCAAAGGAAAAAGAAAGGCTTACACTAAAAAAAGTACTGCTGCTCCTGAAGCAAGTGTTGAAAACCATCAATCAATGCCTAATTGTACCAATAATCGTATGCTGAAGGTTGTCAAGCAAGAGAAGTTGTAGTTGTCTTGTGCTTATCAAATATCTAGGGTCCTTATGTGTCATTAGGTTGTACTAACAAAAGTGTGTATTGTGAATTGATTATTCGCATGCACAAGTTTTATTATCAGTGTTTTTACATTTCCAGTCAGAACCCTTGTGTTCTATGTGTTTCTTTCAATGTTGTCATGTTGGTACTCTTATGTTTTAGTTGATCAATGCATTTAGTTTATTTCTGCGTTATGTTAAAAGGTATTACTTTTATTCATTATTATGATTCATATAAAAATGGAAATTGACTAACAATGATATAGAAAAACCACCAAACTACAGAAGTATCCCAACAATTATTTGGTTAACTATATTTGATGACATTGAATGTAGTGAAAACTACAGAAACCTCCAGACTTCGTTACATCAATAGAAAATGTGTATGGTGAAGTTTGCCTTCCATCATATGGGAGTATAGCTAATCAACTTATTATTTGGTCGGACAAAGTTCTTATTGCAACATTAAATTAATATTTTAATATACAAGAACATAAGCCAATGCACCTACTACTACTTTGCTCCATTGAATAACTTCAAAATAGTTTCGCTCTATGGGACTATTACTTACTCTGAAAAAAAAAACTACTCCCCGTCCAGTGATAAACATAAAACAGAGTTATCTGTTTTGGAGATATTCATGAAGCTAATTAAATTGTTTTATAGTATTTAAATTTTTATATCTTTCTAAAAACTAATTACATTGACTATTAAATTAATATATAATCTGACAAAACACAACATATGATATGATAACACATCTTCTTTACCATCTTTAGTTTCTTCCAAAAAATTAACACTGTCTACAGTATTAAATAGTCTACATTTGCCCCATCAGATTTGCAATAAAAATATCTTTTGACTACAAGGCTTCTCCCTATTCAATCAATATCACTTTTTTGTGAACAATATAAATACTATTTCACTTGCAACCTGTCAAGCTAATAACCTGCTTTATCTCCAAAATTATTACTCTTCACCCCAAAACCAGCATCTGCCATATGACAACATGTAAAAAACATCTCTCCGCCTACATAAATATAACTTCATGTTTTTTCCACCTTGTCCTTGCACCAACTACTAACTAAACTCTGGTACTATTCCTTCAACAATTCGCTATTCTGCTTTTTCCTCCCTTACTTTACCTAGGTGCAATTACTCTATATTCACAACCTTCTCAATGCTTTTCATCTAAAATAAAGGTCCTTCCTTTCTCAGCATTTCCTATAATGTTAAGTGGCAGCTCATCTTAATGGTAGAAAAGACCAACACAGAGACGCCCTTGCTACAGACAACACAACCAAATGCACCACCTACAACACAGAACAAGTTTCGAAGGAATGACGAACCAGGTAAGTTATTGCTAAACACCAATTGCTACTTCTATTTTTCCATCCACCATAGTTTCTTCTACCAGCCATTATCATTGTTTGGTATGTATAACTACTTACAAGTTTATACCTTTATAGCTGTCATCTATGAACCTTCATCACCTGCGAACTACTTACCAAATATTCCAACTCTTTATGACAACTCCAACCACGAACTCTCAAGGTATCTTTTGACACAACCGTCTTTAGTCCTCACTCCCTCAGATACGCATGGTACAAGAAGACCTGGCAGGAAGCGAAGAATCTTACACGATGTCGCAAATATTGCTTCAAACTTGTCATCCCGTTTTCTTCATACTTCTCCACCAGGTTTTAACTTATGCATTATCTATAAATTACATTTTCTCTACCTATACTAAACTTAAGGGTACTTCTATTTTTTCCATTTACAAGGCACTTCCACTATCAACTTCACTTCAAGACCCTCTTCAACTGAATCACTCCCTCCTATACAAACAGTTTTCCAGAGAAAGAGTACCAGATTGAAGGGAGTTCTTGGTGTTACAAATATTGAAAATCAGCCACCAACATTACAGTCATCTGCAATGTCTACTCCCTCCACAATTGAAGCACAGTCCAAATGTCCAGGTTTGTACAACATGTTGAAAACTACCAATTAATGTCATTAGTTGTCTAAAATTGTTTCGTACAACGCATAATATTGCATTTGCCAATAACGTATGAATGATAATGTCAACACAGGAGGTGTTAGGAAAACTGCCCCAACTAATACACCACAAGTCTTGCTCCAATCAAATGTTAGTTCCAACAACTACTTTGTCACACAAGAACCACAAAGGAAGAAGCAAATTAATACCTCAGATCCAACAAGATTAGGTGATTCTTCATATACTATTTCCTTACTTGGCTATACACATGCGGCAGTTTTTGCCATAAATTGATGTCATTTTATTCTCATGTATTCCTCAGTATTATTGTACCATTTAAATATGTTCTTATTTAGTCCTTTACTATATATTAATTATTCCTGACCATATTGGGGTGATACATAAGTTAACACATGCTTTAAATTACCCGTTTGGAATTTTAATGGTTTGGGATACATGCTATTACTTATACTGGCAACTAAATCAGTGCATATGTTACTATTTGCACTTTCTTTTCAGCCACGACAATAAATATGGTTGTATTCATACATACTTATTTCGTTCTACAAACTTTTTTTATTGAGAAAATGTCATCCTCCATATGCATTACTTTGACCTTATCAACCTTTGAAATCAAACACTGATAACGTTAGAGGGAAAATTAAAATTACCCCAACATCAAACCATTTATATACCATTTTGTCTTTGTCACATAACTTACAGTTCTTTTCCAAAATTTGATGAATATGATTGCAGTCGAAGGTATCAACTATAAGGGCTTGCACTTCAACTTGGATTTCAATGAAGACGATGCATATGGGTTATCCTCAAGCTCAGATGATGGTGAAGGTTGTTTCTTATACATTTTTTACTTTAGCAGATAAAGTACTACTATTTCTTCTGCCTCCAATTTTAACAAAGTTATTTGCTTAACATAGATGAGGATAGAGCTGCAACATGTCCTATTGCTTGTGTTCCATATACAACCCATCTAGCAAACCATAATGTCATAGAAATTGAAGGTCTAACCCTAATCTCAATATTATAAGTTGTTGATTGCTACAATTTGGATACAAAATTTATTAATAACTCTTTATTTCTCCTATATACAGAGTATATGGATGAGGGGGATCCCATACATGAATGCAAGTATTGTGGGGCATTATTCTGGTATCATGAAAGAACTAAGAAGGACTCAAAAAAAAGAGTTGCCAATGCCTTCTCAATGTGTTGCCTCCAAGGGAAGGTCCAGTTACCATGTATTAAGGCACCTCCCCCTCTTATGTACTCTTTATTCTTTAACAAGAATTCTCATGCCTCTAAAAACTTCCATACAAATATAAGACAATACAATAACATGTTCTCTTTCACTTCAATGGGTGGCAAAATTGATCATTTAAAGAACAATGGTAATGGTCCATATTGCTTTGCCCTTTCTGGGATGAACTACCATACCATTGGTAGTTTGTTACCTCTAATAGGTGGAAGACCTGTTTACTCCCAACTGTATGTCTTTGATACTCAAAATAAAGTTAACAACAGAATAGAAGCTATCAGGT
Organism: Inga laurina; assembly: GCA_963855925.1. Taxonomy (NCBI): domain Eukaryota; kingdom Viridiplantae; phylum Streptophyta; class Magnoliopsida; order Fabales; family Fabaceae; genus Inga; species Inga laurina. Next base: position 10,744,087 of record OY979701.1, on the reverse strand, counting down.
AATTTCTACTTATTTTGGCATTCATATTTTCCTTTATATTTCTTATTTATTCACATTCAATTTCATTATAACTTCTTGCTCATTATCTTACTACTATTTCGTTCAGCAAACATCAAAAAGAGTCCACTATTGATCATGTAATTGTTGAAGAAATCAAGAAAATGCTAGATGATGTTAATCCATATGTTAAGCAATACCGGTATACTTCATCTCAGCTGATGCACTAGTGCTCTAATGAAATGAAGCTTTGCTTGATAAGCACAAGACATCATGATGGCCGTACACACAATATACCAACAGCTTCCGAGGTTGCTGCTTTGGTTGTTGGTGATATAGACATGACTTTCAATGTTAGAGACATTATTATGGAAAAACAATCAGGTTCCTTAAAACGGATCAATGAATTACATGCCTGTTACTTACCATTACAATACCCAATTTTATTCCCTTTCGGAAAAGATGGTTACAGACATGACATTGAGCATAGACAAGAAACTTTATGTTTCACCAAGAGAAGGAAGAGACTTAGTATTAGAGAATTCTTTTCGTACAGGCTGATGACAAGGAATGAAGAGGTCTCTATGTTGCTTCATGCAAACAAATTGTTACAACAATTTATTGTTGATGGTTACACAATGATTGAAGCATAAAGGCTTTATTGGATTCAAACTCACCAAAAAGAACTCAGGATTGATTTGTATCAGGGATTATCAGATGCTCTTATAAGAAGTGACACCGATGCTGCCTCTATTGGGAAACATATTATCCTCCCTTCAAGTTTTACAGGAGGTGCTAGATACATGCTGCAAAATTACCAAGACGCAATGGCAATATGCAGGTGGGCAGGATATCCTGATATCTTCTTAACCTTCACATGTAATCATGCATGGCCGGAGATCACAAGGTACTATAAAAAACACTCACTAAATCCTGCAGATAGGCCTGACATTCTTTGTAGGGTGTTCAAGATTAAATTGAAATCCCTTATGAAGACACTAAGAGAGGAGAAAATTTTTGGGACCATATGTGCAGGTACCTTTGCTCTACTCATACCATTGTTTTTAAAAAATTTTATTTTAACCATATAACTAACTAATCTGTCATCATGCAGTTGTTTACACTATTGAATTCCAAAAGCGAGGCCTACCACATGCTCATATTCTTTTATTCCTTGAACCATATGACAAGATCACAACTCCGGAACATATTTATAAAGTGATAACTGCCGAGATTCCAGATAAGGATTCATCACCTGACCTTTATGACTTAGTGAAGAAATTTATGGTTCATGGTCCGTGTGGTACTACCAATCCTAAAGCACAATGCATGAAAGAAAAAGGATGCACGAAGCATTTCCCAAAGAAATTTTGTGACTTAACGACTATGGATGACAATGGTTACCCTACTTACCGACGAAGAGATGATGGTAGGACTATTAAAGTTAAAGGGAAACCATTAGATAATAAATTTATTGTCCCATACAATCCCTCATTACTTTGTTTGTTTCAAGCACATATTAATGTTGAAAAGTGCAATCAATCCACAGCCATTAAGTACTTATTTAAGTACATTAGCAAAGGTAATGATAGAGTGGTTGTCGGTCTCTTCGATAGTACCAATAATAAAACATGCCAAAGTTTACTTGATGAGATACAACAATATTACAACTGTAGATACATTTTGCGTGCGAAGCTTCATGGCGCATTTTTGGGTTTGAGATACATTTTAGATATCCATCAGTTGAACGACTTAGTTTCCACCTCCCAAACCAGCAGTTTGTCATTTACTCCAGTACTGATGATATATCATATTTGTTGGACAAACCTAGGGTTTGTGAATCACAATTCTTGGCTTGGATGAAAATGAATGCTATAGATGATTTTGCTGCAACTCTTACTTATATTGAGTTTCCTCAGCATTATGTTTATCAGAGAGATAAAAGATTATGGAAGAAACGATAAAGAGGTTTTGCAGTTGGCAGAATTGCAAATGCCACACCTAGCTCTGGTGAATTATATTACTTGTGCATCCTCCTAACGAAAGTCAGAGGACCTAAATCGTTCGATGACCTTAAAACAGTTGCTGGGGTTACCCATACATCATTTAGGTCTGCTTGTGATGCTCTTGAGTTGTTAGATGATGATCAAGAGTTTGTAAACGCCATAAAGGAGGCTTCAATTTGGGGGACTGGGAACTCCTTACGTAAACTGTTTGTGAGCATGCTTCTATCAAATTGCTTGCAGCGTCCTGACTTGGTGTGGAACCAATGCTCTAAGACCCTATCTTAGGACTTATTATACATTTCACATTCACACCCGCAATATTCATGTAAGTACGACTTATATGCATATTATTTTATTATTCAATTATTACAACTATCATATAGAAATAACATCTTCCTAACTTCAACAATTTTACTTTCATTTCAGCTGTTACTATATCATTAGGTGAAAAGGAGGACGCTGCATTGGAAGAGATCAACCACTTACTTAATCAAAATGGCAAGTACCTTCAAGACTACCCTATGTTGCCTATGCCTAAGACATCATCACCTACTGCTGTGACAAACAATCTTATTCTACAAGAGTTGAGCTATGATCGAGTTGTAGTTCAACAAGAAGCAACAACTTTAATTACTTCTCTAAACTCTGAACAGAAACAAATTTTTGATAAGGTCATGTGCTCATTAGAATTATCCTCATCTAGATTCTTCTTTGTTCATGGTTTTGGAGGCACTGGGAAAACTTTCTTATGGAATGCGCTAACATCATCTATTCGATCGAGAGGACATATTGTTCTCACAGTTGCATCTAGTGGGATTGCTGCCACTTTATTACCTTCAGGTAGAACTGCACATTCATGATTTGCAATTCCAATTCAAATAAATGAGTATTCAATGTGTTCTATTGAGCAAAATTCACCACTTGTCGAGTTACTTATAAAGACAAAGTTAATTATTTAGGATGAAGCACCAATGGTTCAACGAAACTGCATTGAAGCTTTTGATCGTTCTTTGAAAGATATTATGCACTCAAATAAAGTGTTTGGTGGAAAGTGCATTATTATGGGAGGTGACTTCCGTTAAATCCTACCAGTTGTGCCTAAAGGTTCTAGAGCAACGATTGTCAATGTTGCAATTACCTCATCCTCACTTTGGGACCACTGCACATTCTTCAATTTGACCAAAAACATGAGACTTTCGTTAGGAAGTTCACATCAAGAGATTGAGAAATTACAATGGTTTAGTAAATGGCTACTTGATGTAGGAGATGGTAGGTTGGGCCTGCCACATGATGGTGTCACTGAGATCGAAATTCCGTCTGAATTGTTGGTCCAAGAAAGTAGCAACCCAATTCATGCAATTGTGACTGAAACCTACAAGGACTTGGAAGACAACTTGGCAAACAATCAGTACTTCAATGATAGGGCCATACTTGCCCCAACTATAGAAATGGTTAGGGAAATCAATGAATATATGTGCTCTTTGTTGGCACAAGAACCTCATGACTATCTCAGCTGTGACTCTGTTTGTAAATCCACAGATGATAGTGATTTTTTTGATAATCTTTACACAACAGAATTTCTGAACACAATAAGCAGCTCTGGTTTGCCACCGCATAAACTAACCTTGAAGGTTGGTGCCCCAATTATGTTGCTTCGGAACATTGATCAATCTGGTAGGCTTTGCAATGGTACAAGACTGCGTATCTCTAAGCTTGGAAAAAACGTTATTGAGGCAATAACATTGAATGGCTCCCACCCCAACAAGAAGGTTTTCATTAATAGGATGGATATGAATCCTTCAGAAAGTAGATGGTCGTTCCATATGAGGAGAAGACAATTCCCCATTAATCTAAGCTTTGCAATGACCATCAATAAAAGCCAAGGGCAATCGCTACGGCATGTTGGAATATATCTCTCAAAGCCTGTTTTCACACATGGTCAATTATATGTTGCACTTTCTAGAGTTCGTACTTTGGATGGATTAAAGATATATGTGCCTAACAATGGCATTGGTTGCCGAAGGAGTACAACAAATGTTGTGTACAGGGAGATTTTTAGCAAGTTGAATGGTTTATATGTGTACATTTGGGGGAGCAATCATATAATTTACGAAATTGTAATCAAAAATATTGTGAACGGACATTGACAATCCATTTGATTGTTGCATATTGCATGATTGCCTTACCAATGTATGGGTTGTTTTTTTGTTTGTCCACTGTTTGCTACTGTGTTTAGCAACAACTTAACATATGGGTCCTTCGTAATGCACTGTTTCGATGCTTTCATTCATTTCAATAATTGACCAAGTATAATTTGATGAACATCGTGCTCCGCGCGCAACGCGCTCGGGAGGAACTGCTTATTCCATTATAACACCGGATTGTCCTGTTTGGATAATTCTTTAAGAATTTTGATCAACCCGATGAATTATGATTTCACCTTCCAACTGCACGTTGAGCATAAGTGACAAGAGGTTACTTGTGTGATTGGAAAATCCCAATTGAAACTTCCCCAACAACAATTTCTCCAATTTATTCTTTGATCCCTTCTCCAAAATTCTTTTTAAATACTCTCTACAAATATCCTGCCTAATATTTCTCAACTAAAGCAGTTTAAATAATATTATTTTAAATATTGTTTTGCCCATTACTTAACATGAATTTTTAAATTATTTAAATAATAAGAATTATTAAATAAAAATAATATTTAAATATTCATCTCATTTATTAAATCATATTTAATAATAATTATAAAATATTTAATTATCTTTGTTATTAAATATAATCATGAAAATGTAAATAGTTTTGTTGAAGAAATAAACTTGATTGTATAATCTGGTGCAATCCTAACAAAATAATTAGCTATCATATTTATCAATTTATTTTTCTATTTAGAAATTAAGTCACCTGATAATTATAGGTCCTGTAATACGCTCTCTATAATATACATGAACATGTGTATAATTTTTCTTTTAGTTTCATTTATTTCCTTCAATGAATATAACTTTATAAAATTAATATCCTTTTAGTAATTATACATTCGTAAATGATATCCAAACATAATCACAATTGTTAAAGTCACTTATGAAAAAAAAATATCCAAATAGAAATCACAATTAACCAATGATACTTTTAAGTTTTAACCACTTATGCAAATCATGATTTTGATTGTCTACCGCTGATCCAAATGAGCACTCAACCATTGAAAGTCAACCCAATGATGGAGAAATTAAGTGGATAGAAAGTGGAGAAAGGGGTTAGTAGAGACACTCGTCCTAGATAATTTCAATAATCAGAAACATTAATATTTTTGATATGGTAGATACTGTCACACACACATTTTTTGATAGTAACTCTTTTTTCATAGTAACTATCACATATATTTAATTTATACTCATTTTGATGAAATTGTTTGATCAGACATCATTTTTTTAAAATGGACGATTTTTCTTAAGATCAATTTTTGGGCCTATTTTATTTTGACCTTTTGTAATCTTTTGAGAATTGCAAAAGGTCAAAAGAAAATAGACCCGCAAACTAAGAATCTAATTTTTTTTAGATTTACCAGATTCACTTTTGTACAGAGTCAATTAAAGGTGGATATATCTTTTTCTTGAAAACTATTTACGAAAATTGAAAATAATAAAAATATATTAAGGGAAAAAAAAAAGAGGAGGAGGAGGAGAAGAAGGAAACGTCAAAGGCAAATCAGAAAGGACATGGATGAAGCACATTCGGGAAGAAGATGCTCATCTTTTCCTCTTTCTAGTTTTCTTTTCATAATCCCATCTCCACTCATAGATCATGAAGTATATGGTTTAGATATAATTTTTTATAAAATAATTATTATTAATTATTATTATTATTATTAGGGAAAATCCCAGATAAATGCCTTTTGAATTAACAAAACCCCCAAAAGTCTATTAACACTTTAAAAAGACTTAAAGGTACCAAGGACCAAATTGGGTTTTTCAAGTTTTGACACATTTACCATTTTACCCCTCAATAATGGAAATAACAAGATTCATAATGGTATTGACAAAATCGTTTGCTGTTGCATGTTTTCATCAGCATTTTTGCACAAAACGTTTTTGTCAAAACCATTACCATTCTTGTCAAAATCATTACTAAACTTATCAATCTCATTATTAAATTTGTTAAAATCCTTTTATTTATATTATGAATATTTTCATAATGGAATTGTCAAAACTATTACAATTCTTGTCAATCTCATTACTAAACTTGTCAATTTCATTACTGAATTTGTTAAAATTCTTTTATTTATATTATGAATATTTTCATAATGGAATTGTCAAAACGATTACAATTCTTGTTAATCTCATTACTAAACTTGTCAATCTCATTACTAAACTTGTCAATCTCATTACTGAATTTGTTAAAATCATTTTATTTATATTATGAATGTTTTCATAATGGAATCTCATAATGAAATTGTCAAAACCATTACAATTCTTGTAAATTTCATTACTAAACTTGTTAATATAAATAAAAGGATTTTAACAAATTCAGTAATGAGATTGACAAGTTTAGTAATGAGATTGACAAGAATTGTAATGGTTTTGACAATCTCATTATGAGATTCCATTATGAAAACATTCATAATATAAATAAAATGATTTTAACAAATTCAGTAATGAGATTGACAAGTTTAGTAATGAGATTGACAAGAATTGTAATAGTTTTGACAATTCCATTATGAAAATATTCATAATATAAATAAAAGGATTTTAACAAATTTAGTAATGAGATTGATAAGTTTAGTAATGATTTTGATAAGAATGGTAATGGTTTTGACAAAAACGTTTTGTGCAAAAATGTTGATGAAAACATGCAACAGCAAACGATTTTGTCAATACCATTACGAATCTTGTTATTTCCATTATTGAATTTGTCAACGCCATTACTGACTTTGTCAAAACTACTACACGTTTAATTATATTATACATATTTAATAATGCATATATATATATCAAAGAGGCTTTGGTGGCCCAGTGGCCACCATGCTTGCCTTGTAAAGGGGTGGGATGAGTTCGATCCCACCCCTTGCCATTTCATTTGAAACTTTTTTTCTAAAAAAAAAAACCCCCTCCCCACCAAAAAAGCTTCCACCGGCCGGAGCTCCTACCACCGGCGACCGGAGCTCCGGCCCTCGGGGGTCCTGGTCAGCCGGCCACCGAGGCGGCGGCCGGCCGGCCGGCGGTGGTGCTCCGGCGGGGGCACCACTGTTATTTTAAAAAAAATTTGAGGGGTAAAATGGTAAATGTGTCAAAACTTGAAAAACCCAATTTGGTCCTTGGTACCTTTAAGTCTTTTTAAAATGTTAATAGACTTTTGAGGGTTTTGTTAATTCAAAAGGCATTTATCTGGGATTTTCCCTTATTATTATTATTATTATTATTAAATTTCATAAATTAAAATTTATTTAGTTTTTATGTATTATGTACAATTATAAACTTTATAGATTGGATTTTAAAATTTAAATTTATTTATTTATGTTTATAGTAATAATTTTATAAGATATTGAATCTAAACTATTTAATTTTTTTTTAATCTATCCGAACCCAACAAACTTATATTTTAAAAGTTAAATCAATAAATGATTTTACAAAAGCACCCCATACAAATCCCAAGAATATATTTAAGATCGGGAGAAAGCAAATAAACGGAAAGAGACAAAAGGAAGAGGAGGAGAAAGAAGAATTAATAATGAAAGGTAAACGATAAAAACAAGGAAGCAGCAGTAGAAGAACATGGACGAATCATTTAAAGGACAGTTTGAATTTTTATAAGACAAGAACACCGTCTACCCAGTTGACTAATTCCTTATCAACTTCATATATATATAATCTTTACTGTTTCTACCCGCACATATTTTGATATAAGCATCTTTTTAAATAATAAAGAAAAAAGAAGGAAACATCGACAATGATAAAATGGTCAGAAATGGGAAACGATTGTAAGATATTTTATTATAATATATAATTATTTACTTATTAATTTAAGTAATTAAATAAAATATCTAAGTGTGGCTTGTAAGTCAAATCTAGGCCCAAATCTGGATTAGGGTAGATCACTTAGTCAGTTATTAAGTGTATGTGGTCTTTGATGGTGAGAAGGCACACGCTCAGTTTTAGGGCTTACTAAAAATAACTGAGCATCTTCTGACCTGCAGCGATCTATAGATCGTGAGTTATTTCAGAGATCAAAGACTAGTCATGGCAAGAGGTATTAAGTATTAAGACTTGCGCTGTTTGATATATAGGAAAATTCATATGCTTATGCATGTTATTTGATTGCATTACATGAATACATCGATGTCTTGGGTTTGATTTTACAACGCTTATGTCTTACTGATTACGTTGTCTGTTCAAGTTGATGATCCGATGTCATTAGATCCATTGTTAACAAGTTTTGTCCGCCATTACTGAACTCCCATCTGCAAAAAGAATTATTTATATTCAGGGAAATAGACTTTCTTGATGGCAAACTGTATGTGTTGAACCACATAGTCTTTGAAAGACGACAATCATATACAATTGTGCGAGATCTTCAAAATAAACCTATGAAGAATAAACTTTTAGAAGCTATGCATCCTTCACCAGCAACTGATTGGATTTCATCTCGTATTGATGACATATTTTGATTTTTAGCCATAGTGTTTTAGTGTTTTTAATTTCCCTTAAGTTCTTTATTGTCATTTAAGTTTGTCAAGTATGCTAAGTCACCTGCATATCCCGTTTTTCTCTAATAGAAAAAGAATTTTGTTATATAATATTAAAGTGTATTTATTTCTGGATTTCATTTTTATGAAATCCAGAAAGAGAAACTTTCTGATCTGGATGGTCCATATCTGTTTTTTTAATAAAACAGTTCTGGACCATCCAGTTATGATCCGACGGTCCAGAATCTCCTAACTCTCCATGCTCATCAAATTTGCTTAGCATGGAAACCAATTCCCCATTCTTCCAACCTGTAAATGGCTCACCGCTCCTTCCAAACTCTCTGTACATTGCTGGAAATGGTGGCTGGAGACAAGCAACACGCACCTGCATGTGGAGATACCACTTCTTCGTCTTTTGGCGGCAACATATATAGCTTGAGGATGAATTATAATTTAGTCAATTTATTAAGTTGATTTCTATGATTTAAAAAACAAATCAGTAGCGTCCGTCTGGGAGTTTAAAAAGTGGCTCAGGCACTAAAACAAAGAGAAAAACATGTGATATATTCCCCCTTTTCCCTATACAAAAAAATTAACATATCTATTAAAGAAAATGAAAATTGGGCACCATTGGTACAGTAAATCTACAGTACTAATGGTGCTCAGTTTACAATAGATAAAGATTAGAGATAAAGATTTAATGTTCTCATTACTCAAATCCAATAGTAACTCAATTTTCAAAATGCCAATATTCAAAATTTAAATGCCTTATAAAATATAATACAAAATCGTAAGTCAGCGATCATTCCATTTTTCGACATTAAAAGTTCCACAAAAATAAAAATAAAAGGGGGAAAAAGTGTAAAAGAAACAATAATTACAATTTGATTTAACAATTATTCAAGTAGTTAGTTGGTGTCTCTAACATACATCCTTCATATCAATTCGCGCTCCAGGTAAATGAGTGCAACAATCTAAGGCCAACTCTAGTAGTGGTGACAATATGATGCCAACACTACAAAAAAACAGGAAATTAGAGACGGAAATTAGCGACGGAATTAATTCCGTCGCTATTCCGTCTCTAAACCGTCAATAAATCCGTCACTAATTTTAGAGACGGAAATTAGCGACGGAATTATTCCGTCTCTAAATTCCGTCTCTAATCCGTCTCTGATTCCGTCTCTAAATTTTTAGAGACGGAAATTAGCGACGGAATTATTCCATCGCTAATTTCCGTCTCTGATTCCATCTCTAAATTTTTAGCGACGGAATTTAGCGACGGAATAATTCCGTCGCTAAATTCCGTCTCTAATCTGTCGCTGATTCCGTCTCTAAATTTTTAGAGACGGAAATTAGCGACGGAATTATTCCGTCGCTAAATTCCGTCGCTAATCCGTCTCTGATTCCGTCTCTAAATTTTTAGAGACGGAAATTAGCGACGGAATTATTCCGTCTCTAAATTCCGTCTCTGATTCCGTCTCTAAATTTCGTCACCAATTCCGTCGCTATTCCGTCACAAATTCCGTTACTAATTTAAGGGATGATTTAATCTTTATTTTTTTGATATAAATTAGCAACAAAAATTGTTCCGTCATGTGACTTGTTGAGACATCATGGAGATGAATTCTTATGAAACGCATTTGAATAATATAAAAATGGTACCGTCATGTGACTTCGTATTAGCTAAACAAACAATGAAATAATATATGAACTACTCTCTTTTAGAAATTAACATGATAAATAAAGAAAGAATAATTGTAGTGCTAATTTCTTGAAATTAATTAGACTATTAATCAATTTATTCGTACACTCATTTATTAGTGTTAATAATATGATTTCTTTAACAAAATAAAAAAACAATAGTTGTTTTGGAAGCTATATATAACTATAAAATCCGTAGATAAAAATTAAACAAAAATACAAACAAAGAACACTAATATATAAAAGTTAAAATTCATGACAACTCATGATACAATTTACAAAGTATAATACAATTTACAAAGTATAGACATCACAACTTGTTTATTTGAGTTTTATGCAAATCATAGTATTTTATTTATAAAATATTGAATTTGATGCAGTAATATATTCTACCATTTCAAATAATACATAAAAACATGTAAATAATTACTACTACATATATTATATGAATGTGTAATTAAATACTCATTGGATTTACAGTCTAAGTGCAATCTTGCAATTGTATGAAAAAAAAAGTTCAATCTTGCAACTTGGCCGAAGGAACCTCTAAATACAGGTATTTATGCATCATATAACCTTCAGGAATTTTATTTACTTCATTTTGTGTTTTTCTAATCATATCAAGATTGTTGAATACTAAATCAAAGGTGGAGCTAGTATGTGCAATTATTGTGTGAACTTAGTTTGCCATGTCATATGTGGTATAATTAGTTAAAATACAACAATTCAACTAATATTAATCCTAGTTGGCTACTCATCTGATTCACATTTTTAATATTTTTCTTAAAAATTCAAATCTTTTAATTAAGATTTCACAAATAAAGAAAAAATAAATATTGTGAAATCTTTTAATTTTTTTAATATACCAACTAATGTTTAAGAAATGCCAAATCAGCTCATGAATTGTTGTATTTTAATTGGTTAGGCTACAAATAGCATGACGCACCAGATTGATACAATAATTGGTTAGTCACTTGTTCAGCCTCACAAGGTCATCGACTTCTCCTCTCTTCTCCGTCAGCCATTACAACTCTCCTCTCTCAAACCCTCTCTTTCCTCGATTGGTTTGTTTAGTTCAATGTTAAATACTCATTTGATTTGTTAATTGAGACTAATAAGAAGGATTAGAGTGATAGTCAATAGGCTAAAGCAAATAATTAGTCAGAGTACAATTTGAAAAGTCACTATAACGAGTTGTATTTTAGACTAAGACTCTCAATTAAAACGTTGTTGAATAAAAATTGTTCATTTGAAACTCTCAAGAAGAATCATGAAGCTTATACATCAGTTGTGCTCAGTGTACATGCATATATGATATACGTAGAATTAACTATGAACCTATTATTCACTGCTAGATCACAACAGTTTCTACGATTGAATCCCATAGTTCAAATGTATCTGCTATATGTGTGTGTGTGTGTGAGCATGATAGTTGATTAGTAAAAATGAAGTTTTGTTTTAGCAAATTGTAGATATTTTGATGAGCTTGAGTAGCAGGATGTCACTTTATTATTTTGAAGCCTCTTTCTAGTTCCTTGTGCAACATCCCAATTTTATTATTAATATTTAAGTATTATTATGATGTGATTTGTTAAGTAACTTGGGGTTTTGAGTAAATTAAAGGCATTGTTTGAGATATAAAAGCATAAAATTAATAAAATAATTGACTGAGATTGAAAATTTGTGAGTAATATATTTATTAATAATGAAATTGAATTTAATAGGATTGTTTTATGGTAATTAGAAATCACCATTTAATTATTTCAGAATAAGTAGAAATTAATAATAAATATTAATAAAATGAATGAATTTTATGAATATGTGATTATGGTTATATAAATGTATCATAAAAGTTTTATCTGAGTGAAATACACAAATAAATCTTAATTAATTATTGAGATTTTTTGAGAATCTTAGCAAATTTAGACATATGCTAATATCATGATATGTATTTGAGAATAAGAATAAGTATAATTTTTTTTATTACTAATTTAAAAAAAGAGTGAACAAAACTCAAAAAGTAAAAGAAAGAAAGATTAATAAGCCAACTCTTGTCCAGTAGATTCATTTTATTTAATTAGTCTTTGATAAAACATGAATTTAAATATTTTACTTATATTTATGGTGAATCTTTCTCCCTCCAAAAAAATTTTCATGTTCCCGCTCTTTGTGAGTGTCTGATTGAGGCCTTTGGTTTGATTAAAAAAAAAAAGAGGAAAGGCTTTTGCTGTCACCAATCACCATATTCGTAAACCATCAACCCTTTCTCATTCTCTATACCACTTCTCACTTTCTCAGATCTCATCTTTGTTGTTTGCCCTAGCCGCGAGTCCTCAACCGCGAACAAGCTCGACAGATCGACACTTCCAGGCAGCTGCTGCTCAGTGCTCACTCTGGGCTCTGGCGCTCCTCGTCGTCTCTCAATCTCTCCAGTCCACGGCTCCTTATCTCAATCTCTCCAGTCCATGACACTTCCAGGTTATGATTTTTTTTTTCAGATTTTAGTGCTGATTTTCTCTTTTTCTTGACAAGATCAGGATGTTGAAGTCCAGAAATAATTCCTATCTCATTCACATTTTAGTGCTGATTTTCTCTTTTTCCTGAATTTTTTCCAACTTCTGATTGCTTATGAGTTTTTACAAAAAAGGATATGGAAAGCGACTTTGTACGTTTGTTAAAAAACGAACGGAGATAAAAAAACTTACCACGTCATTCATTGCCAAAAAACTTAAAAGTTTCACTAACTTGTTAGGGTTTTAAGTTAAAATTGTATGATATTGTTGGTTTTAATTAAGTTGTGCCATGTGTGTTCTCTGTGTAACTCTAATTTGATATCTTTTTATATCAAGTGTCATGTGCATTGCATCTCTTTTTGCAAGAGTCATACTCCTAAATAATAACATCTGTCTTAGTTTAGAAATATTGTGGCATGAAAAGAAAATAATTGAACTCAACGTTCTATTTTAAATAAAACTCTTGTCGTTTTTGCAAGGAATAACATTGATATTTCTTGATAAATATTGATACTGTTCTTACCATTCAACAATTGCATTTTACCATGTAACTTTGTCTTTATGATGAATAACCAATGAGATTTTGAAATTCAGTATGAAGAAGTACATGTGACAACAAATGCCATGGTTGGTCAAGAAGATGAAGAAGAACAAGAGGATAAAAGAAGATTCTTATATGGAAGAAGATGATGGTGATGGTGTTTGAAATATTTGTGTGGCTTGTTTGATATATTATATACATTTTTACTTCAGTACTTTTGTTTTGTAGTTAATTTACTATCATTTGAGAACTTGGTTTGAATTTCATTGTATTTGCCATCAATTTAATTTCACTTTCTGTTCTTTAACTATTATAAATTATTAATGTTGACTTATCGTTAAATTCAAAATAACCCAAAAAAAATAATTGGAGAAAAAATTAAAAAAGCTTAGAGATGGATTTTTTATGGAAATTCTGTTACAATTTTTTTTAAAAAAAAAAATTCACTTTGCAATGGATTAGTGACGGAATCTGTTTCAGAAATTAATAATGAAATTAATTCTTTTTTTTTTTTAAATTTTGTGATGGATTAGAGACAGAAATTCCATTGTTAATTTTGGACAAATTAGAGACTGAAATTCCGTCTCTAATCCGTTTCAGAAATTAAGAACAAAATTAATTTTTTTTGTTTGTGACGGATTAGAGATGGTTATTCCATCGCTAATCTTGGAAAAATTAGAGACGGAAATTTCGTCGCTAATCCGTCTCAAAAATCTTTTATTTCTCAAACATTAGCGACGGAATTTGTTATTAGGGATGAAATTTTCGTCACAGATTAGAGACGGAATTTCCGTCGCTAATCCGTCTCTAAATTAGAGACGGAATTTCCGTCGCTAATCCGTGTCTAAATTAGCGACGGAATTTCCGTCACTAATCCGTCTCTAAATTAGAGACGGAATTTCCGTCGCTAATCCGTGTCTAAATTAGCGACGGAATTTCCGTCGCTAATCCGTCTCTAAATTAGAGACGGATTTTCCGTCGCTAATCTGTGTCTAAATTAGCGACGGAATTTCCGTCGCTAATCCGTCTCTAAATTAGAGACGGATTTTCCGTCGCTAATCCGTCTCTAAATTAGAGACGGAATTGAAAATTCCGTCGCTAATGGAATTAGTAACGGCCTTTTTAGAGACGGACCATTTTCCGTCGCTAATCCGTTGCTAACAGATTAGCGATGGAATTAGCGACGGAAATTCCGTCGCTAAAATTATTAGCGACGGAAATTCCGTCGCTAAATTCCGTCTCTAATACCCAGTTTTTTTGTAGTGCAATATTTTGATAATCTCTTGGTAGCAAATTGGAATCTAAAATATCAATAATGGAATGAGGTGTTGATTTGCTAACCTAATCTTTTAAATTCAGACTTTGAACGACCATCTCATTTGTTGGTTTCTTTCTTGTAACCATTTCCATCAACGAAATGCAAATATTTTGATAATCTTTTCTAATTTGTTGTAATGTTTTTTTTTAATAATTATATACGCAAGTTAATAGACAAGAGTAGGATCCAACCTGTTGACTAGAGGCAACCAGAAATAATTGAGAGAAAATCTATTCTCTTCATTTATGAATAATCTGTACACAATGATCATTAAGAAAATGATCCTTCTATTTACACTTATATATTCCTAATCTAATCTATCAGTCTAATGGGCTCAAGCCCAATTTACACATATTACACATAATTTGGGCCTACTAATTCTAACACTCCCCCTCAAGTTGGGGAGTGAAAACATCAACAGTACCCAACTTGCCTAACAACCTAAGTAAAACATCTTTGCTAACTGCTTTGGTTAACAAATCAGCCTGCTGATTGCAGGATTTAACATGACAAAGATCAATGAGATTCTCTTGCAGCTTCTCACGGACGAAATGGCAATCGATCTCGATATGCTTCGTACGCTCATGAAAGATTGGATTGTTTGCTATTTGTATGGCAGCTTTGCTATCACAATACACTGCCACCGGTCCAACAGGAGGTCGCCCTTGCTCTTTCATTAAACCAGCCATCCAAACAATTTCGGAGACTGCTGCAGCTAAGGCTCGATATTCAGCTTCAGCAGAGGAGCACGACACGGTATTCTGCTTCTTGGTCTTCCAATGGATGAGGGAATCCCCCAATTTCAACAAATAACCTGTAACTGAACGTCTCGTTGTACTACAGGAACCCCAATCAGAGTCACAATAGCAACTAAGTGTCAAATCCAGGTTGGAGCTAATCAAGATTCCTCGTCCGGGTGTTTGTTTGAGGTATCGAACTACATTCAATGCCGCTGTCCAATGTGCTTTCATAGGACATTGCATAAATTGGCTTAAAGTCTGCACAGAAAAGGAAATGTCAGGACGTGTAGTAGTCAAATATATTAAGCGTCCGATCAGCCTTCTATATTTTTCAGGGTCACTCAGCAAATCAGATTCCTTATGAATGCCCTTTTCATAGGCCAAAAGTTTTAAATTCTGTGCCATTGGCATGCCAAGTGGCTTGCAACCACTCATGCCTAAATCAGCCAATAAATCCAATACATACTTCCGTTGAGATAATATGATCCCCTTCTTTGATCTAGCCATCTCAATACCAAGGAAATATTTCATAATTCCTAAATCCTTGATCTTGAAATGGCTATGAAGGTAATCCTTTACCTCTTGAATCCTATCATTTGAACTTCCTGTAACCAAGAGATCATCAACATAAACAAGTACAAGGACCACACCATCATCAAATTGTTTAGAGAAAAGAGAGTAATCATATTTGCTTTGAATGAACCCTCCTTGCATCAAGGCAGTTGTAAGTTTACAATTCCACTGCCTTGATGCTTGTTTGAGGCCATACAAAGATTTATTCAACTTACAAACCATGTGCTCCCCCTGGCACTTAAAGCCTTGAGGGATGGTCATGTACACCTCTTCATACAAATCACCCTGCAGAAAAGCATTATGGACATCCATATGAAACAAAGTCCAATCACAAGCAGCTGCCAATTTGAGAATAGTTCTAACAGTGATCATTTTAACTACTGGAGAGAAAGTTTCCTGATAATCAAGGCCTTCCTTTTGAGTGTAGCCTTTTGCTACCAGTCTAGCCTTGTATCTCTCTATCTCACCATTCGATTTGTACTTAATCTTATAAATCCATTTGCACCCTATAGGTTTCTTATCTGTTGGAAGAGGAACTATTTCCCAGGTCTTATTACTCTCTAATGCCTCTAGTTCAGCACGCATGGCTTGAATCCACACATCATGTTTAATCGCCTCTGAATAAGTGCGTGGTTCAGTATTAGAGTCTAAATGGCATAAGAAACAGGTGTGTGCAGCAGAAATATTCTCATAAGTAAGATAGTTATGCAATGGATATAAACATGCAGAATGAGGAGCATGTAAACTGTGATTGTTATGCATGGAAATCAGATTGCAAACATAATCTTGGGCCCAAATAGGCGGTCTACGATCCCTGTGAGATTTGGTAGGGGGCGGCTCATGTGTGCTAGAAGAGGAAGGTAGATTTAGTGGAGAGATATTACCTCTACTTACCTCTTTGTCACTGGTAGACTGTGTCATGGTTGGTGGCTGTACACCTGGATTTAAGTTGGGAGAGACATCATCAAAGAAAAACATTTCCCTTATGGCAGGGTTAACTCCCCCTTGATTAATGCCAGTTGTATTTTTAAAAGGAAATTGATGTTCTTGAAAAGTTACATGTCTATTAACAATAATTGTGTTAGTCCTTAGGTCTAATAGAACATACCCCTTTTGATGGTTGGGAAAACCTAAGAAAACACAAGGAATTGTCCTAGGCCGTAATTTATCTGTTTGGACCAGATCTGTTGCATAGGCTAGGGAGCCAAAAGTTTTTAAAGTGGTGTAATCCGGTGGAGTCCCATAAACTCTCTCATAGGGTGTTTGGTAACCTAAGATCTTGGAAGGTATTCTATTTATTAAATGGGCTGCCATTTTCACACATTCACCCCAATATTCAATCGGTATCCCAAATTGTAGCATAAGGCTCCTAGACACTTGCATTAAGGTTCTATGTTTGCGCTCTACTATCCCATTCTGTTCTGGTGTGTAGGGACATGTGGTTTCATGAATAATGCCCTTGTCTCCCAGAAAAAGTCTAAGGTCATGATTAACAAACTCAGTACCATTATCACTACGTAGACGTTTCACATGAATAGAAAATTGAGTAAAGACATAAGCAACAAAATGTTTAATACAAGTAGTAGTTTCAGATTTATATTTGAGCAAGAAAATCCTAGTAGCACGAGAATAATCATCAACTATCGTTAAAAAATATTGATGCCCTTGATGGGTCGGAATCCTATAAGGACCCCAAACATCCATGTGAAGTAACTCAAAGCAGGACTGAGATTTGATGCAACTAGGGGAAAATGGAAGTTTTGTTTGTTTGGATTGAATACAAATATCACAAGTACGATCCAACAATACATTTGGAGAATCAACAAAATTCAAATGTCTCAAAACTGAAATTGGCGCATGTCCTAATCGCATATGTAACAACATGTTTGTACAACATGTTGAAAACTACCAATTAATGTCCAGGTTTGTACAACATGTTGAAAACTACCAATTAATGTCATTAGTTGTCTAAAATTGTTTCGTACAACGCATAATATTGCATTTGCCAATAACGTATGAATGATAATGTCAACACAGGAGGTGTTAGGAAAACTGCCCCAACTAATACACCACAAGTCTTGCTCCAATCAAATGTTAGTTCCAACAACTACTTTGTCACACAAGAACCACAAAGGAAGAAGCAAATTAATACCTCAGATCCAACAAGATTAGGTGATTCTTCATATACTATTTCCTTACTTGGCTATACACATGCGGCAGTTTTTGCCATAAATTGATGTCATTTTATTCTCATGTATTCCTCAGTATTATTGTACCATTTAAATATGTTCTTATTTAGTCCTTTACTATATATTAATTATTCCTGACCATATTGGGGTGATACATAAGTTAACACATGCTTTAAATTACCCGTTTGGAATTTTAATGGTTTGGGATACATGCTATTACTTATACTGGCAACTAAATCAGTGCATATGTTACTATTTGCACTTTCTTTTCAGCCACGACAATAAATATGGTTGTATTCATACATACTTATTTCGTTCTACAAACTTTTTTTATTGAGAAAATGTCATCCTCCATATGCATTACTTTGACCTTATCAACCTTTGAAATCAAACACTGATAACGTTAGAGGGAAAATTAAAATTACCCCAACATCAAACCATTTATATACCATTTTGTCTTTGTCACATAACTTACAGTTCTTTTCCAAAATTTGATGAATATGATTGCAGTCGAAGGTATCAACTATAAGGGCTTGCACTTCAACTTGGATTTCAATGAAGACGATGCATATGGGTTATCCTCAAGCTCAGATGATGGTGAAGGTTGTTTCTTATACATTTTTTACTTTAGCAGATAAAGTACTACTATTTCTTCTGCCTCCAATTTTAACAAAGTTATTTGCTTAACATAGATGAGGATAGAGCTGCAACATGTCCTATTGCTTGTGTTCCATATACAACCCATCTAGCAAACCATAATGTCATAGAAATTGAAGGTCTAACCCTAATCTCAATATTATAAGTTGTTGATTGCTACAATTTGGATACAAAATTTATTAATAACTCTTTATTTCTCCTATATACAGAGTATATGGATGAGGGGGATCCCATACATGAATGCAAGTATTGTGGGGCATTATTCTGGTATCATGAAAGAACTAAGAAGGACTCAAAAAAAAGAGTTGCCAATGCCTTCTCAATGTGTTGCCTCCAAGGGAAGGTCCAGTTACCATGTATTAAGGCACCTCCCCCTCTTATGTACTCTTTATTCTTTAACAAGAATTCTCATGCCTCTAAAAACTTCCATACAAATATAAGACAATACAATAACATGTTCTCTTTCACTTCAATGGGTGGCAAAATTGATCATTTAAAGAACAATGGTAATGGTCCATATTGCTTTGCCCTTTCTGGGATGAACTACCATACCATTGGTAGTTTGTTACCTCTAATAGGTGGAAGACCTGTTTACTCCCAACTGTATGTCTTTGATACTCAAAATAAAGTTAACAACAGAATAGAAGCTATCAGGTAATTTCTACTTATTTTGGCATTCATATTTTCCTTTATATTTCTTATTTATTCACATTCAATTTCATTATAACTTCTTGCTCATTATCTTACTACTATTTCGTTCAGCAAACATCAAAAAGAGTCCACTATTGATCATGTAATTGTTGAAGAAATCAAGAAAATGCTAGATGATGTTAATCCATATGTTAAGCAATACCGGTATACTTCATCTCAGCTGATGCACTAGTGCTCTAATGAAATGAAGCTTTGCTTGATAAGCACAAGACATCATGATGGCCGTACACACAATATACCAACAGCTTCCGAGGTTGCTGCTTTGGTTGTTGGTGATATAGACATGACTTTCAATGTTAGAGACATTATTATGGAAAAACAATCAGGTTCCTTAAAACGGATCAATGAATTACATGCCTGTTACTTACCATTACAATACCCAATTTTATTCCCTTTCGGAAAAGATGGTTACAGACATGACATTGAGCATAGACAAGAAACTTTATGTTTCACCAAGAGAAGGAAGAGACTTAGTATTAGAGAATTCTTTTCGTACAGGCTGATGACAAGGAATGAAGAGGTCTCTATGTTGCTTCATGCAAACAAATTGTTACAACAATTTATTGTTGATGGTTACACAATGATTGAAGCATAAAGGCTTTATTGGATTCAAACTCACCAAAAAGAACTCAGGATTGATTTGTATCAGGGATTATCAGATGCTCTTATAAGAAGTGACACCGATGCTGCCTCTATTGGGAAACATATTATCCTCCCTTCAAGTTTTACAGGAGGTGCTAGATACATGCTGCAAAATTACCAAGACGCAATGGCAATATGCAGGTGGGCAGGATATCCTGATATCTTCTTAACCTTCACATGTAATCATGCATGGCCGGAGATCACAAGGTACTATAAAAAACACTCACTAAATCCTGCAGATAGGCCTGACATTCTTTGTAGGGTGTTCAAGATTAAATTGAAATCCCTTATGAAGACACTAAGAGAGGAGAAAATTTTTGGGACCATATGTGCAGGTACCTTTGCTCTACTCATACCATTGTTTTTAAAAAATTTTATTTTAACCATATAACTAACTAATCTGTCATCATGCAGTTGTTTACACTATTGAATTCCAAAAGCGAGGCCTACCACATGCTCATATTCTTTTATTCCTTGAACCATATGACAAGATCACAACTCCGGAACATATTTATAAAGTGATAACTGCCGAGATTCCAGATAAGGATTCATCACCTGACCTTTATGACTTAGTGAAGAAATTTATGGTTCATGGTCCGTGTGGTACTACCAATCCTAAAGCACAATGCATGAAAGAAAAAGGATGCACGAAGCATTTCCCAAAGAAATTTTGTGACTTAACGACTATGGATGACAATGGTTACCCTACTTACCGACGAAGAGATGATGGTAGGACTATTAAAGTTAAAGGGAAACCATTAGATAATAAATTTATTGTCCCATACAATCCCTCATTACTTTGTTTGTTTCAAGCACATATTAATGTTGAAAAGTGCAATCAATCCACAGCCATTAAGTACTTATTTAAGTACATTAGCAAAGGTAATGATAGAGTGGTTGTCGGTCTCTTCGATAGTACCAATAATAAAACATGCCAAAGTTTACTTGATGAGATACAACAATATTACAACTGTAGATACATTTTGCGTGCGAAGCTTCATGGCGCATTTTTGGGTTTGAGATACATTTTAGATATCCATCAGTTGAACGACTTAGTTTCCACCTCCCAAACCAGCAGTTTGTCATTTACTCCAGTACTGATGATATATCATATTTGTTGGACAAACCTAGGGTTTGTGAATCACAATTCTTGGCTTGGATGAAAATGAATGCTATAGATGATTTTGCTGCAACTCTTACTTATATTGAGTTTCCTCAGCATTATGTTTATCAGAGAGATAAAAGATTATGGAAGAAACGATAAAGAGGTTTTGCAGTTGGCAGAATTGCAAATGCCACACCTAGCTCTGGTGAATTATATTACTTGTGCATCCTCCTAACGAAAGTCAGAGGACCTAAATCGTTCGATGACCTTAAAACAGTTGCTGGGGTTACCCATACATCATTTAGGTCTGCTTGTGATGCTCTTGAGTTGTTAGATGATGATCAAGAGTTTGTAAACGCCATAAAGGAGGCTTCAATTTGGGGGACTGGGAACTCCTTACGTAAACTGTTTGTGAGCATGCTTCTATCAAATTGCTTGCAGCGTCCTGACTTGGTGTGGAACCAATGCTCTAAGACCCTATCTTAGGACTTATTATACATTTCACATTCACACCCGCAATATTCATGTAAGTACGACTTATATGCATATTATTTTATTATTCAATTATTACAACTATCATATAGAAATAACATCTTCCTAACTTCAACAATTTTACTTTCATTTCAGCTGTTACTATATCATTAGGTGAAAAGGAGGACGCTGCATTGGAAGAGATCAACCACTTACTTAATCAAAATGGCAAGTACCTTCAAGACTACCCTATGTTGCCTATGCCTAAGACATCATCACCTACTGCTGTGACAAACAATCTTATTCTACAAGAGTTGAGCTATGATCGAGTTGTAGTTCAACAAGAAGCAACAACTTTAATTACTTCTCTAAACTCTGAACAGAAACAAATTTTTGATAAGGTCATGTGCTCATTAGAATTATCCTCATCTAGATTCTTCTTTGTTCATGGTTTTGGAGGCACTGGGAAAACTTTCTTATGGAATGCGCTAACATCATCTATTCGATCGAGAGGACATATTGTTCTCACAGTTGCATCTAGTGGGATTGCTGCCACTTTATTACCTTCAGGTAGAACTGCACATTCATGATTTGCAATTCCAATTCAAATAAATGAGTATTCAATGTGTTCTATTGAGCAAAATTCACCACTTGTCGAGTTACTTATAAAGACAAAGTTAATTATTTAGGATGAAGCACCAATGGTTCAACGAAACTGCATTGAAGCTTTTGATCGTTCTTTGAAAGATATTATGCACTCAAATAAAGTGTTTGGTGGAAAGTGCATTATTATGGGAGGTGACTTCCGTTAAATCCTACCAGTTGTGCCTAAAGGTTCTAGAGCAACGATTGTCAATGTTGCAATTACCTCATCCTCACTTTGGGACCACTGCACATTCTTCAATTTGACCAAAAACATGAGACTTTCGTTAGGAAGTTCACATCAAGAGATTGAGAAATTACAATGGTTTAGTAAATGGCTACTTGATGTAGGAGATGGTAGGTTGGGCCTGCCACATGATGGTGTCACTGAGATCGAAATTCCGTCTGAATTGTTGGTCCAAGAAAGTAGCAACCCAATTCATGCAATTGTGACTGAAACCTACAAGGACTTGGAAGACAACTTGGCAAACAATCAGTACTTCAATGATAGGGCCATACTTGCCCCAACTATAGAAATGGTTAGGGAAATCAATGAATATATGTGCTCTTTGTTGGCACAAGAACCTCATGACTATCTCAGCTGTGACTCTGTTTGTAAATCCACAGATGATAGTGATTTTTTTGATAATCTTTACACAACAGAATTTCTGAACACAATAAGCAGCTCTGGTTTGCCACCGCATAAACTAACCTTGAAGGTTGGTGCCCCAATTATGTTGCTTCGGAACATTGATCAATCTGGTAGGCTTTGCAATGGTACAAGACTGCGTATCTCTAAGCTTGGAAAAAACGTTATTGAGGCAATAACATTGAATGGCTCCCACCCCAACAAGAAGGTTTTCATTAATAGGATGGATATGAATCCTTCAGAAAGTAGATGGTCGTTCCATATGAGGAGAAGACAATTCCCCATTAATCTAAGCTTTGCAATGACCATCAATAAAAGCCAAGGGCAATCGCTACGGCATGTTGGAATATATCTCTCAAAGCCTGTTTTCACACATGGTCAATTATATGTTGCACTTTCTAGAGTTCGTACTTTGGATGGATTAAAGATATATGTGCCTAACAATGGCATTGGTTGCCGAAGGAGTACAACAAATGTTGTGTACAGGGAGATTTTTAGCAAGTTGAATGGTTTATATGTGTACATTTGGGGGAGCAATCATATAATTTACGAAATTGTAATCAAAAATATTGTGAACGGACATTGACAATCCATTTGATTGTTGCATATTGCATGATTGCCTTACCAATGTATGGGTTGTTTTTTTGTTTGTCCACTGTTTGCTACTGTGTTTAGCAACAACTTAACATATGGGTCCTTCGTAATGCACTGTTTCGATGCTTTCATTCATTTCAATAATTGACCAAGTATAATTTGATGAACATCGTGCTCCGCGCGCAACGCGCTCGGGAGGAACTGCTTATTCCATTATAACACCGGATTGTCCTGTTTGGATAATTCTTTAAGAATTTTGATCAACCCGATGAATTATGATTTCACCTTCCAACTGCACGTTGAGCATAAGTGACAAGAGGTTACTTGTGTGATTGGAAAATCCCAATTGAAACTTCCCCAACAACAATTTCTCCAATTTATTCTTTGATCCCTTCTCCAAAATTCTTTTTAAATACTCTCTACAAATATCCTGCCTAATATTTCTCAACTAAAGCAGTTTAAATAATATTATTTTAAATATTGTTTTGCCCATTACTTAACATGAATTTTTAAATTATTTAAATAATAAGAATTATTAAATAAAAATAATATTTAAATATTCATCTCATTTATTAAATCATATTTAATAATAATTATAAAATATTTAATTATCTTTGTTATTAAATATAATCATGAAAATGTAAATAGTTTTGTTGAAGAAATAAACTTGATTGTATAATCTGGTGCAATCCTAACAAAATAATTAGCTATCATATTTATCAATTTATTTTTCTATTTAGAAATTAAGTCACCTGATAATTATAGGTCCTGTAATACGCTCTCTATAATATACATGAACATGTGTATAATTTTTCTTTTAGTTTCATTTATTTCCTTCAATGAATATAACTTTATAAAATTAATATCCTTTTAGTAATTATACATTCGTAAATGATATCCAAACATAATCACAATTGTTAAAGTCACTTATGAAAAAAAAATATCCAAATAGAAATCACAATTAACCAATGATACTTTTAAGTTTTAACCACTTATGCAAATCATGATTTTGATTGTCTACCGCTGATCCAAATGAGCACTCAACCATTGAAAGTCAACCCAATGATGGAGAAATTAAGTGGATAGAAAGTGGAGAAAGGGGTTAGTAGAGACACTCGTCCTAGATAATTTCAATAATCAGAAACATTAATATTTTTGATATGGTAGATACTGTCACACACACATTTTTTGATAGTAACTCTTTTTTCATAGTAACTATCACATATATTTAATTTATACTCATTTTGATGAAATTGTTTGATCAGACATCATTTTTTTAAAATGGACGATTTTTCTTAAGATCAATTTTTGGGCCTATTTTATTTTGACCTTTTGTAATCTTTTGAGAATTGCAAAAGGTCAAAAGAAAATAGACCCGCAAACTAAGAATCTAATTTTTTTTAGATTTACCAGATTCACTTTTGTACAGAGTCAATTAAAGGTGGATATATCTTTTTCTTGAAAACTATTTACGAAAATTGAAAATAATAAAAATATATTAAGGGAAAAAAAAAAGAGGAGGAGGAGGAGAAGAAGGAAACGTCAAAGGCAAATCAGAAAGGACATGGATGAAGCACATTCGGGAAGAAGATGCTCATCTTTTCCTCTTTCTAGTTTTCTTTTCATAATCCCATCTCCACTCATAGATCATGAAGTATATGGTTTAGATATAATTTTTTATAAAATAATTATTATTAATTATTATTATTATTATTAGGGAAAATCCCAGATAAATGCCTTTTGAATTAACAAAACCCCCAAAAGTCTATTAACACTTTAAAAAGACTTAAAGGTACCAAGGACCAAATTGGGTTTTTCAAGTTTTGACACATTTACCATTTTACCCCTCAATAATGGAAATAACAAGATTCATAATGGTATTGACAAAATCGTTTGCTGTTGCATGTTTTCATCAGCATTTTTGCACAAAACGTTTTTGTCAAAACCATTACCATTCTTGTCAAAATCATTACTAAACTTATCAATCTCATTATTAAATTTGTTAAAATCCTTTTATTTATATTATGAATATTTTCATAATGGAATTGTCAAAACTATTACAATTCTTGTCAATCTCATTACTAAACTTGTCAATTTCATTACTGAATTTGTTAAAATTCTTTTATTTATATTATGAATATTTTCATAATGGAATTGTCAAAACGATTACAATTCTTGTTAATCTCATTACTAAACTTGTCAATCTCATTACTAAACTTGTCAATCTCATTACTGAATTTGTTAAAATCATTTTATTTATATTATGAATGTTTTCATAATGGAATCTCATAATGAAATTGTCAAAACCATTACAATTCTTGTAAATTTCATTACTAAACTTGTTAATATAAATAAAAGGATTTTAACAAATTCAGTAATGAGATTGACAAGTTTAGTAATGAGATTGACAAGAATTGTAATGGTTTTGACAATCTCATTATGAGATTCCATTATGAAAACATTCATAATATAAATAAAATGATTTTAACAAATTCAGTAATGAGATTGACAAGTTTAGTAATGAGATTGACAAGAATTGTAATAGTTTTGACAATTCCATTATGAAAATATTCATAATATAAATAAAAGGATTTTAACAAATTTAGTAATGAGATTGATAAGTTTAGTAATGATTTTGATAAGAATGGTAATGGTTTTGACAAAAACGTTTTGTGCAAAAATGTTGATGAAAACATGCAACAGCAAACGATTTTGTCAATACCATTACGAATCTTGTTATTTCCATTATTGAATTTGTCAACGCCATTACTGACTTTGTCAAAACTACTACACGTTTAATTATATTATACATATTTAATAATGCATATATATATATCAAAGAGGCTTTGGTGGCCCAGTGGCCACCATGCTTGCCTTGTAAAGGGGTGGGATGAGTTCGATCCCACCCCTTGCCATTTCATTTGAAACTTTTTTTCTAAAAAAAAAAACCCCCTCCCCACCAAAAAAGCTTCCACCGGCCGGAGCTCCTACCACCGGCGACCGGAGCTCCGGCCCTCGGGGGTCCTGGTCAGCCGGCCACCGAGGCGGCGGCCGGCCGGCCGGCGGTGGTGCTCCGGCGGGGGCACCACTGTTATTTTAAAAAAAATTTGAGGGGTAAAATGGTAAATGTGTCAAAACTTGAAAAACCCAATTTGGTCCTTGGTACCTTTAAGTCTTTTTAAAATGTTAATAGACTTTTGAGGGTTTTGTTAATTCAAAAGGCATTTATCTGGGATTTTCCCTTATTATTATTATTATTATTATTAAATTTCATAAATTAAAATTTATTTAGTTTTTATGTATTATGTACAATTATAAACTTTATAGATTGGATTTTAAAATTTAAATTTATTTATTTATGTTTATAGTAATAATTTTATAAGATATTGAATCTAAACTATTTAATTTTTTTTTAATCTATCCGAACCCAACAAACTTATATTTTAAAAGTTAAATCAATAAATGATTTTACAAAAGCACCCCATACAAATCCCAAGAATATATTTAAGATCGGGAGAAAGCAAATAAACGGAAAGAGACAAAAGGAAGAGGAGGAGAAAGAAGAATTAATAATGAAAGGTAAACGATAAAAACAAGGAAGCAGCAGTAGAAGAACATGGACGAATCATTTAAAGGACAGTTTGAATTTTTATAAGACAAGAACACCGTCTACCCAGTTGACTAATTCCTTATCAACTTCATATATATATAATCTTTACTGTTTCTACCCGCACATATTTTGATATAAGCATCTTTTTAAATAATAAAGAAAAAAGAAGGAAACATCGACAATGATAAAATGGTCAGAAATGGGAAACGATTGTAAGATATTTTATTATAATATATAATTATTTACTTATTAATTTAAGTAATTAAATAAAATATCTAAGTGTGGCTTGTAAGTCAAATCTAGGCCCAAATCTGGATTAGGGTAGATCACTTAGTCAGTTATTAAGTGTATGTGGTCTTTGATGGTGAGAAGGCACACGCTCAGTTTTAGGGCTTACTAAAAATAACTGAGCATCTTCTGACCTGCAGCGATCTATAGATCGTGAGTTATTTCAGAGATCAAAGACTAGTCATGGCAAGAGGTATTAAGTATTAAGACTTGCGCTGTTTGATATATAGGAAAATTCATATGCTTATGCATGTTATTTGATTGCATTACATGAATACATCGATGTCTTGGGTTTGATTTTACAACGCTTATGTCTTACTGATTACGTTGTCTGTTCAAGTTGATGATCCGATGTCATTAGATCCATTGTTAACAAGTTTTGTCCGCCATTACTGAACTCCCATCTGCAAAAAGAATTATTTATATTCAGGGAAATAGACTTTCTTGATGGCAAACTGTATGTGTTGAACCACATAGTCTTTGAAAGACGACAATCATATACAATTGTGCGAGATCTTCAAAATAAACCTATGAAGAATAAACTTTTAGAAGCTATGCATCCTTCACCAGCAACTGATTGGATTTCATCTCGTATTGATGACATATTTTGATTTTTAGCCATAGTGTTTTAGTGTTTTTAATTTCCCTTAAGTTCTTTATTGTCATTTAAGTTTGTCAAGTATGCTAAGTCACCTGCATATCCCGTTTTTCTCTAATAGAAAAAGAATTTTGTTATATAATATTAAAGTGTATTTATTTCTGGATTTCATTTTTATGAAATCCAGAAAGAGAAACTTTCTGATCTGGATGGTCCATATCTGTTTTTTTAATAAAACAGTTCTGGACCATCCAGTTATGATCCGACGGTCCAGAATCTCCTAACTCTCCATGCTCATCAAATTTGCTTAGCATGGAAACCAATTCCCCATTCTTCCAACCTGTAAATGGCTCACCGCTCCTTCCAAACTCTCTGTACATTGCTGGAAATGGTGGCTGGAGACAAGCAACACGCACCTGCATGTGGAGATACCACTTCTTCGTCTTTTGGCGGCAACATATATAGCTTGAGGATGAATTATAATTTAGTCAATTTATTAAGTTGATTTCTATGATTTAAAAAACAAATCAGTAGCGTCCGTCTGGGAGTTTAAAAAGTGGCTCAGGCACTAAAACAAAGAGAAAAACATGTGATATATTCCCCCTTTTCCCTATACAAAAAAATTAACATATCTATTAAAGAAAATGAAAATTGGGCACCATTGGTACAGTAAATCTACAGTACTAATGGTGCTCAGTTTACAATAGATAAAGATTAGAGATAAAGATTTAATGTTCTCATTACTCAAATCCAATAGTAACTCAATTTTCAAAATGCCAATATTCAAAATTTAAATGCCTTATAAAATATAATACAAAATCGTAAGTCAGCGATCATTCCATTTTTCGACATTAAAAGTTCCACAAAAATAAAAATAAAAGGGGGAAAAAGTGTAAAAGAAACAATAATTACAATTTGATTTAACAATTATTCAAGTAGTTAGTTGGTGTCTCTAACATACATCCTTCATATCAATTCGCGCTCCAGGTAAATGAGTGCAACAATCTAAGGCCAACTCTAGTAGTGGTGACAATATGATGCCAACACTACAAAAAAACAGGAAATTAGAGACGGAAATTAGCGACGGAATTAATTCCGTCGCTATTCCGTCTCTAAACCGTCAATAAATCCGTCACTAATTTTAGAGACGGAAATTAGCGACGGAATTATTCCGTCTCTAAATTCCGTCTCTAATCCGTCTCTGATTCCGTCTCTAAATTTTTAGAGACGGAAATTAGCGACGGAATTATTCCATCGCTAATTTCCGTCTCTGATTCCATCTCTAAATTTTTAGCGACGGAATTTAGCGACGGAATAATTCCGTCGCTAAATTCCGTCTCTAATCTGTCGCTGATTCCGTCTCTAAATTTTTAGAGACGGAAATTAGCGACGGAATTATTCCGTCGCTAAATTCCGTCGCTAATCCGTCTCTGATTCCGTCTCTAAATTTTTAGAGATGGAAATTAGCGACGGAATTATTCCGTCTCTAAATTCCGTCTCTGATTCCGTCTCTAAATTTCGTCACCAATTCCGTCGCTATTCCGTCACAAATTCCGTTACTAATTTAAGGGATGATTTAATCTTTATTTTTTTGATATAAATTAGCAACAAAAATTGTTCCGTCATGTGACTTGTTGAGACATCATGGAGATGAATTCTTATGAAACGCATTTGAATAATATAAAAATGGTACCGTCATGTGACTTCGTATTAGCTAAACAAACAATGAAATAATATATGAACTACTCTCTTTTAGAAATTAACATGATAAATAAAGAAAGAATAATTGTAGTGCTAATTTCTTGAAATTAATTAGACTATTAATCAATTTATTCGTACACTCATTTATTAGTGTTAATAATATGATTTCTTTAACAAAATAAAAAAACAATAGTTGTTTTGGAAGCTATATATAACTATAAAATCCGTAGATAAAAATTAAACAAAAATACAAACAAAGAACACTAATATATAAAAGTTAAAATTCATGACAACTCATGATACAATTTACAAAGTATAATACAATTTACAAAGTATAGACATCACAACTTGTTTATTTGAGTTTTATGCAAATCATAGTATTTTATTTATAAAATATTGAATTTGATGCAGTAATAATTCTACCATTTCAAATAATACATAAAAACATGTAAATAATTACTACTACATATATTATATGAATGTGTAATTAAATACTCATTGGATTTACAGTCTAAGTGCAATCTTGCAATTGTATGAAAAAAAAAGTTCAATCTTGCAACTTGGCCGAAGGAACCTCTAAATACAGGTATTTATGCATCATATAACCTTCAGGAATTTTATTTACTTCATTTTGTGTTTTTCTAATCATATCAAGATTGTTGAATACTAAATCAAAGGTGGAGCTAGTATGTGCAATTATTGTGTGAACTTAGTTTGCCATGTCATATGTGGTATAATTAGTTAAAATACAACAATTCAACTAATATTAATCCTAGTTGGCTACTCATCTGATTCACATTTTTAATATTTTTCTTAAAAATTCAAATCTTTTAATTAAGATTTCACAAATAAAGAAAAAATAAATATTGTGAAATCTTTTAATTTTTTTAATATACCAACTAATGTTTAAGAAATGCCAAATCAGCTCATGAATTGTTGTATTTTAATTGGTTAGGCTACAAATAGCATGACGCACCAGATTGATACAATAATTGGTTAGTCACTTGTTCAGCCTCACAAGGTCATCGACTTCTCCTCTCTTCTCCGTCAGCCATTACAACTCTCCTCTCTCAAACCCTCTCTTTCCTCGATTGGTTTGTTTAGTTCAATGTTAAATACTCATTTGATTTGTTAATTGAGACTAATAAGAAGGATTAGAGTGATAGTCAATAGGCTAAAGCAAATAATTAGTCAGAGTACAATTTGAAAAGTCACTATAACGAGTTGTATTTTAGACTAAGACTCTCAATTAAAACGTTGTTGAATAAAAATTGTTCATTTGAAACTCTCAAGAAGAATCATGAAGCTTATACATCAGTTGTGCTCAGTGTACATGCATATATGATATACGTAGAATTAACTATGAACCTATTATTCACTGCTAGATCACAACAGTTTCTACGATTGAATCCCATAGTTCAAATGTATCTGCTATATGTGTGTGTGTGTGTGAGCATGATAGTTGATTAGTAAAAATGAAGTTTTGTTTTAGCAAATTGTAGATATTTTGATGAGCTTGAGTAGCAGGATGTCACTTTATTATTTTGAAGCCTCTTTCTAGTTCCTTGTGCAACATCCCAATTTTATTATTAATATTTAAGTATTATTATGATGTGATTTGTTAAGTAACTTGGGGTTTTGAGTAAATTAAAGGCATTGTTTGAGATATAAAAGCATAAAATTAATAAAATAATTGACTGAGATTGAAAATTTGTGAGTAATATATTTATTAATAATGAAATTGAATTTAATAGGATTGTTTTATGGTAATTAGAAATCACCATTTAATTATTTCAGAATAAGTAGAAATTAATAATAAATATTAATAAAATGAATGAATTTTATGAATATGTGATTATGGTTATATAAATGTATCATAAAAGTTTTATCTGAGTGAAATACACAAATAAATCTTAATTAATTATTGAGATTTTTTGAGAATCTTAGCAAATTTAGACATATGCTAATATCATGATATGTATTTGAGAATAAGAATAAGTATAATTTTTTTTATTACTAATTTAAAAAAAGAGTGAACAAAACTCAAAAAGTAAAAGAAAGAAAGATTAATAAGCCAACTCTTGTCCAGTAGATTCATTTTATTTAATTAGTCTTTGATAAAACATGAATTTAAATATTTTACTTATATTTATGGTGAATCTTTCTCCCTCCAAAAAAATTTTCATGTTCCCGCTCTTTGTGAGTGTCTGATTGAGGCCTTTGGTTTGATTAAAAAAAAAAAGAGGAAAGGCTTTTGCTGTCACCAATCACCATATTCGTAAACCATCAACCCTTTCTCATTCTCTATACCACTTCTCACTTTCTCAGATCTCATCTTTGTTGTTTGCCCTAGCCGCGAGTCCTCAACCGCGAACAAGCTCGACAGATCGACACTTCCAGGCAGCTGCTGCTCAGTGCTCACTCTGGGCTCTGGCGCTCCTCGTCGTCTCTCAATCTCTCCAGTCCACGGCTCCTTATCTCAATCTCTCCAGTCCATGACACTTCCAGGTTATGATTTTTTTTTTCAGATTTTAGTGCTGATTTTCTCTTTTTCTTGACAAGATCAGGATGTTGAAGTCCAGAAATAATTCCTATCTCATTCACATTTTAGTGCTGATTTTCTCTTTTTCCTGAATTTTTTCCAACTTCTGATTGCTTATGAGTTTTTACAAAAAAGGATATGGAAAGCGACTTTGTACGTTTGTTAAAAAACGAACGGAGATAAAAAAACTTACCACGTCATTCATTGCCAAAAAACTTAAAAGTTTCACTAACTTGTTAGGGTTTTAAGTTAAAATTGTATGATATTGTTGGTTTTAATTAAGTTGTGCCATGTGTGTTCTCTGTGTAACTCTAATTTGATATCTTTTTATATCAAGTGTCATGTGCATTGCATCTCTTTTTGCAAGAGTCATACTCCTAAATAATAACATCTGTCTTAGTTTAGAAATATTGTGGCATGAAAAGAAAATAATTGAACTCAACGTTCTATTTTAAATAAAACTCTTGTCGTTTTTGCAAGGAATAACATTGATATTTCTTGATAAATATTGATACTGTTCTTACCATTCAACAATTGCATTTTACCATGTAACTTTGTCTTTATGATGAATAACCAATGAGATTTTGAAATTCAGTATGAAGAAGTACATGTGACAACAAATGCCATGGTTGGTCAAGAAGATGAAGAAGAACAAGAGGATAAAAGAAGATTCTTATATGGAAGAAGATGATGGTGATGGTGTTTGAAATATTTGTGTGGCTTGTTTGATATATTATATACATTTTTACTTCAGTACTTTTGTTTTGTAGTTAATTTACTATCATTTGAGAACTTGGTTTGAATTTCATTGTATTTGCCATCAATTTAATTTCACTTTCTGTTCTTTAACTATTATAAATTATTAATGTTGACTTATCGTTAAATTCAAAATAACCCAAAAAAAATAATTGGAGAAAAAATTAAAAAAGCTTAGAGATGGATTTTTTATGGAAATTCTGTTACAATTTTTTTTAAAAAAAAAATTCACTTTGCAATGGATTAGTGACGGAATCTGTTTCAGAAATTAATAATGAAATTAATTCTTTTTTTTTTTAAATTTTGTGATGGATTAGAGACAGAAATTCCATTGTTAATTTTGGACAAATTAGAGACTGAAATTCCGTCTCTAATCCGTTTCAGAAATTAAGAACAAAATTAATTTTTTTTGTTTGTGACGGATTAGAGATGGTTATTCCATCGCTAATCTTGGAAAAATTAGAGACGGAAATTTCGTCGCTAATCCGTCTCAAAAATCTTTTATTTCTCAAACATTAGCGACGGAATTTGTTATTAGGGATGAAATTTTCGTCACAGATTAGAGACGGAATTTCCGTCACTAATCCGTCTCTAAATTAGAGACGGAATTTCCGTCGCTAATCCGTGTCTAAATTAGCGACGGAATTTCCGTCACTAATCAGTCTCTAAATTAGAGACGGAATTTCCGTCGCTAATCCGTGTCTAAATTAGCGACGGAATTTCCGTCGCTAATCCGTCTCTAAATTAGAGACGGATTTTCCGTCGCTAATCTGTGTCTAAATTAGCGACGGAATTTCCGTCGCTAATCCGTCTCTAAATTAGAGACGGATTTTTCGTCGCTAATCCGTCTCTAAATTAGAGACGGAATTGAAAATTCCGTCGCTAATGGAATTAGTAACGGCCTTTTTAGAGACGGACCATTTTCCGTCGCTAATCCGTTGCTAACAGATTAGCGATGGAATTAGCGACGGAAATTCCGTCGCTAAAATTATTAGCGACGGAAATTCCGTCGCTAAATTCCGTCTCTAATACCCAGTTTTTTTGTAGTGCAATATTTTGATAATCTCTTGGTAGCAAATTGGAATCTAAAATATCAATAATGGAATGAGGTGTTGATTTGCTAACCTAATCTTTTAAATTCAGACTTTGAACGACCATCTCATTTGTTGGTTTCTTTCTTGTAACCATTTCCATCAACGAAATGCAAATATTTTGATAATCTTTTCTAATTTGTTGTAATGTTTTTTTTTAATAATTATATACGCAAGTTAATAGACAAGAGTAGGATCCAACCTGTTGACTAGAGGCAACCAGAAATAATTGAGAGAAAATCTATTCTCTTCATTTATGAATAATCTGTACACAATGATCATTAAGAAAATGATCCTTCTATTTACACTTATATATTCCTAATCTAATCTATCAGTCTAATGGGCTCAAGCCCAATTTACACATATTACACATAATTTGGGCCTACTAATTCTAACACTCCCCCTCAAGTTGGGGAGTGAAAACATCAACAGTACCCAACTTGCCTAACAACCTAAGTAAAACATCTTTGCTAACTGCTTTGGTTAACAAATCAGCCTGCTGATTGCAGGATTTAACATGACAAAGATCAATGAGATTCTCTTGCAGCTTCTCACGGACGAAATGGCAATCGATCTCGATATGCTTCGTACGCTCATGAAAGATTGGATTGTTTGCTATTTGTATGGCAGCTTTGCTATCACAATACACTGCCACCGGTCCAACAGGAGGTCGCCCTTGCTCTTTCATTAAACCAGCCATCCAAACAATTTCGGAGACTGCTGCAGCTAAGGCTCGATATTCAGCTTCAGCAGAGGAGCACGACACGGTATTCTGCTTCTTGGTCTTCCAATGGATGAGGGAATCCCCCAATTTCAACAAATAACCTGTAACTGAACGTCTCGTTGTACTACAGGAACCCCAATCAGAGTCACAATAGCAACTAAGTGTCAAATCCAGGTTGGAGCTAATCAAGATTCCTCGTCCGGGTGTTTGTTTGAGGTATCGAACTACATTCAATGCCGCTGTCCAATGTGCTTTCATAGGACATTGCATAAATTGGCTTAAAGTCTGCACAGAAAAGGAAATGTCAGGACGTGTAGTAGTCAAATATATTAAGCGTCCGATCAGCCTTCTATATTTTTCAGGGTCACTCAGCAAATCAGATTCCTTATGAATGCCCTTTTCATAGGCCAAAAGTTTTAAATTCTGTGCCATTGGCATGCCAAGTGGCTTGCAACCACTCATGCCTAAATCAGCCAATAAATCCAATACATACTTCCGTTGAGATAATATGATCCCCTTCTTTGATCTAGCCATCTCAATACCAAGGAAATATTTCATAATTCCTAAATCCTTGATCTTGAAATGGCTATGAAGGTAATCCTTTACCTCTTGAATCCTATCATTTGAACTTCCTGTAACCAAGAGATCATCAACATAAACAAGTACAAGGACCACACCATCATCAAATTGTTTAGAGAAAAGAGAGTAATCATATTTGCTTTGAATGAACCCTCCTTGCATCAAGGCAGTTGTAAGTTTACAATTCCACTGCCTTGATGCTTGTTTGAGGCCATACAAAGATTTATTCAACTTACAAACCATGTGCTCCCCCTGGCACTTAAAGCCTTGAGGGATGGTCATGTACACCTCTTCATACAAATCACCCTGCAGAAAAGCATTATGGACATCCATATGAAACAAAGTCCAATCACAAGCAGCTGCCAATTTGAGAATAGTTCTAACAGTGATCATTTTAACTACTGGAGAGAAAGTTTCCTGATAATCAAGGCCTTCCTTTTGAGTGTAGCCTTTTGCTACCAGTCTAGCCTTGTATCTCTCTATCTCACCATTCGATTTGTACTTAATCTTATAAATCCATTTGCACCCTATAGGTTTCTTATCTGTTGGAAGAGGAACTATTTCCCAGGTCTTATTACTCTCTAATGCCTCTAGTTCAGCACGCATGGCTTGAATCCACACATCATGTTTAATCGCCTCTGAATAAGTGCGTGGTTCAGTATTAGAGTCTAAATGGCATAAGAAACAGGTGTGTGCAGCAGAAATATTCTCATAAGTAAGATAGTTATGCAATGGATATAAACATGCAGAATGAGGAGCATGTAAACTGTGATTGTTATGCATGGAAATCAGATTGCAAACATAATCTTGGGCCCAAATAGGCGGTCTACGATCCCTGTGAGATTTGGTAGGGGGCGGCTCATGTGTGCTAGAAGAGGAAGGTAGATTTAGTGGAGAGATATTACCTCTACTTACCTCTTTGTCACTGGTAGACTGTGTCATGGTTGGTGGCTGTACACCTGGATTTAAGTTGGGAGAGACATCATCAAAGAAAAACATTTCCCTTATGGCAGGGTTAACTCCCCCTTGATTAATGCCAGTTGTATTTTTAAAAGGAAATTGATGTTCTTGAAAAGTTACATGTCTATTAACAATAATTGTGTTAGTCCTTAGGTCTAATAGAACATACCCCTTTTGATGGTTGGGAAAACCTAAGAAAACACAAGGAATTGTCCTAGGCCGTAATTTATCTGTTTGGACCAGATCTGTTGCATAGGCTAGGGAGCCAAAAGTTTTTAAAGTGGTGTAATCCGGTGGAGTCCCATAAACTCTCTCATAGGGTGTTTGGTAACCTAAGATCTTGGAAGGTATTCTATTTATTAAATGGGCTGCCATTTTCACACATTCACCCCAATATTCAATCGGTATCCCAAATTGTAGCATAAGGCTCCTAGACACTTGCATTAAGGTTCTATGTTTGCGCTCTACTATCCCATTCTGTTCTGGTGTGTAGGGACATGTGGTTTCATGAATAATGCCCTTGTCTCCCAGAAAAAGTCTAAGGTCATGATTAACAAACTCAGTACCATTATCACTACGTAGACGTTTCACATGAATAGAAAATTGAGTAAAGACATAAGCAACAAAATGTTTAATACAAGTAGTAGTTTCAGATTTAT
The DNA here is from genome assembly GCA_963855925.1 of Inga laurina. NCBI lineage: Eukaryota > Viridiplantae > Streptophyta > Magnoliopsida > Fabales > Fabaceae > Inga > Inga laurina. Next base: position 10,706,848 of record OY979701.1, on the reverse strand, counting down.
ATTTGAGCAAGAAAATCCTAGTAGCACGAGAATAATCATCAACTATCATTAAAAAATATTGATGCCCTTGATGGGTCGGAATCCTATAAGGACCCCAAACATCCATGTGAAGTAACTCAAAGCAGGACTGAGATTTGATGCAACTAGGGGAAAATGGAAGTTTTGTTTGTTTGGATTGAATACAAATATCACAAGTACGATCCAACAATACATTTGGAGAATCAACAAAATTCAAATGTCTCAAAACTGAAATTGGCGCATGTCCTAATCGCATATGTAACAACTTTAAATCCACAGATTTCAAAGATTTGTCATTAACAACATTTAATGCAGCAGAGTGTCTAAAAGTATTCAGCATATACAAGCCATCTTCTAGTCTACCAATCGCCTTCCTCTTTCCATCCCGAAGGTCCTGCACTAAACAGTGATTAGGAAAAAAATTGAACTATGCAGTGATGTTCTCTAGTGAGCCTAGGAATGGAAATGAGATTAAATTTCAAGTCATATGCATATAACACATCATTCAAGGTGATATCATTAGTGAGTTGAACAGTCCCTATTCGTGTGACCATCACTCTTTGACCATTAGGAATTTTAATTGTCTTAATCAAGCCATCGTTCGCCCTAGAACTATCTAAAAGGGTCAAGTCTCCCACCATGTGTGTCGTTGCACCAGAGTCTAGTACCCATTTACTACATATGTGTGAGTGATTAGAATGAGGCAAACCTGAACCAGTACCGGTGAGTGCGTGTACAGTTGCTTCAGAATCTTTCTTGAGCAGTTCAAGGAGACGTTCATATTGCTCCATAGTGAAGGTTGGAGTGGCTGTGTTGCCTTGCATTGTTCCTTCACGGACTGCATCTACACCCAGTTGATTGGCGGTGGCTTCCTGTGGTGACCTCATCTTCTTTCCTTTAAAGTCAGCTGGATAGCCTACTAATTCCCAGCATGTATCACGAGTATGCCCCTTTTTGGAGCAGTGAGAGCATTCAGGTAGAGGACCTCCACGGCCTCTGCCTCGTCCACGTGCAGTCATAGCAACTCCCTCTATGGGTGATGTCTTGGAGGAAGTAGCAATTGATTTTTGGGCCTCATCTTCAACAATCATGCCAAATGCTTGATTGACTGTGGGCAGGGGATTCATCAGTAAAATTTGGCTTCTGGCAGGAGCAAAACAGTCGTTTAAACCCATTAAGAATTGAAGAAGTTTCTGTCGTTGAGACATATCAGCATAGGCCTTCGATGTAGCACATGTACAAGATGGTATGGGAAAGAGAGACGATTCTTCCTCCCACAGTTCTTTCAGTTTAGAATAATACGTGGAGACAGAGGAAGAATCTTGATGAAGGGAATGCAATTCACGGTGTAATGAAAAAATCCTGGACCCAGTAACCTTATCAAAATGTTCTTGAAGTTCAAGCCAAACCTGATGGGCATCTTGATAAAAGATGATGCTACTGGCAAGATCTTTCGATATAGAGTTCAGAATCCAAGACAAGACAACCGCGTTGCACCGTTCCCATTGTTCTAACAAATCTGGCGTCTGAGATTGTCGTGTGCACGAACCATCCACGAAACCCAGCTTCCTTTTCCCACGCAACGCAATCCGCATCGCCCTGTTCCATATGGTATAGTTCTCGGAATCGGTCAAGATGTGTTGAATAATAGTGGTGCCCTGGGTTTCGGACGGGTGGAGGTAAAGGGGATGGTTGAAACTGAGGTTATCAATGGCGGAAAGGGCAGAGGAAGAAGATTTGTCGTCGGCCATGGCTGGAAAACAGCAATGGAGAAACGAATTAGATGGTCACAGTGAGCGACACGGCGAGTGTGAAACCAGAAGAGGCCGTGACGAGGACGCGGTGAGCGGCGAGCAAATCAATCGGTGCTTGTCGCCATGGTCGATTTAGGGATTTGGTGAGGACGGAAACAATCAGGAAACAATCGGGGTAGAGAACGCGTCGAAGCTGTGATGAAGGCCACTGGACATGGAACCCGGATCTTGAAAGTCCAATGGGATCCGGTTAAGATAATTGGACATAGGACTCGGATCTTGAAAGTCCGATGGGCCAGCACTGCGAGGAATCTTGATAATGGGCCGGTAGATAATGTGGATAAAGCACAGGCTCTGATACCATGTTGACTAGAGGCAACCAGAAATAATTGAGAGAAAATCTATTCTCTTCATTTATGAATAATCTGTACACAATGATCATTAAGAAAATGATCCTTCTATTTACACTTATATATTCCTAATCTAATCTATCAGTCTAATGGGCTCAAGCCCAATTTACACATATTACACATAATTTGGGCCTACTAATTCTACTAATTCTAACACAACCGTGCATATAATAATGTTATTCCCCTGGGCCAAAAATAAAAATTTCACAATCCCAAGTTACGCATGAGGGTTTTTTTCAGATGCATTGATTCTAGAGTTCAATTGCCACTTCAATATTAAAAATGATGCAATGTTATCCCTTTGTTAAACCTCAGTCGTCATTTTAACAGTTAGCAGATACGGAAAATTATAGATAAAACCAAAAAATAAAAACAAGAAATGAATATCCTATAATTTATAGATAAACTCATTTCCCAGTACTTTTCCGTTAAGAGATTTTTGCCCCTTTTTTAGGAGAAAGTTTTAACACAAATCACTATTTTGTTGTAGAAAATCAAAGTACTAAAATTTGTTAAAATATGCAATACTTTTCTAAACCTCTTTTTTCTATTTTCTTTTTTTGGTTTACCTGAATTATAAACCCCTTAAAATCTTAGTAACAACGCTATTTATTCTTCAAATCCCATGTATTCCAAATAAATCCACCCCATAACATGTGCTAATAAAAGTTTGAAAAATTTATTAACAGATGCAATAAATAAGTTTTGAAAGCAGTGCTACTTTTTTTTTCCAATCAACTGTTAAGATAATCACAGTAAATCAGCCCAATAAGCACAAACTGAAGTTAGTAGAATTATAGGCCCATTTGTATTCAAGCCTAATAGACTTTCTATGTATACAAGATTTTTGTCTTATCAGCTGTAACATAGCCAGATGTCATTCATTTGTACATTCTAGGGTTTCTAGCCCTACTATAAATATCAATACAAACATTGGCACAGTGCGCCAACTTTTACACAATTAATACCCTAAATATTTATCTTGGCATAAGAGCTTTTAGGCTTGCTGCCATGGCGCAACATGTCATCCAAGAGTCTCAATCATCGCCTAAGATTCCTATAGAAAAGGGAGCTGAAGATGTCTCTCTTGCATCAGCAGTTGCATTGTCAAAACCCTCATCAAACAATAGCATCTCTCAAGTATGTTTCGTCAAGCTGGATGGAACAAACTTCCTCATTTGGCAGACTCATGTGCTACCCATTATTAGGGGTCACAAACTTGAAGGTTTTCTCACTAGATCAAAACCTTGTCCTCCTGAGTTTGTTACTGAAGATGGAAAGACCAAGATCAACCCAAGTTTTGAAGACTGGGTAGTTGCTGATCAACTTGTTTTTGGTTGGCTTTTGAACACTATGACATTGGAAGTGTCTTCTCAAATGGTTATTGTCTCCACAGCTGCTGAACTCTAGGCAGCTGCAAAAGAAGTTGCTAGTGCTCAAACTAAATCAAGAATTCTCAGGCTCAAATCAAATTTTCAACGTACAAGAAAGGGTTCCATGAGGATGAAGGAATACCTGGCCAAGATGAAGATTTTTTCTGAACAACTTTTTGTTGTTGGTTGTTCAATTCCCTTACCAGATCTGTTTATTCAGATTCTTGTAGGTCTTGATGCTGAGTACAATCCAATAGTTGTGCAGCTGAGCAAGGAAGTCGATGAACTTAGTTGGATTGGTTTTCAATCCTCTCTTTTAACTTATAAGAACTAGATGGATCAGCTCAATCAGTTCTCTCAACTCTCCATCTCAACCAACTATGCCAACTATGTCAGAACAGAACGTTCTCCTTCTCAGAATTGGCATGGAAATCGCTCCTTTCGTGGTAATTGAGGAAGAGGCAAAAGAAACCATGGCAGAGGAGTCCATGGAAAAGGAGGTGGAGGTGCTCACAACAACAACAACAACAACAATTATGAAGAAAATAGACCAAAATGTTAGTTATGTGAAAGATTTGGTCATGAAGTTGAAAACTGTTTTTACAGGTATGACAAGTCATTTGTGAAACCTAGAAAGAAGAAATACAACTCAGCTAGTGCTTCTAGTTCCAACAATGCTGATTTTGCTAACTGGGCTACTCCTGAATGTGTTGATGATGATGCTTGGTACCTGGACAATGGAGCAACAAGCCATATTACCAATGACATCAATCGGATTGAGCATCCTAATGATCCTAAGGGTAAGATGAATCTGGTAGTAGGTAATGGTAACAAACTTAAAGTTGAAAAAGTGGGATCCTCTACAATATCATATGTGAATGATAAAATTGTCCAGCTGAACAATATTCTCTACTCACCCGAAATTAAAAAGAATTTGTTGAGTGTTTACAAAGTGGCTGATGATAATAATGTAGATATTATGTTTAACAAAACTGGATTTTCTATGAAGGAACATGAAACGGGGGAGATAATGCTGCAAGGGGTTCCAACTAAAGGAGGCATGTTCAAAGTTTCACAAAGGAAAGAAAATGGCAGTAGAGACAGTAATGCCTACCTTGTCTTTGCTGTTGGAAAAGAAGCTATCAATTCAACAAAAGAAGCTATTGCGTTTAATCATTCTAGTATTGATAGAAACTTGTTGCATTGTGGACTTGGACATCCTAGTGATAGGATTCTTAATCAAATCATTAGTGATTGTAATCTCAAAACTAGTAAAAATGAAGCTACCTTTTGTTAGTCTTGCAAATATGGAAAATCCCACTCTCTTCCCTTTAAAGATTCTCAATCACAAGCCTCCAAACCCCTTGAACTAATTCATACAGACTTATGGGGACCTACACCTATGACTTCTTTGAATGGTTTTCATTACTACATATTGTTCCTCGATGATTATAGCATATTTTCATGGATCTTTCCATTAAAAACCAATGATGAAGCATTAAATGTGTTTGTCCAATTCAAAAATCTTGTTGAAAACCAACTTGATTGCAAAATCAAAACACTCCAAAGTGATTGGGGTGGAGAATACAGAAGCTTTTCTAAGACTTTACAAGATGCTGGAATACATTTTAGACATTCATGTCCACATACCTCTTCTCAAAATGGAAGAGCGGAACAGAAACACAGACACATAGTTGAAATGGGACTCACTTTGCTTGCTCAAGCTAAAATGCCTCTTCATTATTGGTGGGAGGCATTCCATACAGCCACAACACTTATTAATCAGTTACCTACCGATGTTTTGGGTGGAATCTCACCCCATTATAAGCTCTTTCAGAAAACTACATACTATAGCAGATTCAAAGTATTTGGTTCTACATGTTATCCCTGTCTAGGGCCCTATAATCAACACAAGCTGGATTTTCGAACCACTAAGTGTGTCTTTCTAGGATATAGCAATTCACACAAGGGATACAAATGCCTAAGCTCTATTGGGAGGATCTATTTGTCTAGACATGTTGAGTTTAATGAAACTGAATTTCCTTTTGCTTTTGCTACATGTTTCATTAACAAAAGAAAGATACCTAAAGAGTCTTATTCTCTAGGTTCCTTCAGCATACCACTACCTGAGGTTGATTCACAATTACACAGTGATGGTGACGCAGCTGATTCTTCTGAACAATCTTCATAGCAAGATGATAATACAACAACAAACTCGTCAGCTGTAAGTCCTCTGAGTCAGACAAGATTTTCTTCACCTATACATTTGAATGGTATCTCTGAATATGAAGTAGAACAACTAATTAGTTGTGATGCAAATGTTTTAGCTTCATCATCTTAACTCAATGCAACAAGTTCAGAAGAACTAGATAATTCAAATCAACAACTCATAGTGAGAAATAAACATTCCATGGTTACAAGAAGCAAGGCTGGCATCTTTAAACCTAAAATGCCTTACATCGGTGTTGTTACAACTGAAACTAATGTAAGTGCAGTACCTATCACAATAAAAGAAGGTCTAAAGAGTGATGAATGGAAAAATGCAATGCAAGAAGAGTATAATGCCTTGATCAAAAATAGAACCTGGAAGCTAGTTCCATACACTGGACACACTACTACAAAAAAAGGGTTTTAACGTCCCTATTTGGGCACTTTTAACGTCCAAAAACTAGGGGATGTCTATGTAGGGGGCATAGTATGTTTTAAGAAAAGACGTCCCAAAAAAATGGGACGTCTAAAAGTGAGACTTTAGATGTCCCAAATTAAGAATTGGGACGTCTAAAGTCAGGACTTTAGACGTCCCAATTCTCAATTTGGGATGTCTAAAGTCCCCCTGTGGAGGGCTTTAGACGTCCCAAATCTCAATTTGGGACGTCTAAAGCCCTCCACGGTGGACTTTAGACTTCCCAATTCTTAATTTGGGATGTCTAAAATCCCCCCATGGAGGACTTTAGACGTCCCAAATCTCAATTTGGGACGTCTAAAGTCGTCCACAGGGGGACTTTATACCGCCCAATTCTTAATTTGGGACATTAAAAATTTTTATTTTTTTAAAATTATTATTTATATTCTTCATTACCCAGCAAATTAAAATTGCAGAAACAGAATTGAAGATGGATTTATAAACCACAAAATGTCCCTTATAAATGGTTAAGACATCTAACACTGCAATCTTTTTACTATATATATACATGTATAATAACAACAACTCATACAATCTAATATTATATATGTATAACAACAACCAGAAAGTGTCAAAATGTTTGTCATTACATAACTACAAACTAATTGTTGTTCATTTCATCAAAATAAATATACATATGTATTTCCCTCTATTTCCAAGCTCCAAACGTATAAAACAAAAACATTATTAGTATATTGCATAACTACTAACAACTAGTTTATGATTCTGGCAAAAAAAAAACAATCAAGGGAAAAACACTCCAATAACTAGAATCATGTAAATAAATTGAAAGTATTATAATAATTTCACATTGCAAGTTTAACTTAATTCTTCATGTAAATTTATATTTAAAAAAAACAAACCTGATGAAAGTAGGGGAGAGGGCAGCCAACGGTATCTATGTACTTCCAAGGTGGAGATAAGACGTTGGAGGAGTTGTGTATGCACAGTGGAGAGGAGAGGTACGCCGGAGGCTGAAAGCAACGATGAAAGTGGGAGGTCTACGTCGGAGGGTGGAGGGGGCAAAAAAGGTGGAGGGGGCGTATGCCGGAGGGTGAGAGCAAAGAAAGTGCTATGAGAATGGAAGGAGATGGAGGAAAAGGGAATGAAGAAAAGGAAGAGAGGAAGACGAAGTGTAATGAAGAAAAGAAAATAATGAAAAAGCATACCCATGGTGTAGATAGAGAAGACGAAGTCACGGGAATGAAAGAAAAAAGGAAATGCAGAAAAAAGGGAAGAGAAGTCATGGGGGATGGGAAAGATGGAAAAGGAGGGATGGGTTTCTGACATGGGAATAGAGAAAAGGGAAGAAAAGTCTCACGCATGTCAGAATTTCTGACATGACTTTAGGAGTCCCAAAAAAATTTGGGACTCCTATTTAGGAGTCCCAAATTTTTTTGGGACGCCTAAAGTAAGTTAAATTTTTTTTTAATTTATTTTTTTGGCGCCAGTGGAAATCTTTAGGCATCCCAAATAAAATTGGGGACATCTAAACTCTACTTTAAGCGTCCCAAATTCAAATTTGGGACGTCTAAAGGTTTCTCTACGTACACATAATTACGAAAATGCCACCGCCTTCCTTTTTAACCACCCAATTTTAAAATTGGGATGTCCATTGGGGTGGTTATATCATAATTCTGTAGTAGTGACAAGGCAATTTAGTATATTGCAAATAGGTCCTCAAGAAGAAGCTCAATTCAGATAGGTTATTGCAAAAGCACAAAGCCAGATTAGTAGCCAAAGGCTTCCAACAAAGTGGGGCATTGATTTGGATGAAACATTCAGTCCAGTGTTAAAGGCATCTACCCTAAGATTTATTCTTGCTATCGCAGTTACTCTAAACTAGCAAATCAGGCAAACGGACATAAATAACGCATTTCTCAATGGTGAGCTGCAAGAAGTAGTTCTAATGAGAACCTGAAGGGTTTATTGACTCCAAACACCCAAATCACGTCTGCCTATTGAACAAAGCATTATATGGACTCAAACAAGCACCAAGGGCCTGGTTTGACAAGCAGAAAACAACCTTACAGAGCTGGGGTTTTATACACTCAAGGTGTGACTCTTCTCTTTTCTTTCTTAGACATGAGAAATATGTTATGTTTGTCCTCATATATGTTGACGACATTATAGTAACTGGAAATTCAGTAAAAATGATAAACATGTTTGTGGAGCACCTGAATAACAAGTTTGCTCTAAAGGATTTGGGAACTCTGCATCACTTCCTAGGTATTGAAGCATACCGAGATGAGACTGGAATTTATTTAAAACATGAGACATACATACAAAACATCCTATGTAGAAGTAATATGCAAAATTGCTCTCCTGTTCCTACACCCATAGTGATAAATAAGTGTTTAATTGCATCCTATATTTAATTGCTCTCCTGTTCCTACACCCATGGTAATAAATAAGTGTTTAATTGCATCCTATGCATACAAAGCATCCTATATTTAATGAATTTTTTAAATTAAAAAATTTATGGTTTTTAACTGCAACTGATTTAGACATACCATAAAAAATGTTTATAAGACACATTAAGGGTCTGTTTGATATGAGGGATTTGGAGGAAAAGGGAGGGGAGGAAAAATTTTTATGAGTTAGATTTAAGAAAATTGGAGAAGTGGGGTTATAAAATTTTAATATAGAAAATATGTAAGATAAAAGAGTAAGAAAAATAAATTAAAAACGTTTAACCCCACTTTTCTTATTTTTTTTTAAATCCAACTTAAAAAAATTTTCCCTCCACCCACTTTCCCTCCCCTCCCCTCAGACCAAACAAGCCCTAAAGAAGTTGATGCAAGAAAAGCAGAAAATCGCGTGTTTCGTAATTTCTCACGTCTTTATCATCACTGCATTATTACAGTTGTGGCCACGTGTTGTAGGCCATAAAGAAACAGGAAAATGACATATAGGTCCGAAAGATCAAACAAAACAACAAACAAGTCCCTTTGAAAAGTCAAAAATCAGAAAAGTCCTTAGGAATTTTGCTGTGATTATTTTCTAAAATCAAATAACAAAGATGCCCCCAAGAATTTAAAACACTATTATTTCTCTCTCTCCTTCATTCTACTTTGCTTCGAGTCTTCCTTGCGTCGTCCGTCGCTTCTCCGAGTCCCAGCGTTGGTGCGTTCGTCCATCGCTCATCCGCTGCCCAAGCCTTCGTCGATCCTCACTACAAAAAAACAGAAAATTAGTGACGGAATTTAACGACAGAATAACTAATTCCTCACAAATTCCGTCACTAAAATTAGCAACGGAATTTAGGGACGGAATTTTTCCATCACTAAATTAGGGACAGATTAGCAACGAAATCACATTCCGTCACTAAATTCCTTCACTAATCTGTCTCTAATTCCGTCATTAAAAATTAGTGGCAGAAATTAGTGACACAATTTTTATGTCACTAAAATAGCGACGGATTAGAGACGGAATCACATTCTGTCGCTAAATTTCATCTCTAATTCCGTCACTAAAAATTGGCGATGGAAATTAATGACAGAAATTTCCGTCACTAATTTCTATCTCTAATTTTTGTCACAAATAGTTAACTTTTTCAATAATTAATTTTTTTTATAATTATAAACTTGTTAAATAATTTAAATTTTAAATTATTAAAATCAATAAATGAAAGTATTAATTCATATTTATTTTTAAAATTGAAATTATAATATAATTTATTTGAATTGTTAATAATATATTATATACAAATACAAATACAAATTTTATAAATACAAACAAAAAAAATAAAATATATCATAAAATGAATAAAAAAAGATATTAATAATAAAAAATTAGGTAGAATATTTACATAAAATAAAATAAGAAAACTAAATTCAAATATTTAATAATATATTAAATTTTGTATTTCTAATTTTGTTAGCAAAGCAAAATATATATATACACACATGATTTTGCATTTAAATTACACAGATTTTTCTTAACTCAACTGGCAAAGACATTGGCACGCGCGTGAGAGGTTAAGGCTTTGAATCCCAACTTGGTCACAAAATGCAACCAATTTGTGACTTGGGCACGTGACGCGCGATGGAGGGTGACACATGGCACGTGATAGAGAGTGACATGTGGCGGTTGACTAGGACACGTGGTGGCGGCTGACGGGGACACGTGGCCGGCACTGGGATCGGCAGGCACAACGGAAGAATTTTAAAATTTACCGATCCTAATCGATGATCTATCAACGGCGTTTAAATCGGGTTAGAAAGAAATCGTACCCTTTTCACTTAGGTTTTTACGATCTCTAGGAGCCAACACGTCAAGTCCGCTCCCTCTACCGGTATCCACACGAATGTTCTCCAACTGAGACTGCGTGCTAGTGCCTCTAATGTCTCCTAGGGTTTCCCTTGCGGCTCTCTATTCTCATGTGTATGTCAGTATATCTGCTCTATCAAGTTTATAACCTATTAGAGCTATTTTCAAATTTCAAAATTAATCATCATTAATTTTGAAATTAATTAACTATTAATTATCTTGATGAGCTAATTAAATAAATTCAGTTTAAATTAAATCTGTCCAACAGTTTTAATTTAACCTATTTATTTAATCCAAATAAAGAGCCATTAGATTTAAGTTATCTTAATAAATTAAATCTGAGATACTATATCTCTATCATGTTAGTTAGTAGATTTAATTTATCTTAATAAATTAAATTTAAAACTAACACAATATAATAATATCATATAATATATATACATATATAATATGTATTTCAAAAATACATATGTATATAATATTATTAACGAATTTTTATATTACATATATACATATATATATACATATATATATATATATAATTCGTCCACCCTAATTAAACATTATCTCGTGTTGGGTCATTCTTATGTGCGACCCTATAAGCCCATATGAAGTTGGCAGTGGGCTAATAACTGTACTAACCCACAAGTCGCAAGCGGCCTCTAGCAAGACATCACGACTACCCAATTCATATGAGGATCGTTAACATGATGCAACCTGTCACACAACCATGTCACGTCCCTTTTGTCACACGATATATCGGTCAAGGATGAGGCATGGATAATGTCATCCTCTTATTCCTGACTATTACTTTCTCGATTCCTGAGTAGTCTGACAATAGAAATGGAAACTCTTTTCCATTGTAGTATGGCCATACATTTCTCAGACTTACTCATCGAGGGGGCCCAGTAATATTTCTCTACTAATGTGAGGGACAAATTCCATCTTGATCATTCATATTCCTCTGCATGAAAAACCACCAAGCCCGATTGTAGCCTTTATCATCACCCGGTCAAAGGTGACTTTTGACTAGTTCAAAGCTTAGCAACTCTCATGTAGGAATCAATGATGACCTCAGGTCAAAGGGCATTGTGACGTGGTTATACATGAGAAAAGCTTATGACTTGATCCATGTAGCTTTCTCATAGTGGGTTGGTCCAGCACCTTGTACTCTTACAAGTGCCTAAGACTATGATTCGTATCTCTATATCTTATCAAAGTCATACTGATCTTGTTTCATCTCTGCTCCCGCATAGATGACCAACTAGGGACACTTTAGGACAATCTTTATGAATTATCCAAGGATACAATTATCACAGTTAACATGCAAATAATATGATAACAGGATGGAGAAATTTCATTAAATTAATAATGTTCAAAGTACAATGATTGGCCCTTTGGGCGCAATTTCCAACAGGGTACACATAGCGGCTGCCGGCGAGGGACATGTGAAGGCTCATTGTGAGGACATATGGCAATTTAAATTATATAAAAAAAATATTTTGCGACGAATTAGAGACAAAAATTCCGTCGCTAATTAGTGAATTCCGATCCGTCTCTAATTAGAGACGGAATTTTCCATCACAAATTAGCAAGGGAATTTAAAATTCCGTCACCAATTAATTAGCAATGGTCTTTTTACCGACGGAACAAATTCCATCACAAATTCATCGCTAATTTGATGTTTTTTGTAGTGGCTGCCCAAGCCTCCGTTGTGATGTGGTAGAGGTAGAATAGTGAACTATTTTTTTTTTCTGTATGGAAGTTAGGTGGATTGAGATTGAGGGGTTAGCCAAAGGTTGAAGCTTTGGCTCAATAGTGGACTAAGTGATAGGAGGTAGATAAGTAATGCTAAGATTTTGCTAAAAATATGATCTTGGCCATTAAAGTTTGGGTTTTACTATGGTTGGGTTGTGTGAATGTTATAGTGCTCTGTTTTTTGGAAAGGTTACAGAGGGAGTGCTCTGTTTTAATTTAAGTGGGAATGGTTGAATGTGATGGTGGTTTTTTGCTATGAAAATGCTAATATGAAAAAAAAAAGTGTTGTTAATTTATGTAGTTGTAGTTGTTAATACATAACATGTACTCTATTTTTGGGCAATAGTATAGAGGAAATGTTCTGTTTTTTGGCAAGGTAATAGAGGGATAACTTTGTTTTTAGGGGGAATAATTGAATGTAATTGTGGTTTCTTTGATTACAAATGCTGATATGATATTTGTTAAAGTGTTGTTAATATGTACATTTGTAGTTGTTAATATTAATGTGGCAGTTGCACGCAATGACAGTTGTGAACGTAGGGACTTGGCAATCTTGAAATTAACTCATTACATAAAAACATATTGTGAAAATGACTGATGAAGTTGTCAACTATAAAATGATTGATGAACTAAGGGCAACTTTTTCATTTGACTTTAGGAAATAATCATAGAAAAGTCCCTAGGGACTTTTCAATTCTGATCTTTGACTTTTTAAAGGACTTATTTTTTGTTTGGTCCTTGTGACCTATGTGTCATTTTCCCATTTTTAAAAGAGAGAGGTGTACTTTTCTTTTTTGGAAATTCATGCGCTTATAAGTTAAGAAATTTATATGAAGGATGGTACTGGGAATTACAACACTAATCGTGTCCATTTAATTCCTCAAAACACTTATAAAAAATTACAACTAAAATTATTGTAACCACCACTTGGTTAAAGTTGTCTTGTTTTAAAGAAATACTACAAACTACAGTGATGTTATCTTTCATGAGAAAAAGTTATTTTAAATAGTTATTGGTTATTGGACTTATATTGGTATATAAAAAAACATATTTTTATGACTTTTTAATTAATAATATATATTGCTTCAAGATGCTCTACTTTTATGTTATTTGATTGAGCAGGGTTTTCTTTTGAGGCTTAGAGCAGAAAGGGCTTTTACCTTTACCAATAAGTGCATTTCCTATGATTTGAAATTGTGTTCTCCTAGGGTGAGGGCCTCATTGAGGCCGGTAATACAACTCCAACCAACAGCTTGTTGATTTAAGAAACTCTACTTTAAAGCTTCATTTTATTGTCTATAAAGATCTCTAAGAAGGATGGGTGGCTTTTATATATCCCAATTTTATCATAATATTTCATAACTTATTTAGGGATTTTATCATTAATTTTGGGCTAAATAGAATTTATTATGATTAAATTGAATTAAAGATAATTGTGTGAAAATAAATCTTAAAAGGATATATTTGTGATAATCTTGTGATTGCTCTTTAAAATTTGAATTTTGAATGAAGATATTATAAGATATTGATTCGAATTGTAGGTCATTTGGAAAGTTGGAGATGAAGGACCAAAAAGTAAAGATGCACAAGGACTAAAGGGAAAACAAAATTCTTCATGTTGCTAGATGGGAATTTTGACAGAAATAAGGGCTTTTCTATAATATTAGCGTCACTTTTAGAACTGAGAAAGATCAGAGAAAATTACAAAAACGTACATTTAATTTTATAAATGACATTTTAGTACCCCAAATTTATAAAATGACAATTTGATCTCAATTTCCGAAAATCAGCGTTTTCCTCCACTAAATCTGATTTATGGCTGATTTATTTAGATTTTGAGGATTTTCTTGAAGCACACACCTCCGGACCTAAACTTAGAAAGGGAGTGAATATCTTAAAAGATATTGACAAACAATAAAAGGGAGGAGGCGGACGAGAGTCAAAAGAAAAATAGCCACAAACAAGTTTCAGTAGAGAACGGAGAGAAGAGGAATCAGAAGCTACAGAATGCTGTGAACTGGAGGTCATATCACCACCCTTATCATAGACTTCCTACCACCACCACTGTCACTCACCTTCGATCTTTCATATTCTTCATCTTCTCATTATCTATCAGATTCAGCCCTCTACATTCATCTCTCATGGGTTTCTTGAGGTCTAATAAAGTTGTGGCTGTGACAAACCCCATCAGAGGTTAAATTCTTTCATGCTTCTTGCTGGTGGAAGATTGTTTAAGCTCCAGAGATACATTCAGGGGAGTTATTTATTTTAATCTTTTGATTTAGCTATGTAATGGATTTTCTGAGTTAAGATTTTATGTTATGTGGTTAATTTATTGAGATTGCGATTTATTTATCCTAATTTGGATTAAACAACTGTGATTTGGGTTAGATTGTGTGGTTTGAGATTTAAATTTATATATTCCCTTTTCAATTTAATGTAATTGTGCTATTCTTTTATAGTTTGAATGAGTATTATTATGACTACTTTGATCTTGTTTGTATATCTCAGTTGAGTATTCATTGTCTAGAGGAACAAATTGCATAAATCCAATCATAAATTACACACTAAGTGGTATTCAATAGTGTATTAAGAAGTAATTATCTAGCTAGAATTCTAGGGGTAACCACTAATTAATATCATTAGACTTAGTAAGTTGCTAAAGTTTTATTTTTGACTTAATAAGTAATTTAACTCCCAAATCATTTTAAGCAAGGATAACCTATATTTGATTTTCCAAGAAGTATTCATCATCAATTTATTTAAATCAAATTTCATTATTTATCTCAGCAATTTCTCAAAAATCCCAAAAAAAAAACAAAGTAGTTAAGTTCTTTTCCATTATTAAAAAAATTTAAAAAAAATTAATTACAAACTCATCTTAATATTTTTGTCACTTAATTTAATTTAGGAGTTAAATAAAAAGTTATTTAAGAAAATATAATCTAAATTATGTCCTTCGCTGTATAATTTAGTTTATTTTAATTTAACCGAACCGATTAGAAATTATAAATAATCAGACTTTGGCCTGTGTAGTCACGCCAAGTCGTCTAGTTGTGGAGCCCACGTTGGATCCGTAGTAGTGATCCTAAACTCGGTCAAAGTTTTTGACAAAAAAAAAAAAAAACTCAGTCAAAGTAAACACGATGTGACATGTTTGACCTCCCTATAATGAAAGTTGGAATATTTTTAAAAGAAAGAGGTGCATTTTTTTTTTTAAACAATTCATATGCTTATAAGTTTAAGAAATTTAGATGAAGGATGGTCCTAGGAATTACAACACTAACCGTACGTGTTTCTTTAATTCCTAAAAACACTGATAAAAGATTACAACTAAAATTATTGTCACCGCCACTTGATTAAAGTTGAGACCAAATTATTTTAAATAACTATTGGTTATTGAAGTTATATTGACCTCTGATAAGATATATTTTTATGATCTTCGAATTAATAATGTATATTGCAAGATAATCTACTTTTATGTTATTTGATTAACTGAGGTTTTTCTTTGAAGAGGAAATCAAATTATCATTTTTTAAATATAATTGTTGTCTTATTTTGAGGGTGTAATCATACTCATGGATTTTCATCCTATCTTTTAGGAAATTGGTCGTCGACCCAAATTGCAGCCAAATTAATTGTCAAAAAGAAAATGTTGCCATCGCCTTTGAAACCATGGTGCATAACTTTCTTCTTCATCACTTTTGTCTCTTCCCACTTTGTTAGACCTTTACCGCTTCTACGAAATATCAATGACACGCGCATATCTATGTGTAAACCAGCCAACACCATCAGTACAACAATGGCCATCCTTCCTTCTGTGATTGTTCTTCTCAAAATGCTTATGTTCTTGCGGTTATCTTCTTCCATTGATACTATCACACGTTCTCAATCACTTCATGATGATGGAAGAACCACCTTGGTGTCTAAATATGGGAAATTTGAGCTAGGTTTCTTCAGCCTGGGTAGTTCAACGAACCGTTATGTTGGAATCTGGTACAAAAATATTCCAACTAGAACTGTTGTATGGGTTGCCAACCGCGAGAAACCAGTCAAAGACAACACAGGCATGCTAAGTATAAACGCAGAGGGAAATCTTGTGCTTCTTAACCAGAATGAGACAATTCTCTGGGTGGCAAATTCATCAACAAAGGCCTTGACTTCAATTGTTGAGCTTTTAGGCTCCGGAAATTTGATTCTAAGAGATGAGAAAGACCAAAATCCACAAAATTACTTGTGGCAAAGCTTCAACTATCCTTCGGATACCCAGTTGCCAGGCATGAAGCTTGGATTGGACCTCAAAACTGGTCTAAATCGGCGTATGATAGCATGGAAGAATTGGGATGACCCTTCTCCTGGAGATTTCACATGTGAGCTCATGCCTTATAATCTGCCAGAAGTCGTTATTTGGCATGGTCGAACAAAATATCACAGGAGTGGCCCTTGGGATGGTTTTCGATTTAGTGGCAGTTCACTCGTTATGAACAGATCCAATTTTGTGTCTGAGCTTGTCTCTAATAAAGATGAGGTGTATTACACATTCAACACCACAATTGAGTCGATGATAGGAAGAATCGTTTGGAACCAATCAACATACACTGGCAATTACTTCATATGGATGGAAGAAGATCAAAGATGGAAGTCTTTGAGCAACTATCCAAGAGACAACTGCGATAAATATAATCCTTGTGGTCCAAATGGAAATTGTGTCATAGGTGGGACACCAATGTGCCAGTGCTTAAGAGGATTCAGGCCAAAATCTCCAAAGAACTGGGATGCTATGGATTGGAGTGAAGGTTGTGTTCGAAGTGAATCCTGGAGCTGCAAGGTAAAAAACAAAGATGGTTTTTTGAAATTGAGTGGGCTCAAATTACCAGAGACTGCGCATTCTTGGGTTGATGCTAGTATGACACTTGAGGAGTGCAAAGCAAAGTGCATAGAGAATTGTTCTTGTACTGCTTATGCTAATTCTGATGTCGCTAATGCTAGTGGTTGTGCCATTTGGTTTGGTGCTCTAATTGACATAAGGGATGTTTCCCTTAATGATGATCAAAATCTAAATATTCGCCTTGCAGCATCAGAAACAGGTGTAATTTTTTATCGATTATATTAGCTTTATTCATTTTTTGGTTCTCATTAAAAACATTAATATTTTGTGTATTAACTATATCTGGTCATTTCCTTGTGAAGCTGAAGTTAAAGATGGTGGTAGGAATAAAACAAAGATGATTGTTATAATAGCTCCTATTGTATTTTCTTTTGTGATGGTTATCATTTTCGTCTGCATTTACAAAAGGAGAAGAAAATATAGAGGTAAGCAATTACAAAGTTTCACATTGATCATAATTGTCTTATAGGATTTTCTTGCAAATTACTATTTTCTATTTTTATTTGATAAATTTGTTTATGGGAGTGAAATATGGAAATATCTTTGTCAGATGTAAATGGTGTTGAAGACTCGAAAAGAGATATGGAAATTCCTTTCTATGACTATGTTGTGATAGCTACTGCTACTAACAATTTCTCAATCGACAAGAAGCTTGGTCAAGGTGGTTTTGGTCCTGTATATAAGGTAAACATACAATCAATTAATAAGTTGATTAAAATGATGAAATCAAACAAGTAATTTTAATCAGTATAATTTTTAATTTATGGTATCATATATTGATAATCCTTGACTGTAAAATTATGATAGGGTACATTAGCAGATGGACAAGAGATTACTGTGAAGCGGCTTTCTAAAAGCTCTCACCAAGGAATGAAAGAATTTAAGAATGAAGTCATATTGTGCTCTAAACTTCAACATCGGAATCTTGTTAAAGTTCTTGGTTGTTGTATCAAAGGAGAAGAGAAGATGCTTGTATATGAATACATGCCCAATAAGAGCCTAGATTCATGGATTTTTGGTTTGTGTGTTGTTCATAAATATTTATTATCAAATCTATCCATTTAATTTCTTTAATTAATGTATGTTAACAATGAGAGTATTGTGACTTTTCAACTTCACAGGTTCCATCACTCAACATAATATGCTTGATTGGTCCAAACGTTTCCAGATTATATATGGAATAGCTCGTGGACTTCTATATCTTCATCAAGATTCTAGATTAAAGATTATCCATAGAGATCTTAAGGCAAGTAATGTATTGTTAGACAATGAGATGAACCCAAAAATTTCAGATTTTGGTTTGGCAAGAATCTTTGGGGGAGATCAAATTGAAGAAAATACAAACAAGGTAGTTGGTACATAGTAAGTATTCTACATTTTACTGAATTTTAATTTATTCTTGTACATTATGAGATAATATATATATATATAAACTCATTTAGGAATTCTTAATTTTAGCGGATATATGGCGCCTGAATATGCCTTTGATGGAATATTCTCTGTCAAATCAGACGTATTCAGCTTTGGAATATTGCTACTAGAAATAGTGAGTGGAATGAAAAGTAGGGGACTTTCCTATCCAAATCAAAGTCTTAATCTTA
Organism: Inga laurina; assembly: GCA_963855925.1. NCBI lineage: Eukaryota > Viridiplantae > Streptophyta > Magnoliopsida > Fabales > Fabaceae > Inga > Inga laurina. The sequence goes on along the minus strand of OY979701.1, from coordinate 10,688,091 downwards.
TTGGGCATGTGAGTAATAAAGAATCTAGCTACTTCTTTATATTTTTCAGTATGTATTGAACTGTAAAGCCATAATAAGGCCGCATTTGTATTGAAACGTACTTGTAGGTTTGGAGGTTGTGGAAGGAGGGCATGCCATTAAAACTAATTGATGCCTATTTGGAAGGCTCTTTTATTATGTTAGATGTGTTGCGTTGGATCCATATCAGTCTCCTTTGCGTCCAACACCATCCTGATGATAGACCAAACATGGCCTCAGTGGTTATGATGTTAAGCAATGAGGGTGACTTGCCTCAACCCAAAGAGCCTGCTTTCCTTTTAGAAAGGAGTCCGCGTGGACAAGAATCTTCTCCAAACAATCATATAAGTTATTCCATTAATGGAATGTCTTTTACAGAGCTAGATGCCAGATGAAAGGCCCTTCTACTCTTTTTGAAAGTTGTTTTTTTTTTTTTTTGCATAAGCTATTTTTTTTCATAAGCTATATAACTCTCATGAAATAATATAAGGATTTGATTTTCTATTAAGCATATTGTGTTATTGTTCTCCTTCATATCAAAAAATATATAAATAGAAGTGACATATAATAAATTTTGGTTTCATAAATTCATTACCTAGCTTTAAGGCTATATAGCAGATGAGACGAAACTACAAGTAGGAGTATGAGAATATATATGTCTAAAGCACCATTATATTGAAAATAACATTCTGATTTGTCTTTTTTCTATTCTCTCTACGCAACGGACCCTTTCAGTTAAATTCTAAGAAGGATTGTGGCTTTAACTGGTGTCGTCACGCCAAGTTGTCTAGACTAGATGTGGAGCCCACGTTGGATCCGCAGTAGTGATCCTAAACTCAGTCAAAGTAAACGCGATGTGATATACGTATGAACTCCCTAGGGTAGTCAAACAGCGTGTTGGAATATTTTTAAAAGGAAAATGACATATAAGTTCTAAGAACCAAACAAAATAATAAAGAGGTCTCTTTGAAAAGTCAAAGATTTTCTGTGATTATTTTTCAAAGTCAAATGACAAATATGCCCCCAAGAATTTAAAAAACTCTACTATTTCTCTCTCTCCTTTGTTCTACTCTACTTCTGCGCGTCCGTCGCTCCTCCCCAACGTTGGTGCGTTCGTATGTCACTCCTTTGTTGCCCAAGCCTTTGTCGATCCTCCACTACCCAAGCCTCCATTGTGATGTGGTAGAGGTAGAACAGCAAATTGATTTTTTTTTTTTTTTTTTTTTTTTGTGCATACATTGGCTGGATTGAAATTGAGGGATTAGTGAAGGGTTGGAGCTTGGGCTTAATTAATAGTGGACTAAGTGATAGAAGATAGATAATTAATGCTAAGATTTTGCTAAAAATATGATCTTGACCATTAAAATTGGGTTTTTACTATGGTTGGGTTGTGTAAATGTTATAGTGTCCTATTTTTGGGGAAGGTTACAGAGGGAATTTAAGTGGGAATGGTTGAATGTGATGGTGGTTGTTTGCTATGAAAACGCTGATATGAAAAAAAAAAAGTGATGTTAATTTGTACTACTGTAGTTGGGTAAAACATAGATAAAAACAATTTCAAAAGCTAATATCTTTTTCTTGAAAGCTATCTACAAAATTTTAAAAAGAAGATAAAAAAATCCTTCTTTCTTAATGTTGGCCTTATCAAATCAAACTAACGAATGAAAATAAAGCTTTGTTTGGTATGAGGTCTTTTGGAGGGGAGAGCTGCATGCGTCCCCTTGTTATGCAACTAACCTTCTAAAATTAACCTTTCTAAAATAATAAAATTACCCTGTTCTATCCTCAAGTTTTATAGTTGTCTTCACCGCTGCAAGCCCAAGTGAGAGACCCGTTTTCCCGGGTGAGTATTCTCCCACCCTTCTTAATACTTTCAAAAAAAACCCTACGAGCATGTGATGAACTCTTTCTGTCTCTACCTTCTTTTGTCTTTTTCAACACAATTTTCAGCCTTTTAATCTTGGGTTAAGGTGTAAAAATACATGTGTGATTTTCCTCAAAGTGCACCCAACACCAAATGCCCTTTTTGGGTGTAACAGTGACTATGTGGCTACAAAATATATGCAAAACTACCATTTGACCATTAGTTTGACTTTTGGACCCTGAAAGTGATGACATGTCACATGTATGATGTCATTGACGCTAGAGTGACATTCCGGAAAAAAACCTGCTGGTTGGTGAAGTTTTGCAATTAATATTACCCACATTTCACTATTTCAGTATCACCTTTGCTGAAGTAGATTCAAATTTGAATGTAGAGTGCTTAACTCACTCAGCAGAGCTGCTACCCTAAAAAACATATTGATGGCTCAATTTTTTCCCAACCCTAGATTCCCAATATTTTTAAATTAAAATCATTATAATACATATATTATATTACTAATTTTTAATAAATTATATGATTTATTAGGAAAATTTGATTTTCAACAAGTTTTTTTTTTCAGAATGTCACTCCATCGTCCATGTCATCGTACACGTCATCACTTTCAAAAGAAAAAAAGTCAAACTAACAGTCAAAGGGTAGTTTTGCACCTATTTTGTAACCACATAGTCACCGTTACACCTAAAAAAAGCATTTGGTGTTGGGTGCACTTTGAGGAAAATCACATGTGTATTTTTGCATCTTAACCCTTTAATCTTTACTATGTTTTAGTTTGTCATATGTTATTTGTCCGCAGTTATTGTTTGGAATTTGAACAGTGGGTTAAGCACATACTGTGAAAAAATGCTTCCTCAAATCTACTTGTTCAAAGACTTAAACTCACAATATAATTTCCCTGTCAAGTTTCGAAAAATCAACCCCTCGAAAGTATTAAACAAGGGAAGAATAATGGTGCTTGTGATGTTAATAACGAGATTACGAGATCATCATCATCGGCGCTAAATAGTTACACTACTAATTATGAAGCTACAGATCTGAATTATGCAGATATCGGCATATTTGTTAACCAGTCTTTATTCTAGATCATTGGTGTTTAAGCACTGTGCAGATTCACCCTTCGGTATAATTTGGTTCTATAAATTCAAAATTCGAAACTGTATAATTTCTACAAGATATAGCCTTTTGCTTTCGAGTAATGTTTCATATGACGGCGACATTGTGCATGCTTTCAAGGAAAATAGGTCAATCTGTTAAAGCTCCTTCTTCAACTTGCTATTGCAAGCCCTCGTCGTCCATTGGAAGGACGGACTACTAAAAATTAAGATTTAGAATTATTATCTCATGTTCTCTAATAACTTATTTGCTCATCTTCTTTATAATTAATAGTAAAATCCATTTAACGTTATAAAGGGTCAAATAGTCAATTTCTTATTAGCTCCCTTTCCTTCACCTCCCAAGTCAAACAAGGTATGTACCATCAAAATTCCTCCCCTCCCCTTCAATCAGTCCAAATACTGGATCATTAAAATCTCCCCTCCCCTCCCCACATTCCCTGTTTATCCACCTTTTCCTTCCCTTACCTTCCCTCTCCATTAATCATCATTAGCCTTACTTTCAAGGATAAGTCAAGGTCAACCATTTTGTCTTCTAATCCTGTCCTTGAGATTAGTTTTTGAATCCCATTGTCGCCCTTGAATACAACAAAATTGATTAGGTTGCCAATGGGCGCTTGATTTAATTTAATTTCCCAAAACATTTTCTTCTTTGATTGCATATGTGTTGGTTAAATATTGGCGCAAGAAAATTCATGAGAATATCTTCTCCCTTGCTGCCGAAAATCCATGTCCTTCAATTCTTTGAAATGGGTTTGGATTAGCCTCTCAAGAATTTTAATCTAGGTGGAATTTTGGGCATTTTCTAGGCCTATTTGGACTTAATTCTATAACTATTTCTTTGGGTAATTTATAACCAACAAAATTATTATAATTCTTTAAAGAATTCATTCATCTCATAAAATAATTTCCCTCTATTTTTTTCCCGATCATTTGAGGCCTCCTTGTATTTTTCGTAATTATATTTGTCTAATTACTCTTTATTTAACCAAAATTCTAATAATTCTTTAATATTCCTTTTGAGATAATTTTCTCATTTATACCTCAATTAATCCTCAAATATAGTTCAGAGAATTATTTTCTACCTTCATGTGTCTTTGGAATTTTTTTTTTTTTTTTGAAATCTCGGGCATAATTTTCAAAATTACCCTTTCATGTCGTAATTTCATAAATTACACTTTTACCTAAACCCATGACGGTGGATATCCAATGTTACCATGGCGAGTCTACTATTTTATTTGCCCTTGGATAAACTTTAATTACGCATTTAAACCTTTATTTGAAAAGGTCAAATGTTACATAGTCCTGAAAATTATTCAATCTTTTGGGACTCTTGCTCAACTAGCCTTGGTAGTCAATTCGATTCAAACTAATTCTTGAACTTCTAGCCCAAAATTTGAGGATATGACACATTAGGGTTGGGGGTATTGTGAGTCTGATAAAAAGACAGATCATTATACACGTGAAGCATTGATGTCAGATACGATGCTTTCTTCCATTTGGTTCATTCCAAGTCTGTGGTAACCGTAACATATTGAGGTAGGCATTACTGGAGGCCGGACACTTAATCACCACGTGCCAACATTGATTTATGGACGATTGTATACAATAATGTGGTAGTTTATTTTAAATTTGGGCGGGTATTTGTGAGAGACAATGTTAATTTGTTTATTTATTTTTGTCATATTTAATTTTTCTATTATTAATATTGTTCTTGAAAATCTTTTTTGAATTTTAGCTTTGAGTCCTTTAATTGAAAAACGACAAATATAGGAGATAATTGATTGACATATTATATACTGAACCAAATTCAAGCCCGAACTAGCTTATTTGTTAAGATGAGCATAATAAACTTGAATGAAGAAGGGAATTATTGCAGCAGCACATAGTCACAAATTGAAGACCATATCTTTGGTTTGAATCTACAACGTTGATATATGTGTGTGCAGATGCATATATCACTAACAAGTATTGTCCTCCATCACCTGAACTAACTAGCATGTGTTTTTTCTTCGTCAAACAAATGAACCCAATTGCTACTTTTCATTCCTCAACTCATCCACAAAATGTGTCCTTCACAGTTCAAGTTCTTCACAATTTGATTGCTTCCAGCAGCACAAATATACAAGCTTGGTTGACCAAGCTTCTTGTACGGGGTGTTTTCGAAGCATCTTTTTCTTAAATCCGTTAACAAAAGCTAATGTTTTGATGCCATCAAGGTTACAATGTGAAGTTAAGGCTATGTCTCTTTGTGTATTCGTATATGATCCCACTTAGTGGGATTTCTGATGATTCATGGACTTTGATCAAAGCGTCTGCTGTGAATGAGAGTATCATCGTCAGGGAAATAGAGATTCTTAATGGAAAACTTGGCTTTGAACTGCCTAGCTTATATTTGATTCTGTAATTGTTTGTGTTCTGCAAAATAAACGTATAAAGCCAAAACTTTTAGCAGCTACACAAGTTTATATAGAAAGTAAAGTCTTCAAATACGAAGACCACAACACCGTCTACTCAACCCAGGTAATTAATTACTTATTAACTTCATATATATATAGAATCTTTGCAAGAACTGAGTACTCCCTCCGATCCAGTTCTTAATGTAGGACCATTAGTTGATCTCGGTCCTTAATGTAAAATGTATTTCCCATATTTGTTAATCTTTTCCTAAGTTATCTTTATTGATGCTTCAATAATAATAATAATCAAATAAGAAAGAGATTGAAGGAACTAATAAAGATAATTATGGTGTCTAAGAAAAAACTTATCATTTTAACTAACTTAACTAACTTCAATTAATATAATACATTAAGCATCGGCGGGAGCATATTGTTTCTACACACATCTATACTTTAATATAAATATCCTTTTGAAATCGAAACTTATCATGCACCGCCATTAAACAGTGATTCCAACGAAAGTGTACGTACCTTGGCATCGCCAATCTTCCTGGCTACCTCCTACGTGCTGTGGTCTAGAGGAAGCCCCAGCATTTGGATACAAACACTATGTTTTTTAGGATTCCAAAAGACATCCTATTTGGATAATTCCATTATAACACCGGATTGTCCTGTTTGGATAATTCTTTAAGAATTTCGATCAAACCCGATGAATTATGATTTCACTTTCCAACTGCACGTTGAGCATAAGTAATAAGAAGTTGCTTGTGTGATTGGAAAATTCCGATTGAAACTTTCCAAACAATAATTTCTCCAATTTATCCTTTGATCCCTTCTCCAAAATTCTTTTTAAATACTCTCTACAAATATCTTGCCTAATATTTCTCCACTAAAGCAATTTAAATAATATTATTTTAAATATTGTTTTGCCAATTACTTAACATGAATTTCTAAATTATTTTAAATAATAAGAATTATAAAATAAAAATAATATTTAAATATTCATGTCATTTATTAAATCATATTTAATAATAATTATAAAATATTTAATTATCTTTGTTATTAAATATAATCATGAAAATGTAAATAGCTTTATTGAAGAAATAAACTTGATTGTATAATCTGGTGCAATCCTAATAAAATAATTAGCTATTATATTTATCAATTTATTTTTCTATTTAGAAATTAAGTCACCTGATAATTATAGGTCCTGCAATACGCTCTCTATAATATACATGAACATGTATAATTTTTCTTTTAGTTTCATTTATTTCCTTCGATGAATATAACTTTATAAAATTAATATCCTTTTAGTAAGTATACATTCATAAATGATATCCAAACATAATCACAATTGTTAAAGTCACTTGTGAAAAAAAAAATATCCAAATAGAAATCACAATTAACCAATGATACTTTTAACCACTTATGCAAATCATGATTTAGATTGTCTACCGCTGATCCAAATGGGCACTCAACCATTGAAAGTCAATCCAATGATAGAGAAATTAAGTGGATAGAAAGTGGAGAAAGGGGTTAGTGGAGACACTCATCCTAAATAATTTCAATAATCAGAATCATTAATATTTTTGATATGGTAGATACTATCACACACACACATTTTTTTGATAGTAACTCTTTTTTTATAGTAGCTATCACATATATTTAATTTATACTCATTTTGATGAAATTGTTTGATCAGACATCAGTTTTTTAAAATGGACGATTTTTCTTAAGATCAATTTTTGGGCCTATTTCATTTTGACCTTTTGTAATCTTTTGAGAATTGCAAACGGTCAAAAGAAAATAGACCCGCAAACTGAGAATCTATTTTTTTTTTTTTAAGATTTACCAGATTCACTTTTGTTCAGAGTCAATTAAAGGTGGATATATCTTTTTCTTGAAAACTATTTACGAAAATTGAAAATAATAAAAATATATTAAGGAAAAAAAAAAAGAGGAGGAGGAGGAGGAGGAGGAGGAGAAGAAGGAAACATCAAAGGCAAATCAGAAAGGACATGGATGAAGCACATTTGGGAAGAAGATGCTCATCTTTTCCTCTTTCTCGTTTTCTTTTCATAATCCCATCTCCACTCTTAAATCATGAAGTATATGGTTTAGATATAATTTTTTATAAAATAACAACAACAACAACAACAACAACAACAACAACAACAACAACAACAATAATAATAATAATTATTATTATTATTATTATTAAATTTCATAAATTCAAATTTATTTATTTTTTATGTATTATGTACAATTATAAACTGTATAGATTGGATTTTAAAAATTTAAATTTGTTTATTTATGTTTATAGTAATAATTTTATAAGATATTGAATCTAAACTATTTAAATTTTTTTAATCTATCCGTACCCAATAAACTTATATTTTAAAAGTTAAATCAATAAATGATTTTACAAAAGCACCCCATAAAAATCCCAAGAATATATTTAAGATCGGGAGAAAGCAAATAAACGGAAAGAGAGAAAAGGAGGAGGAGGAGAAAGAAGAATTAATAATAAAAGGTAAACGATAAAAACAAGGAAGCAGCAGTAGAAGAACATGGACGAAGCATTTAAAGGACAGTTTGAATTTTATAAGACAAGAACACCGTCTACCCAGGTGACTAATTCCTTATCAACTTCATATATATATATATAATATTTACTGTTTCTACCCGCACATATTTTAATATAAGCATCTTTTTAAATAATAAAGAAAAAAGAAGGAAACATCGACAATAATAAAATGGTCAGAAATGGGAAACGATTGTGAGATATTTTATTATAATATATAATTATTTACTTATTAATTTAAGTAATTAAATAAAATATCTAAGTGTGGCTTGTAAGTCAAATCTAGGCCCAAATCTGGATTAGGGTAGATCACTTAGTCAGTTATTAAGTGTATGTGGTCTTTGATGGTGAGAAGGCACACGCTCAGTTTTAGGGCTTACTAAAAATATCTGAGCATCTTCTGACCTGCAGCGATCTATAGATCGTGAGTTATTTCGGAGATCAAAGACTAGTCATGGCAAGAGATATTAAGTATTAAGACTTGAGCTGTTTGATATATAGGAAAATTCATATGCTTATGCATGTTATTTGATTGCATTACATGAATTCATCGATGTCTTGGGTTTGATTTTACAACGCTTATGTCTTCCTGATTACGTTGTCTGCTCAAGTTGGTGATCCCATGTCATTAGATCCATTGTTAACAAGTTTTGTCCGCCATTACTGAACTCCCATCTGCAAAAAGAATTATTTATATTCAGGGAAATAGACTTTCTTGATGGCAAACTGTATGTGTTAAACCACATAGTCTTTGAAAGACGACAATCATATACAATTGTGCGAGATCTTCAAAATAAACCTATGTAGAATAAACTTTTAGAAGCTATGCATCCTTCACCAGCAGCTGATTGGATTTCATCTCCTATTGATGACATATTTTGATTTTTAGCCATAGTGTTTTAGTGTTTTTAATTTCCCTTAAGTTCTTTATTGTCATTTAAGTTTGTCAAGTATGCTAAGTCACCTGCATATCCCGTTTTTCTCTAATAGAAAAAGAATTTTGTTATATAATATTAAAGTCTATTTATTTCTGGATTTCATTTTTATGAATTTCTTTCATGTGATTGTTGTTTTATTATGTGTTTTGAGATAGTCTGTGAAGAATTTTGTTATATAATATTTAAGTCTATGCATGTCTTGGATCTAAAAAAAAGTCTATGGATTCCTGGATTTCATGCTTATGAGTTTCTCACATGTGATTGTTGTTTTATTAAGATAGTCTGTTTGTTTTATTTGTTTTTTAGAGGAGTCCTGGAACCATATCTCCTTGAACCAGAACCGGAGCCAACTACTGAAGTAATTTTTCTCTGTAGCTATGAAGGCTGTGGGAAAACTTTTATAGATGCTGGCTATTTGAGAAACCATTCTCACATTCATGGAGAAAAGCAATTTATTTGTGATCATGAGGGTTGTGGAAAGGTGGCCTTCTCTCTTTTTATTTTAAGTGCTCCCAAACCAACACTAAATTTTTATGTTGTACTTGACAAACTCTGAACAGACCATTATGTCTCTGTGTTTTAAACTATATTTGAATTTTATGCATATTTTGTATTGTCATATCTACATTTGGCAGTATTAAAAATATTCATTTTCTGTTCCAGAAATTTCTGGATACTTCAAAGCTGAAAAGACATTATCTCATCCATACAGGAGAAAGGGCTCATGTGTGCCCCATTGAAGGCTGTGGTAAGGTAATAATTCTATCCAATGAAATAGTCTATTCTTATTTCTTCTAAGGATAATCTTTTCTGAACTTTGTCAATTGTCAATTGTTCAGTTTCTTGATCTCCAGTGCCTGCTTATATGTCTGTTAGTTTGGTGCTTGCTATTTCCTTTTGTGTAATGTGAAATAACGTCTCTATTAATCGCTCACAATATTTTGGTTCACTAGCCGTGTGTATTTTTGGTTCAAAATATTTTGCTATTTTCTTCATACTTTTGACATGAAGTTGATTTATGGTTCACAATATTTTGGCTGTGTGCATTTATTTATTTATTTTAAATAATCTAAAAGCATTGCACGATCTACAGTTCAAATCTTGTGATTAGATAAATTATCGTTTTATGAAAATTCCCAGATTTATATTCTCTGTATTAGTCTGTGATGAGCTCCAATATTGCATATTGCTTCAGATGATGCCTTTATATGTATGTTCTTGTGCCCATAATATCTTGTAACAATGTGGATTTGCAGGCCTTCTGCCTCGATTTCAACATAAGGTCTCACATGAAAACACATTCACAAGAAAACTACTATGTCTGCAAATACCCAGATTGTGGAAAGAGATACGCTCATGAATACAAGCTTAACAATCACATTGCAGCACACCATGAAAAGGTTGGGCAATCTCTTACTATTATTATTCCTTGACCACTTAATCCATACACAATATTTTATGTTAATAGTTGCATGTCTAGTTTTCTTTGTTTTTTTTTTCCCTTTGTCTGTCTAGTTATTAACATGACACAAGCATGCTCGTTTTTTGTGTATCCTAAAATTGATACCTTTATAAGTGGATGGCACTATACCGTTATCAATGGTTACTTGCATAGTTTATCTGCTTGGGTCTGAGTGCTCCAAATTAATAAATGAGCTGAAGTCAACTTGATAGTAAAAGGCCAAAATTTTTAAATAAACACACCCTTGGATTGTGTAGTTGGCATTTAAGGCCTTTTCTTCCTGTTAGTTTCATTTTTTTTTTTTGCAAGATAGATTTAGGTAGATTTGTCATAATATGAACGACAAATATCAAGTTTAATTTACTTTGGGGAACTGTATGGGTGTGGGGATTTAATGAGAATGGGGCACTCGGTTCATTATGTGCTTGCAAATCATTAACTATCTATTTATTCTATTTTTATTTTTAATTTAATTTCTATTTCTTAGCATTGCATGTGTCGAACCGGTAGTTCCTATCTGATATCCATGATCATTCCTACTACAAGATGTGGATATCTAAAATATTTTACTGCTCCAGTTGGGATGAAGTTAATCATGTAGAAACGTTGATTTATGCAAGAGATTTCAGAATAATTAAATTTTCATTTTTATTCTTACAGAATGGATCTTTGGATCCGAATGGGAAAAAGTATAACACTCCACCTTATGCTTCTGCATCATATGATCCTGGGCATGGTGATGAAAATATTGCAGAGAATGCTCATCAGGCTAATAATATGAAGACTGAATGAACTTCGGTTTCATGTGTGAAACAATTTTTTTTTCCATTTTAATTTTAATTTTTCTAATTTTCCCTATTTGCTCCAGGCATAGCGAATCTAGTGTTATACCTAGTATATTTTTGGAGCAGAATTATATATATATATATATATAGTTTTCCGGTTGATACCAGAATCGTTGTCTAGTTTACTTTTATAACTGATAAGAAGATGATGGGTTTTAGTAGTGAAGAAGAAGCTGAGTGGATTGACGTTAACAACATAGGGAATCGAATTTTATTTGTTTAATTTGTTGGGGGAATACAAAAGAGTTTAGTGATAGATGGTGTTCATCATGGTCCTCGTCATAAAGATTTAAAAATGAAAGACAATTGTATCTATTTTCCTTGTCAGGCTTCAAATACTGGAAAATTAAAAAAACAATGGAAGGGCTTTGGGGTTGGGAGGTATTGCGAGTCTGATTATTTCTCATCAGATAGCATGTTTTCTTTAATTTCGTTCATACCAAGTCCTTGGTATTTCCAAAACTACTTAAAAAGCTTAGTGTTTCTAAGTCTCAAACATTCAAATTCCATCTCTTGATACCTCAATATTGTCAATAATTAAATCTTACTTAACTCTTAACATCAATATTAAAATTTGGAATGTTATACAATTGGGAACTTGAGTATTGCAATTATCAATTATCCCATTTTGGTGTCGTTCACCGGTTTAGTCCTAAGTTAGCTCTGATTTGACTTCGATCTAACCCACTGACTCTTGACCCACTACTCTAATCGGTTCAGTTGCCGGTCCTGGTTTAATAATTTTGCTATTAAGTTGTTGATGTTGATTATTATTGATATTAAATAACGGAATAATGTAACTTCTTTTTTTCTACCTCATCTCTTGCCAACATATTTTTTTTTAACCGTCACTTAACATTATATTAGAAAGCATAATTATTAAGTAAAATTCATTGTTCATAACAATAGTAGGAGAACTTCACATAATAATATTTTTCCACATCACAAAACAATGTGATAACAAAAAAAGTTTATTTATATGGTAAAATAATATAAATAAACCCTGAACAATATCTCAGAACAATATCTTAATGAAAATAATAAAAAATATTTTTTTTTCCTTTTTTATTTTATTAATTTGTGCCAAATTTAACTTTTAGATCAATTTTTGAAAAAGAAGTGAAAGAATAAAAGATAAAAATAAAAAATAATTATAAAAGCGGGTCCCCCATGGGAAAATCGCCTAAAAATTTTGACTATTGAGTAACCCCAAAACAGCGTCATTGAGAAAACTTATAAAAGCTTGTGTGAATGCTATGTTCACACTCGGTGTGAACAAGCATGTTAGTCTTATGTGGAGGGGCGCGTTTGACTTTTTATAAGACCTGAAAGAGTCACCGTCAATTTGTTTTTTAGCAAAGGAAACTTAATATAGGGACCCTTAAAATTGAATCTGGTCTCTAAACCTTTTTCCCCATTTTACTGGGTCCTTCTCATTTTGTGCTCATGACTTAGTGCTCATCGCTGTAATGACATTTAGACCCTTCAAATCTAATCTGAATGCACCAAATTTAAAATTTTTAATCTATAATTTTTTAAATGATACGTTTATTTTTTTTAGGAGTGATAATTATAATATTATCTTTATTTTATATTTTACATATATTAAATTAAAATTTATTTAAAATATAAACATCATATTAACTTAAATTAAACCTGGAACGCCTAAATGATGAGCTACTATATTTATCAAAATGATAAGCACAAAATGTGCTCCCCTTGAACTTTACTCCTTTATATCCCTTAGTTTCTGAAACTTAAAACTGTTAGATAAAGGCTAAGAGTGTTGATAATTACTGTTAAAAGGATTCAGCTTAGGTGTTCATCACCAAGTGATGAGTTCCTAACGTGGACCATTGAACAGTGATAAGAACCCAAAGCCATCAGGATCAAGATTGAGTTTCAGACCAACCTCTCCTCTTTCTCCTTGGTTCATTCCTGAGCATCTTCAACTTCCACACACCATTCTTGTAACATCCCAAATTTTATTCACTAAGAATATATTGTAATTATTATATATATTCAATGAAATGGTGAATATTTAAGGCCAAAGGAATTAAATATTGAAAATTAAAAGTTGAATAGTGTTTTCAGTGAAATCGCCTGCGAGGCAGTGAGATTGTCATATAGTTTTGGAAGACCAAATGATGATCAAAAATTATGAAAGTTTACAGGGTGAAAGTAGACATCCTAAGCTTTAATTTGATAGGTCAAATGACTCAATTGAAGCTATGTACAAAAATATATGAATTTTTGAAGTTAATCCAGAAAATCTGGAAAGTTTCTGGAGCAGCGATCAAAGATTGAAAATCTGGGAATAATATGATCCTATCCAGTAAAATTCCATATTTTTCCTTGAAACTAGACTCAATGAGGGTTCCATAGGCTTTGGAATCGCCTCGAAACGATGTCTACAAAATTAGTTATGATTTTTCAAAGTTAAGGCAGAAAATCTGCTAGAATTGGCTTTATTCCGAAAATTTAAGAAATAAAGTAATCTTCCTTGTTCTCTTAATTATTTTAGAAATTAAGGGATGAAGGAGGAGAAGACAAGTGTCAAAATCCAATGAAACCAAGCGTCAACACCACATGAAAGATGATGGAGATAATTGTTGTGTCATAAGTCCTTACTTATGTCATAAGGTTAGGTAGCCAACTTTTGTACCAATTGACTTGAGTAAATGGAAGGAACACTTGATTTAGTTGGAGCATAAGAGGGAGCACGTTTTTGGCCAACCAAGGAAGAAGGAAATGATAATCAAGGTTGAGTGTACACAAAAGGGAAGCATGAGAAGGTTGAATGTACACAAAAATGGAATGATGGTGTACATGAAAGGTGGAGAAATCCTAACCTTTGGTTAGATCAAGGGCTAGGATGAAACATGAAGAGAAAAGGTGAGATAATTTATGAGGCCACTTCCTTCATTTTTCCTTGCTATTTTCGTTCAAGGCTAAAGAAAGAAGAGAGAGAGTGAATTTGTGAAGCTTCATGCTCTAGAGAGAAGGAAGAAGAGAAAGACTAAGGTAAGTTATGATTTCTTAAGGTTTCTTCTTCTAATCTTCCATAAATCTCTTCTCTAATCTTTTCCTTTCCATAAACTCCATGGATTAGCAAGCTAATCTTCAAGGTTGAGGAGAGAGAGAGGACATCCTAGAGAGAGAAACACCAAGGATCAAGAGGTAATCTCCAAAATCTCAACTCCTTTGTGTATTGAAGTTGTTGTTGGTAATTGTTGTTTGGTTTATGTGATTTTTGGTTAAGTTGTAAAATTGGAAAAGCCATAATCCTAAGGGTTTATGCTGCCCAAAATCCTTTAAATCATGGTTATGAAGTGTTTAAATGAATTAATCAAGGATTAGAAGTGGAAAAGTACAAGTTTTGGAAGCTAAAACACAAAGCTCCATTTTTCTATTTTCCTTCAATATTTCGGCCAGACTAGAACTGGTACAAGGAGTTGGGTTTTCATGAAATAAATGGTTCCATTGGACTCAGTGGGCAAAAATAGGTGGGGTTACAGTTGGGCACTTTTTCGGTAGAGGCCGAAAAAACATAATTACGAAAACGCCACTAAAATCCCTAAATCGGGGCTGTCAAGGGTATTTTCATAATTTGGCACTGAATTTGGTGATTTTGATCCCGGAAATGGATTCCTTGGGCGAAAATAAGTCAAAACAGCCTTAGTCAAAATTTTAGGAAAACGTGCCATCGGGCCGGGTACGGCGGGGCCAGGGTCCTGGGGGCATTTTGGTAAAATTTCACCATAGACTAATATAACCACCAGAAACACTATGGAAGTGTCTAAACTGTACATTTGACGTACAAGGACCGAGTAGAGAACCCGAGGTATTGGCACGCAAATCGAGACATATTATTTGAAGATCAAGGAAGGGCGATTAAGGTAAGGAACTTACCTCTCCTGCATGTATTTGATATTTGTGCTGGTGTATTGATGCATGTTATTGCTTTGCCTGATGATGTGAAACATATATGAATAATTGAAGCTCTATTTCTGTTTATGTTATGGCCATACGTATGTTGATTTAAACATTGAACACGCAGATATGTCATTGTGTGAGCATGAGTTATGTAATGTAAGCATGTCATGCATTAAGCACTTATCTTACATGCATATTGGTATTACTTTCCTACTGAGATTCCCCAGAATCTCACCCTCCCCTACCAACAATTCAGACAGGAGAAGACAGAACGTATGCTGAGAACAAAGAAGAGGATCGTACGAGGGGATTGCAGTGGTGGAACGAAGATTGAAAGATGTCTCCGTTTCACTGGGATAAACTTAGACACCCACGTAGCGCTGTGAGGCTACGTTATTTGTAATTATCAAGTACAAACCCCTATGGGGAATTTCCGTAATCGTGCAAATAATATCAGTATGTTTATGCTATTCCTGTGTTGCCCACTGAACTGCGTATCATTTTCCGCAAATACTCTGAAATAGGTGAAAATAAAATAAGGGTGTGATAATTCTCCCAACCTTTAAATGGCTCACCGCTACTTCCAAACTCTCCGTACATCGCCGGAAATGGCGGCTGGAGACAAGCAACACGCACCTGCATGTGGAGATACCACTTCTTCATCTTTTTGCGGCAACATATATAGCTTGAGGATGAATTATAATTTAGTCAATTTATTAAGTTAGCTTGAGGATGAATTTCTATGATTTTTTAAAAAAAAAAAAATCAGTAGCGTGAGGCTGGGAGTTTAAAAAGAGGCTCAGGCACTAATACAAAGAGGCTCAAACAATTTTCCAAAATATCAGTAGCATCTTTTTGCGGCAGGTTGGGAGCAAGATAAACGAAAGAGAAAAACATGTCATATATTCCCCCTTTTCCCTATACAAAAAAATTAACATATCTATTAAAGAAAATGAAAATTGGGCACCATTGGTACAGTAAATCTACAGTACTAACGGTGCTCAGTTTACAATAGATAAAGAGTAGAGATAAAGATTTATTGTTCTCGTTACTCCAATGCAATAGTAACTCAATTTTCAAAATGCCAATATTCAAAATTTAAATGCCTTATAAAATATAATACAAAATCGTAAGTCAACGATCATTCCATTTTTTGACATTAAAAGTTCCACACAAAAAATAATAATAAAAGGGGAAAAAAGTGTAAAATAAACAATAATTACAATTTGATTTAACAATTATTCAAGTAGTTAGTTGGTGTCTCTAACATACATCCTTCATATCAATTCGCGCTCCAGGTAAATGAGTGCAACAATCTAAGGCCAACTCTAGAAGTGGTGACAATGTGATGCCAATATTTTGATAATCTCTTGGTAGCAAATTGGAATCTAAAATATCAATAATGGAATGAGGTGTTGATTTGCTAACCTAATCTTTTAAATTCAGACTTTGAACGACCATCTCATTTGTTGGTTTCTTTCTTGTAACCATTTCCATCAACGAAATGCAAATATTTTGATAATCTTTTCTAATTTGTTGTAATGTATTTTTTTAATAATTATATACGCAAGTTAATAGACAAGAGTAGGATCCAACCGTGCATGTAATAATGTTATTCCCCTGGGCCAAAAATAAAAATTTCACAATCCCAAGTTACGCATGAGGGTTTTTTTAAGATGCATTGATTCTAGAGTTCAATTGCCACTTCAATATTAAAAATGATGCAATGTTATCCCTTTGTTAAACCTCAGTCGTCATTTTAACAGTTAGCAGATACGGAAAATTATAGATAAAACCAAAAAATAAGAATAAGAAATGAATATCTTATAATTTATAGATAAACTATTTCCCAGTACTTTTCCTTTAAGAGACTTTCCCCCCTTTTTAGGAGAAAGTTTTACACAAATCACTATTTTGTTGTAGAAAATCAAAGTACTAAAATTTGTTAAAATATGCAGTACTTTTCTAAACCTCTTTTTTCTTTTTTCTTTTTTTGGTTTACCTGAATTATAAACCTCTTAAAATCTTAGTACCAACGCCATTTATTCTTCAAATCCCATGTATTCCAAATAAATCCACCCCATAACATGTGCTAATAAAAGTTTGAAAAATTTATTAACAGATGCAATAAATAAGTTTTGAAAGCAGTGCTACCTTTTTTTTTTTTTTTTGGTCAACAAAGCAATGCTACTCATTTTTCAGATACCTGCTGATTGAGATAGAAAAGGAAGATGAGAATAATAATGGAAGATTCTAGAAGATTTGAAGACAACCAAGTACTTTTATTATTAATAAGATAATTAGGGAATATTTTGTTTTAACGTTGATTGGTTGTCATCTTTTATATTATGCCATTGGTATTTAATTTAGAATTATAGTGTTCTATTATCAATTCCTATTTATTGTAATTACATTCTAGAATATTTCGTCATTAATTTCTAGTTGGTGGAGATGCTATGTGCTAATCTCCACAACATGGAGGGGGTGTGGCCTAAAGAAAATGGAGGGGCAACACCACGCCTTCTTAGCTAAGGTGTGATTCCAATTGCTCAACAAACCTGATCAGCTTTGGGTTAAAGTCCTGAGAAGCAAATACCACTAGAATGCAGATGATAACTATGAGTTCAAAACCCGCTCAGCCTCACATGTTTGGCAAAGCAAAGCGAAAGTGTGGCCTGACACAAGTCTGCATATCAAGTGGGCACCAGGTGACGGTCACAACATCAGGTTCTGGTCCGACCACTGGGTAGGGGAACTAGGGCCCCTGAAATTGCTTGCTTTTGCAGATATTAGTACTGAAGCCTCTAAGACTCGGATATGCGAGTTTGTTACGGACAATGGTGAATGGTACTGGGAGCGATTTAGTCACCTCCTCCCACCAGACATTAACCAGCAAATTGCTCAGATTACACCTCCAAGACCACAGGGTGACATGGATTCATGCTACTGGACATTAACGCCCAACGGCCTCTTTTCAGTTTCCTCATCTTACCAGTCTCTGCAAGAACCCAGCTGAAACAATCTCCGACACTCATGGAGCTAGGCGTGGAGATGGCCAGGTCCTCAAAGAAACAGAGACCTCTAACTAACTCAGAGCGAGCATGAAGGGAGATGACGCAAGACACATCCAGTGAACTGTGTAATGCTGCACGTGAAGATCTAAACCATGCCCTACGAACATGCCCCATTGCCAAGTCATGCTGGCAATGAATACTGCTGCCTGCCTTATCATAGGACTTCTTCGCCAAGAGTTTTGACAACTGGCTCCTCGGGAATCTGAACCCAAGACGTTCCCAATTACAGTGGAGGCTATTTTTTGGTGTCTTACTTTGGAAATTATGGGACAATAGAAACAAGACTATTTTTGTAAATGAATCCCTATCCCTGGACTCCATCCTCCTTTCTGTTGCCACTCTTGTCAATCACACTACTAGCGTCAACGATCTACTTAAATAAGTAGACACTGATTGCCAGAGGGTAGTGTCTTGTATTCTTGTTGATATTAGTTAATATATCTACCATTTCATTCAAAAAAAAAATTTAATTGAAAATAAATGGCAGTTCACCATGGCATAGACAAAATGACAAACAGGATGTGTGGTCTTCAATTAATTTCTTCTTTATCTCTATGAGGACCACATTATCACCGCTTTATTTCACTTTTGGTCCAGTACGTCAGTAGGCTTTTGACTGTAAAAATATTTTCATTTTCTGGTGATAAAAAAATTACAAAACACATGTTTGTGATTTTCTTGTATACAATTATCTACTTTGTCAATTTTGAGTAGGACTCAATTAAGGTAGTTTTTTCAATATGATTTTTCATTTAGAAGGTTTAAACTCTAAGCATTACTTGAAAAGGAATTAGGTACCTTACACTAATGGATGTAGGGCAAATGACAGTGAAAAAATCTCTAGGAACATTAATTATAATTAAGTATAACAAATTTTAAAATTATAAAAAATAAAGATCACTGTTGGACAATAAAATTTCCTTAAGTTGATTTTTCATACTCATCTTTGAATTTTCAGTACTTTTCTTTAATATTTTTAATTAAAACTAATTATTTCAATATGTGTAACACTCATCTTTTACATTTCAGTGCTAAAAAAATCAAAGATAACTGATGAAAACTTGAAATATGAGTATTAAAAAAAATTACAGGCGACTATAAAAACATCTGAAAAATGTGCAACAAAAATATAAAAGATGAGAGATGATAAGATAAAAGCAGGATGCTAAAAATATTAAAGATAGTACTAAAAAAATTTAACTCAAAAATTGTAGCTCCAACATAGGTTTATGAATTTTTTAAATTAAAAAATTTATGGTTTTTAACTGCAACTGGTTTAGACAGACTTGACTAACTAATGGAGACCTGGTCTAACCACAAAAAATGTTTATAAGACACAAATAAAGATGTTGATGCAAGAAAAGCAGAAAATCGCGTGTTTCGTAATTTCTCACATCTTTATCATCACTGCATTATTACAGTTGTTCACGTGTTGTACGCCATAAAGAAACAGGAAAATGATACATACGTCCCAAGGATTAAACAAAATAATAAACAAGTCCCTTTAAAAAGTCAAAGATCAGAAAAGTCCCTAGAGATTTTACTATGATTATTTTTCAAAGTCAAATGATAAAAATGCCCTCAAGAATTTAAAACACTCTATTATTTCTCTCTCTCCTTCATTCTACTCTGCTTCTGGTCTTCCTTTCGTCGTCCATCCCTCCTTCGAGTCCCAGCATTGGTGCGTTCGTCCATCGCTCCTCTGCTGCCCAAGCCTTCATCGATCCTCACTACAAAAAAAACAAAAAATTAGTGACAGAATAACTAATCCCTCACAAATTCTGTCATTAAAATTAGCGACGGAATTTTTCCGTCACTAAATTAGGGATGGATTAGTTACGGAATCACATTCTATCGCTAAATTCCGTCTCTAATTCCATCATTAAAAATTAGAAATGGAAATTAATGACCGAATTTTTCCGTCACTAAATTAGCGACGGATTAGAGACAGAATCACATTCCGTCGCTAAATTTCATCACTAATCCATCTCTAATTCCGTCATTAAAAATTAACAAAAGAAATTAGTAATGGAATTTTTTCGTTACTAATTTCCGTCACAAATAGTTAAATTTTTCAATAATTATATTTTTTTATAATTATAAATTTTTTAAATAATTTAAATTTAAATTATTAAAATAAATAAATAAATAAAATTATTAATTCATATTTATTTTTGAAATTGAAATTATAATATAATATATTTGAATTTTTAATAATAATATATTTGAATTTTTAATAATATATTATATGCAAATAAAAATACAAATTTTATAAATACAAACAAAAAAATAAAATATACCATAAAATGAATAAAAAAGATATTAATAATAAAAATTTAGGTAAAATATTTACATAAAATAAAATAAGAAAACTAAATTCAAATATTTAATAATATATTAAATTTTGTATTTCTAATTTTGTTCGCAAATCAATTTATATATATATATATATATATATATATATATATATATATATATATATATATATATATATATATATGTATATATGTATATGATTTTGCATTTAAATTACACATATTCTTCTTAGCTCAAGTGGCAAAGGCATTGGCATGTGCGTGAGAGGTTAAGGCTTCGAATCTCAACTTGGTTACAAAATAAAACCAATTTGTGACTTGGACATGTGACCCACGAAGGAGGGTGACATGTGGCACGAGATGGAAGGTGACATGTGGTGGTTGACTGGGACACTTGGAGGGCGGAGGCAAGGTGGTAGCGGCTGACAAGGACACGTGGCTGGCGATGGGTACACGTCGTGGCCGGCGAGGGACATGTGGAGGCTCATTGTGAGGACATGTGGCAATTTAAATTATAGAAAAAAAATATTTTGCGAAGAATTAGACACGGAATTTTCCGTCTCTAATTAGAGACGGATTTTAGTGACGGAATTTAAAATTCGGTCACTAATTAATTAGTAACGATCTTTTTACCGACGTAACAAATTTTGTCACTAATTTGATTTTTTTTTATTGTGGCTGCCTAAGCCTCCGTTGTGATGTGGTAGAGGTAGAATAGCAAATTGATTTTTTTTTGTGTGTGTAAGTTGGGAGGATTAAGATTGAGGGGTTAGTCAAAGGTTAGAGCCTGGGCTCAATAGTAGACTAAGTGGTAGGAGGTAGATAAGCAATGCTAAGATTTTGCTAAAAATATGATCTTGACCATTAAAGTTTGGGTTTTACTGTGGTTGGTTGTGTAAATGTTATAGTACCATGATTTTAGGGAAGGTTACAAAGGGAGCGATGTGTTTTAATTTAAGTGGGAATGGTTGAATGTGATGATGGATGTTTACTGTAAAAACGCTTATATGAAAAAAGAAGAAGAAAATGTGTTGTTAATTTTTGTAGTTGTAGTTGTTAATATGGCTATCGTAGTTGGTAATACATAACTTGTACTTTGTTTTTGGGCAATATAAGAAAGGGAATGCTCTGTTTTTGGGCAAGGTAACAGAGGGATGACTTTATTTTAAGGGGGAATGATTGAATGTGATTGTGGTTTATTTAATTATAAAAAGCTGATATGATACTTAAAAAAGTATTGTTAAAATGTTGTTAACATGTGCATTTGTAGTTGTTAATATTGTTGTGGCAGTTGCACGCAATGATAGTTGTGAACGTAGAGACTTGACAATCTTGAAATTAACTCATTGCATAAAAACATGTGAAAATGACTGATGAAGTTGTCAACTGTAAAATGACTGATGAACTAAGAACAACTTTATCATTTAACTTTGGGAAATAATCATAGAAAAGTTTTTAGGGACTTTTCTGATCTTTAACTTTTTAAAAGGACTTTTTTGTTGTTTTGTTTGGTCCTTAGAACCTGTGTGTCATTTTCCCATTTTTTAAAGAGAGGTGTACTTTTCTTTTTTGGAAATTCATGTGCTTATAAGTTAAGAAATTTATATGAATGATGGTACAGGAAATTACAACACTGATCGTGTCCGTTTATTGGTTATTGAAATTATATTGATATATATATATATATATATATATATATATATATATATATATATGAAAAGACATATTTTTATGATTTTTTAATTAATAATATATATTGCTTCAAGATACTCTACTTTTATGTTATTTGATTGAGCAGGGTTTCCTTTTTAGGCTTTAGAATAGAAAGGGCTTTTACCTTTACCAACAACTACATTTCCTATAATTTGAAATTGTGTTCTCCTAGGGTGAGGGCCTCATTAAGGCCGGTAATACAACTCCAACCAACAGCGTTTTGATTCAAGAAGCTCTACTTTAAAGCATCATTTTATTGTCCATAAAGAACTCTAAAAAGGATGGGTGGCTTTTATATACCCCAATTTTATCATAATATTTCATAACTTATTTAGGGATTTTATCATTAATTTTGGGTTAAATAGCATTTATTATGATTAACTTGAATTAAAGATGATTGTGTTAAAATAAATCTTAAAAGGATATATTTGTGATAATTTTGTGATTGCTTTTTAAAATTTGAATTTTGAATGAAGATATTACAAGATATTGATTTGAATTGTAGGTCATTTGAAAAGTTGCAGATGAAGGACCAAAAGTAAAGATGCACAAAGACTAGAAGGAAAACAAAATTCTGCATGCGGCTTAATGGGAATTTGGACAGAAATAAGGGCTTTTCTATAATATTAGCGTCACTTTTGGAACGAAGAAAGATCAGAGAAAATTACATAAAAGAACACTTAATTTTATAAATGACATTTTAGTACCCCTAATTTATGAAATGCCAATTTGATCCCAATTTCCGAAAATCAGCGTTTTCCTCCACTAAATATAATTTAAAGATGATTTATTCAGATTTTGAGGATTTTCTTGAAGCCCACACATCCAAACCTAAACCTAGAAAGGAAGTGAATATCTAAAAAGATATTGGCAGACAATAAAAGGGAGGAGGCGGACGAGGGTCAAAAGAAAAGCAACAGTGAACAAGGTTCAGTAGAGAACGAAGAGAAGAGGAATTAGAAGCTACGGAATGCTGTGAACTGGAGGTCATATCACCATCCTTACCGTAGACTTCCTACCACCACCACCGTCACTCACCACCCACCTTTCAAATTCTTCATCTTCTCATTCTCTATCAGATTCGGCCCTCTACATTCATCTTTCATGGGTTTCTTGAGGTCTAATAGAATTGTGGTTGTGATAAACTTCGTTAGAGGCTAAATTCTTTCGTGCTTCTTTGGGGTGGAAGATTGGTTTGAGCTCCAGAGATACATTCAAGGGAGTTATTTATTTTAATCTTTTGATTTAGCTATGTAATGAATTTTCTAAGTTAAGATTTTATGTTATGTAGTTAATTTATTGAGATTGCAAGTTATTTATTCTAATTTGGATTGAGCAATTGTGATTTGGATTAAATTGTGTGGTTTGAGATTTAAATTTATATATTCCCTTTTCAATTTAATGTAATTTTGATATTTTTCATAGTTTGAATGAATATTATAACTACTTTGATCTTGTTTGAATATCTCAGTTGAGCGTTCATTGTCTAGAGGAACCAATTGCATAAATCCAATCATAAATTACACACTAAGTAGTATTTAATAGTGTATTAAGAAATAATTATATAGCTAGAGTTCTAGGGATAATCACTAATTAATATCACTAAACTTAGCGAGTTGCTAAGGTTTGATTTTTGACTTAATGAATAATTTAACTCCCAAATCATTTTGAATAAGGTTAACCTATATTCCATTTTCTAAGAAGCATTCATCATCAATTTACTTAAATCAAATTTCATTATTTATCTCAGCAATTTGTTAAAAATCCTGAAAAAAAGTAGTTAAGTTCTTTTCCATTATATTAAAAAGTAAAAAAAAAAATCAATTTCAAACTCATCTCAATAATTTTGTCACTTAATTTAATTTAAAAATTAATAAAAAAATTTTCAAAAAAACATAATCTAGATTGTGTATAATTTAGTTTATTTTAATTTAATCGAGCCAACTAAAAGTTATAAATAATGGCCGATGTCGTCACGCTAAGTCGTCTAGTTGTGGAGCCCACGTTGGATCCCTAGTAGTGATCCTAAACTCGGTCAAAGTTTTTGACCGAAAAAAAAATAAACTCAGTCAAAGTAAACACGATGACGTGATATGTATGACCTCCCTATATACGGAAGTTGGAATATTTTTAAAAGAAAGCGGTGCATTTTTTTTTTAAAAACAATTCATGTGCTTATAAGTTTAAGAAATTTAGATGAAGAATGGTGCTGGAATTACAACACTAACGGTGTTTCTTTAATTCCTAAAAACACTTATAAAAGATTACAACTAAAATTATTGTCACCACCACTTGGTTAAAGTTGAGACAAAGTTATTTTAAATAATTATTGGTTTTTGAAATTATATTGGTATATGATAAGACATGTTTTTATAACTTTTTAATTAATAATGTAAATTGCAGCATACTCTACTTCTATGTTATTTGATTAATTGAGGTTTTTCTTTGAAGAGAAAATCAAATTATCACTTTATAAATATAATTATTGTCTTAGCTTGAATTTTGAGGGTGTAATTATACTCATGAATTTTCATCGTATCTTTTAAGAAATTGGCCGTCAACCCAATTTGCAGCCAAATTAATTGTCAAAAAGAAAATGTTGCCATCGCCTTTGAAACCATGTTGCATAACTTTCTTCTTCATCACTTTTGTCTCTTCCCACTTTGTTAGATCTTTACCACTCCTACAAAATATCAATGACACGCGCATATCTATGTGTAAACCAGCCAACACCATCACTACAACAATGGCCATCCTTCCTTATGTGATTGTTCTTCTCAAAATGCTTATGTTCTTGCGGTTATCTTCTTCCATTGATACTATCACACGTTCTCAATCACTTCATGATGATGGAAGAACCACCTTGGTGTCTAAATATGGGAAATTTGAGCTAGGTTTCTTCAGCCTGGGTAGTTCAACGAACCGTTATGTTGGAATCTGGTACAAAAATGTTCCAATTAGAACTGTTGTATGGGTTGCCAACCGCGAGAAACCAGTCAAAGACAACACAGGCATGCTGAGCATAAACACAGAGGGAAATCTTGTACTTCTTAACCAGAATGAGATAATGCTCTGGGTGGCAAATTCATCAACAAAGGCCTTGACTTCAATTGTTGAGCTTTTAGGCTCCGGAAATTTGATTCTAAGAGATGAGAAAGACCAAAATCCACAAAATTACTTGTGGCAAAGCTTCAACTATCCTTCTGATACCCTTTTGCCAGGCATGAAGCTTGGATGGGACCTCAGAACTGGTCTAAATCGGCGTATGATAGCATGGAATAATTGGGATGACCCTTCTTATGGAGATTTCACATGTGAGATCATGCGTCACAATCTGCCAGAGGCCGTTACTTGGCATGGTCGAACAAAATATCACAGGAGTGGCCCTTGGGATGGTTTTCGATTTAGTGGCGGTTCACTGCTCATGAACAGATCCACTTTTGGGTATGAGCTTGTCTCTAATAAAGATGAGGTGTATTTCACATTCAACACCACAATCGAGTCATTGATAGGAAGAATCGTTTGGAACCAATCAACATACACTGGCAGTTACTTCATATGGATGGAAGAAGATCAAAGATGGAAGTCTTTGAGCAGCACGCCAAGAGACGACTGCGATAAATATAATCTTTGT
Organism: Inga laurina; assembly: GCA_963855925.1. Lineage (NCBI taxonomy): Eukaryota > Viridiplantae > Streptophyta > Magnoliopsida > Fabales > Fabaceae > Inga > Inga laurina. The sequence continues at coordinate 10,662,179 of OY979701.1, read as the reverse complement.
GGTCCAAATGGAAATTGTGTCATAGGTGGGGCACCAATATGCCAGTGCTTAAGAGGATTCAGGCCAAAATCTCCAAAGAACTGGGATGCTACGGATTGGAGTGAAGGTTGTGTTCGAATTGAATCATAGAGCTGCAAGGTAAAAAACAAAGATGGTTTTTTGAAATTGAGTGGGCTCAAATTACCAGAGACTACGCATACTTGGGTTGATGCTAGTTTGACACTTGAGGAGTGCAAAGCAAAGTGCATAGAGAATTGTTCTTGTACTGCTTATGCTAATTCTGATGCCGTTAATGCTAGTGGTTGTGCCATTTGGTTTGGTGCTCTAATTGACATAAGGGATGTTTCCCTTAATGATGATCTAGATCTATATATTCGCCTTGCAGCCTCAGAAACAGGTGTAATTTTTTATCGATTATATTAGTTTTATTCATTTTTTGGTTCTCATTAAAAACACTAATATTTTGTGTATTAACTATATCTGGTCATTTCCTTGTGAAGCTGAAGTTAAAGATGGTGGTAGGAATAAGACAAAGATGATTGTTATAATAGCTCCTATTGTATTTTCTTTTGTGATGGTTATCATTTTCGTCTGCATTTACAAAAGGAGAAGAAAATATAGAGGTAAGCAATTACAAAGTTTCAAATTGATCATAATTGTCTTACGGGATTTTTTTGCAAATTACTATTTGCTATTTTTATTTGATAAATTTGTTTATGGGAGTGAAATATGGGAATATCTTTGTCAGATGTAAATGGTGTTGAAGACTCGAAAAGAGATATGGAAATTCCTTTCTATGACTATGTTGTGATAGCTACTGCTACTAACAATTTCTCAATCGACAAGAAGCTTGGTCAAGGTGGTTTTGGACCTGTATATAAGGTAAACATACAATCAATTAATTAGTTGATTAAAATGATGAAATCAAACAAGTAATTTTAATCAGTATAATTTTTAATTTATGGAATCATATATTGATAATCCTTGATTGTAAAATTATGATAGGGTACATTAACAGATGGACAAGAGATTGCTGTGAAGCGGCTTTCTAAAAGCTCTCACCAAGGAATGAAAGAATTTAAGAATGAAGTCATATTGTGCTCTAAACTTCAACATCGAAATCTTGTTAAAGTTCTTGGTTGTTGCATCAAAGGAGAAGAGAAGATGCTTGTATATGAATACATGCCTAATAAGAGCCTAGATTCATGGATTTTTGGTTTGTGTGTTTTTCATAAATATTTATTATCAGATCTATCCATTTAATTTCTTTAATTAATGTATGTTAACAATGAGAGTATTGTAACTTTTCAACTTCACAGGTTCCATCACTCAACACAATATGCTTGATTGGTCCAAACGTTTCCAGATTATATATGGAATAGCTCGTGGGCTTCTATATCTTCATCAAGATTCTAGATTAAAGATTATCCATAGAGATCTTAAGGCAAGTAATGTATTGTTAGACAATGAGATGAACCCAAAAATTTCAGATTTTGGTTTGGCAAGGATCTTTGGGGGAGATCAAATTGAAGAAAATACAAACAAAGTAGTTGGTACATAGTAAGTATTCTACATTTTACTGAATTTTAATTTATTCTTGTACATTATGAGATAATATATATATATATATAAACTCATTTATGAATTTTTAATTTTAGCGGATATATGGCGCCTGAATATGCCTTTGATGGAATATTCTCTGTCAAATCAGACGTATTCAGCTTTGGAATATTACTACTAGAAATAGTGAGTGGAATGAAAAGCAGGGGACTTTCCTATCCAAATCAAAGTCTTAATCTTATAGGGCATGTGAGTAATAAAGAATCTAGCTACTTCTTTATATTTTTCAGTCTATATTGAACTGTAAAGCCATAATAAGGCCGCATTTGTATTGAAACGTACTTGTAGGTTTGGAGGTTGTGGAAGGAGGGCATGCCATTAAAACTAATTGATGCCTGTTTGGAATGCTCTTTTATTATGTTAGAAGTGTTGCGTTGTATCCATATCAGTCTCCTTTGCGTGCAACACCATCCTGATGATAGACCAAACATGGCCTCTGTGGTTATGATGTTAAGCAATGAGGGTGACTTACCTCAACCCAAAGAGCCTGCTTTCCTTTTAGAAAGGAGTCCACGTGAACTAGAATCTTCTCCAAACAATCATATAACTTATTCCATTAATGGAATGTCTTTTACCGAGCTAGATGCCAGATGAAAGGTCCTTCTACTCTTTTTGAAAGTTTTTTTTTTTTTTTTTTTTTGCATAAGCTTTTTTTTTCCTTAAGCTATATAAATCTCATGAAATAATATAAGGCTTTGATTTTCTATTAAGCATATTGTGTTATTGTTCTCCTTCATATCAAAAAATATATAAATAGAAGTGACATATAATAAATTTTGGTTTCATAAATTCATTACCTAGCAAGTCTATATACCAGATGAGACGAAACTACAAGTAGGAGTATGAGAATATATATGTCTAAAGCACCAGTATATTGAAAATAACATTCTGATTTGTCTTTTTTCTATTCTCTCTACGCAACTGACCCGTTCAGTTAAATTCTAAGAAGGATTGTGGCTTTAACTGGTGTCGTCGCGCCAAGTAGTCTAGACTAGATGTGGAGCCCAGGTTGGATCCGTAGTAGTGATCCTAAACTCAGTCAAAGTAAACGCGATGTGATATATGCATGAACTCCCTAGGGTAGTCAAACAACGTGTTGGAATATTTTTAAAAGGAAAATGATACATAAGTCCTAAGGACCAAACAAAATAATAAAAATGTCCCTTTGAAAAGTCAAAGATCTTCTGTAGTTATTTTCCAAAGTCAAATGATAAAGATGCCCCCAAAAATTTAAAAAACTCTTCTCTCTCTCCTTCGTTCTACTCTACTTCTAAGTCTTCCTTGCGTCGTCCGTCGCTCCTCTGAGTCCCAACATTGGTGTGTTTGTACGTCGCTCCTCCGTTGCCCAAGCCTTCATCGATCCTCCACTAACCAAGCCTTAGTTGTGATGTGGTAGAGGTAGAACAGTGAATTGATTTTTTTTTTTTTTGTGCATACGTTGGCTGGATTGAAATTGAGGGATTAGTCAAAGGTTGAAGCTTAGGCTCAATTAATAGTAGACTAAGTGGTAGGAGGTAGATAAGTAATGCTAAGGTTTTGCTAAAAATATGATCTTGACCATTAAAATTGAGGTTTTACTGTGGTTGGGTTGTGTGAATATTATAGTACTCTATTTTTGGGGAAGGTTACTGAGGGAGGGCTGTGATTTAATTTAAGTGGGAATGGTTGAATGTGATGGTGGTTGTTTGCTGTGAAAACGCTGATATGAAAAAAAAAAAGTGTTGTTAATTCGTACAGCTGTAGTTGTTAATATGACTGTTATAGTTGTTAATACATAACATGTACTCTGTTTTTGGGCAATATAATAAAGGGAATGCTCTATTTTTGGGTAAAGTAACATAGGGATGGCATTATTTTAAGGAGGAATGATTGAATGTGATTGTGGTTTCTTTGACTACAAAATGCTGATATGATATTAAAAAATGTGTTGTTAAAGTGTTGTTAATATGTACATTTGTAGTTGTTAATATTACTATGGCAGTTGTTAATACGAAGTTCATGTTACAAATTATCATGAAAGATGGGAATTAATTTGGAAAGAATCTATTCTATTTCTTTCATGTGGGGGCAAGTTTTTAAATTATGAAGATAAAATGCAATATGACTTGTACTGTTATAAATATGACTCATACACTTGTAAAACAAGGCAAAAGAAGTTGTTAAAAACCAATTCAGCTGTTGTGAAATACCCTACGGGAATAACTCATGCAGTTGAGGAAGTTGGAGTTGTGCACCTTGTCATTTCAGTCAAGCTTGAAACAATTATAAAAATGACTCATGATATTGTAAAAGCAAACATCACCAATTGTTAAAAAAGCAATTTGCAGTTGTGAAAGTTGGAATTTTGAAACTTGTCATTTCAGTTAAGCATGAAAAAACAGTTGTAAAAATGACTCAAGATGTTGTAAAAACACATGTTAGAAGTTGTAAACTAAGCAACTTGCAGTATTAAACTTGGAGATGTGAACAAAGGTAATTTTATTCACACACGAGAAATAAGTTGTAAAAATGACTCAATATGTTGTAAAAACACACTTAACCAATTGTAAACTGAGGAATTTTCAGTGTTGAACTTGATGTGTAAAAAGGTAGTTTCATTTGGACATGAGAAAGAAGTTGTTAAAATGACTTAACATATTATGAAAACACATTTAACAAGTTGTAAACTAAGCAATTTGCAATGGTAAACAATTGTTAAAAAGGTAGTTTCATTGTGATTTGAAAAATTTATTGTAAAAAATACTAAACATATCGTATACACGAGTGTAATCAATTGTTAAACAAGGCATATACAGTTGTCATATTTGGAGTTTTGGAAAAAGTCATTATTTCATTTAGGCAACAAAAAGAATGTGTAAAAATCACTCAAGTAATTGTTATAACACACAATGATAGTTGTGAACTTAGGGACTTAGCAAACTTAAAATTAATCCATTACATAAAAACATGTTATGAAAATGATTGATGAAGTTGTAAATGACTGATAAAGTTATCAACTATAAAATGACTAAAGAACTAAGAACAACTTTATCATTTGACTTTGAGAAATAATCATAGAAAAGTTTCTAGGGATTTTTCTTATCTTTAAATTTTCAAAGGGACTTTTTATTATTTTGTTTGATCCTTAGAACCTATGTATCATTTTCCCTAAAGAAACCTCCCAACGCAAACAAAGTTAGTGAGAAGAAGGCCAGACATATTAAAAGTCTTTCGGTAAATATTGGCGTGCCTGACTTGTGACTTTGTGAGTAGATACGCTTAAAAAAATGCAACTAAAAAAAACTCCCTCAAATTCTCAATATATAATATATTTATCTCATTTAATTAGATTAAGGTAGTTAGTTAAATTAATTAATATAACATATATTTTTTAAAATATCATAGTCATCTTTCTAAATTCACTCATTCTTTTTTCTCTTTGATTATTGTTGAGAGATCATCAATAGCACAAATTAGGAAAACATTTTGATTGAACCATATTTTGATAAGCTATTTGATGGTGTATTTGGGTGTTTTATCACTATTTTTGGACTTGAATTGCTTTAATTATGATTTATTGTTATTAAAGTTGTTTGCATGAAATTAAGATTAAAAATGGGTAAAAATATCATATATTTTATGATTTACGTTAATTGATTGATTTTTGGTACATAAGGTATTACTTTTTGAGTTTATTTTCTTTTAAGATCAGTTTAGGGAAAATGACAGAACATGACAAAGAATTTTGGAAACTACAAATTAAAGAAGAAAAGGATTAGAGAAAATTACAAAAGAGGGCCCAAAGTATTTGGAAATTACAATTTGCCTCAAAAATTTTTAAATTTTGTAGTCCAGTTCCTTCACAAAATTTTAAAGTTCACAGATTTGTCTCTGGTCAAAACTCAAGTCTAAAGAGACCTTCTTCTAGCCTTGATGAAGAGAGTTTTAGATGGCAAGAGGCGCCACGACAGAGCTTGAACGGGAACTCCGCCTTCATCTTGCTCTCATTAACCGATCGCCAGAAAGAGATGGAGAGCTACCACCACTATTGGGGACTTCTTTTCTCACCACCGTCGAAGTCTTCTCCACCGGTGGAGATCGCAATTTGAGTCTAAACAAGAGTAAAGAGAGATTGACAAGCCATGTGTTGGAGCTATAAAAAAAACTAAGCTAAATGTATTATATGGCAACTAACCTAGGTCGATTTCTATGTGGAGCTTATATTTAGTTCCTAAGTAATAAATTTTAAATGACAAATTAACCAAAGAGTATGGGATGTGAGTTTCATTTATTTAATTAAACTAAAAAGCTACTTATTTATGAATTTTCCAATGTATAAAGTGAGTGTAAAAGTAAGAGATGAATGTCCTAGGTGATTGAGTCCATAACCTTCCTTGTCCAATTGTAATATTAAATTCTTCTCTTAACTAAGCACAAGGACTAGCAAGAACTCTTACTAATCAATGCTCCTAACTTCTCAATATAATCTAAACTCAGACTCAATTGATCAATTAGGAATATCTTGAAGTACTTAGCTCATGCAAGATTCATAAGAGATCCTCTCTACCACCATTTAATTCCTAGCAACCTAACAAGCAATTGATTTCAAGAGAATAGAGGAAAGCAATTGAATAACAAAAGAATGTTATAATCCAATCACAATCCATGAGTACAAATCTAACACAAATATTATCATCTAGATTATATCAACCGATCAAATCCTCAGCTATATGCACAAATCATTACCTCTAGCCATCTAGAATCATATAATCTGCATATACATAAAATAAAAGGTAAAATTAAGATACAAAGAAAATGATGGTCGGTGGCCCGTCAAAGTGGAGAAGACGAGCAGAGACGGAAGAAGCGAGAGTCGATGATGGTTGGAGGTGAAGAGGTCGCTGATCCGAGTGTGTGTGCCCGTGATGAGATCAGGATCTCCAAGGGATATGAGAATCTGATCTAAAAGGTTAAGGGCATGTGTTGGAGATGCAAATAAGATAGGTCATCCAATGGCTGAGATTAGATCTCCACTTATGCTTTCAAACAAGGCCCTGAAGAGGAATGATTTTGCACTTGTAATTCCATATTTACCCTCCATTAAGCTCCAATGGATCATATCATCACCTGCATAAATGAGAAGCATAAAGGTAATATCATATATTTACAATTGACAGATAATAAGAATAACAAATATTGACTAAAATATCACAATTTATTCAATTAAATTCCCAAATCACCTTTGCACTCTAAAGGAGTGTTTTATTGAATTGACGAGTTCCATTATTACTCAATAAATTCAAATTATTAAGGGATGAGATAAATTAAAAAGTACCTTTTTTGTATTTATTATTATAACAGATATAGAATTTGAATCCTATCTATCCTAGGGATATATCAAGATAAATAACCAATCCGATCACTTAGATTTATTTATGACCTTTGAGGAGCCGTATGAGGTGAAAATCTCATCTTGTATTAATACTTAATTGTCTAAAATAGTCTATCAAATCCCACAAAAATCTAAGGTTAATTATTAAAAGATATACAAATATTTAGCTCAATAAGAGAGAGATCGATCGGACGAGAATCAATCAGAGCGCCATGGCCGCCGCCATCAACCTTCCTCTTCCTCCACACCACCGTCTCTGTCTTCACTTTCTAAAACCTCACCACTGAGTTGCGATTTTGAAGGAAACCACCATTGTCGACTTCCTCCGTCCTTGCTCCCTCTGACGTTCTAACCAGCACCTAAATCTTCTTTTTCCCTCTCCTTCACTAATACTTCACCATCGTCAGAATATCCATCCACCATCACAGTATCATCGTCGGACCTCCACCGTCACCCACCTTCAATTGCTACTTCTTATTCCAGTTTTCGTTCAAGTGGGTTTTAAAGCAATGAGAGGCTGATTCCCTTACTTTTTGGTGATGAGGATTTGTGTTTGAGCTTAATGAACATAGGGAAGTTTTTCTTTCATTCCATTAGTCTAGAGTTATATATTTAGATTTTCTAGTTATAGGAATTAATGATAGATTCTAGAATTGATATTGATGTTAATTAATTCACCTAATTCAAATCGGTTTCAGTTAAAGGGATTAATTTTCACGTGGTGTGGAGGAATTAATTCACCTAATTCAAACTAGTTCAAAGAGTTTTTTAGACATTTTCGTTAAACTAGCACACTCTTATTATCTTTTGAAGCAAGGATTGATGAAATTCATTGATATGAGGTTTTTATCATATTTTCAAAACCAATTTGCATTCCATCCATTTTTATCCCAAAAATCCAAATTTATTAGTTTTTAAAACATTTTAGTTTTATTGCAACATAGTTGATAGTTAAAATTCAATCCCTTTTTATTATTTTATGCAAGTCATCACATTTAATTGTTAGGTAACTAATTAAAAACTTCTCAAGAGACATGGGCAAAAGCGTGTTGACTGTAAGTCAGCTAATATTAATTAATTCAATGTTGAATATCTTGTACGTAAGGGAATTTGATTTTTTAATCACCATATGATAGAAAAATTGTGGGTGATGCAATTATTTCAAAGATAACCGGCAATACATAATGACAGACAAAATGACAAAAAACAGATGCGCGGTCTTTAATTAATGGGAGAATTACTTAAAAATATCTTGGAGGTAAATTAATTGTTTATTGCTATCAAGCGTGCAAGCGATCTTCCGTGTGTACAAGCGATCTTTCGTTTTGTGCAAACTATCTTCTGTATGTGCAAAGATCTTCCATATAAATATACAAACAATCTTTCATTGTGTGCAAAATATCTTCCGTTATGTGTAACAGATCTTCCATAATAGCAATTAGCAATCAATTTGCCTCTAAAGTATTTTTGAGCAATTCTCCCTTAATTAATTTCTTCTGAGATGAAAAAAAAAATGATAGGAAGCACAAGCTTTTGGTAAAGTGTGGTACACTTGACTTCTTGTAAGCTTCTCCCTCCATCCCTATATATATAAGGTTTTTTTTATTGAATTGCAAAGTTTTAGAAAACTATTAAAATTAATTAAAAATAATAAATATATAGAAAGTATAATTTTTTTCTAAAAATGCTCTTATTTATAAATGAGTAAGAGAGAGAGTAATACTGAAAAAATGATAAAAGAGAATGTATAGGGAAAAGATTATGTAAGAGAGTAAAAAGAATAGTCAACATTTTAATTAATGCAATGTATAAAATTGATTAAAAGTAAAATGGATAAAAATACATTTATTATTAAGGCTAACTCAATTGAGACTTTATAAAAATAGGCAAGCCCATTAAAAAAATGGAACTTTATAGGGCCAGAGGGAGTAGTAGAGAAGACTTGTGAACTTATGGGTAGTGTGTTTAAAGGCTTGTAGAATTCCTAAATTACCTTAAATTTTATATTTTTCTTGAAATTAATAAATGATGAGCTTCCTTAGCTTTCAGACTCGATTTAATTTGCAGAATAAATTATTAAATACTTCTGCTCTTCTATTCTATTTTTTAAAAATTTCCAAATACTTGTATAAATTGTTGTGACGAATTGAATTTTTAGAGTATAGTTAAATCATGAACATAGTACAACCTTCGAAACTTAATATAAAATTCACTTTGTAATTTATTAAAGTGGTTTTTTTGTTAATAACGGGAGGTAATATCAAATTTACAAGTATACCATCCAGAAATCAATCAAAAAAAAAGAAGCATTTAATTTCTATGTTTTGATTGTGTGTTGTTGTTTTCCTATTGCTGTGTTAGGTTAATTTCTGGATGGCCTATTGTATTGTTGTTTGTTTATGTGTTGTTTATGAAAGCGGGTGGAAATCGATAGCAGTACCCCCTAATTTTCTTAAAAAAATGCCGCAGATATTTAACTATTATTAGATAGAAACCATAATATGCATTTTGAAAATACTTAATGGTTTCTTACAATAACCATTATATATGTAACAACGGAGCAATACATTACAAGTGATATATTTGAACCGTTATAAAGTTAAACTTTCCCCTCTACTTAAACATCTCTCCACTTCTCCATTTCATTCATTAGCACAGTCATCATCATAGCCTCTAGTATCTTGGTCTCAGTTGTCTCGGCCAATCCCTGACATTTTGATCCCGAAAATTTTCCAAATCGGCCAGGACTGGGACCGAGATCACCCTTGAGATCCCGGTCCCTTTTTTTTTGTAATTTTTTACTTTATAAATTAAGTTGTCCTTTTATTTTTGTATTTTTTACCCCATAAGTTAAGTTATCATTTGATAAGATGTGTATCACATCCTTAGTTGAAGTTAAACGATATATATCGTGATACTAATCTTAATTATATAATATATAAAGATAATAACAAAGATGATGATGGTGATTACAATAATAATAATAATAATAATAATAATAATAATAATAAAATGTTATTCTTCAATTCTAGATCAATTTATGTGATTATTATAGCTTTGTTAGGTGTTAAATGATCACTTTAAACACTAAATTATGGAAAATTTAACAAATATAATAATATTTTTAAATTTAAGTTTTTGTTTTAAAAAATCAATATTTCCCAATTGGGACCAAACTAGGACTAGGAGCCAGGATTGGGGGATCCCGATCTCATCCAAGTTTTGAACACCCCTAATAGCCTCTTAGGTCAAATGTAAATCCCCAACCCACCAACCTCAGAATCTCACTACTTTAGTCATCTTTTCCATTAGTCAATCATCATTTTCAATCGAGCCACACCATCCACAAAGCCTTCTCCTTGCTTCTTCAAAAACAGCCTTCCAAGCATGATTTAAGGTAAGTATGTGAGACTAGTTGCTTGAGTTGCCGAGCAACCCCTAACATGCGTTTTCGTTCTTTAGCCCTAGCCAGGTCGCATTTCTTTGCGTGGTCTGTTCTAATCATATGGAGATATGACTTTCCTTCTCCATTATACATTCTCTATTATTATTGACTTCGTGTTTTGTAGCTAGGTTTTGACCTAATTCGTGCTCATGTTTTTTTTTCTTGAGAAATCTTTGATCAAAGGTTCTTCTCCTGTTACAAGAAATCGTTAAAGATTTCACTATGTTGAGTACATGCAAATAGCCTCAAACGGTATAGGGTTGCTACTAGCCATATGTATAACTTATAGGGGGAGAACACAATTCACAACTGTCTCTACAGGCTACATGTATAACCTATAGAGGGATAACACGATTCACAACTCGTCTCTCCTTCAGAATCATGTTAGCCTAGAGAGCTAAAGGCTTCCATCGATCCAAGTTAGCTCTTCCAGTGTCCGTTATAGAATGCTTGTAGGAGGAACTGTGTGTTGTGTGCTTGAACTTGTTGCTTGGTTTGATCACCTTATTGTCAAACCATCTATAATAAAAAGGTATAATATATATGCATTAGATAGAGTTTCTCCTTTAGCTTTGCTTGTTGGATTTGACTATATAATAGAATAAAAGCTCACGTATTGAGTATAGCAATATAATTTGGGATGGATCAAGACATTCCCAACTTTATGGCTAGGCTCAATGAAACTCCCTACTGTAAAGGGCTCAAAAGGTATGCATCCTTGAGCAAGACTTGATAGAAAAGGAAAGATTAGATCTATAGAATGACATATGCTTCCTAACAAGAAGGAGCAAATGTCGTACTATAGATCTAACCCTTCCTTCTCTATCAAATCTTGCTCAAGGCTGCATACCCCTTGAGCGCTTTACAGTAGGGAGTTCCATTGAGTCTAGCTACAAAGCTAAAAATGTCTTGATCCATCCCAAATTGCATGGCTATGCTCAATGTGTAAGCTTCTGTAATATACAAATTTGTGTATAATTTCGTTCTGCATGCAAGGGTGAAAGGAGAATCCCCATTTTTTTAAAAAAAAAAATTGCCTCTAAAGTTAACGGTTATTAAATAACAACCGTTATATATTTATACACTATATATGATAGTTGTTTCATTAAACATGTTAGTATTTATAGCAAATAAATAATGGTTGCTATATAGCAACCGTTATATATGCTAAACTTGTATATAACGATTAATTTGAAAGAACTATTATGTATGTTATAGAGTTTTATAATGGTTTTTTACTTTAGACTTTTATTTATTATGACAATATTACACATGATATAGCCTTACCACATCTCAATACATAACAGGTGTTATAAAAAAACTGTTATAATAGATATAGAATAAATCATGGTTCGGAACAGTAACGTATCTGAGCCAAGCTTTTATAGCGCCCACATATGACGATTCGAAACCGTTATACATAACAATTAATAACTATCATATGTCGCAATTTCTATAATAGTGAAATAAATCCATAATACCAAATTCATTTTTGTACGGGCCCACTTTCCAATGAAACTCCATTTCACTTAAATATATATTTTAAAGATTTTGCGAATCTACTCGCTGATCCGATTTTTTATTCTATAAACTGTTTTGTGAGTTCAATCCTTTTAGTTAATACCTAACTAATGAGTTGGTTGTTGACAAAGCATAATAGCATCTTGCAATCAATATAGTTGAAGTCTGCTTCTTGTTATTTCGGGTCAAAATTGCTTTTAAAATTAATGTTTTCGTAAAAAGCAATAAAAAATAATTGCAAAAGCTAATACAATATATTTTTTTTGGTATCCTATCTACAAAAATTGAGAAATAAATTGCAAAAAAAAATCGTTTGCTTTACAAATATTGAAAGATCAAGATTGGCTAGAGTGCTTTCACCAATTTTGGTTCATACCACAAGTCTTTGCTAACCCCAACATGTCCATGCTCTATATATATTAATGCATTATTGCATATGGTAGTGTTGGAAATATTTCTCTTATTGTAAAGGGCTATGCAAAAAAAAAAAAAAAACGAGTACGAGTACGTAACCCAATACGGGCTACAATTTTTTTAGGGGGAAAATCAAATATTTAGCCTCATATTTAAGTTAATTGCTTACAATCAAATTAATATAATATTTTATTTTTTTGGAATATAAGTATTAATACAAAAAATTAGTGCTTGGAATAATGATTTATAAGCATGTTCAAGTAAGCTAAGACAGTATTCTTCTCACATACTTACCTTAAATCATGATTGGAATGCTGTTTTTAAAGAATCCAATCTTCATTCGAAATAAATCTTTGTATGGTAAATTATGGATTACAAGTATCATAGAAAACCAATAGATCATACAAGACAAAAGCCCATTCATGACTTTGATCTGCTACTAGTCAAGATTCAATACAAAGACTTGAATACCAAAGTTGAAGATAAAGATGAGCTTGGAATCAAGTAAGCTCAATTTGATAAGAAATGTGTGGGCTAGACATGAAGATTCTCTCAAGAGACATTAATAAAGAGCTACTAAATAAATTTATTTCTTTTTATTAAAGACATAATATTTCTTTTTTCATTCACAACGTTACTTTTTTCATTTCTTTTTCTCCCTCTATTATTTCCCCTTTCTCTCCTCTTTTTATATAGTCATCAGCATTCAATATATAGAACAAGGATATAATTTAGCAGCAGAACTGCATCAAGAACATTCCTAATGTTGCACACATTATACATTTCTGAACACATCATTTCACCAGTCACTTGGCTGTCATTGCCAGTAACATTCTATGGATGAAATTATCCTTGGAAGCTACAATGGATGTGTAAAATTTGCTATATAGACACACGCTCTAATTCTTTGAGCTATAGGCCTCACCCATCTCTACGACATATTTTGGTTAATGATCACGTAAATGGGATTTCCTAAAATGATTTTATCAAAAGTCAGGGACTAGACAGACACATAATAGTGGGTTTCACTTTTGTGACGCCTGTTTGGAAAATTTTTTTAAAAAAAAAAAAAAGATACTTTTTTGCTTTACGAGACAAAATTTCTTTAATACATTCATCTCGTATGGCATAAAATCATTTAAAATAGGCTAATCCAAACATACCGAAAAGTGAAACATACTGTTATGTATCTATCTTTCTCTTTTTTCACTTTAGGAAACTTCAGGGTCCTTGCATTTTAAACTGATCCATGCTAATGATCATGTGGTTAGTGCATCAGGAAGGGAGTTGGGGGATCCAAGAATTTTACCGCCAACATCAGGAAAGGTCTCATGATCTGGCAGTGCACTCACAGTCCCGTCAGCAGTGATATGAACTGGGTACTGCATCAAGTGTCCCCACATGTTCCCAGCATCGTCAGATACATATGCAGCCCAGTTCCGTTTGGCAACATTGTTGACATATCTCACACATTGCAGGCTCTCTGGTTCATCAAAAGTATCTTCAACACTACCCAGATGCTCAGCCCACAGTGACATTCTGTAACCATACACCTACATCAACATAATTTTTGTTGATTGGACTTTGCAAGGGAAGGAAAAAAAAACTTGGTTATTGTTAAGTAATGATAGTAAGGATATTAATAGATATTGCATGCCTCTATCTTCATGCAACAGAATCCTTTCCATTTCTTTGTAAGTAACCAAATGGAGGCTTTAGGTATGAATAGAAAGGTAAGTCTCCCATATGATTTTATATGTTTAAGTTTAATGGAGTGAAGATGTGCTGTCAAGTTTTTTATCCATCAATTTTTGGCACAAACCACCTTCATAAGAAAAGAGCTCGTGAATTGTAACCTGGCCATGTGGACGAGCCTTCTTTGCTTCCTTTGTGTATTTTGGTTGATAAGCTCCCATTGCAATTTCTGTATCCCTTGAACCATCCAAAGATCTCTCGTTAATATTTGCAGATCCAATGAGGACGTACTCATCATCAACTATCATTCCTTTGGCGTGAACATAGATCATAAACCGTCTGAATTTTCTCACCGATGCCTGCTTAAGGAGAGGGGTTTAAGCCATTAATCATTACCAGTCAGGGAAGAATGTGAAGACCTTTGTCCAATGGTATAATCATTTAATCATAGAACCTTATAACATATGCAATTTTTTGGCAGGGTCATATTTAGGTGCATGAAGTCACACAGAAACATGTGACCACCATATAATGATAGTGAAGACGAAAAGTAGAAGAATATTCATCATAAAGTGTTGAATATCTCTCATAATTGCAGCTTCATTGTCAGTATATTAAGTACGCTGAATCTTGCAAACATAATTTCCAAAAACCATCTTTGCATTTTGGGCCAAAATATGAAGGGTTATAACACAAATAAACTGATTTCCCTCAAAAAATCAGGGGACAAAAGCTGTTATAAGTTCTCAAATAAATTACATTTTGCAATATTTATTCTGCTTTTTGTGCCGAGATGTTAGGAGTCAGCGATTCACAGAATGGCAATACTAACTTCAGTATTTGTAAAGATCAGAGAGCTATAATCAACAAAGAGATCAATTTCTCGACTGCAGCGACATGCAATTTATAAGTGAATACATAAAAGTAAAACCAAGAACCTTTTCTAGCAAGCTTAGATATGAATTAACTGCTTGATCTAGGTGCTAAAATTCAGTAATCATAACGGTATGACACATATTTTCAAAATAATAAGTGAGGGTACTGTGGCATACCAAAGTACGGTTTTCAGCAGAATGAAATGCTGGTGATGGACTTTGAGATATTTGAGGCTCACGCTTTCCAAGGCAATAAAAGTTGAGATAATCTTGAGGGTGACAACGATCAGCGAGTCCTGCCTGTTTAAGGGCATCTGCAACAATCCTGTACATCATAGACATTGTCTGTCCCTGTAGTCATTCAAATTTCATATGGAAAGGTTGTAAGAATTACCTAAAGTTGCACGTACATGAATATTTATCACTTACGAACTTGTTTAATTTGTCTCTGTAAACATCAAATCCAGATCAACAATCTCCCTTGTCAGTTAAATTTTTTCCATCCGCTTTAAAAGGAAGAAAATAAGCTGTATGCTAAATTTCACAGATTTTTGGGTTAATACAATCTTTGGTCTCTCAAGTTTATTCTTATTTTAGTTTTGGTCCCTCAAATTTCAAATCATGGGTTTTGGTTCCTCAAAGGATAAAATAATCCAAGTTTTTATTAAATTACAGGGACCAATATTTTATATGGAAAGAAACTTAAGGGACCAAAATCAATATTTGAAACTTGAGGAACTAAAATCAAAATAATGGTAATATTGTATTACCCCAAGATTTTTTTATCCACCAAAAATCAAGATGGGAAATTCAAACATATCTTTTTTTAATACTTTATTAAGCTCTTGATCAGTGCTATTGTACATTATATCATCCTTCGTACCATCTCCTACCACAGTTGCATGAGATCCATTGATACATCCTACTAAGGTCATGGAAAAACCAAGCTCAGCCTCAGCCAATCATGATTAATTGTCCTAAAGATGTGCAAACTGGACTTGTTAACTTGAAAATTTTTTAGCCGGTAAACACACATAAAAAAATTGGTCTGACCTGCCAGAACAAGATTTCTTGTACAGGAGCACTAGACGGATGCCCTTCTGGCCACATGGGGATTACTATATAGACAGCAAAACGTTCTTTGGCATTGATCTTGCTGGCAATTTTCAAAGCCAACTCCATAGGAATCAAGTTATGTGCACCTGTTGAATTAATACATGTAAAAAAATTTTAAAAAAATCCCATAAATATATGCTCATAAAAACTACAGGAACGTGTGTATGGAAAAATCAAATAATTAAATAAGGACAAGAAAGCATAAGTATGCAGTGCCTTCAAAACCCAGCGCAAAAGAAGTACATCTGTAGGCTCTGAGTTACTAGAAAATCATGATGATACAGGGAAAAAAACTACAAGATTGATTTGCTCTTCGAAGGTCGTTTTCATGTTCACAATTACCTAGTAACACTTGAGAACAATAGGATATAAGATAATTGTGCTGCTCTCAACAATAATCAATGCCAGATTTTACCAGTCAAAGGTCAGTTACATTAAACCATATTTTCTTTCTGAAGTGGGAGTATCTCATGATGAAGATCAACAGATAGCAATAGAATTGGCCAAGTCTAGAACATGTTCATTTTGCTGTGAATTTTGTAGTAAATATGTAAATTATAATAGTTATTAGCAGATTATTAGGAATTAATTAAAGAGAGAATATCGGGCATGATATTAGGTAATTATGATGATTGATATTAGGTAGTTATGATGAGTGATTGTATTTTTTAGATTTTTTATTGTATTCTTCCATGTGAACGGCACTTACATATGGGTTAGTCGATCCTAAGAGACGGGGGGAAGCTCATCTAATAGGTTGCAGCACGCTTACTTCGAAAGAAAATTGGGTTAAAATTCCTGAACCGGAACGTGACGGCTGACGACAACTTTAGGGAGCCCAGAGACGTAGGCGCTGACTTGACCAAAGGAATAAGATATGGGTTTCCAATATTCAGTATCGCTCCATATGGTATCAGAGAAGAGCAATACAATCTCTTATTCCAATAACACCTCATCGCCCTCCTCCTCAACATCATCTTTGGAGTCGCACACTTGGGAGGCTCCGTATACACCAATGTCAACCTCTAATGATGGTTCGTCCACCATTGATCCGCAAAAAGCGGGAAGTTTCTCCAGTGTTGAAGGATCAACTGTCATTGTTTCTGAGAAGCCGAATAATGTGAACAATAGGGCCTGGGCTCAGGCAACAAAACTTGTCATCGGCGGTCACAGCAACCTTAAGTATTTGATAGGAGCAGCCAAAGCACCTGAGGATCCAAACTCACCAGCGATGAAACAGTGGATGACCGAGAATTCAATGGTCTCATCTTGGATTGTCAACATGTCACCAAATTTGAGACGCAGTTTCATGTATCTACCATCGGCAAAGGATGTTTGGGATGTTGTTCATACGTCTTATTCTAATAGAGAGGATTTATCTCAACTATATGACCTCAAAATCAGAATATGGAATCTGAAACAAGGTACAACTACTGTTACTGACTATTGGTTAGAGCTTGTTGCTCTTTGGCAGGAGTTGTTTTACATACTGAGGAAGAGGAAGTTGGTTCTCCTGCTGAGGTTGCTAGGAAAAAGAGGAGTTTGGAGAAGGAGAGAGTCTTTCAATTTCTTGAGGGTCTAGGCCCAATGTTTGACGAGGATCGTAGTCGCATTCTGAGCCATATGAGTGCACCATCTACTCTTGAGTCCTTTTTTGAAGTTTGCAGCGAAGAAACACATCGAAAGGTGATGTTAGCCAGAAACCAAACTCCTCCAGCTTCGGTTTCTGAATCCTCTGTGTTAATTAGCACCAATGCCGAGCTTGCTCTTTCTGGTTTAGCAACCTACAAGAAAACTGGACATTCAAAAGATCGTTGTTGTGATCTCCATGGAAAACGTCTTGATTGGAAACCACGAAAAGGAAAACCTCATAGATATCAAACAGTCCTTAAGTCTTCTTCTTCTACTTCAAACAAGGTGCCTACGATTATCAAGGAGAAGTTTGATCAACTTGTAGAGATGCTTAGAGCTCTCCAAACATCACAAAACCATACAACATCTGCCTTCATAGCGCACAAAGGTAGTAACTCTGTGGCTCTCCACACTTCTTTTTTACCCTCCAAATGGATTGTTGATACAGGTGCTTCAGACCATATGACCTCAGAATCTCAAATGTTTGTATCATACCTTCCCAGTATGGGCAATGAAAGAATCCGTACAGCGAATGGTGCTTCTTTTTCTATTGCAGGCAAAGACACTATAAAATTATCAGAATTCCTACAAATTAAGTCTATTTTACATGTTCCCCATTTGGCTTGCAATTATCCACTAGTAGACTGACCAAGCAAGCAAACTGCTCTACTCATTTTTTCCTTTCTCATTGTATATTTTAGGAATTGCTATCAGGGAAGAGGATTGGTTCCGCTCGTGAGTATGAGGGACCCTACTATCCTGATGAATTGACTGTGAGTGTCGTGTGTTCGTAGCTTCTAAGTGATCTTAGTTCAACCTCTGATAGTAATGATGTCTTGTTATGGCATAAACAGATGGGTGATTGGAGTTTTATCTTATTTGCAAAATTTGTTTCTGAACATTTCCATTAACAAAAATCTTCATTGTGATACATGAGTTTATGAAACACCATCATTCTTCTTTTTCTCCCTCAATTTATAAACCCACTCATCCGTTTTCTATTACCCATAGTGATGTGTGGGGTCCATCTCATATCCCTAATCATTTAAATTCAAGGTGGTTTGTCATGTTTATCGATGATCACACCCATATGTGCTAGGTTTACGTAATTAAAGACAAATCCGATGTTCCCCATGTTTTCATCGATTTTTTCAAATTTGTCACTAATCAATTTAATACCCCCATTCGAGTTCTATCCACTGATAATGGCACAGAATACTTTAATCATACTCTGCATATCTTTTTGAAATCTAACGGCATCCTACATCACAGCACATGTCCCTATAGTCCTCAACAAAATGGGTTTGCTAAGAGAAAAAATAGACATTTACCAAATGTGGCCCGGGCTCTCATGATGACTTGTAGTGTTCCAAAATTTTACTGGGGAGATGCGGTTTTGATTGATACTTACCTCATAAATAGAATGCCTAGCAGTGTCCTTTCAAACCGGTCCCCACTTAACAAGCTCCACTAAACACATTCCGTGGTAACCTTAATCATTCCTTACCTCTCTGCACATTTGGTTGTTCCGTCTTTGATCACCAACATCATCCACCCTCTAAATTTATCCCTCGCTCTGTCAAGTGCATCTTTCTTGACTACTCTGCCACTCAAAAAGGTTACAAGTACTATGATCCAATTTCTAAACACCTTTCTGTCAGTAGGGATGTTAACTTTTTAGAAAATCACCCTTACTATACCGAGTCCTTCATTCAGGGGGAGAAAGAGTGTGAATCTCAATCTCAGTACCTAAACCTATTCCTCCTCTCACACTAGAACTCAGTCCTTCCTTTCCATCACCTACCTTGCAACCAGAAAGCTCGGACCCTAATATGCAAACTAATGAACAAACATCAAAACCAGGGGGAGACGAGACTCATAGAGATCAATATAGGGTATACTCACCGAAAAGGAAGCAACCAAAGGAGTCCCTCATATTTGTGACTGCACCAAAATCTGACTAGGTAGCATATCCCAGAAAAGAGAAGGAGGAAGGAAATAGTTGCCTCGAAGCTCCAGTTGATGAGGTAAATCTACCCGTTGCATTAAGACAAAAAGCCAAGGTCTTGTACTATAAGACATCCCATTCAGAAACATATATCTTATAGTGCTCTTTCTCAACATTATCGTACCTTTGTTACTAATCTTGATAAGGAATGCATTCCAAACAATGTTTATGAGCTCTTGGAGTCCCGGAGTGGAAGAATGCAGTCCTTGAAGAGATGAAGGCATTAAAGAAGAATGTCACATGAGAAAATTGTTGCCTAAAGGTAAGAAGCCTATGGGATGCAAGTGGGTATTTACCCTAAAGTACAACCCTGATGGCTCACTTGATAAGTATAAAGCACGGTTGGTGGCAAAGTGTTTCACTCAAACCCATGGCATAGACTACGATGAAACATTTTCCCCTATGGAAAAACTTAATACCGTCAGGATCTTGCTATCCATAGCAGCTAATCTTGATTGGCCACTTCAACAGCTGGATATTAAAAATACCTTTCTCAATGGGGAATTAAAGGTGGAGGTTTACATGCCTCTTCCACCAGGGTTTAATAACAGCTGTGAAAACCAGGTGTGCAGGTTAAAGAAGTCTCTATCTAGATTGAAGCAATCACCTCTTGCATGGTTAAACAGGTTCTCCAAAGTATTGAAGGGTGAAGGCTACAAGCAGGGATTATCTTATCACACTATGTTTGTTCAACATAGTGGAGAAATGACAACTATCCTTATTGTTTATGTGGACGATATCATTCTTACTAGAAATGATATCCACGAGATGGAGAGAATCAAGGAAGCTCTAAATAAGGAATTTGAAGTAAAGGACCTAGGTAATCTTAGATACTTTCTCGGGATGGAAGTGGCTAGGTCTAAGGAAGGCATCTATGTTACCCAAAGGAAGTATATCCTTGACCTCCTCAAGGAA
This sequence comes from Inga laurina, assembly GCA_963855925.1. Lineage (NCBI taxonomy): Eukaryota > Viridiplantae > Streptophyta > Magnoliopsida > Fabales > Fabaceae > Inga > Inga laurina. Next base: position 10,641,567 of record OY979701.1, on the reverse strand, counting down.
ACAGGAATGCTAGGATGCAAGCCTAGCAAAATACCTATCAAAATGAAGAAGAACAAGACCAGGAAAGGTGAAAAGGAGGAAAGACTGACAAGGAGAGGGCCAAGGAAGAAAAGAGGAAAAAGGATGAGGAACCTATAGATAAGGGGTGATATCAAAGACTTGTTGGAAAACTGAGTTACCTCTCCCACACACGACTAGATATTGCATTTGCCGTAAGTGTAGCTAGCTAACATATGCAGTTACCAAAAAAGAAGCACATGGATGCAATGTATAAAATCCTACGGTACTTGAAAGGAACCCCTGGAAGAGGTCTTTTGTTCAAGAAAAACAAAATGAGAACTATAGAAATCTACACTGATGCTGATTAGGCAAAATCAGAAGAAGACAGCCGGTCAACATCTAGCTATTGCACCTTTGTATGGGACTTGGCAAAGTCAGAAGCAAAGGGTTGTCTCCAAGAGCAGTACAAAATCTGAACTAAGAGCTCCAGCTCTAGGTATCATGGAAGGCCTATGGATGAAATGAGTAGCAAAGGAAGCACGAGTTCAAGTGATATCTCCGATAAAGCTTTTCTGTGACAATAAAGCAGCCTTGAGTATGGCTCTGAATCCAATTCAGCATAGTAGAACGAAACATGTTGAAGTGGATAGACATTTTATCATAGAAAAAGTAGAAGAGGGCATTGTATGTTTGTCCTATGAATCTACAAGGCAGCAGCTTGCTGATATTCTTACCAAAGGACTATATGAAGAACTCTTCACCGGTTTTGTAAGCAAGTTGGGCATGATTAGCATCTATGATCCAACTTGAAAGGGAGTGTTGTAAATATGTAAATTATAATAGTTATTAGCATATTGTTAGGAATTAATTAAAGAGAGAATATCGGGCATAATATTAGGTAGTTATGATGAGTGATTGTAATTTTTAAATTTCTGATTCTTCCCTGATTCTCTAGGATTCAGTTATACTTGTATATATATCTGACTTGACCGAAGGAATAAGATATCAGTTTCCAATATTTAGTATCGCTCTATAAATTTAGAGCAACAGGTAGCAATAGAATTATGTTTTAGAAAAATATAAAAGCATCCACACATTCAGATATGGGCATTCATATCTTCATAGTATGGTGCTGATGTATAATGCAGTAGGAAGGATGGGAGAAAGAATTTGGTGTTGATGAAGAGTGATCCTAAATCTATCTCAAAGAGTCCCAATGTACTAAAAACGCCCTAATAACCCCAAATTACATATAAAAACACAAATCACGCTAGATTATCCATTCATAAAAGTGCTAACATTTCATGATCCTAATGTTTTTAATATTCCTTTTTGGTTCCCCATTATATGTTCTGGACATTTCTTCTAACGAACATATAAATGCATAATCAACTTCAATTCAAAAATGCCCATAACTGTGTCCAACAAGTTAATAGTCAATAAGAATACATTAAATGAAAATCTGAGTTCAGAACAGCAAAATCACAAGTAAGAAAAGAAAATATCACTGTCATATATAAAGACTATAAAAAAAGTGTTGCCCAGTGCACAAGGCTCCTATCAGATGAGATCTGGGGAGGGATAAATGTACACAGTATTATCCCTCACAAGTGGAGAGGCTGTTTCCAGGAGTCAAACCTGTGACCTCTAGGTCACATGGCATCAACCTTACCGCTACACTAAGGCTCATGCTCTTCCTATATAAAGATTATAGTATTGAAAAAATTCACTTCATATACCTGCAGTTTTGTAGGTAGGCCAATGAAATGAGGATCCAAGAAAATATTGATTCTCTATATATATGAAGCGTTGAGCTGACCTTATTGCATATACATAAGCAGCATGAATGCTTTTGTCAACTTTCAAATTTTTTCCACAGATAAGATTCTGAAAACAGTAAAGATTACAAGTAGAAAATCAAGACAGACTTATTGTATCTATGAAAGCACACTGACAAATAAAGATAATAAAAATTGGGTTCACTTAAATTATTATTAGTCCTTATAGTCTCCTTCCATTTTTAAATTGGTCTCTATAGATTGAAAATTTATATCTGACTTCTTAGAGTTATGATTTTTTTAACCTAATTCCTATTGTTAAACTTTGGCCAATAGGGATTTTTTTAAAACAATTTGCATAACTATAAGGATTTAATTAGAATTTTTTACACCATAGGAACAGATTAAAAACTGAGTGAAAATCAAAGGACAAAAAGAATTATTTAACCAAAAAGGTAAATTATTTTTCTGCAACCTTGTTCTCACCTGAGCCTTAGCTTCCATAGCATCCTTTGGAAAACCCTTGACAGATCCTGAATCTATGGACCGAAATACCTGTAATTAATGCTGGCTTGTAATTATAGGATTTTATAAAGGATGATGATATGATGCAATTCGTTGATTTCTATCACATAATTTTCTGCATACCTGCACATTCCAAGTCTCAGGATCTTTTTCTTGTGTTACATAGACACTTGTATCTTTATCAACACCAATAGCTGGTGTGACAATCCATGATATTCGATCTAGCCTTAGCAAAGCATCATCATGCCAATTTGTAACCTTGTTTAGCCTTAAGTTACGCCATTTTTTGGCTTTCCTCCATCTTTGCTCAAAATTAGTCAATATATCATATGCAGCTGGGCCCTCAACTTTGCAATGCAAGTCATGCCATGGCTCTCTTGGTCCACTGGTATAACTGGACTGTATCATACAGAAAAACTATTTCAGCATATTTCTTTTTGCAAACTTCCATTTATATAATCTTTTCCTTCCTTTCCTGATACTAATTATTGCTTTGACACTGTCATCAATGATCAAAATATCATATTTTTTAATAAATAATACACAAAATCACCTTGTAGTGCAATACAAATTCATACAATGAAACAGAATTGCCTAACTTCAAATTACTTGGATACTCGGGCCAGTCAAGTCACTAATGGTTGCAGCTAAATGGATTTTAAATATACATGCAATGTACATGCAAATCAACAGCCTCACTCGTAAACAAATGCAAATTCACATTATTTAATTTAATAATGTATACACACTATTATTTTTTTCCCAAACATGGTCATTCATCAGAAAATATTTTTGCACTTGAGAAATGTGAACAAACTGATAAATATAAGGACCAGCATACTTTGTGATGAACTGTTACTAACTTCAATAAAGAAAATAGGAGAATGCAAGTATCAAACTGTCAATAATGCTGGTATTTCATTGATAAAAGATATGAATTTCACAAAAACAGTAGCAGAATAAACAGGAAAGCTGCATGTAACAAGTCACAGGCCCAAGCTCCTAACAAGGGAAGGAAGGAACACAAAAGCCAGAAACAGAAAATTAAATAATGAACTGAAGTATAAAAACCTGACAGACAGGAAAAGCAACAATTAAAATGCAGATCGGGAGGACCAAAATTTGGAAACAAGTCGATAAACCTATTTTAGGGAACTAGCCATTAGTGATTGGCCAAAAGATTCAATAGATACCTTTCAATTTTTTTTAGAGAAGTACAGGGTACACCTAATGAGGATTGTCAAGGTTCTTTTTTTTTTTTTTCTTATTTTAATATTTTTATTTTAAAAATCTGGACCTTCAAGAAAAGATTTGTTGAAGACTAAATTTGTCACAGATTTGAGGATCCAGCCATTCGAGATCATCAGCCTCAGATTTAGGCTGACAAGCTGATTACCAACACTAACTCTTTTTTATATGATCAAAGGTTCCCCTCTCGAGGCTTAAAGGGCAAAGGGTTCTCACATCTTCCAACAAGTGTGCTTCCTGGGAATCGAACTTGTGTTCTCCTCCTTATAGGAGTGAGGCCCTTTACCACCCCAACCAATAACTTGTTGGTTACCAACACTGACTTGGAGAAGTGTAATACCATGTCAAGGGCCACTTTCAAAGCAAAAGCTTAAGCTGAGTGAAGGTCAAAGAAAAATTTGATAGTACTCTCTAAAATTCTTCAGTCCAAGAAGGTTAATTAGTTTATGGACGTCCTATATTTCTCTTATCCATCTGCTCACTCGTTTTCCCGATTTCACACAGCTTCCCATTGTAGTTCTTCATATTTTTTTCCTGTACTCAAGCATCACTTTAGCTACTACTTAGAAATGCCATGTTCACCATTTTTAGGGAGGGATAGAGAGTGACCGCACCAAGACTCAATCAGGATTACATTCTTCGTACATTTAACCTTTCTTGTCAGGTCCATATTCTCAATTTTTTGGCTGTCCAAACAAAACAAATGCATGACATTTTTCTCATGACAAAAATGCATTAGTAGATTCAAGATTTTAGAAAATTTTCTTGCTTGCACTGATAGATATTTGTGCTAAAACACGGACATGAGATTACTGATACATGCATTGAGACAAACCGTGAAAAAGGAATCTTTCTTGCATCATACCACCTACCGGAAGCATTGGATTATGGAAATCATCTCTGAAGACAGTATCAAGATCAGTGAAGAGCCGATGCTCAGGGGTATCATATCTGCCATCACATAGATCTAGGCCACCAATAAAAGCAGTTATTTTCCTATTATTCCCAGAAGCTTGAGTGTCAAGAAGCACACACTTCTGATGATGTGTAAAAAGGGTTCCGACAACCTGAACCAAAACAATCCAATTAAATATGTATTTGGTTTTTAGTATATTAGGAGGGTTTGAACTCTAGATCTCTAACTATACCCTACCTCACCCTAACCACTTTAGCTAGCCCACCTCCTAATCAGGTAGCTTAAATATGTCCTAGTTAAACAAACAGAGAAGGAACACTACTACATCTCTCATATATAAAATAACGTGAAGTCTACGAACAAATCATGCGATATTGGTGTTATTCAGTAGTAACCCCAGCACTCATGTAATGCATGATATAAATTCAAAAGCAGGAATTACATACATGTTGCTTGAAAATACTGAGCTTGTTGCTTGGATAACGTGGAGATAGCACGCACTGGACAGTGGAGTGTTTAAAGAATTTTTTTGTTGCTTCATCATGTGTCTGCATGACACCTTCCTGCAATCACACAAATCGATTATCATAAACCACACCAGTTTTAGATCTAAGCGATGGTGTACTTAATACAATGTGCTTGTTTGGAACAACGATTGGAAATTTTAAAAACAGCTTTTCAATTATGATTTACGGTGTACGAGGTAAGTATGTGAGAGGAGTTCTATCTCAATTTACGTGAAAAACAGCTTATAAGCAATATGAATGTCAAAACAAACATGCCTATAACATCAAGCACTTCCACTTATGTTCATAAAGCATGTCATGATTGAAGATTACTACAAAATTCCAGAGGACGGTTCATTTTAACTGAACCTGTTATGGTATTGAATAGAAAATAGACAGAAAGACAGAAAAGAGAAAGGGAAAGAGAAGAACAGGAGGTATAGAGAGAAAAGAGAAGAACAGAGAGAGTAGAGGAGTCGAATGTATTTCCTTTAGAGAATACTCAGACTTGCAAAACTGATACAATAGGTCCTGTTCATGCTATTTATAGCATGACAACCGACCTTCCCAACGGCTAGAACTAACTTAGGCACTTATTCACTAATCACCATTTAATTATGCTTTTTGCACCTAAGTCCTTACTTATACTAATCTAATCTATGCACTCAAGTCCCTATTAACAACTCTTACATATTCCATAACATTGCCCCCCCTCAAAACAACCCTTGTCCTCAAGGGTTTAGCAGTGGAAAATCAGGGAATTGATGCTTGAAATTAAACAAAGAGATCCAAGTGGCCTCTTCCTCGGGATATCCTTGCCACTGTACCAATACCTCAGTAATTATTCGTTTTTTCTTCCTACCAACCCTTTGAGACAAAACCTTTTCTGGATAAAGTGAAGGAGGAACAGCAGGCCAATTAACCGGAGGATGCCGCTGCTTAACACTCGGATCTGGGCACAATTTCAACATAGACACATGAAAAGTGCCATGAATTCTGGTCTCAGATGGCAACTCAAGTTTGTAAGCAACTGGACCAATTTTCTCCAAGACTTTATAGGGACCATAGAATCTAGGAGCCAGCTTCTGGTTACTTCTAGTTGCTGCAGAAACTTGCCTATAAGGCTGGAGCTTTAGGAACACCCATTGTCCAATCTCAAAGTTCCTATCAGTCCTCTTAAGATCAACTCTTTGTTTCATAGTGTTAGCTGACCTGTGCAGATGGTATTTCAGTACTGCAATCATTTTCTCCCTTGCCTGAAAAGTCCTGTCCACCACCTCAACTATAGCAGACCGAGGTACATAAGGAATATAGACTGAAGGCTTTTGCCCATACAATAACTCATGAGGAGTAGCTTTGGTTGAAGTGTGAAAGTTGGTGTTATACCACCACTCAGCCAAAGGCAACCACTGACACCACTCCTTAGGGGTTTCCCAACACATGCAGCGCAAATAGGATTCTACACACCTATTAAGTACTTCAGTTTGGCCATCACTTTGGGGATGGTAAGCAGAGGGCAAATTTTGCTGCACCTTTAAAACCTTAAGAAACTCTTTCCAAAAATTACTAAGAAACAAAGGGTTCCTATCACTTATGATTTCCATGGGAGCACCATGCAATTTATAAATCTGATCTAAAAATATTTGGGCAAGAGTAGCAGCTAAATAAGGATGTGCAAGTGGGATAAAATGAGCATATTTAGTCATCCTATCCACAATGACCCAAATAACCTCCTTACCCCCAGATTTAGGCAATCCTTCGATAAAGTCCATTGAGATACTTTCCCATACCTTATTCGGAATTGGCAGAGGATTTAAAAGCCCAGGTGAAGTGATTGTTTCATACTTACACCTAGCACATGTGTCACACCCTTTAACAAAATCCTCAACATCCTTATGAAGATGCTTCCACCAAAACATTCCTTTAACTTTGTAGTAAGTACCTTGGATACCTGAATGGCCCCCCTGTGGGCTGGCATGCAACCATTCCAACAATTTCTGTTTCAATTCAGGATCATGCCCAACCACCAATCTATTATTCTTCCGCAAGTAGGTTCCATCCCAAGAATATTTATGATAAACCCCACCTTGCTCCTTAACTTCAGCTAAGACGGCAGCAACCTCACCATCTGATTCCCAACTTCTTTTTATTTCATCTATCAACTCGGGAGAAGCAGTATCTAAAGAGATCTGCAACAATTGAGGACCATGTAACCTTGATAAAGCATCAGCCACTGTGTTATCATTTCCTTTCTTATATTGGATTTCATAATCATACCCCATAAGCTTAGCTATCCAATACATCTGAAATGGGTTTTTCAATTTCTGCCCCAACAAATACTTAAGGCTCTGCTGATCAATCCGAATTACAAACTTGTTATGCTCCAAATACTGATGCCAATACTCAATTGCTTGTACCACAGCAAGCAACTCTTTCTCATAGATGGAAAGATTTAAATGTTTGGGAGCAAGGGCCTTACTAAAGTATGCGAGCGGCTGACCCTGTTGCATCAAGACAGCCCCAATTCCAACACCACAAGCATCTGTCTCTACCACAAATTCTTTAGTAAAATCTGGTAATGCCAACACAGGAGCGGACATCAAAGCTTCCTTTAGGTTAGAAAAAGCCTCACTTGCAGCACTTGACCATTTAAAAGCATCCTTTCTCAATAAAAGAGTAAGGGGCTTAGCTAAAGACCCATATCCCTGGATAAACCGTCTGTAATATCCAGCCAAACCAAGGAAAGCCCTCAACTGTTTTGCTGATTTAGGTTCTGGCCAACTCGCCACAGCTACAATTTTCTGAGAATCTGTAGCTACTCTGCCTTCACTAATAATGTGACCTAAGTATTCAACCTTCCTAGCCGCAAAAGTGCACTTACTCCTTTTAACAAAGTAATGATTGCTCTGCAAAATTCCTAGCACTTCCTCTAAATGCTTAGCATGCTCAGCAATAGAAGGACTATAAACCAATATATCGTCAAAGAAAACAAGCACAAATTTTCTTAACAATGGCCTAAAGATATCATTCATAGCTCCTTGAAAAGTAGCTAGTGCATTGGTCAAGCCGAAAGGCATCACCAACCACTCAAAATGGCCTGAATGTGTCTTGAAGGCTGTTTTATAACAATCTTTAGGCTCCATTCTGATTTGGTGGTACCCAGCTCTCAAATCCAATTTAGTGAACCATTTAGCATCATGTAATTCATCCAATAAATCTTCTACCAATGGAATAGGGTACTGATTCTTAACCGTCTTTTTATTTAACTCACGAAAATCTATACACATACGCCATGTCCCATCCTTCTTTTTTACCAACACAATTGGTGCTGAAAAGGGAGAGGAGCTTTCTTGGATAACCCCAGATTGTAACAACTCAGAAACCTGCTTTTCAATAATATCCTTCTGGGCAGCTGAATAACGATATGGTTTAAGACTAATAGGATTTGTACCTTCATGGAGGACTATAGGGTGGTTATGTCCAGGCCTTAGCGGAGGAAGTCCTTCAGGTTCCTCAAATATTTCTGCAAACTTGCACAAAGTACTTTGAATTTCCACTGGCATCCCATTTCCTAAACCACTTGAGCCCTCACCCACAGGTGGTTCAGTAATGGTGCAACAATGCGGTGCTGGTTGCACAGGTTGCAGCAACTGCACCAGAAAAATCTGCTGACTAAAGGGCTTAACAAACCCCATTTTAAGGGCTGGAACCACCTTACAAGAAGTTGTGGGCTTGGCTTGCAACTTACACAACTGCCCCTTATACCAAAATTGCATTGAGAGATGCTCATAATCCCAAAAAGCACTCTTAATAGATTTCAACCAAGTGAGCCCCAACACCATATCAAAAGTATGCAACTTTATAACTCGAAAATCACACTGAAATTCCGTGCCCTGCATCTTCCACCGGAACACATGCCATACCCCATATACCTGCAACCTCTGACCCCCTGCTACTTGAACCCATGAAGGAGGGGATCCTGTTTCATGCCAAGCCATCTTCACAGCCAGATCATAATCAAGAAAGTCATGCGTGCTACCGTTGTCAATGAGAACCTGGATAGGCCTTTTTCCCACGCTTCCCTGGATTCTCATTGAATCAGCACTGTCGAGTCCATTAATGGCGTGCAGGGATATTAAGGGAGCATGGTCATCGTCAGACTCACTATCTTGTTCCACAAGGTCACCCCCCTCAGAACCGTCTACCAATTCAAGGTAGTGTAACTGCAGCTTTTGGCGTTGGGGACAGCAGTGATCTCTAGAAAACTTCTCATGACAGTAGAAACAAAGATTTTTGGCATGATGCTCTGCTTCATCTTCAGCGGAGAGAATTTTCGTGGTCTTCCATGTTTTCGACCCTGTTTTATCACTGGAATTCGAGTTCTTGGTCGACCAGGTCGAGTTTGATTCTCTCGGGTGGGGCCCAGTCTTATTATAATAAGTCTTAGTGTTAGTATGTGTTGGCACCAAAGGAAAACCCGATGATGACACCTCTTTCACACCTGTCCCCTGACGACCACTTTTATCACCCCCCATCTTGGATTCTCGCCGACTAACCGCAATTTCTTGAACACGAGCCAGTCGTCACGCCTCTCTCAGCGTTCGGGGGTTGAACAGCAACACCAAGTCCGCTATTTCTTCTCGCAGGGCCCCCACGTAAATGTCAACAAGATATTCCTCGTTAAGGTCCAGTTTCGCTAAAAGTGCATCGAACTTCATATTGAATTCCGCCAGCGACCCCGTCTGACGCAACCGAGTCAAATTGCTCATGGGCTTGTCAACCGGAAGACCGAACGTGTCTCGTAGCAAGATGACATATTCTTCCCACGTCGGTGGTCGTCACCACCGTTTCTCTGCTGCTACGTGCCAGGGGAAGTTGGGATCATCAAGATTCATCAATGCCATGGTGACCTTCGAAATGGCAGGAGTTTCGTCCAACTCAAAGAATCTTTCACTTTTCAAGATCCAGGTATCTATATCCTGACCTTGGTATCGCGGGAAATCCATCTTTGTGAATTGGGTGGGTCGGTGGTGTCTGCCCCCATTATCGTGATCACCCTGTCTATGATGAGGATCACCGTGGTTTCGTTGGGCAGTCATCACCAACGTTCGCAACTCATTTCGGACGCCCAAGACTTCGTCTCGAAATCCCAAGACTGTGTCTTGGAGCTCGTCTACCATATTCAGTTTCTGTAATTGCCCTTCGATGGCTGCAATTTGTTCTTCCATATTCTTGCTGGTTCTTGATCGAGTCTGAACCATACACCAACGCTGCAGTGGAAGAGCCGAGGAAAGCGAGCTCTGATACCACTATTATGGTGAATAGAAAATAGACAGAAAGACAGAAAAGAGAAAGGGAAAGAGAAGAACAGGAGGTATAGAGAGAAAAGAGAAGAACAAAGAGAGTAGAGGAGTCGAATGTATTTCCTTTAGAGAATACTCAGACTTGCAAAACTGATACAATAGGTCCTGTTCATGCTATTTATAGCATGACAACCGACCTTCCCAACGGCTAGAACTAACTTAGGCACTTATTCACTAATCACCATTTAATTATGCTTTTTGCACCTAAGTCCTTACTTATACTAATCTAATCTATGCACTCAAGTCCCTATTAACAACTCTTACATATTCCATAACAGAACCATAGAGAATATGTGTGTGTGTGTGTGTGTGTGTGTGAGTGAGAACTATCTTGCATCCTGTGACCCCTCCTAGTTTTCTCCTTACCTGGACTATTCCATTTTGATAATTTAAATGTTCTAAGCAAATTTGGATCATGTAATTTCAATACTTCAATGCAATATCTTAAAAGTAGACAATTCAGCACAACAACAACAACAAAAAGAAAAGGATTCCTTGAGAATTGATGGAAATAATCAATATGAAAACTTTTAAATAGAAATCCTGTTTAATCATCATCTCATTGAAGTAATTAGAATTACCGTTTTCAAGAAAAAGGTGTCATGCGATGTTCGGTCATCCCAAATCAAGATAACCACACGGACTCCTTCTTGTGATTTGTATTTCAACAGTTCTCCAAGTGAAAGCTCTCCACCAACAGGCATCGGCTTTGTCGGTTCTCTGACAAGCTTTACAGGGTGGTAAATAGACCACCCTATGATATATATAAAATGGTGAGCTTCCAAAATCGCATGGCATATATCCTCCCAACATCTACCCTGGTTATAGACTTTTCCACCCTCAAGTGGAATTTCAGGCAGCATACCATTTGGTACATGTGCATCTTGATAAAGAGTCACTCTCCCACCTTTTCTGAGAGGGAAATACGTATTAGGAACAGCAAAATGACTTGCCTGATTCTTGTCTCCTCCCACAGGTGAAAACTGTAAAGAAATATGCAACTCAGGATAAGGTTTTAAGCAGTTTCCTTCGCCGATGATGGGAAACCAATCATTAACAGTGTTTCCCCGCAAAATCTTCTGAACAGGTATCTCCACGACTCCAATGAGTTCAGCTCCGAAAGCGTCATCATCTTTCACGAGAAACACAACTTTTTCAACAGGGTGAGCAACTGGAACAATAAAATGTTCATCCCACACAGGGTTTTCACAATTAGATATGACTCTAGTTTGAACTACAGTAGCCCCTGCTAGTGAGACAGAGACATAAGGATCACTAGTGATCATTTTATGTTTTCCAGAGTGTGTCTTGAGTCCTTTCACAAAGGGAGGTGCGCAATTGTTTCCTACTGTAAGACATTTTCTCATGGTTTCAGTATGAAAATCCATATTTGGAAGATTTTTTGCTTCTATAATATGTAGATCCAAGTCCCCATGCAAGAAAACTGATTCTTCTATGCCTTTTGTTCCCTTGATCGGAGGCTTCTTGGGAAGATCACCTTTAAAATCCATTTCAACCAATGAAAAGTTCAGACAGTTTCACAGTTTCTACATTATATATTTCCTCCTCTGGTATCAAGAACCAAATCCAATAATGCCTCAATCATGAACCTCTTAAAATCCATTTACTTAACTCATATCATTTTCATGATGCCCCAGATTTCTCTTTAGTTGTTTCTCAGATCCCAATCTCCATAAACTGATCCAATGCAACATCTGCCATTGAAACCTGGTCAGATAAACGGTAAAAATTACCCCACGGCCCCTCAAACCACAAAACACACACTCGCAAAAGAATTGTATCATTCACCATCTACTCAAAATTATTTACTCTTGATGGAATTAATATCTGAACCATAGGCATGTAACTGAAGGCTCGTTAATTGAGCTAATTTTTGGTTTAAAGGACTATTAGAAAATGAAATAGAAACCAAATCGCAACTACCATTTCATATAATGACATCCAAACTGCCTAGCTAATATACCCACTCCATGATATTGTTATAATGTTACTGCTATATATACACAATCATGTCCATGTTGAAATTTCGAGAAGAGGCATTCAAAGATGGAGAGAGTGAAGAAGAATGTATCGATGATGTACATCTTCCAAACACCATTTTGAACCAAAAATAGCTGACAAATGACGATGAAGAGAGATTACTAATTCAGTATTATAAATTTGTGCATCCATTCTGAAAAGATCAACGTTGTGCTAGGTAAATGAGAAAATAGGGTGATGGAAAATGAGATAAGAACAATTAATCTCCATTTTCACACTTGCCAAACCACATTACGTTCAAAGTAATCGGGATTCAGAAGAGTATGCCTCAATTTCTTCTTAATTCTCAACCGTCAATTCAAACTAATAAACCTTTTCGTTAACATTCAACCATATCTAATTCCTCAGAGCGAATCATTAGTGGACAAAAATGAATTCGAAGAACCTCAAAAAAGGAAAAAAGAAGGACCTATATATATATATATATATCCCCCAGTAACAACAGAAATGGTGGATGATTACCTGGTTACCGAACGCCATGACGAAGCCAAGCGAACAATAATCAGAAATGTAACGATGGATAAAAGAAAATTTCCAAAAAAAATTGAAGAGAAAAAAATATCGGCGATGAACACAAGAAGCCATTGAAGAGAGACGAGCTTTCCCGGGCCGAAAATGGCGGGAAAGCTCTGGGACACGTGGAATTTAATCTTTCCCTGTTCCAATTTGTACGTAGTGTACTTGTAAATGCCTAGAATGCCCTTGTAATATTTTTTTTTTTTTTTGAAAAGACATTTAAAACTCAGAAAAGCCATTAAAAATTGCAAAGAATAGAGAAGAGATAGGATGGGAACATGAGGTTTTCAAATTTTGGTTTAAAGATAAAAATACCCTTAAGACTCACTTAGGATGTGTTTGGTTTGAGGGGAGGGGAGAGGGGTTAAATTATCTTTTTGGGTTAAAGGTATTTAGATTTTGGGTGGGAACCTAAAATTTAAAGGAATGAGAAGGTAAATTTTAGACGATAATCCAAAATTTGAAAAAAAATGAGAGGGTAAATTTTGTGTTTCAGTTGGACAAAATTGTAATTTATCCCCCCTCCCCTCCCCTCCCCTCCTCCCCCTTCCCTCAAACCAAACACACCCTTAAAGACCAATTGAGTAATGAAATTGATTAAAATAGTAATGTTGTTTACATAAACCATAATAGTTTTGATAAAATTAATGAGTGCTGACAAAATGTGTGAAATGATTGGCAAAGAGTTGTGGGTTGTGACCAATTGAGTAATGGGATTGACTAAAACATTAATAATTTTAAGAAAATTTGTAAAGATTTTGACAAAATTGATAAGTACTGACAAAATGTGTGAAAGGATTGACCAAGAGTTTCGAACTATGACCAATTGAGTAATAGACTTGACTAATACATTAATGATTTTGACAAAATTTGTAATGACTTTGACAAAATCAATAAGTACTGATCAAAGGTAGGGATGAGCATGGACCGGACCGGACCGGGTTTGACATCAACCCGAGGTCTGGTCTTGAGAAGATTTCGGGTTGAACAAAGCAGTCCATGGTCTAGTCTGGTCCAGCACCAACCCGAGGTCGGGCTGGACCAGACCGGGTCTAGTGGACTACCTGGACTAGTCCAGGTAGTCCAAGACCTAAATTTAATATTTTTTATTTTTATTTTTATTTTTATTTTTTCATCTTTAGAAGGTAAAATTTGAACCTATTAAACATAATTAGGACCACAAAAATACCTATAATAATATAAAATATGTCAACAAAAATTAAAACATCATAAATCTACAAGAATATCTAACAACATTCAACAACAATAAAAAAAATATGTTGAGAAAAAATATTTAAACATAATAAATATAATTAAGATAATAAAAGTACCTATAATCATATAAAAATCATCATAAAAAATAAAAATTGATTATAAATTCTTAAAAAAAACTCTAACAACATTAAATAAAAAATAAAAAATAACATCTAAATTATAAAAATATTTTTTAAGAAATTGACCTGGACCAGACCGGACCAGTCTAGGTGATTTGGTCCCCTGGTCTGGAACCCGGTCCAACCCGACCAGTCAGTCTAGTCCAGTTTAGTCCGATTTCATTATATTGCTTATTTGGACCAGATCGGACCGGACCGGACCAGCTCGGGTCACACCAGACTGGACCGGACTACCGGATTTTTGCTCATCCATTCAAAGGTGTGAAAGAATTGGTCAAAAGTTTTGAACTATGACTAATTAAGTAATAAAATTGACTAAAATATTAATGATTTTAACAAAATTCGTAATAATTTTGATAAAATCAATAAATACTCCCAAAATATGTGAAAGGATTAGGTAAAAGTTTTGAGTTATGATCAATTAAGTAATGTGATTAACTAAAATATTAATAATTTTGACAAAATTCGAAATGTTTTTAACAAAATTAATAAGTATAATACACAAAAAGTCAATGTGTTGGTGGCGCATTAGCAAGTGGAGGAAGACTTGGGGATGGCGGCGTCAATGGAGGTGAAGAAGGAGCTATTGAGACTTGTTTATCCGCTAGGGGCTTCGTCCTTTCTACTGCGCTCTTATTTTAAAGTCTTTCTAAATATATTTTTTTATGATTCTTTGAATCATTAGATTATATATGAGATATATATTTTTTAATATTTTATGAGTAAAAAATATATCTATTTTAAATTTTTTATAATTTTTTAAAGATATTTAAAAAAAAGTGCTTAAAGTGAAAAAAAAAACCCCATTTTTCTGCAATGACTTTAAAAAATAATAAAAAATTAAAAATAATTCTATTTTTCACTTATAAGATATCAAAATATCTTCTATTTCATACAATTTAATGATCCAAAGAACCATAAAAAATACAGAAAACTTTAAATTATTTTGTAATTGATCGCAGCCCATTTTGTGATTGTAAAGATCTGAATCATTATTGCCCATTTTTGTCGCTTGGGTTCCAGATCCTTTTCAACCATATCGCTACCAATTTCTTCTTCAACGGAGGCCAAACCTTCGCAGCCTCTTTTTAGTCACCAACATCGGCATCTCTATGCTTCAAGCTCTCAAGCATTGGCCTTTTTGAGTTTGTTTTCCTCATCTCATAGGTTCGGTAGCTCATCTTTGAAGACCCCCAACCCCAAATATAATTTCCTCTTCTATATTGTTGGACATGAATGTTGCTCTGTGGTTTTTTTTTTTTTTTTTTTTTGGGTAAGTTGTTGTGTGATTTTGATTTTTAATGTCGCAGTGATTTTGATTTTTAATGTCGCAGTGATTTTGAGGAGATGAACTTTGATTCACGAGGGCTTTCCGTTGAGGGAGAGATTCTCGTGAAGATGGGGAGAAGAGGGCAAAGGGTGCCCTTTTTTCTTTTCCTTTTTATAAATTAAAATATTAGGGATATTTTGATAAAATCGCAGAAACTTTCAGATTATGTAACTTTTCTATTCCCTCCGGTTTTAATTATTATAAGATAAAGTTGATTTTTTTTAGAAATTAAGGAAATTAATTAAATTACTTTAGAATATTTTTATTTTTATTTTTTTCTCCAAACTAATTAGTTTTACTAATAAACTAATATATAATCTAAGGATACATAATATATGATATGATTAAGTAACTTATTTAACTTCCTTAATCTTTCCAAAGAAAGTCAACTCTGTCTTATAATTAAAACCGGAGGTAGTATCATTTATAAGAATTAATAGATTTTATAGGGTTTTATAAATTCAAATGACATTTTATTGAAACTGGTATGAACTCCTCCGTGCATTACGTGGGGAGCAAATACTCAAAGCAAGATAATTAAATTCTACATAAGAGTATAAAATCATATCCATTTTAAAAAATAAATGTTATCACTCTATAATAGATAGAAAATTGCATGCAGTTTTTCCCTACTAACATACCCACTTGTAAATAAACATAACATGAACACAAGTTTCAGTTTAAGATGCAAATATGCTAACAACCCTAATAGCTACCATTCAAAATCTATGATGCAAATATATTAATAAAGCACCTATAACTCATTTGCTTATTTAGGTAGTCTTTTCCAGTGATGCAAATGTATTCTTCACTTAAACCCCCCCCCCCCCCAACACACACACACAAACACACAAAACACCCACACGAAACGCACAAATGTACATTGACTAATTATATTTTACAAAAATTTAAACATATTTGGGTGACAATGATTTTTATCATAAGCTGAGATAATGGAAGTCCTTGTTGTAGAATCCCCATACACCATGAAAAATTAAGGTACTGAAAATCGGATCGGACATTAAATCGGGTGAAGCACTGGATTAAGGGTCAGTGGTTCAGATTAGAGTCAATTAAGAAAATATATATAATTTAAATGTTCATACATACCATTTAAAAAATTATATGAGAGTTATTTTTCAATTAATAGTCTAATATAACCTCCTAAACCTAATACCTACAAAAATATCATTAAGTACATAAGGATTTTTCCCCAACCAATGCCAAAAATATTCCATAATCCTTTTAAAGCTCCTTATAAATAAAAAACTGTTAGGAAATTTTTTTTTTTTAAAAAAAAAAAAGCCAAACGATTTCATTTGGAGTGTAAAAAAGTAGAAAAAAAAGGGTTAAACCATAACTAGTCCGGGTCAGGCCGGATTGACCGGTTCACCGGTTTTTTCCCTCAACTGAACTGGACCAGCGATTGGTTCACCGGTTTTCGATCTGAACCGGCTGGTCCGATCCAGTTTTCCATACAATGTGAAAAATTAAGAAGATATATATCTATTAAGCGATTGGTGTAGCCATGTATCACTATTAAACTTATTAGAAGTGAATGAAGATGATAATATAATATTAAATGAAACTATTTATAACCTTCTATCCTTTGAAAGTAACCAACGTGTAGAGAGTGCATAGGAAATGAAACGATTGGTGGCAATGACAAATGAGGAAGAACTTTTCTCCCCCCAAAGGAGGAAGAATTGAACCTAATAGAGAAAATGTATTGTATTAGTTAGAAGAGAGCCAAGCCACTACGCCTAAAGAATGCAATAGCATGAAGTTGTCACTCTCTATGAAAATAACGTCATTAGCAATGAAGCACTCTTGTGTTCACTAGATGTCGGCGAAGTTCAACCATTTCTTGGCAACCAGGATATAAAAGCTTTTGAGACAAGAGCACCACAAGCTGACTTCATCGGTTACATCCTCGCTAGTTCCTCTTTTCCACCGTTGCATCCTCACCCGAAAAAGCTCATCACTGCCTCTCTATATTGTCATCACCAGCATCATCAGTGCTTCTCTATTGTCGCCTCCATCGCAAGATCTTCCCACCGTCCATCACTTCCAGATGGCTAACATGCATATAGATGAAGAGGAAGAGAGGGTGAAAAGTGAAAGGGATTTGGAAATTTAAAATGAGAGAGAAAAGAAGTCAAACAATGGTTTACACTAAGAAATGAGATGAGATGGCATATATTTGAGGTTACGTGGAGGCTAAAAAAGATTTGAATTTTGAATTTTCTTTTGAAACAATAGGTTTGGCTGCAGGCATCATAGAGCCCAATGCTTAATTAACAAAGCTATTAGCTTAAACAGAGCCCTATGCCTTTTTTTTTTTTTTTTTGAAGAGCAAGCCGTGAAGTCAGTAGCCAAGGAGAAGCCATATAAGAGTAATCGGCTTGATGGACTACTATTATATGATATATAGATAGAAATAGATTTTTGCCTCTTTTTTTTTTAGACCTTCCGTTGTAACAAGATTCATACGTGCAGAAATAACAAGGGATGATATAAAAACATTAATTTAATATAATATTTTTTAGTTGAAAAAGATTATATTCCATCTGTTTCTAAACATAGGAGCTAGTTAAGTGTTTTTTTTAATCATAAATATGAGAATTCAATTCATTTTATCTATTGAATTTATAATTTTTTTCTCAAACTATTCCTATTTATTAAGGATTTCTGCGGGGTAATGATTTTGCAGTATCTTTGAAACTGATACACATTTATTACACATAATTAATTGAATGATTTATTCAATACATCTATAAATTAGTTATATAACTACTATTTATTTAGTATAATAAATAGGGGTAACTCAAAAAAATTAATTAATGGGACTAAAAATGACAAACAGGATGAATACAAATTCTCCTACATTTATGATCACATAGTAACAAGTCCCCTTCATACAATTATAATAGAAGTTGAGAATGCTTTTATCCATGTCAAAAAAAAAAAAAAAGGCTTTTATACATGCCTATTTTTTTAAAAAAATATTTTTCAATAAATACAGTCTTTTTCCTTTAAAAAAATCATTTACTATTTTATATGTATATTTTAATATTTACTACCCTTGCTTGTACGCAATACGTTGAGTCGGGCCTACCAATTAAGTTATACGGTGGCTTTTCAAGCTTGTTACTCCCTCGATATTTAATATAAGATTTATTTATCTAATTTAATTAGATTAAAGAAGTTAATTAAATTAATTAATATGATAAGTATTTTCTAAAATACCTTAATTATCTTTTTTAATTTTCTCCTTCCCTCTCCCCTTTATTATTGTTAAAGGAGCATCAATAGCGATAAATTATGAAAATATTGACAAATATAAAAAATATCTTATTTTTATAATCAAAATCAACTCTTTAAATAAGTCTTACATTAATAACAGAAGAGAATATTTATTTTCAAGTAATTGAATTCATTATATTGGTGCTATGTTTGTGGTTGAAATTTCAGGTTCGGATGGATGATTAAATAAAAAAATGATAATTGTATAATTTTCTGATTATAACATAAGTAATTATTTTTGCAGACAAGTTTATGATACCAACGTTAAGCTATATCTTAAATTTTCATGTATCAATGAAAGGGTTGTATAGTTGCTTTATTTTGATGGAGTGATTTGATAATAGAAATGTTTAGAAAGAATTATAGTTTTGTTCAATACTTAAGATATCATGTTTTAGGGTTCAAATATTTAGCTTAAGGTTAACTTTTTGCAGTCATGAATTAAAACAAGACTAGCACTTTCC
The DNA here is from genome assembly GCA_963855925.1 of Inga laurina. NCBI lineage: Eukaryota > Viridiplantae > Streptophyta > Magnoliopsida > Fabales > Fabaceae > Inga > Inga laurina. Next base: position 10,622,160 of record OY979701.1, on the reverse strand, counting down.
CTTTTATAACAATGATCTATTTTTTTGTCTGAGAAAGCTTTATCAAACTGGTCTTGGCGGTCTTTTTTTTTTTTCAAAAATAAAAAAGAGAGAGTTTCAAGAGTCAAATGTACTGAATTGAGAAGAGTTTTTAGGCTTATTTGGTATGAGAGATTTGGAGAGAAACAGAGGGAAAAGAAAATTTTTATGAACTGGATTTTCAAAAATTAAAGAAGTATGGTTGAAAGTTTTTAATTAATTTTTTTTATTTTATCTTTATTAAAATTTTATAACTCGACTTCTCAATTTTTTAAAAGCCAACAGACTATAAGGGAGGGGTGGGAAAGTGAGCAGAGGGAAAAATTTTGAGTTGGACTAGAAAAAATGAGAGAAATGTGGTTAACAATTTTTAATTCATTTTTCTTCCTCTTTGATCATACATATTCTCTTTATTAAAAATTTATAACCCCACTTTCATGGTTTTAAAGACCAGACCGAACAGACCGATTTGAGCCAGAAACCGGGCAACCAGTGGTGTGACTGATCCAGTCCGGTAATTGACCCCAATTCAATCGGTTTTCATGTGGTTTGACCAATTTGCTTACCATTTGACCGTTTTTTTTTTAATTTTTTTTTTTTCAGAATTTCATATAAATAACCTTAAAATATTCTCTTCCTCACCAATCTAGCCCCGATTTATTATCGATTTAACTCCGATCTGATCCATTGACCCTTGACCCAGTATCCCGACCGGTTTACTGATCAGTCCGGGCTTCAAAACCTTACTCACTTCTCCAATTTTCTTAAATTCAACCCATAAAAATCCCCCATTCCAAATCCCCCATACCAAATGGATACTAAGTTTTTAGTTAATTTCTATTATTCTTTTACCTTACATCTTCTCTTTGTTAAATTTCCATAACCCCACTACTCCAATTTTTTAAAATCCACCTCACAAAAATTTTCCTTCCCCTCCCCTCCCATCTAAGTCCCTCGTACCAAACAGCCCATTAAGAGTATAGAAAAGAAATAGAACTCCCATTATATTAGAAGTGGTAGTGTGGTACTTCGGCCTAAAATGAAAGAGAACAAATGATAATACATATATTTCTCTTCATCTACATCAGGAAAAAGTACATATATCCCGCTGGCTGATGCCTTATTATTGCCCAAAACAGAGACCTACTGTAAGATGCTCTAGCACCTTCAAATATATTACCTACCATATCTAAATGAAGCATGACAAAATTCCGTATAGGAACCAAGATACATCCTTATGGGCTACTACGGCAAAATTAGCTAACAACGCATAGAACCTGAGAACCAAAATTTTCAAAATCATTATAAGCAAATCTAACTGCTCAAGCTGCACTTTTCTTGCTTCTGAAGTTCTCCTTCAACATTACAAATTTCTTCTTGCACTGATTCACTGTCTTCCCGGGAACTGCAGCCGCAACTCGCTCCCATCTCTGGTTAGTTTCCTTGGGAAAAGTTTTCAGAGCCTGGACCAGTGCTTTTTCCTGAACAGCAGACCATGCATCTTGATCTGAACTAGAGGAAGCTCCACTGGCAGAAGCCGAACCAGAAGAGTTCGGGTTGTCTGAAGTAATCTTGCCATGAGACTCTTCAGAGTTATTTGTTGCTGAGCTAATACCGTTTGCAGGCCTTCCAGGAGCTGATTCTCCCGTTAATTCTTCTCGAGTTGAGAGCGGAGATGCGATTGATGGCGCAGGTTTCCTTTTCTCAAGGAATGCATCGAATGATTTGGAAGAATCAGGCTTCTGGAGCAGAACTGTTTTGGTTGCCTTCAAAATTTCTTCCACAGATCTTCCTGTACCAAGGTAGTCTGAAATTACCTCCCACCTCCGAGAAGTTCCTTTAGGATATTTTTGCATTGCTTTTCTCAATAGTTCGATCTCTTCTTTACTCCAAGGTTTTTTCTTCTTTTCATCGGTGGTGCTGCCCAGTGAGGCACTACCATTAGCACTTGTAGAACCATCCTTTTTATCAGTTTTCCCAGATTTCTTGTCATCCACATCTTTTTTAGAACCACGAGCATCTCTTAGAATTTCTGCTTGCTCTGAGATGAGTTTTCCTTCAATCATTTGGCACAAACTTCTCAACTTCTCAATATCAAGTGACAGGCAAAGATTTTCTATATCATCATCAGATATGTCATGTGTTCTCTGTGACAGGACGGGTGCTGCAAGTGTTCGAAGACAAGTTCTCTCTTTCCTCAAGAGCTTTTTCTCTTTCTCCTTCACCTTCTTTTGTTGTAAAGCAGATTCCGCAGCTTGTCTCTCCTCCTCCTCTTTCCGTCTCTCCTCCTCCTCTGCAATTCTAGCAGCTTCTTCTTCCTGCAATTTTTTGGCCAGAATCTTAGCCTCTTTTTTCCTTTTCTTCTCAGCCTTTTCCTCTTCCTTTCTCCTCAGTATTCTTGGGTCTCTCTTATGAGCATTATCAACAAGAGCACGAATCCGTGCATACTCTTCCTTCCTCGCTTTTTCTGACAATTTTGCATTCTGTCTTTCCATCCACCTCCTATGGTCTCGGGATTCAGCTTGCTCAAGATCAAATTCATCAGCATGAGGAAACTCCCTCCAGCTTTTAAATGCATACCAGAAATCATAGAATACATCAACTTCTTTTATTGGAGTATTGTCATCTCCTAAGGAAGGAACTGGTTGATTAACTGACCACCGTCCATTCCTCGTAAAAGCAGGACCAAACACTTTGAAGAAGTCTTCTGGAGAACAATCAGTGGGAATTTCATCATCAAACTCATCAGTAGAATCATATATTCTTCTCTTCAACGGATCAATCAATACTTCATATGCTTCTTGGATTGTCTTAAAATGACTTTCTATTTCATCCTTCCTTGCCTGTTTTGCAGCTTCAGTCTCCTCACCAAGAAGAAGAGCAGCCTGTTTATCTGGATGATACCTCAAGGCAGTTTCACGATAGCTTTTACGGATTTGATCTTCCGTAGCAAGATACCTTAGATGGCCCAAACCCAATAAGGCATAGTGATCTTGCTGCTTGTCTCCAGCACCAGATTTCTTTTTACCCTTGGTGCTATAAGAATCAGATGATGCAAAATGCATCTGTTCCTTATCATCAACCACCTTCTTATCATCACCATCTGCATTATCTTCCTCAACACCAATAAGTTTAAGGGCAGCTGAATGGAAGGCATGGCCTGCAGGTTCAAAGTTCGAAGCCTTAATAGGAAAACAATTCGAAGAAACAAAAATTGGTCCGTCCACAATCTCTTGCGAGTAGGCAATAAGCCGGAGGTTTGTATGTTTGGCCATCATGATGGCCTGCCCAACCAGGAAATAGGTAGTATCTTAGTGTTTGATGTCCCACAACAGCTCCAGTTCAATTCAATGTGTCCTCTAATAAATAATTATAAGTACTGGAACCTGTAATAAAAGTTCAACCAGGTCATTAAAAGCCACCAGGAACAAGATACACATTATGTGGCCAAACCACAACATCAGCAGATTAAAATCAGAACAGGTATAGACACTACTTATTGCACCAGGCACAGAGCATAATGAAATAGACACTAGCAATCCAGGAGCTGCACAGAGAGTACTGTGCGGCAGTTAGATGGCATTGTAATAACTATTATTATCAGCCCAATAGCTATATCGACAGCTCCACAAAATTAGGAAGTAGCAAAATCTTCACAGCATAACAGAAATTCTTTAACTCCAGGTGAAAGGAGAAAGACACGGCTATAATATATCACATCAAATTAATGTACTAACATGAATGCAATTATAAAATTCCAAACAAAAGAGTTAAGAAACCATGCCATCTATACAACACAAGATCATATGCGCCTATATGCATAGCATTGTTAAACCACACCATTAATACGGAGGATTTCCTTTTTTTACTTTGTTTTGATATCCAAGGAATAACTCACCGCATAACCATGGTGGTATGCATTTTCTCAAATTAATGCAAAGGCAACTAAAAATAATATATAAAATTTATTTATTTGAATCTTCCATTGCATTAGGGCCAGCAAAAGCACTAAATAAAAAGTGATTGGTTGATCCAATGATAATCATAACCAGTTTATCAAGAACCAATAACCTATCAAGCACGCTGCGTTAGTTCAACCCTAGTTGGAGATACAATTACATGCCTTCTGGAAAAAGTGAAATAATGTCTAATCATGCCTTTTAATCAGTTAGTTGATAATTTGTGTGCATCAGGCACAATTTATAAGTTTATAGATTCTAGTGCAGGCATTACTTCAAGATAAGCAAAGAAAATGTAAAAATTGCTTCTTTCTCAAAATATAGCTCTCCATTGGTTCAAATTTCGGTACATTAATTCTTCATTTCCTACTGAAACTTAACTGCATAAAGTGATGCAACGCAACAAACCCAGAACAGAAGAATACATGGTGTTGGCGTAAAAACAAAGGGCTTCAAAATTCATGCACAAAGGACGGATTATTCACAAAAATTGAAACAAGCGCAGAAACATTCAGCTCTTGTAGCATGAAACAGACACAGGATTGAAAGACGGATCGTGACAGATCATGTAAAGAAACAAGAATTGGAAAAGAAAGGAAAAACATGCGATGTTTGATCGGCAAGTGAACCAGATAGAACATGATCAGAGCACAAGAACAAGGGAAAACTTACCTGGAAAAAAAATGTTGACGAAGATACCAGAGAACGTAGAACTTGGAGCAGCTGAAGGAAAAGTGAACTGAATGAAATTTTGGGTTCCCAGATTGTTTGGGAAGCTTCGGCCTTTTGTAAGGGTTCTAACTTCCGTATCACAATCGTCAGCCCCACAGCCAGCTAAACTTCTTTTTTAATTTCAACAGAAAATAAATCAACAAGCAACAAATAAGGAAATAAATATAAATACAGTTAATTCATAATAAAATAAATATAAATAATTATTTCATCAATATTAAAATACAGTTAACATTATTTAAAATAAACATATTACAAATTCAATTTTTTAAAAATGGTTTAATCCTTGACCTAATTAATAAATAATTATTATTTTAATTATAATAAATAAAAAAATTAATGAGCATTCGGTATTCCAAACAAACTATTGGGAAAATTCCAAAAAGATACGTTGGAAAATAGAAAAGGACGATTCAGTGTAGTAAAATTCAGAATTCTCAAGTCAGTGCTGTGTTAGGGCAAAGAAGGAATTGGGGATATGATATCTTGTCACAATGACTTAAATGCCTTTAGTGAAAGGGAAAAAAATAGAAGAGGGAAGGCTAAATTCGAAAAGTGTGGAACTGTCAAACGAGAAACCTAAGGGACGACGGAGAGATGACGGGAACGATGGTGTAGTGACGGTGGTTGGTGGCGATCTGGGGTCTCTTAGAAGGAGGTTAACAGAGAAAGGACGAATATAGGAGGTCAGTGGTGTGGTACAATTCTGTGGCCTACGGTCTGTTGAGGGAGGTCGGCATGCTATTCCTATAAAGATGTTAATGAAGGAAGCGGAGACGTTAATGAAGAATGTGGTGTTATTAATAGTCCAAGAGGCATTGTTTTCGAACATCAACATTAGGACTTTCCATGTAGTTTCTGCAAAGATGTTAATCAAGGATGTGGAGTCGTTAATGAAGAATGTGATGTTGTTAATAGTCCAAGAGGCGTTGTTTTCTAACATCAACATTAGGACTTTTCATGTAGTTTATGCGAAGATGTTAATCAAGGATGTGAAGTCGTTAATGAAGAATGTGGTGTTGTTAATAGTTCAGAAAGTGTTGTTTTCGAACATCCACATTACGACTTTCCCATGCTCTTCTTGTGAAGATGTTAATTAAGGATGTGCCAACCTCCCTCGACAGACCACAGGCCATAGAACCTTATCACATCGCTGACCTCCTATGTTCGTCCTTTCTTTGTTAACCTCCTTCCAAAGACCCCAGATCGCCGCCGACCACCGTCACTACACCATCGTTCCCGTCATCTCTCCGCAGTCCCTTAGGTTTCTTGTCTGACAGTTCCACGCTTTTCGAATTCGGCCTTCCCTCTTCTGTTTTTTTCCCTTTTCCCTTTCCCTAAGGCCTTGTTTGGTTGGAGGGGAGGGGATGGGAGGGGATGAAAAATGACCCCCTCCCCTTGTTTGGTATAAAAAGTAGGAGGGTAGGGGCTTTAAAAAAAGGTCTCAAATCCCTCCCACTCCCTCAAATTGGTTCCCTCCAAATTTGGGAGTTTTGGAGGGAGCCAAAAATTTAAGACCATTTTACCCCCGTGACCTTTTCATAATTTCAATTATATCCTGAGTCCAATATATCACTTCGTTCTTTTCTGATTATCACTTCGTTCTTTTCTGATTATTGGAGTAATTGTTATTTGGAGTATGCATGTTATTTGGAGCAATAATCTCCATGATCTTTTGCTTGCCTGGAGTTCCGTTCCCCTAATCAAATATACGCTCAAGAATTTGGAGTTGCACAGGCGTCGGAGCCCACCTCGGTCTGGAAGTTATTTTGTGTCCAGCAGAAGTCATCAATGGGTCACAAACTCCTGATAAAGAAAACCATAATATTATTATGTAGAGAATTAGAGAATGCCGGGTTTTAAGAATTAAGAATTGAGGTTTTATTGTGAACTAAGAATTGAGGTTTTATTCATCGTCAGGATTGCATTTGAGTCAAGAAAGTCTGGATTTTCATTAAGGTGCTGAAGTAGAAATATCATTATATAAGCACCATTATCTAAGAACCATATTTGTCGAAATATTGCTTCTAAATGACAGTGCTGAAGTAGAGGGAAGCGTTGTAGATGAGATAGGAGGTGTGCTTTGTCAAGTTGAGTATCTAGAAATCAAGGTTTAAGCCAACCACACAGTGTTCCATGCGAAAAACGCTTTTGAATAACGATCAAGAGAAGAATTGAATCAAAGGTAAAAAAGTTTCTGAAAAAATGAGGCACCTTTTCCTTGTAATTTATATTGAGGTGTAAACTAATTTATATAAATTAGTGTAAATTAAATTATAAATTAAAGGTAAAAATTGAATCAAAGGTAAACATATAAATTAAATTATATAATTTATATTGAGGTGTAAACTAATTTAAATCATTTATATAAGAAAAAAATATTTAAACTAATATTTAAGGGTAAAATGGTAAATTAGATATTATCTTCCCTCCCCTCCCCTCTTAAACCAAACAAAGGATCATTAAAAATCCTTTCCCTTCCTCCCCTTCCTACAAAACCAAACAAAGTGATCCTCCATCCTCTCCTCCCATCCATCCCCTCCCATTCCATCCCCTCCCTCTAAACCAAACATGCCCTAAAGACATTTAAGTCATTGTGACAAGATATCATATCCCCGATTCCTTCTCTGCCCTAACACAGCACTGACTTGGGAATTCTAAATTTCGCTACACTGAATCGTCATTTTCTATTTTCCAACGTATTTTTTTGGAATTTTCCCCAAACTATTGTTCTTTCTTAATTTTTTCAAAATTTGATTATAAAAAGGATCAAGCGATATTATATAAAGATTCTTACAAAAGAAAAGAATATTCTTGACAGATGTCTATTTTTTTAAAAATGCTCAACTTTTGAACAACTTACCACATATGAAGCTCATACTAGTTAAAAAAAATATTTCTTTTTTTTCCTTTGCAAATGTTAAAAAAAAATTCTACTCATGTCTCACGAAATACGTTATTGTTAATTTATTAAAAATGATGGTATAAAATAATAATCTAAAAAAGTGAAAATTATTTATTGTAATTTTTTTTTGGTAAAGGACAAATGATATTACTTAAAAAAGAAAATGTTTATAAAGTACCAAAACAAATGCCATAAATAAAATGACGAAAATAATGACAATAAACAGAATATGAATTATTTATTGTAATTAATTTTAATAATTCAAAAAATCTAAAACTTTAAAAATGAGCATATATCGTTTATAAATATTGGAGTCTGGATTCATAATTTTTTTTAAAAAAAGAAACTCGAACAGCCACATTGGAAAACAACTAAACAATCTGTAGACAAGCTGAAAGATTTTGCCAAGAACCTCACATTTTCAAGCCATGACCAATAGTACGTTTGGTACGAGGGATTTAGAGGAAAGGGAAAATTTCTTAAATTGAATGTCAGAAAATTAGAGTAGTGGCAAAATTTTAATTTAGAGAATATGTAAGATAAAAGAGTAAAAAGAAATAAATAAAAACTTTTAACCCTACTACTCTCATTTTTCTAAATCCAACTCAAAAATTTTTTCATCGACCCACTTTCCCGCCCCTCCCCTCCCCTCATACCAAACAAGCCCGGTCAAGGATAAAAGAGAAGGAATAACGTGTGTACCACTCGATCATATTTATAAATCCATTTTAATCAAAAAATTTGATCCTTATTATAAATCCAGTTTTAGAGTATTAAATGCGTTTTTTACTTATTGTCCCCGATTAATTGTAATAAACAAAAAAAAAAAGTCTTCAAGTTAACTTTTAGAATCAATCATAGATAAGGACAAAATTGAAAATTTACTCTATAATTAATGAGTTGACTAACTCTCCTTGGTATGTAAGAGTTAGTTAATTTAGACTTATAAATAGGACCAAAATGTTACCTAGGGGTGTTCGGGATCGGGAAATGCCATTCCCGATCCCGGATTTCTTTTTTTAAAAAAGAAAAATTCCTATATTAATTTTTTTGTTGTGTTTTCTTTAATCTCGTATAGATATATAATTTGTCTAATATCATATTGTACCAAATTAATCCACTACAAATATATCATTAGTCCAATACATTCTTAAAGTTGTTGATTTAGCTACAAAAAAACACAAAGACAAGAACAAAAAATTAGAATTATTTAACAAATAGTAAATGAAATTAATTAAATTAACTAAAAGAATAGATATTACCTAGAGAGTGTTAGATATTTTCACATTTGGTCTTGATTTCTTAAATATTTTAAAAAATTATACATAATATATATATATATATATTCGGGATCGGGAAAAAGTTAGGATCAGGAAGTCTCATTCCCAATTCCCAAAAAAATTTCCCTATCCCGAATTTTTCTGTTTGTTTGGGATCGGGATGGGAAAAAATTGTACAAGCCTAATGGTGCCTGTTATCCTTGGAGCTTGTCCCCCACTTTATATTGATCAAGTACTCTGTACAGATCACTTCCAATTTGCATTAGTAACCTTTTTGCCATTCATGGATGTTATAATGTTGCCTAAAATGAGTCTACCATAAGCATCACGTTTGGTAGTCACCAAGCCCCAAATGAACGAACCAAAAGGGCTTGTTTGGTTTAAAGGGAAGGGATAAAAGGAGAGGGGCTTATTTTCCATCTTTTTCAAAACACTCCAATTTGAAGGAAATAAAAATAAAGGGATGAGAGGGATTTGGAGCCCCTTCTTTGATGCCTTTCCTCTCCCATTTTTCATACTAAATAAGAGGAGGGGTTCATTTTTCATCCTCTTCTCTCCAACCAAACGGGCCTAAAGGAAGCAAAGAGAATGCTCACAATGCAAGTGCCAACCAGATAGCCCTGGCGAAACCGGCCCTGAATATCTGGCCTGCCTTTTATCCGATGCTGAACCAATACCATATGAGGAGAGCTTGTCGCTCCAATGAATTTTCAACTATGTCAAGCTTTTTAAATAGCCCGCTTAAATCTTGATTTTTTCTTTTTTTCTTTTTTGAATTCTCCCAAAAAGATATTCAATCTCATGATAATTTCTAATTTAAAACTGAAAAAGTTTATATCTGCATGGAAAGTAATATGAGCTGCAATGTGTACTTCAGTTCTCCGATCCAGATATTTAATTAAATAATTAATTAATAATTTTGGCCAAGAAAGTAATGATTAATTATATTATCAATTGATCAGTTATTAGTTGAGTTACAGGGTAATATTTAGGAAAAATGTTAGCTAAGTCCCAAGCTAGGGAAACAATACTAAAAAAGTCCCTTTGAAAAGTCAATTGTCAGAAAAGTTCCTAGGGACTTTTCTGACATGAATTCTCAATGACCATTTATCAAAATATCTCCAAGTAATTTAACCACTGTCATTTGTTACAACATGTTATGCTATATTTACAACATCGTAAGTCATATTAAAAACATAATCAGTTATGTTTACAACATGTTACGTTATATTTAATGAGTTGTAAACGTAACTGAAAATGTTGTAACCGCAACACAATCACACATTTTATATACATGTTGTAAACGTAACTTACTATGTTGTTAATATGACTTACGAAGTTGTAAATATATTAATATAGCATAACATGTTGTAACCAATGACAGTGGTTAAATTGCTTGGGGGGTATTTTGGTAAATGGTCATTGGGAATCCATGTCAGAAAAGTCCCTAAGGACTTTTATGATAGTTGACTTTTCAAAGAGATTTTTTTGGTATTTTTTCTCTAGATTGGGACCTAACTGACATTTTCCTTAATATTTAAGTTAAAAATATATATAATTTATGCATGGTTGAACTTGAACATTATTTTCCAACCATGCAAATAGTGCTTGCGCGAGACCCAAATTTGAGAAACACGTTCATTGGTTTCGGGATCTGTGAATCTCTCTGTATATTCGTTCATGGGAGATCATAGCAATGGAGAAAGAAAGAAACAGACGTACGTACGAAGAACAACAGCAACATCATCCACCTTCAAATCCTTCACACGGCCTTAACCTTCCAGACTCTGGTTTGGCTCATCCACAACATACTCACATTCTTCGTCATCATCAATTTCACTTCTATTACAAATTATTTTTCGTCGTTTTCCATCGAAATTTATGGGCAAGGGACCCTTCTCCTTTTACTGCTCTGGTATCCGTCACCGGCTTCGGAAAGTGGCTGAGCTGCCGCTGCAGGTGACCGGAGGATCCGCCTCTCCGGGTAACATCTACCTTGGCGGTGGCCTCATAACCAAGGCCAAGAAGAAGCCTGCTGGTGGAACGAGGTTGTGGATGAGATTCGATCTATCGGGTCAATCAGAGCTCGTTGAGTTGGATAGGAACGGGATTATTGAGCGCGCAGCGATTCCGGCCCGGGATTTGAGGTTTCTGGGCCCTATCTTCTCCGAGTCCTCCAATATCCTCGGTAATGATTTTGAGATTCTGTTATGTTTGATTTTCGGTTCCTGTAGGTGTCGATGTAAACAAATGCGGTGTTCTTTGTGTTTTCTTAGATCAGATATGACATTGATTAGACTATGGCTGCGCAATGCCTTAGAGTAAATGTTAGCTGGTAAAAGAATTTGGGAATTGGAGTGAGTGAAGAAATTGATTGCATGTTCGCTATTTTTCAAGGGACTCGAGTTATGTTTATGTGCGTTTTAATCAAGGATGGCAGATTGCGATTGGAGATCTCTTTAAGCCAGGCTGAACTGATTTATGCTTAAAGAGAGAATAGTCAAATATTGGGTCTGTACGAATCTTTTGCCATTTGTGGCATACTATTTATTTACCACCGGTCAAGTTCTAGAAATTCTTGGTTCAATAGTCTCTAAAATATGGCAAATCCAGTGACCAACGAGGAATACTAATTAGTACAAGTACATATTATGCTCTAATTAACTGTTACATGATTTATTAGAAAGATTATTTCTGACCAACATAGAGTTAGCCTAACAGTATAAGGCCCCGCTGGATCTTTTTGAGTCTTGTGTTCAAGACTTATGGGAGACACATGTGATGATAATATCAAAAAAAAAAAAAAAAAAAAACAGAGAAAGATTACTTCTGCACCAATATACTGAAAAATTGTATGTTTACTTATTATATTGTTGAACTTGGTTGAAAATACCTTCATCATCATCCATTGTATTTGTCTAAGTAAAATTCTAGTCTACTAGTTATCATTGGGCGCAAAGCTTTCAAAAATCTCTTTCTAAAGGGCTGGCTATTGTTACAGTTGGGGTTTTTACCACGTGTAGCATCTTTTTTCTTGTATCCTGATTTTTGTCCATGTTTGCATTTTACCTTTTATGCGGAGGAGAACTGGGATTGTTTTTGACAAAATTGAAATAATTCATACACCAAAGAAGAAAAGACAGTACAAATAAATCAGAAAACCAGATAATAATCTTACATCATTTGCTCCCTTTCTTAGGAAAGGTGGGGATTGATAAAAAATACATAAATATCTAGAAGTTCAGAACTGGTGTTTATTTCGGTAACATTTTATCAATTCTGAATTCTCTGTTGGTGCTCAAATTTTTATTCTCAATTATAGATATAGATATTCTGTTTTCTTATTTTCTCCCCATATTTGGTAATAGCATGAGTACAATCAAGTATAGAATCACTTAAAATCTCCTTTTCAGCCAGAGAGAAAGCGATGATAGTTAATTTGGAGTTTATAAAGGCTATAGTCACAGCTCAAGAAGTGCTATTGCTTGATCCTCTTCGCCAGGAGGTTCTTCCTTTTGTTGAACAACTCAGGCAACAACTTCCAAATAAATATCAGCCTCAATTTCATGCCCATGCTGATGAACAAGAAGAGGAAATACAGGTTCCACCTGGCAGACAATTGCTAACAGTGCCAGAGCCTGGAAGTTTGCAGTCTGAGCTTCCATTTGAGTTTCAAGCTCTGGAGATTGCTTTGGAAGTTGTCTGCTCACATTTGGAGTCAAATGTGGCAGACCTTGAAAGAGTTGCATACCCTTTATTGGATGAATTAGCTAGGAGTGTCAGCACCAAGAATCTTCAAAATGTTCGAAGTTTGAAGAGTAATGTTACACGTTTGTTGGCACGTGTGCAAAAGGTATGCTGCATAAGTAGTTAAGTACCATATTCTTCTTCCTCTGCTTATTACCCCTTTGTCAATGTTCACTTTTTCAAAGTTTTATGCGTGACTGAGGGCAATTCTGTAGTTAGCTATATTTGGCTGTGGAGTGTGATGGATAAAGCTTAAACTTGTTGGAAAAGCAAATGTGCCAAGTGAATTAGAATCTGTAGAAGCAGGATATCTTTTTATCCAAGCAATATATTCATTAGACTTGTGCTGACAACAGCCAAAGGCCCTACTTTAATGACTAGTAATTTTCTATCTTAAATAGTTCTCAGGGGACATTTAATTTTAGTCTTTGCAATGGAATGAAATTGAACATTTTCATCTATTCACTACTTCATGCTTGTATTCTAAGTGCATGGTCCCCTTTTCCAGGTGCGGGATGAAATTGTACATCTATTGGATGATAATGAAGATATGGCACAATTATATTTGACGAGGAAGTGGACACAGATTCAGCAAGCGGAGGGCTATTCAGGAGTCATAACCACAAATAGCCACAGTACTACAGCCCTAGCTCGTCAATTTTCTTACAGAAGCGGAAGTCTTGTGACTGGCAACTTCGTGGATGATAATGATGTGGAGGATCTAGAGATGTTGCTTGAGGCATATTTTATACAGTTGGATGGAACACGCAATAGGATACTGTCTGTAAGTGCTGTTTAATGATCAAAGCATAACCACGATATAGAACTATTTCTCTAGGATCAGATCGTGTTCCATGTCTTAATCAATATGTATTTTGATTCTTCTGTCATGCTATCTTAGTCAAGTTTCTATCAAACTTATTGCACTAGCTTACCAGAAATCAATATAATCCATCTCTTGATCTGGGTGAGCAATTTTTGTCACCACTGTATGACTGGTTGTAGGCTCACATTTTTTTCTTCCTCATATATAAATAAATTAAAAGTTATGGGTGGATAATTATCTTAAATCTTGATCCCATCTTGACGTATGATCAGTGGGGTCAAGTATATCGAATCCTTGAACTTTCAGCTCAATTTGATTCTTATTAAACCCTGTTCACTATGTCTTGCTTGAATGGACCTGGAGAGTTTGACTGTAGAGACCAAAGTATTGTTGATATACTTCATTCGTTGTTCTTGATAACTGGTATGATTCTTATTGACTATTGACTTGCAGGTTAGAGAGTACATTGATGATACAGAAGATTATGTTAACATCCAACTCGATAACCAACGAAACGAACTCATTCAGCTGCAGTTGACACTAATCATTGCATCATTTGCTATTGGAATTAATACTTTGATTGCTGGTGCGTTTGGTATGAACATTCCATGTCAGTTGTATAAAAACACTGATGGACTATTTTGGAGGCTTGTCGCTTGTTCTTCTGCAGCTTGCATGTTGCTTTTCCTGCTTATGCTGCAATATGCCAGGTCCAAAGGCTTGCTTGGTTCGTAAGTATACTTTGATATCTAAAATTAGTGTTCTAACATCAATAAAATTAATTTCTAAGACTAACTCAGATGATTGAGAAACCATAGATTCGATAAGAATTACAAGTTCACTAATTACTTACTTGAGAAATGAATTAGTTAAGGTGTATAGAGTTAACTGTTTTCTTTTTCTTCCTAATTTCATGAGCCTGAAAAGCTTGTATTTTATGTAAAGAGTGTCATGTTGTCAAATGAGAGGTGGAAAATGTACCTTCGGCTTCATTTTGAAGGTTCCCTGTTATTGATTCAATATGAAAGATCCACGTGCTAATATAAAAATTTCAAATGCGTACAAAGTTAATGTAAGGATACTTTTGCTAATATTGATGATATGGTCGTAACTTGGTCTTTAATATAAGACATATTTAAGAAGTTAATCTTAGTCTTAGATATAGAATATGGTTTATATATTTATCAATCTTTTCCTAATTTACAGCTGTTAAAGTTTTCTTAACAATAATTAAGAAGGAGAAGAAACGAGGAAATTAATGAAGATAGCTAAAGTGGTTTAGAAAATACATGTTATGTTAACTAATTCAACTAACTTCCTTAATCTAATCAAATTAGATAAATATATCTTATATTAAGGACTGGAGGAATAGACTATTTCATACTAGAATAGCATTTTATTTTGTTTTGTTTTATTTTATAGGCCTAATTGTACTGTTAGACTATAACCGACTTTTGAAGTTCTAGAAAAGGAATTGCATCTTAGTTAGAGGGCTCCATTTGTATCACTTAAAGTAGCTAGGTTCTTGCATCAACAGAACAAATTTCAAAAGTTAGTCGATTCTTTCATGGGCTCTCTGTTCATATCTGACCAATTTGGTTGGAAGATGCAAAAAGGAAATAAGTAGAATGGTTGGAAATTTTTCAAAAAAAAAAAAAATTGAAAAGCAGAAATAAGGGAAAAAGACACTTAAATACTATTTGAACTTTAAAATCTTAAATTGATTTTGTTGACAATAAGAATATAGCGATTGACAACTCAGGTTATTTTAGAAATTATTGATTTGAGATTTTAAAGTTTAAAAAGAGTATATCGAATACTAGATAAATTTATTTAAAAAAATTAGTGTTACACATTAACATTGACTTTTTTTAATTAAAATATCACAGTTTGAAATATTGTTAATAAATATCAGTGTTATCATCAATATATGCATAAAAGATGTAGTACTTATAATCATATAACTCGCTTTACCTACCACGGGGCCACATCTTTTACATAAACTTCATTCACTTTGGGAAAAAGTAATTTCCCTATAGTTGTTTGTGGTCCAATAGACAGACAGCTCACAAATGGCCCAACAGAATAATAGTGACCAATGAGAAGAGTTAAAATATAAATAACAGCCATATTTAGCTGTAATGTGATAACTTATCTCAAATTTTGTCCCCATTCATTATTTAATAACGAAACTTTGGATATACAAAACAAATTATGTATTTAATAATACACAAAAACATATATAATTGACAACAACTAAAACAATTTGACCCCAAGATGGGTCCCAACTTTTCTTTAACCACCCCCCAACAAAAAAAAAAAAAAAAAACACACACACACACAAGAAAATAGGCCTAACATGACAAATAAGTCTGGATGTGCATGAATTGTTTAGATTTAATTTAGATGGTCTAATTTTCTGTGGTTTTTAAAATAATTTATTATATTTTAAATAATTAAATACGAAGTTTTAAAAATAAAAAGAATAAGTTTGAATTTTTTTTTTTTTGGCCAGTGAGAATAAGATTGAAATTATTCCAAGCAACTCATTCGCCTTTTTTATATGCTTCACTAGCAAGAAAACACGGATGCTTTGTATTAACGATTAAAATTTGTCCACATACTATTAAATATTAATTAATAGAGTATTACGTGCCAATCATTATTCGTTTATTCTTCCCAACTTCATTTTTTAATATATATATATATATATGTGTGTGTGTGTGTGTAACTATCGTAAAAGTTAGATAACCTACTTGACATTTAAAACTTTACAATAAGTTTCCTAAAATTCTAAGTTTATGAAGAAAACCTCAATTTATCAAATTTATGAATGGTTATTTTTTTTTTTTTGAGAAAACCATCCTGCAGTATTTATATTTTCTCTCAATTTTTAATTTGATATCTGTGAGTTTTTTCAAATTAAACTAACAATTTTGCTTTGTTAACACCGTTAGCACATGTAACTTTGCTCAGTTAGCCCAGTTATTGAGTTAACAGTGCTAACAAAATAAAATTAAAATATTTAATTAGCGAAGAAAAACACACGGTATCAAATTAAAAATTGAAGAAATATATATATATATATATATGAACTTTAAAGGCATATGTAAACAAGTCACACAAGCTTTAAGGCATTTACCCGGGAATAATAAATAAAACTAGTAATATAAGAATTATCGGTTTACACATCACAATTCAGAGAAGTTTATTGTAAAATTTTAAAGATTAGGAAGATTATTTACCTATCAGATAAAATTGAGGGTGTCATATTTTTTTTGAAAAAAATCAAGTTTTACTTTGGGAGAATCTTTTAAAAAGAATTTGGAAATTGGAAAATTAAAAATCAGGTATTTCCCAAAAAAAAGTTAAAAATTATTTATCAAATTTCGATATTTTCTAATTAACTCCTAGTTAAAAACTTAATTTATCATTTTTCAATTTCTAAATTATTTTCGGGGATTCTCCTTTTTACCTTCCAACAATAATGCCAAGCAACAGTACTTAATCAAACTAGATAGATTTTCCACTGCATTGCAAAATATTTGAAAATTAACTTACACGGCTTATAATTTTATTTTAATTTTTTGCCAATATTGAAATTATTCATGATAATACTTATCCATTTTTATAACTTAATAATTTATTTTATCTCAAAATAGTCACAATTTCCATGAAGTAAAATACAACCTAGTCATTTGAAAGAAAGAAATTGCCAGAAAAACTGAAGTTGTTTTAACAGTTGGCAAAAACGAATTTAAGCTGGAAGAACAGGCATCATTGGAATAAACGAAAATTATCGGGGTGAAACTGTAAAATAGCAAAAGTTGCAGGGATAGTATATGGGCATTGTGTTCACCATTTAGCGCCCTGAGGAAGAAAATCACCGAGACCCAGCTTCAACGAGAAGAGAGAAGGAGAGAGGGGGGCAGAGAGAGAGAGAGAACGGAGCGGAGAGAGAAACATATTGAGAGAGAGGGTTGGCATAAAGAAGAAAAAACGAAGAAAGTGTGCTTCAATTTTAAGCCCCTTTGTAATTGCATTCCGGGATCTCGAATCTTAAATCTCCAAAGGTGAGCTTTTGATGTATTTATTACTTTGGTTGGGTTTTTTAAAATGAAATTACGTTCAGATGTTTGCTTTCAATATGAATTTATCTCCATCTTTATGCTTAATTCATTTAATCATCTTGCAATTATAAATTAAATTGATACCCCGACGCCATTGTCGTACATTGCTGCATCGTGTTTGTACAATCATTGATTTCATGTTTTTGGGATTCTCTTTCTTCTAAATGGATGCTGTTGTTTATTCTGTACATTCGGTAGATGCTATAGTGAAGGCAGCAAAGGAATGTTTCGATCTTTTTTGTGCCCCTCATCTTGGACCTTGGAGCAGAAAGAAATTTTACACTGCCTGAAACTAAGATTTCTCCGTTTATCTCTCAATCACTGGCTTGTGGCGGTTTTTTATTCTCGTTAAAACCCCCTCCCAGCCCGGTTCAGCTTTAAAATTGTCTTATGTTTGGGTTTTCTTCTGCATTGATGGTGAATTGTTCATAGGATCAGTTGCCTGCCGTCTTAGTTTTGGTAGTCACATATGTTTTAGGTTCCCCTAATGTCAAATAAGCAGCCAACAAGTTCAGTATGCCAGTTCTGATTATTTTGCTTGATCAAGTGACAAAGCGTGAGAACCTGACTGGTACTTTACATGAGTCAAGGAGATGTACCAGTGCATTGCTTATAATGAGCAGACGGACCAATTTATATGTGATGCTCCTCTGCTCAGTGGAAAGGACATACAACGTTGGCTACTTTCTGGAATAGAACATATTTAAGAGCTCATAGATATAGCTTCACGAGATGGCTGGATGCTTTTTGGAGTAATGTTTGGGTTGATCATGAAAAAGAGTGATCTGTAGAGCTGACAGAGCCACCAGCATGGTGCGGAATTTTTTGATCACATGGAATTTTTGCTCTATTGAACGCTCTTAGGCCTTTATATATGAACTATGTGCTCGTACTCAGCAGTTGGATCCTCCTTTCGGTGGTATCCTGGGTTATTTCGCACTTAGATGTTATTCTCTATGAAGTGTCTACTTGTAATATTTTATTTTTGTTGAGATTACTGAGATGCATATGAAACTGCCCTGGTTAGATGTAGTTGATTTGTTTGACCCTTTACTGAATGTTTTTTTTTTTTTGTATTGATACCTTACATAAATGCCTATGCTGCTTTATTAAGTTTCATTGGCTCACTATCTTCTTCCCTGGGTGAATGTCTTTGGTAATTTATGGCATGTTATTTGACAGGTATTCTATGGCCAATCCAAAGGGCTCATCAATGTATTTTGGAAAGCATCCTCATCTTCCCCCGAAAATTCCATCCCCTAGTGTTTCCCAGTCATATTCTGATTATGTCCCAAATCCTATTATTGGTTCAAATGTTGCCCAAAGACCTAGAGAGGGACACAATAACCTCCGAAGGACTTCATCCGAGACCCTTGTCAATGTGATAGATGAACAGCCTTCATGGCTTGATGATCTCCTTAATGAGCCAGAGACACCTGTTCGTAGAGGTGGCCATCGGCGTTCTTCAAGTGATTCTTTTGCATCCTTAGACAGATTTAATGCTTTTAACATAAGTTTCACAGATCAGGATGAATTTAAGTATAAGAATTCGACATCCATTCCATCTTGGGCACCACAAGACATAGATCATGGCAAAGGCGCTTATCAGATGCCCGTGTATGCAGAAATGAACTCAGTAAAACATAGAAATAGGGCCCGGGAATCTTCTGTGAATGCTGCTACACATCCAGGTGGCCCCTCTGGGAGAGACAATGTTGCTTTACAGAGTTCAGGATCATCATGTGCTTCACATGAAGTAGATGGAGGTGCATCAACGGTAAATGAAAAGTATGAGCCGGTAGAACCTGGTGGACAGGATGCAAAATCATCTTCTGGGAGAAAGGATTGTTCAAATGCAAAGCTGTCTGCATCTGAAACAGATACAAAACGTGCCAAACAGTACGTATTATTTTCCATTTTCTGAATTTGTGGTTATTATTTATTACAGTTTATAATTGATTTTCCATGCATAATGCCTTTTTTTACCAGAACACATCCGTCATGACATGCCAAGCTCCCTTTTAGCCTCTGTCATGGACAGCATTGTACCTATTTTTATCCTAATAAGCTGAGAGATTCGCTGTGTTCTTAGTTTCCCTTTTAGAAGGATATCTTCAACCCTTCATTTTTTACCTTTCAAAATTAAGAATTATGAACTTCTTATGATGCAGGCAATTTGCTCAACGTTCCCGGGTCCGGAAGCTTCAATACATAGCTGAGCTGGAAAGAAATGTGCAAGCTTTACAGGTAAGTTTCAGCAGAAGACAATATTCTGCAAGATTTTAGATTGGTGTTTATCGAAAATGCATGTAGAACGTTTGTGGGAAAGCTCTATACTGATTCTTATTTGTCAATATATAGGTGGAAGGGAATGAAGTATCTGCTGAACTTGATTTTCTGAACCAGCGGAATCTTATTCTGAGCATGGAGAATAATGCCCTCAAACAACGATTAGAAAATTTAGCAGAGGAGCAGCTTATAAAATACAGTAAGCTCATATCCTCGACCTTGGTAGAACTAGGGATGAGCATGGAAGTCAAACTGCAAATAGATTCGTGAACTGGAGGGCTAATTTTTTGAATCATGAATAATAAGATTTACAAAGAAAAGTTACGAATAAACTACTCAAGATTGATTTGCATAACAAAACATCATTCATTCATTTCAAAATTTGACAAACTCAGATTTAGATAGAAGACATAATAAGGCTTTCTCTAGACAAGTTTTAGGAAACCTATATGGTGCATTCAAGAGGCCTGCTCAACTTTATTCCTTGGAAGAGCCATCTTAGCTAGGATTTAATCCTCTTCAGTTAAAATCTCTTGCAAGCACATTACTGTTGGCAGGTTACTTATATATACATACAAAGCTACTTTGTGATAAAATGATCGTATTTAGTGAAATCAAAAATGGTGAACTGTCAAAATTCCCATTCTTCAGTACCTTCTTCCCTCTCCCCAATTTTCCTTGCGAGGCAAAAGATTAGTGGCAATTGAGGATCAATAAGCAGGACTTGAGGAAAACAAGAGTTTTTCTTTTTTTTGGGTTTTTGGCGTTTTCTAGTTCTCATTCATGAGTATTTTCGACAAGACTTTGTTTTGTAAACTAAATTGTACATTGTGATCTCAGTGGAGCATGAAGTCCTGGAAAGAGAGGTTGGAAGATTACGTGCCATTTATCAGCAGCAGCAGCAGGCACAACACCTGCCACCACAGCAATCTTCTTCTGGCCTTCGACGCACGAAAAGCAGAGACCTCGAATCCCAGTTTGCAAACCTTTCTATGAAACACAAGGAGTCAAGTTCAGAGCGTGACCCCGTGACCGGTCCCCTCCATAGTTAGATTTGCAGTCGACCGGTCCTTTCTGTAGTTAGTTCTGCATTCTAGCTGTAACTTTGATGTTCTGCCTCTAGATTCAACTTACATATCCACACCTGCAACATAATTGCTCATCTCTCTTGTGCGGGATTGTGCAGAGATTTCCGGCTTATGCCCTCTGTCTGCCCGCTTTTCATGCCGGCATTTGCCTTACTTTAACCCCTTCTTCATGTCAAGAGCAAATCATTTAATTTGCACCTGGTGGTCATTACTGAAAAGTGAAAACACACTATTTGCATCAGTTGACTTACCGGTGGTGGTAACTCAACAACAACTTTAACGGTTTCACCCCTCACTGTTTGTTCTGGTGACTATTTTGTAACATCTGTTTCTGAATATCCATAGCCGTGGAAATCTGCTAAATATAAACACCAAATATCTCTGTAAGGGCTGTTTGGTGTGCATTATTTATATAGATTATGTTGAGCTGATTATGCTTGTAAAATAATTATACTAACGAAGCTAATATTCCCTTGCACTGTTTTAATTGCTGGTGATAAATTTGACCTAGTTCTAATTACTGTCTCGCATGCTTCTTTAGATTTTGTGTTAACTTTTAATGTTGCTGCGTGCATCGGTAAGATATTGATTCAGCTTCGTGAATGAATTCCTTTTGATTCCCCAAAACAGATAAAAGTGGGGTGAGAAGATATTGATGTAGCTTTATTTATATGATGAGAACGAAAATATGATGGAGAATGATCTTAAATGTATATTTCGTTAACATTTTGAGTTTTGATTCATACCAGGAGTAATAACTGCGTCTGAACTTTGAAAGAAATTAAATTTTTCTAAATTTTGAGATTTGAGATTTCAAGAGGGATGAGAAGAGTTTTTTCCCTAATCATTACAATTACAGATCCTTTGATATGATATCATTTACAAGTCAGTGATAGACACAGAAAAAGCACACGTATTGCTTTTTCTATTCTTAAAGTGTCACCTTTTATATATTGATTAGCATCTTCACTTGTATTCAATTCAAGAAAACTAACATTAACATTCATATATGCCTAACAAAAATAACTAGTAGATAATCATTCGTCATAGAAACTAATCTGAAAACCCTATGAATAAGTATGCCAGTTGTGGTGATTCATCATAACAATATAGAGAAGACAAAAGATAAGAAAAGCAAGAAAGAAGAGGAGAGAAAAGAAGCAGTATTGGGAAGGGTGGGGTAATTATCAGGACTGGGCATAACACATTCATCTCCATTAAATAAAACAGTTCTGGGAAAACCCCATCCTCCATTGAAGGTGAAGATTCCAGCATCTTTGCCAAGTAGAATCTCTGTTTGTACATGCCCATTTTCCCCATGTGACAGCAACATGTCATTGTAGTACTTAATCCCCCAGAACATCGCTGTATCATCTGAAAATTTTTCCCAAATATTATTATCACTTCCAAAAACGTGCATATTCATATTTCATACATTTAGTAATGGTGATCATAGAGATTTAACGGCCGGTTTGGCTTATGAACACCGGATATTTCACATAAGAATCAACCCAACAGGTATCATTGTGTTCTTTACAAGTATCTGGTACAAAAATAGCACTTTTAAAAAGTCAGATATATGCATTATGTATGACCCATTGACTTTATTTAGGTTAGCTTCTCATTTGAAAAGTTTTCTGCTATAATTCTTTTGATGTGGTTATTTTGTTTGCATCGGAGTCAAAGAGAGTAATGCCCATTTCCTCTTGTAGAAAAGTGTTTATGAAAGAGTGACAAGGAACTGACTTATTAGCAAAGCATACATACAACATATATATTTTTTAACTAAACATATCATGAGACTTGAGTCATTCATTTCGCAGAGCATATAAAGCAACTTACTGATATCCCCAAAAATTCTGAGAGGCTGGTAGTTGAAGCTGAAGACTTGAGTTAAACTCTGCAAATTGGGGTGTAAGAGCACAATATTCCACTGTGAATAGTTCTTGACAAAGTTATAATTTGTGATTGTGATCTTCACCCTCCAATACTTTGTATAGCTCTGCTTCACATGCCAGTGAATCCTAATAGGACACATGTGCTGTGAACACCTCACCACCGGTTCTATCACTTGTGTGCTGTCATCTTGTGGAAGTTTCAACAATGAAGGAGCTTTATCAGAACTGAAAAACAAAAATAAAGTTTTAACTGAAAACCCAATGACAATACTTTTAAGTAACTGCATTTAAATAAAAGAGCATATGAGAGAGAGAGGGGGGAGGAAACATACTTCACACAGCTTGATCCTGGTAGGCCTTGGCAATTACAGCTGCATTTAGGGCAAGGAACAATGGTGTCACTGTAGAAAGCAGACAATGACACACAACATTTTGGGGCTGGTGATGATAAGACTTGAGAGAATGTACAAGTCACATTCCCATGTTTCTGCAGTCATATCAAAATAGAACTCAGATGTCATATACTCTCACTCCAACAACATTTAAGATTGGATTCGGATTCAATAAGAGACAATAAGAGTCCATCTTAACTATAATAGACGCGCCAACTCATCATTTTATTAGTTTTTATGAGTTATAAATGAACGGTTGGAATTGATTCATATTAGCTTTTGAAGGATAGATTTTACCAAAAGCTAGACTAGTTTGCTTCTCTCTCCGTTTTTTTTTTTTTTAAATTTGGACGGCAGACACATAGCCTAAAAAGTGTGGGGATCGAACCCTAGACCTAGTGCCACTAGACCAAAGGGTCTTTGGCGACTGATGTGCTTCTCTGAAACCATGGTTTTGGGCTTTAGAATAGAAATTTGGGTTTTAATGGGTGTTTAGCTAATTTTCTCCGAAACCATGATTTTGTATTTTAAAAAGTGCTTTTGGAATCCAATATCCACCTAAAACAAGTTGTATAATCAAAACTCACCAAGAACTTCAGTCCAACGCCGACCATTAGTGGTGAACTTGCTAGGAGGGACCTGAGTAGGCTCACTACAAGAATAACCGGGGATTCCGAGGCTAAAATTAGTAGGCATGGTTACATTGTCAGGGTTTGGAACAGAGGGTTTATTATAATTCATCTGAAACATGGAAGTGATTTGTGAGGGATCTTGAGTGAGAGATGATAAGATGCCTTGCTTACAACAATTGGGGACTTGCTTGTTATAAGGTGTGCCAGGCATAAGATCAATAATGGTTGGTTGCTTCTCACAACAATGTGGCTTGTTTTCTCCCTTAAACCTTGAACAGTTCCCTTGCTGTATTGCCTCTGCTCCTGACATGCTCCATATCACCTCATCACCTCTCCATCCCCAACTCAGCCTCCAACCCGGCTTCTCCACGTGCCGGTATAGTTGCCAGTTGTATATCAATACCCTCACCTATAAATCAAACATCAAACATCAAACGTTTTAGATTATACTACCTTCAATCCTTAATATAAGAATTAGTTGACTCTTTTTTTGGGAAGAGATTAAGAAAACAAAATAAAGTATTTAATCATAACATATACTGTATATTATTTGATTATATATCAATTTATAAGTCAGACATATTAGTTTAGAGAAAAACGATAAATATAAATACTTTAATCTAATTTATTTAACTTTCTTAATCTCTCTAATAAAAGTCAATTGGGTCTTATATTAACGACCGAAGGGAATATTAGAATTATGAGAACATTTATATATTCAATGATAGATCTCAATGAGGATGAAAGGGGCCGTCCCATAGGTTTCACACACACCTCACAAATTCCCACAAGAGAGTACCTGACTAATTAGAAACAAAAATAAATAGAAATATAGTCCTAATAAAAAGAACCCAAGAACCATATTCTTCTCCAATTTGAGTTTTGCTCATGTCTCGAATGAATTCAAGGACATACTTAAAGAAATTCTGAGGAATGGTTTGTGAATTTTAAATAGCTATATTGACTGAAACTAATAAAATAACAATTATAACTCAAGAAGTAATAAGTACTTGAACATGGATATGAACTTATTTGCAGGCTTAGAATTACACACCTTTTGCTAACATCTACATTTGCTGCTACTAAATATCATCTATATTTTCTTGTGAAATCTATTCTTCATAAAAATTAGGGGGAAAGCCAAGGAGAGTTGCATGGAAGGCAACTAACGATACAAGATTTTCCTTGTATATAGAATTTGAGTTTAAGATATAAAATAGGTCGATTATCTACTATACAACATGTGGGTACTATGCAATAAACACTCTTAATTGATTTCCAATCTCCTACTAATTTCACTAAACTGAATCCAATGAACACAAAGATGTAACATTTTGAGTGATCGCTACCATTTGATTGTATGATACTAAAGTTCTAATGATAACAAGTAGCTCATTCATCACCCATCCATGTTTATACCCTCTAGAAACACTTAATTTTGACAACAATGGAAACTAAAATCAATGTTGAACTTGAAAAGTTTAATGAATCCCACATTTATTTTTCAGGTTTTTTTAAGGAAAAAAAAAAAAAAAGGAGAAAGAGAAGAAATTGAGAGCAAATCACAGAACAGTGCATAGGAGCAAGAGTGACCCATGTGGTCCGTAGAAGTGAAAGTGACTAACATCAACCAAACAGACCCTTCGGTGAATGAAGCACCAGAGGGAGGATGACGTGGCTGTCACTGATTGGACTCAAAATTGGGTACACACAGAAGCATGTGGGACTGTGTGAACCAGATGAAAACCCAGCCCGAGACAGAGACATGGGGTACGGTGGTTCCACCATCGTGTTCCTTAAAAATATCGAAAATTCGCAAACTTTTTGAACTCTCTTTTTCACCCATTACTCCTATTTTATTCCCATTAATTTATATATGATCACATTTAAAAATTAAAAAAAGGGACCTGAACCTCTCCATCCCCAACCCCAGAAAAGAAACTCGATGGCCACAAAACACAAAACCCCAGAAACTCGAGAGTGAGAAATTTTATTTTTTAAACAAATAATAATAACAATAAGAAAGAATTTTTTAAAAAAGACTTACATCGTAAGTGTCCCCATTATCAGCGATGAAATCCCATGTGACTGTGATGTTTCCATTGGGATCCAGTGGATCGTACCCATCTGCAATATTCTAACTCCAATTAACAACAAAGAAACCAACACACACACACACACACGTGTGTGTGTTTGTGTTGTGTATATATATTAAACAAGAGAGACGAGTTAAAAGGAGGTTGCTTACAGGAAAGAGGTGAGACGAAGACGAAGACGAAGGAGAAGAACATGAAAGTCGAAAGTTGAGCCATTGGAGAGATATCAATTGGGAAATCAGACGCAAGAGAAACTGATTATTACTCTAAAGAAACGGATTAGCTTTGCATTGTTTGAGAGAGAGAGTTACGAAGAAGAAGAAGAAGAAGAAGGTGGCGACGGTGAAAATGGCGGCTCGGTGTGAATGTGTGGGTGGGGACAAAGAAGAAAACGAGTGAAAGGATATTGAATCTAGGACACCATTTGTAGGAATGAGGTAATAAAAATGCATCATGTTAATGTTTGATTGAATCTCTCTATATAAATCACGGAGACACGAGAAAGTGAAAAGAGAAAAAAGAAACTATAATAAATCGAAAACGAATGGCTGCATTAAATGGATTACTAATTACTGGGGAAATAGCTGTCCTTAGTAGCTGCCCTTAGGATTTGCCTTTTTCAGCGTTCCATTCAAATTCCATGTCTTTCTTTACTTTTACGTTTTTTAATTCCTTCACAATCTTTTTTCCCTCCCCTTTTAACTCACAAATGATTAGTTTAAAATTAAAAAAAAAAATAAAGTAAATTCTAGCATCATCATATTCAAGCATCGTCCGGCAAAATTGAGGGTAGCTGTCTCAAGAGATAATGTTTTCTGTATTCACACGATTTGGAAGATAAGTATTTTTACCAAGGCATTAAAATTTGGATCGGGCATTGAATCGGTCGGGATATTGGGTTAAAGGTTAGTAGGTCAGACCGAAGCCAAACCGGAATTAAACTGGTGAGAAATTGAAAATTTTATACTTATAGTATGAAATTCTAAAAGAAAAATTAAATTTTTTTTTAAAAAATATGAACCCGGACCGGATCGGGAACCGGATAGGTTTACCGGCCGATTCGCCGGTTTCCGATCCGGTCCGGGTTCAAGAGCCTGGATTTTTACTCTAGTGTCAAAACTACTGTCGCTAGGACCAAGTTTAATATTTTTTTTTTATTAAAGAAGCAAACACTAATGTCTTAAAGTTATAAGTGAGATCGAACTCATGACATCCCACTTACACGAGAGCTTGCATGTCACAAAGCTATAAGGCTATTTAATCTCAATATTCTAATTTGGAATAAAACTTTGCAATTAAATTACAAAAATGCCCGTCATATCAACTCTGTTAAAATATGGTAAGGTAGCTAATGGGGTATGAATGAACCAATGGTCCCTTGGTTTACCAAAACATTAAAGAGCATTCAAAATCAAAACGACAAAAGGTTGCTTGGTTAATGGAATTATAAGGCATTGTTGACTGTGAGAACTGAGAATACTAAAAACCGCAAATAATTAACACTTCACCATTAGCTGTCACCACGACAAACCCTTACCCACTTGTTATCCTTTACCGCTGCTACATTAATTATTTCAAACGTTTCTAAAGTTGTAACAAAACCCCAAATTAATTAAAAGTTTTCAAATGTCTTAATTTCTTACAAATACAACCGACCGACCAAAAAAATATTAGGTTAAGTGGTAAAAAAACTCAATATTCATAAATATCATTATCAAACTTGTGAGTTAATGCAACAAGCTTACCCATGTTAATTCACTTTTAAACTTATATTAGCTATAAACTCGGTTGAATTCACAAATTCGCTATTCAAGTTTAACATTTTTTGTGTTTTTTAATTTATGAAATTGTGTCAATTCACTCTTAAATTTGTATTAGCCTTTTAGATTGGATTGTTTTTATTGAAATAAATTCATAGAATTTTCTTTTGAAAGATATAATAAACTATGAATTTTGATGAATTTAATTTCAATTATTTAGATTTGAAATATATTTAAACCAAATTGTTGTTATCTTTTATATTTTAAATTATTTAATCATATATTTTTAATAGCTATTTATTAATAAAAATAAATATTTACGGATTTACAATCCAAATTATTATTCTTTACTCTCTCTCAACTCTCATGTTATTCGAACCCGTGACCATGTGGGTGAGGATTCTATTCCTCTCAACCAAACAGCATGACACTTGAACATTTGACAACCTTAACACATAGAATGTTAAGAGCTCTCATCTTTTAAATAGATTCTTTTCAGGATTTGTTTGTCAAACCCTCGGATTGTTCAGTACGAGCACGAGGGGAGGGAGTGATGGTTGAGAAAAATTTTTTGAATTAAATTTAAAAAACTTAGAAATACCGGATTTAAAATTATTTATTTATTTATTTTATTCTTTTATCTTATATATTTTCTTTATTAACATTTTTTACACCACTTCTCCAATTTTTGTGAAATCCAACTCATAAAAATCTCAAAAAAAAAAAAAAAAAAATTGCACCATCAAAACAGGCTTCTCTTGGAGAAAAAATAATGCACATCAGTTTGAATTGTAACCGTGGTTGCTGTCATTCAGTTTCCTTTTTAACGTTTCTTTCAAGAACTGCTGTCTTTAATTTTTGTTTACTAAAAAACGAAAGAAAAAACAAACCAAAAAAGGAAAGATTTTGTTGCAGATGAAGAGGTGGGGCTTATGAGCTACGCGGTTTTGTTTGGGCTGCCTGCTAAGCATATACTGTCTAGTGGCCACACCACCATGGACCACTCAGATTCAAATAAAATATAAAATAATTATACAATTAAAAATATTTTTAAATTGTTGGTTTTACTCATATCCTTGGTCAATGTAGTGTGTTTGAGGCTGAAGAATGGGGACTCCTTAGAGGGGTTAAATTAGCTTGGAAATATGGCTTCTGAAAGCTCGTGATGGAATCTGATTCTAAGATTCCAATGGACATGCTGCTTAATGGAAACCCCAAATTATGGTTTTAGAAATTATTTTCCTTAAGCCAAGACAAAACTCATCCCATATATTTATTTCGTAAATTATAAAAATGTTTCTAAAAAACTAAAACAAACCGATACGAGTAAATTAAGAGGATGATGCTTCCAGATCGGGAGCTTCAGCTGATTCATATACCAAGAGGCCAGAACCGTGTTGGCTAAAGATGGGCTGTCTCGGTCCAAAATCTTAATTCGACTCCGCTTCATATGTGGTCTGTGTGTTCCAATCACTGTCTGGGATTCAATCCGCATGTATTTTAGCCAAATTTGGGCCTTTAGAAGGCCTCTTTTATACCCAAAAAAAGAATTACTTATTTAAGAAAAACATTATGTTATATTCCATAAATAGTAAGAGCTCGTTTAGAATAGCTTATTTTTAGGTAATAAGTGCTTATAAATTGTAATTTAGGGTATACGAGATAAGTATGTGAGAGGAGTTTTATCTCAGCTTGCGTAATAAACACTTATATCCAAAAAATAAATGTTCCCAAACATGCACTTAATCATTTTGTACTAGCAACTTAGCTTATTAAATATAGAACTATATCCCTTTTGTTAATTTTCATATTTTTACTCCTTTCGATATTTAATATAAGATATATTCATCCAATTTGATTAGGTTAATAAAGTTAGTTAATGACATGTATTTTCTAAAACACTCTAGTAATATTCATTAATTCTCTTCTTCATTCTCCTCATTGATTATTGTTGAGGAAGCATCAATAGAGGTGAATTAGAAAAATATTAAAAAATATAAAAATTATGTCTTATATTTAAGACTAAGATAAAGTCTTTAAATATATACTGGAAC
This sequence comes from Inga laurina, assembly GCA_963855925.1. Lineage (NCBI taxonomy): Eukaryota > Viridiplantae > Streptophyta > Magnoliopsida > Fabales > Fabaceae > Inga > Inga laurina. The sequence continues at coordinate 10,592,354 of OY979701.1, read as the reverse complement.
GTATAAATCACTCTACAACCCTTGGACTCTGAGTTTTAAATTAATCAATTTATAATAATTAATCCAACGTATATCAATCAATGAGATATTCTTCTAATTACACCCATATATTTACAATAGGTAAAAGAGCAACTATCACCCTAATATCATTTCCTAGTAACATTCAGCATCCTAATATTATTTTATTGATGCCTTCTATCAAACTCCTTAACATTTTGATATTTGTAGAGTAATAAACGCACTGTTTCGTATGACATACAAAAATAACATAAACAAACCAACATTAAGTATTTGTTTACAATATAGGAATTCCCCGTAGGGTTTGAAACATATATACAAATGTACAAATATTCAAAAGAAATAAAAGTACAATTCTAAATAACTAACAGCAGCTTCCGTCTACACTGGGACCTTATTCACCGGTAACCATTTGTCCTGCCCCTAGAGCCACTAGCTTTAGCTATAATGTTTTCAAGTGTAGTAAAAAAAATGAGATTCAAACAAATCTCAGTAGCAACATGCATTTCCGACATACAAAATATGAAAATAAATATGTCATACACCATGTTATGTAAAATGATAGAATATTGTGTACATACTGATCAAGGCCAAACGACTATTTGCAACCCTGGCTTACTCTGCACTTCCGTTGGGTCCCATACCATAACTAAGTTAATATACATGTTCAAGACACTGTGCTCATGCTACTAACTCTATGCCTCCATTGGGTCCCAGACCACAACTAAGCTAATATGTATGTCCAAGACATTGTGCTCATGTTACAGAGAATGACATAGACAAACATATAATAATCACATAGTATATGCAAGAAAAAGTTACTACCTAACTCATTTTTCAATTTCTCGATCAGTTTTAAGCTTAGGTTCTGGCTTGGGAAATTTTCAATTCCTATAAATTAAAGTTACAAGTAACTGATTATTTTTTGAACTATTACCGCTTTTAAATCAAATTCTGCTGGTTATCTCATGCGGTTATGACAGTTTATGCACAGTGCAATTTCACAGTTTTCCAGAAACTGACAGATTTTCAGTCAGTTTTGGAAATTCATAATTAATTTTCAAAAAATCCAATTTGACTGATTCCAAAGCCTATGTGAAGCTTTTTAAATATAGGTTAAAGTATACTTTTGGTCCTTTATGTTTACATAAGATTTCATTTCAATCTTTAAGTTTATAAAGTACATTTTTAGCCCTTAAAACTTAACACCGTTAATATACTAACGGAAAATACTGACTAAGCAAATTTCAATGATGACTGTACAATACTGACAAAGAAAATTTAATAACGTCACATTATTTAAATCCCAGCTGGCAAATATATCAACTCAATTTTTTAAAAAAGAAATCAGATTTTAATTTAAATAATAATAAAAAAAAAAACTCAGTCTTTAAACATTTTTTTTCCCGTCTATCTACTCTTCCTTCCCCATTGAAATTGTCTTCAGCCGCCAAGCCCACCTTCTTCCATGAATCTTTGCTACCCAACACTCAAGCAAAGCTTCCTCACGATTCGATCTTCTTTATATATAAAATATTGACTCCAAGCAAAGCATCCTTAATGTTGATATTGTGGTCCATTATTCTCTCTAAATCCAAAAAATCCCTTAGAGATAGATAAATGGCATATCCATGGCTTCAGATATTTGTAAAGCAATGCCATTTTTCAACAGTCCCAACCCCGTTGCATTCAATCCCCAAAATATGAGAATACCGACAATTAAAAAATCCCCTAGTCTTAATATACAAGGACGTACGATATCTTGGGATTACTTAGGAAGGGAGTGGCGTAAGATTTAGTTGAATCAGAGAAAACTCATGGTTAGAGGACGAACTGAAGAGAGGAAGACTAAGGAACCGTCGGACTGATTGACCGGTGGAAATTCATGGAGGAAGGAGAGGATTGGCGACAGAAAAGGGTTTCCGAAGGGGAAGGGAGTGCATGAACAAGGAAAAAAGATTTAAAAATCGAGTATTTTATTATTAATATTTTAATTAAAATATTAACTTTTTAAAAATTTGAGTTTAATATTAAAATAATGTGACTTGTTAAGTTTGCTTAGTCAGCATTGCATAATCATTATTTAACTTTGCTTAGTCAACATTTTCCGCTAGTACATTAACGGTGTTAAGTTTTAAGGGCTAAAAATGTACTTTATAAACTTAAAGATTGAAATGAAATCTCATGTAAACATAAAAGACTAAAAGTATACTTTAGCCTTAAATGTATTTGCATGGAAAAATGCCTAAGTCTAGTTAGTTTAACCATATTGTTCCCAGAAATTCGCTAAACCTGCACTGTTCCAGATTTCCTTCTATAACAGGACACAACTTTAAAAATTTATATCTTTTTTGATCCATACTTATCTAAAAATTTATACTTATCTAAAAATTGTGATCCACCTATAAAATTAAAGCACTAGATGTCGACTTTAATCCTGTCAAGTTTTATAATTTTTGGACCAGGTTTGACCAACGAATTTCATTGCACAATGACACTACCTCCAATGAAACAATCAAACAACATTTACTTTAAACTTCAATAAATTCCAAAGCTACATACAAACATCCAAAAATCATGAACACTTATATTTCCACACAATTTTCCCTTCTTAATCCAATGAAACCAGCATAATTACAAAATTCCAGCTCCTCCCTCTTGTTCTGCCTGTGGCAGAAAGTTAGGTTTTTAGGAGGGAAAATGTGTTTGCTTAATTTCTCTTGTTTAATCACCTCCTTTCCACTTCTAATCACAGAATTAACTATTTAAACACTAAATGAACATGATTTAGGGAAATTTTGACAACATTTCAGCTTAGGGTTTCATCTTCCCAAATTTACAAACCAAGAAAAAACCAAGTCAAATTCAACAACAATAACCACAACAATATCTTATAACACAAGAGGATCAAGTTTATGATATTACCTCTTAATTTCACCACCACTTTCTCTCTTTAAACCACGGCCGACCTCTCTCCCTTGCCTCTTGATTTAACTTGCTATAAGTGATATTCATGAAGGAAAAGGGATTAAGAGAGGTTTCCTATGAATTAGAAAGCTTAAATAAGTGATAATCACCATTAACTCACCTTGTTTTGCCTTGAATCTCTTCTTGCTTGCTTGTTCTTGCTCTCACTTTGTATGACTCTCTCTCTCTCTCTCTCTCTTGGTTTTCAAGTGTTGGCCGAAATATGACCAAAAGAAAGAGATAAGAAGCTTATAAAAATATCCTCTTACACCTCCTTAAAATATTATATTTTATTATATTTGAACACATGTCATTTACTTTTTACTTCATCTTCTCTCTTTCTCTATTATACTTGGCCGAAAATAGCTTCTTGAAATAGCTAAAAGAGTTTCTTCATTTATCTTAAATTTCACCGCCACAAAATATTACCTTTGAGTTGCAATTGTTGACCTTGTTGACTTCATCATCGTCTTTTCTCTTCTTTCTTTATGCTTGAACGATTATGGCCCTTTTTAATCAAGTCATCATCTTTTTGTTTTTTGTTTGGCCATTTTACTTGGCCAAAAAGAAATGTTGGGAGGGAGTAATACTATGTCTTTAAATATCACTTTTATCCTCTTCCACATAAATTTAATTAGAGTTGTAATATTTATATTTGACTTTCTCATCATCATTTTTTTTTTTATTTTGACCATATACCAAAAATTGTTCCTAAATAGATATAAATTCCCAATTAATTATTTTCCCCTCCTCATATCTCTTTTTGACCGAAAATGGCCAAATAAATTGGAGAAAATAATTCTCTCTTGTTTTTTATGACAAATTATCATTTTATCTTTACATTTTGTGATTTTCGTACAAGCTGACAGAATTTTCATCAAACTTTGAAAATTCATATCTAATTGTACAGATGTCTAATTGATATAGTTTCAAAGACTATGTGACTCTTATTAAGTTTATTTTTAAGGAAAAATATAGCCTTTAGCCAACTGAAAGCTCATAATTCCCAGAATTTTCATTTTTGAACGTTGTCACAAAAGCTTGTTAGTTTCACTGGGCTAACTTCAAAAATACATAACTCTTAATGTACAACTTCAAATGACTTACATTTAATTTGATAAGTCTACTTTTATTCTGAAAAATTTTATAGACATTGGACATCATTTATCTATTTAAAAATGTCACAACAAAACTGTCACACAAGAAAACACACTAGCAGTAAATCTTAATTCTTACATAATCATGTGTGTAACCACTGATTGGGGTGTTTATCATTTTATGTGCATCAGAATTCACCATTTATTCTATTAAATATGTCAATTACATACAGAGAATATTGATGAATAAAAAATGGGATGACGCATTCAGCAGCCCTGATCTTTATTTATGGTTTAGACTTTAGAGTACTAGATACAAAATTAGGGTGCTAGAAGTACCAGAAAAATAATATCAGTGTGCAGGATATTGCTTAACCCATTCATAAACACTACATTGCTAACCATATCTTGGTTCAGAAACGGTGGCCCCCATCATGAGGGAGGACTCATTACATGCTTTTTGATATTTAGATTATTTTGGTGTATGTACTCTCCAAGCTAGCTTGGCCATATTATGAATTAAAAAAAAAAAAAAAGAAACGGTGGCCCCCAATTTCATGCTGTGAACAGAAGAGCTTTATGAATTAAACCCTTGTATGTATCTTGTAGCAGAAAGAAAAGCGAAACATTTGAAAACCAATGAACTTGCAATGACGAAATTTACTCCAATGTAATCCAGACTCTTTTGAATTTCATCAATTAGATAGAGAAATCTTATAACATGCATAAATGTTACAGCAAATTATTACTAACATCACACAGAAAGAGCTCAAAACTAACCAATGAAAAATAGTCTCAGGCTACTTTCTGCGCTTTAGAGGGCCAGTTTTGTATCCACCTTTAGTTGGTTTGCCCCAAGGAGAAACAGAAACTCTCCCATATTTTCCACTGCTCTTACTCTTACCCTCTCCTCCACCATGAGGATGGTCTACAGGATTCATGGCCACTCCTCGAACTACGGGCCTTCGACCGAGCCACCGGCTCTGCCCAGCCTTCCTAAGCTTCCGATCTCCGTGCGTTGGATTAGACACTCTACCAATTGTAGCCCTGCAACGAGAATCAATCAACTTTGTCTTCTTTGAAGGGAGTTCAATTAAGACATATCTTTGTGAAGGATCTTTCATAATCTTCGCACAAGTCCCAGCTGATCGGACCAGTTTGCCACCTTGCCCTGGCTTCATCTCGATGTTATGAATGATTGTCCCGATTCGCATCGCATTAAGCGGCATGCAACTCCCGATTTGTGCATTTATGTCAGAAAACATCATTTGATTCATCACGCTCTCATGTGCACTACGAGAATATGCTTTTCCAGAACCTGTGAATGGGAATAGCAAAGCAAAGAAATTTAAGGATCAAAGATATATACACATGGATCTAACAATGGAGGAAGGGGAAGAAACAATTGGTTAAAATCTTAAATCAATATCACATTTTATGCCATACTTCTATTCTCTTTTGCAATTTTTTTTTTAATTGACCAGCTGATATAAGGGTAAAAAATGATAGCAAGGCAAACGTATTGCTTCTAATCTTTGTATAACATTGTAAATGCAGAAATTTCTTATTTCAATACTCTTGGCAAAACAGCAAGTTATGTTTCTATTCAATTGTGCATAATCAAAATAAAAATAATATACTTTAGTTCAATGGAAACAGAAATAAATGTGGGTTAATCTGAGCACAGTTTTTCATCATTCTAAGAAAATGGTGAAGGAAAACCATCAATATGGCAAGATAGAACCAAACACTTCGAGTTCAGTTGCTTCAACAGCCTATAAGACAAAAATACAAGAAATTTGCATTGTACGATTGTATCCCACACCTAATTCGGAATTTATCATCATTTCTACGTCCCTAAAAACAAAATTAAATAGCAAACATGAAACATCCATATTAAATTTTCTCCACTGTGATAGAGTTATATAAAAGCAAGCTACAACTTTCACTTTCGGTTACTAAATCTATGTCAGGCAATCCTGCGTGCGTTCTTTGCTCATATAAAGAGCATCCCCTCTTACTAAGACATTGTCCAGAGCGCTTATCCTTCGCTTAACTCAAAAATTATCCCTACAGAGAATAGAAGCTCTTACTGGCGAGTTAAAAATCAAATATGATCCTCTACTCCACATCTAAGAATAAGATAGAGCTAGTCAAATCCCGTATTGGGGAACGGTAAAACAGATATTCCAACCTTCCCAGGAAACCTTCAAGACCATTAGCACCCAATTCGTATTTCCTATCGTCTTCACAAAAATCAGGCTAAATCGTTAGAAACTTGGTGAAAATTCAACACCTCGTGACTCACTCTTTCTACAATACAGGAAAGGCAACCATGAAGAACATACTGAAAGCTACTCTTCTTAATCCAGAAAACACGCGGTCCTCTTCATAGGACTAGACCCAGTTTAAATATTTGAAAGAGAAAAAAAATCAACATTAACAGATGAATCATTTTGAAGAGGAAGAGTACCGGAAGAGAAATTGCAAGAAGCATTGTTGAGGAATGAGAAGGGCTTCAGGACGTTGAGATTGAGGTTGCTGATTCTCGAAAATGCAGACGAGGCTGCGCGAGCTCTCCACAGAGCCATGAATCTGCACTGTAATGAGCTTGGATCATGTAATTGAAAATTAGCTTCAATTGCGATTTGCGATTCGGAAGGGGGGAACCATTCTGGGCTTGTAGACCTCCAAATCCATTTCGCTATCTAACGGCCCAATTCCATTTTCTCATTTATTTCAAGGAATTGAAATTTACTTATAAGTGAAAACTTCATAAAAGGAGAAACAACGAGAAGAGGACCTAATAGAGAATTAAATGAAGCAGCAGATTCGATGAAGAAGAAGAATGAGTACCAGAAGGCAGATGGGGCAACGCCGACAAGAGAAAGAGATAACAGGGTCAGGGTCTGAGAGATTGAGCGATGGAAAGAGGAGAGGCCGCCGCCACCGCCGCCGGGTCTTCTTCAACCTGCGCCGTGCGAGACCGCGAGAGTCGCGGGTGTGCGAACGGTGAAGGGGTGAAACTGAGAAGTGAGAAGCAACCTTCGCACACAAACGTCAATTTGGTAAATTACCGTGAAAAAATAAAATTATGATGCAAGTTTTTTTTTTTTGCCGGAAAAATTATGATGCAAGTTTGCCCCAAAGTTTTAAGTTTTTTAAGTTAAACGTTATTTAAAATTTTCAAAGTGTAGCAATATTGTTAAAAACAATGGTTAAAAAATTACGTTAATTATTAATCTTTTAACGGTAAACGGTAATATTATTCTATTTTAACATTTAGAAACATTAAATCTAAAAAATATATGAGATAACATTGCTTCTTCGTGAAAGTTTTTGAGCAAATTTACATATTAACCCAAAAAAAATTAATCTTTTAGTCATATACTTTGTTAGGTTCTTTTTACTTTTTATAAAAACCCAAAATTTAAATTACCTTAACCTTTTTTATAAGAGCTTGATAATAGTTGTTTTAATATTTAATGAGGATTTTCCCTCCATTTTTTCCCTTCAATAATTATATAAATTTCATTAATTTAAAGGTTGGTAATGCCAAAATTTATTTTATTTTTCTCTCTCACTTACCCTCTCATAAATAAGGACATACTTTCTTTTTTGGCTAAAAGTAAGGGTATACTTGAAAAACAAAAAGTTTATTTAAGACACATTTATTATTTTTAATTAATTTTAACAACTTTCTTAAATTACTTAATTTTATTATTAAACTTTTATAAATAGAATCGGATGAGTACATTTTAACTTCAATTAGAAATAAATCCCTTAATTATGACTCAATTCAACTTATTCTATAAACTTTTGACTTGTTTATAATTTAATTTCTCTAAGTTTTTTGGTCAAAAAAAATTTTTCTCTAAGTTTTAACTTATCTAAAACCCAGTTTCTTATGAATGAGTTAAAAGTTTGGAAATTAGTTATACATGAATTAAAAGTAAAATTTGTTATACCCAAAATCGCCTCATTACATCTATAGTATAATATGTATTAAATCTTAACCATTCAAATATTGATTTAGTGATTATAAGAATAGAAGAGGAATGAAGGGGGGGAAAAGAGAAAAGGAGAGATCTTTAGTATGGGTGTTGATTCTCTTAAAATGACGTATGAGTATTGAGATCAATGCTCATATAAAATTGAAGTAGCGTACCTAATAAAAAAAATTACAAGAACTTAATAAAAATTGAAATAAAATTATAAGGTCTTACATTTCAATTTTTTACAAAATAATTATAAGGGAGAATTGGGAACAAATACTTTTTTGGTAAATTAATTGTTGAATGTTATCAAACGTGCAAGCCATCTTCTGTACGTGCAAAAGAACTTCCGTTGTGTGCAAATACTCTTTCGTGTATACATAAATCTTCTATAAAAATAGACAAACCATATTCCGTTGTATGCAACATATCTTCTGTTAAAATACAACCTATCTTCTATAGTAGTATTCAGGAATTAATTTATCCTAAAGACATTTTTGGGTGATTTTCTCTGATTATAAACATAATATACAAAATAAAATAATTATTTATTATTATTTCACTATTGGGATAAAGGTGAGCTAGGGGTATAAATTATAATAGTTGCGTGGGTTATGTGGGTGATGAAAAGAAAGAGAGGAAACCAATGGGCGCTCGGTCGAGATGGAAGGGTCTACGGCCGGCGCCCCTCAGGACGAGGGTTCGAATCCTGGGGGGTGACAGACGCGATAATTAACGCAGCCTCAAAGAGGTTGTCCCATCGGTACCGACCTGCCCGCGTAAGTGCTCCTCGGTTGGGTCCGGATTAGTTGGAGGGCGGGCAATGAACCCAGAATACCCCCCAGATACCGGATGGTTTAACCAAAAAAAAAAAAAAAAAAAAAAAAGAAAGAGAGGAAAGTGATCGACGCCCCAACTTAAACCCTTACTGCCTCTAGTTTTTAACGGAAGGCTCAGTTAACTGTTTTTTACAGAGATTAAAAAAAATAAGTAAATTATTTTAAAGTATTTATATTTATTTTTTCATATCAAATTAATTTATCTGATTTATAAATTTATATAATCAAATAATATATGATATATATCATGATTAACTAACTTATTTAGTTTTTTTAATTTATCTAAAAAAAAGTTAATTAGGTCTTATATTAAAGACTAGAGGGAGTATTAATTACTTCAACTCCTCAATTAATTGAGAGACATGATTCCTTGATGACTTTCTATTAAAAGTAGACATAATACAATGAATGTATTACTTTTTTAGTAATACCCAAATTAAACAAGGAAATTATACTCCTTCCAATAATAAATATATAAGACTTATTTGATTTTTTTTAGAAAGATTAAGGAAGCTAATTAATAATTTACTTAATCATATCATATATTGTGTATTATTAGATTATATATCAATTTATAAGTTAAGTAAAATAGTTTGGAGGAAAACAATAACTATAGATGTTTTAAAGTAATTTAATTAATTTTCTTATCATATTAATTCGAGATCAAATCATTTGGATTGAATACAGTTGATTCTACGATAAAGACAATGACAATAGACACTGTCAGCGGTAGAATTACAAAATTGTCTTTTAAAATAGTTTGAAGGAAGATGATACATATAAATGTATTCCTACCTCAAATGATACATTAATCTCACAACTAGAATAAAGTCAAAATTATACATCTTATTATATTAAAAAATGTTAGAAATGAAAACACGCTTGAAATGTGGTGAATTAAGTGTTTCCAAATTTTTAGTGTCTTTAAATTTTTTTTACAATAATTAATGGGGTTGAGTCGAGCGGGATGAGCTATTTCCTCATAATATAGCAAACTAATGTTTGAATCTTCACTACAAGAAATGCCAACATTTAATATCCTATAATGACTTGAATAAGATTGCTTCTAATAATATGATACATGTACTTAGAAAAAAAAAAAAAACAATAAGTAGCCGAAGCCAAGAAACACTCAAAAAATACTAACATAATACCTACCACACCCTTACCAATCCTAACAAACAACTACAAGAAAACTATAAAACTAATAGAAACCAACAGTGCAAACGCAAATATCCAGGGAATATTAGCCAATTTCTTTTTTCTTGAAGGTAAATCTCTTCAAACCCAAAGCATCCTCCTTAAGAACAGCATTCATAGGAAGTGTTTCAACCATCATCCAATCACCATGGTACACTCCCTTACATGCTCCAGCTGCTAGATGATCTGCAGCTCTATTCCTTTGGCGGTTCACCAAAGAGAAGGAACAACCTACCAGAGAACCCTTGAGTCTGAAAAGTTCCTGCACCAAGTCCCTACACTGCCACTCATAGTTTCTCATATCAGCACCATTCATCCAATCATACAGAATTTTACAATCCAACTCAAAACAAACCTGATAGGATGCAAATCTCAACCTCTGCACAAAAGCTTCCTTTAAAGCAAGGCATTCAGCCATAAGAGCAGAACATGCACTTACTGGTTTTCCATGACCCCCCTTGAACAACACATTCTCGTCCCTGCACACAATTCCTATTCCAGCAACTCCACTATTCGCATGATATGAACCATCCAAATTAATTTTTAGCAATCCACATGAAGGTTTAGTCCATACCAAATTCTCATTAGCCCTCTTCCTTTCCCTATCATTACTCACATCCTCAATTCTTGCTTTATTCTTCCAGAATTCTTCTACCAAACCCTGTGCCAGACTAACAATCCTTCTGGGATTCACTTCTTCACCCTTAAAGGCATAGTTGAACCTTGCTTTCCAAAACCACCAGCACAAAGAAGCCACAATAGCTTTCTGAAAATTATCCAACTCTTTGTCTTCCAATAACACCTTCACTAACCATTTATCAACCCTTGAGATTTGCATTCTATCAATTTGCATTCCCAAATTGCAGCCAAACCAACATTTCTTAGACCATGAGCAAAAAAATAGCTTTTGTTCAACTGATTCACTTTCAGCCCCACATACAGGACATATTGCATCCCTTGAACAATGCCTTTTATGCAGAACTTCCTTTGTAGCAACAGCCCCTCTAAGAACTCTCCAAATAAAATGCTGCACTTTGGGTGGGACTATTAATTTCCAACAATGCTTCCAAATTTCCTTTGGCATTTGATAAGATGTGCTGGGATCTTTCTTAGTCTGGGAGCCTCTATCTTCCTTAGCTATAAAATATCCAGATTTCACAGAATACTCACCATTTCTATTGCCCAACCATATTCTTCTATCGTTGGCATTTATTCTGGACAAATTAATCCTCTTAATCTTCTGCACTTCATCATCAAGAAGATAATCCCGAATTTCATCCAACACCCACCTACCATCTTGAATCAAATCCGAGACCTTCATATGCTTTCTATCTTCAGCAACATTTCCATTGGTCAGCTTCCTACCACCAAGTTCTGGAATCCACATATCATCCCACACATTGATCCTTCTACCATTCCCCACTTGCCAGCACAAGCCCTTACTCAAGAGATCTCTTCCTTCAAACAAACTGATCCAGCCCCAAGAAGGTTTTCCCCCTTTTTTAGCCTTCATAAAATCTGCATTAGGAAAATAAATTCCTTTCAAAACCTTACACCATAAGTCCTGTGGGTTCTGGATCAATCTCCAAGCAGTTTTGGCTAGCAATGCCTTATTAAAACACAGCAGATCTCTAAACCCCATCCCACCCTCAGCTTTCGAGTTAGCTAGCAACTTCCATTTCTTCCAGTGAATACTTCCTTTATCCTCTTTATCTCCCCACCAAAACTTTGCAATCAAACTATCAATCTCCTTACATGATTTTTTAGGAAAAAGAAAGCATGTCATTGGATACACAGTAATTGAGTTTGCAACTGCTTTATCAGCACCTCTTTCCCTGCAAAAGTCAGTAACTTCTGCTTCCAGCCTTGCAACTTCATCCCTACTTTATCCCTCATAAAGGCTAAAGCAGCAGTTTTTGACCTTCCCCATAGGATTGGTAGTCCCAAATATTTCCCTGGCTGATCCACTTGCTCAATCCCCAAAACTGCAGAAATCTCATCCCTCACTTTTTTAGGTGTATTAGTAGAAAAAAAGAGGCAGGACTTTTCCAAATTCACCTCCTGCCTTGAAGCTCTACAATATACCTGTAAAATCCTCTTCAACACTAAGCAATTACTTGGATCATCCCTTACAAAGAACAAGGCATCATCCGCAAAGAATCAAAGGGACAAAATTGGGCAATTATTAGCCAATTTTATACCTCTTAATTCCTTCCTGTTAACATGAAACTGAATCATTAAGGACAACACTTCAATAACCAGAATAAAGAGGTAGGGAGAAATTGGATCACCTTGGCGTACCCCTCTTTGTGGCTTGAAACTAGCAACACTTTTTCCTGAAACTTGTAGGTCAAAGTCCACAGAAACTATACATTTCATAATCCAATTTATCCATATATCACAAAAACCCATCTTCCTCATTATTCCTCTCAAAAAATCCCATTCCACTCTATCATATGCCTTGTTCATATCAATTTTCAGGGCAACCTCCCATTTCTTTCCTTTCTTCTTATTTTTCAAATAATGAAAAGCTTTATGAGTAACTATGATGTTATCTTGAATCATCCTACCAGCAATAAAGGCCCTTTGATTTGGGGAAATAATCCTATTCATCAATCCCCTCATTCTCAAAGCCAGAATTTTAGCAATGATTTTATATGCTACATTACACAAGCCTATGGGCCTAAAATGACTAACCCTATCAGGTTTATCAACTTTTGGAATCAGTACAATGCTGATTTTATTAATATCATGCAAATCTGAGTTGCCCTGAAAGAAATCCAGTACCATCTGACATACCTCATCCCCTATGTCCTCCTATGAAGAGTGATAAAACATCGCTGGAAAGCCATCAGGCCCCGGCGCCTTATCTGCATTTATCTGAAAAACAGCATTCTTGATTTCCTCTATAGAAACCGGACTTGTTAGTGAGATATTATCACCCTCCGAAATCACCTTATTCACATAAGCAAGTGCCTCATCCATATGCCTGTCATGAGAAGAAGAAAACAATTTAGTATAAAATTGTTTAAATGAATCATTAATCTCCTCCTCACTATCCGCCACCTATTCCCTTCACCCTTCAACCTCAATACTTTGTTTTTTTGCCTTCTTTGGATCACCAAGCTATGAAAGAACTTAGTATTTCGATCCCTATATTTAAGCCACTTCACCCTCACACATTGCCACCAATAAACTTCCTCCTTATCCCATACTTCCTCTATCTTCCTAACCAGCTCATCTATCCTTCCCGCCTTTTCATCAGAAATCCTTCCTTCATAACAACTAGCAATTTGCTCTCTCAACTCCTCAATTATTCTTCTATTATTTGGAAACTCCCTCTGACTCTACTTGCTAAGGGTTTTGCAGCAAGCCTTTAATCTCAACACTAGTTCTTTCACTTTGTTTTCCATGCCTCCTTCCACCAATCTCCACCCTCTTCTCACAACTTCTTTAAATTCGGGATGAGATATCCAATGTGCTTCAAATTTAAACTGTCTCGATGCTCTCTTCTCTTCATAACAGCAATCAACAAGCAACAAATGGTGGTCTGAACCTATTGGCTCCAAATGAAACACTTGAGCCTTGGGAAAGGCCTCCCGAAACTCAATATTTCCCATTGCCCTGTCAATATGTTCTTTGACATTATCCACACCCCTTCGTTTATTATTTCATGTGAATCTGGAACCCTGAAAACTCAGATTAATCAAGTTACAGTCAGCCACAGTGCATTGAAAATTTAAAATTTTCCTTAAAGATCTTGGCCTTCCCCCTTCTTTCTCCGTTTGTGACATTACATCATTGAAGTCCCCCACACATAGCCAAGAGTTACTGATCCCTCTAGCAAAGTCTCTTAATTGACCACATACCATTCTTCTTTCTGCTTCTACAGGAGGCCCATAAACCCAAGTAATAAAATGCGGAGTATCCAACATGCCTCTCCTAATATAAGCATGAATCAAATTCTTAGTACAGCAAAGAATTTCTAAATCCACTTCCTCACTCCACCATAATGCCAAACCTCCCGACAAACCCCTTGGATCACTATACACACCATGTACCATTCCACATCTTCATTTTATTTTTTCTGCTTTTTCTTTTTTCATTTTTGTTTCCATGAGGTAGATAATTGAGGGCTTAAACTTAGCATATATGTCCCTCAAAATTTTCACTGTCAAGGCTACCCCAAGACCTTGACAATTCCAGGAAATTAACTTCATGTCCCCTTGGTGGCTGTTAAAGGCCAGCCACCCTCACCTACAGCACTCAAATACTTTTCATCCATCAATCTTCTAGCCTCCTTAAGAAATTCACACACCTCTGAACCTGCAGCCATGACATTAGTATCAACTACCTTCAAACTCTCTCTACCAACGTTCTTTACTCCTTTCTTACCACCTGTCAATCCACCCTTCTTCCTCACATATTTCTTCCTCTGTTCCTCCCTTTTTAGCTCTAATGCAAACTATGAAATAGGCATAGGAAATTCTGGTTTTGAAACTTCTACCCTTCCTCTCTTTGCATGACCCCTTTCCTCTCTATCCAATGTACTTCGCTTCAGCCCAATGGATTGTAACTTCTCAGTAACTTCAGTTATCACTGAATTTTCAACAAACGGAACTATAGCCAACTCCTTTTTCTCTTCATTCTCCTGCTCATCCACCACACAAACCCTATTTGCCTTCATAAAATCACTTGAATCTCCCCTTATAAGTTCCCCCTTAACCTTTAGAACTCTTCTAGTGCTCATCCAGCCTTCCTCCTGATTCACAGACAAGACAGATTTCATCTTTAGATGAGGTCTCTCAACCCTTACATTGCTAGTATTCACCCCTAAGGACTCAACCCCATATGCATCGACCTCTACTTCCCTAGGAATACAGTTCTTCCCAGTAAGCACTGCATTTTTAGTAGCATATTGTCTCTTTAACACAACATCTTCATTGCCTTCCTTACCCACCTCCTTACCTCCATCAGTAGTATTTAAATTCAGACTTAACCCCTTCCTACCATCATATCCCTCTACCACAAACCATTCCTGATCCTTTATAAGCAGTGCTTCTTCATAGCATTTCACCTGATCAGCACCTATCCACGGACCATATCTAAACTCACTAGGTTCATTCTCAGCACGCAACCTCTTAACATTGCAAAATCTAGATTCATGTTCTAGTTTTCCACATTTAAAACAAAAATATGGTAACTTCTCATACTTTGCCTTCACCCAAGATTTCCTTCCATCAGGCCTTATAATCCAAAAACCTGCAATCAAAGCTTTACTAACATTTATCATGACTCTCAATCGCATATAACTTCTCCACAGCGCACTATCATACGCTGGATCCTCCATCCCTAAAACCTTCCCAAATTTCAGCCCAAAGCAGAATGCATTTTCAGAATTCATCGCCTCAAGAGGCACATCATGCAATTGAATCCAGCAAGGACAGTAAGAAAAGTCAATTTCATCAATCATCAAATACTGACCTCTTTCCTGAATACAGAAGAGATATCCCTGCACTGACCACGGCCTTCCTCGAAGGATCCGCCTTCCTTCCTCCATTGAATCCAACCTGATTTGGAATAGGTTCTTCCTAATCTCAAAGATCTTCAACCCTTCCGTCATGTTCCACGCTTTATGCATAGCAATCAACACAGTATTGCTACTAATCTTCCTCTCCGCGATCAATTTCCTGAACAATATAATACCGTTTACCTTCTCATCACCAATTTCTTTCCATACTAACTCCTCTGCCCTAACCACGCCATCGCCTTCCTGATCCTCCATCTTCAATCTCTGATCGCTTCCACAGGGAATCAAAAATCCACACACCAGCTAACTCCTCCCGGCCATAATCGCTACTCCCAATCGCAATTTATCGAATCTAGAAATATACTCTCTCTCCGTTGGATCTAAAAGAGACACTCACCTCTACCACCGAGCAGCGGCAGCAGACACTCTCTCACCCGCCGCCGATATGGTGGCAGTATCACTCAGATACAAACGAAAACTCTCACGCTCACACGGAGAGAAAAGATACTCTCACGCTCACATGGAGAGAAAAAAACGCCAAAACACTCCTGTCTACTAAGAAATTCATGTTCAGAAAATTGTTCACAAGAGTGCTAAAATATTTTTCATGAGTACGGTGTGTGTATAGAAGCTTGAAAACGATTTTAAATAAAATGGTCAAACTCTGAAAGTGTAAACACTCAACCAAATTTTAACACAAATAACAAAATATAAAATTGATGTGTTGAAAATGTAAAATGTTTAAGAGTGACAGATTGCAAGCAGTGATTTATCCTAGTTCAATTCTAACAACTTAAGCCTACTTCCAATCTTTAGAAACTTTCTAAAATTTGCTCCACCATATAATTCTCTTTATATATATATATATATTGCAAAACTCCTCAATAGATACCTAACTCTTGATAATCAATAATTCAAGGGATACCTTGCATCGGTAAAAAAATAAAAAAAATAATTCAAGGGATACCTCACCTGAGAGCAAGATGAGTATATTAAAGTTCTAATACTCAAATGATAAAGATTATGATACTCCATCCGGTCCTAATTATAAGAAAAAGTTAATTTTTTTAGAAAAATTAAGGAAGCTAATTAAATTATTTTAGAGTATTTATATTTATATTTATATTTATATTTTTTTCTTCAAACTAATTAGTTTGACTAATAAATTAATATATAATCTAAGGATACATAATATATGATGTGATTAAGTAACTTTTTTAGCTTCCTTAATCTCTCCAAAAAAGTCAATTTTCTCTTATATTTAGAACTAGAGGTAGTATTTGGTAGCTGAATGAACCATGATTTTCTAAAGCAAGTGTAAAAAAGTTCAAGCTAAGCACAAGTAAATGATTCCTTAAATAGAGATATGTGGTGATTCTTTCAGTCAGTTCTAATATCTATATATAACTCTCCTAATATGATTCTAAATTTAGCAAATGATGTCATTGAAAAGCAATTGGAGTTTCGATTTCTATAAGTTTCACATTAAAACTAAATATAAACTCCACTTTGAGTAAAATAAATGTAATAAATATCTTTGAAAATATAATGTGAGACATTCTTCAAAAAAGATAAACTTCATTATTTCAGAAGAATTTCAATACTATAAAAAATTATAGCCTAGCTCGTTTATGTGCCCGTTTGGGTTAACAGTAAAAGTTGCTTTCACAACGTGATTCACGATGTACATGATAAATATGTTAAATGAGTTTTATCTGGACTTACGTGAACATACTTCTCAAACGCTAACTTAAACAGACGCTATATCTATAAATTAAAGTCCAACGTACATCGATGCACCGAACCTTATAACAAGTCTTTATGTTCATAAACTCTTGTTGAATCATCTTCCCTACATCCTTATGCTCTTCATTCCTTGAGTGATGCATGACATTTATATCTTCATTTTCTTCCATATATATCAATATGTAGAAAGTACGTAATGAATAAGAATGCTATTATATGTCAAATATACGGAAAGTCATATAGTTTGTAGATATCTAGATCATATAACTTGGATATATACACACATATATAATTTAAAGAGCAACACTTCAAAGGAAAATTATGATTTAATAAAGTAATCCTTTTAGTTCTTAATATAAGACATATTTACCTAATTTCATTAGATTAAGAATGTTAATTAATATGACATTTATTTTCTAAAACACTTTAATCATCTGCTTTAATTCCCTCATTCCCTCTCTTCTTTGATTATTGTTGAGGGAGAATCAATATGAGGAAATTACAAAAAGATTGACAAATTTAAAAACTATGTCTTATATTTAGATTCAATATATCAACTCCTCAAATATGTCCTATATTAAGAACTAGATGAGTATCAAGTAAGTTTTATGTATAACATGAATCATATTTCAGTCAAAATATATATAACATGGAACAATATATAAGTAAAACACTTGCTCCATAATTGTAGTTAAACACACACATACACACAAATAGTAAAGTTTCTCTTATAGTATTTGATATCATCAACTTATTTTAAAATAATTTCATAAATTATTAGACAAAACTTAGGTCTCAATTGATTAATTTATATCCAGACATGTCAAAAAAATTGTTTTCTATCCATTAAGTCAAGCTCATAGGTGAATTTATAGGCGTGCATACACATTATAACAACTAACAATTGCAAAATAATGTGTCTATATAAAAATTTACAAAATTTAGTTTTAACAAATAACAATAGTAAAATAAAGCCCGTGTATCCAAATGAAAATTTTACAAATCTTAATTTATTACAAAAAAAATTACAAATGTTTATAGGTGAATATGTAAGTGCACATGCACATGCTAACAACAATAGCAAACAACAAATATATTTTATTGGAGAATTTGACCTAATGAATATAAATAAGGATCTAAGTTTGTCCACAATTATTATATATTTCAAAGAAATCTTGATAAATTATGTATGTACATTCCTTTACATGAATTTTAATTAAATGTCATTAAAATCCTCTCCAATATATATACATATATATGTAAACAATCCTTCTTACATCTACACTCAAATAAAAAAAATAACCATGTCTGGAATTAACATGAATATTCCGGTGGCTTTCACGCAAGAGGCAGTCTACAAGAAGTGCCTGCATAACCATGCAGCCTCCCTCGGCAAAGTTGCCAGAGATGGTTGCTATGAGTTCCTGCAACCCAACATCGACGGTGGCTCGCCGGAGGCCTCCTTGCTTTGTGCAGTTTGCAACTGCCACCGGAATTTTCACTGGAAACAAGTTGTCTATACTCCAATCATGACAGTTGACACCGAAACCTCCCCGCGGCAAACCCAACAACAGCCTGACTTTCCAGCTGAAGCTACAAATGGCTGCTGCTGCTGCTAAGGAGAATGCCAACAACACCATGGCGGTGGTGGCGCCGCGCCACAGGAGAGGAGGAAGAGGAAGACGAGGACCGAGTTCACGGATGAGCAATTGAGTCGACTGGAAAGTTTTACCCAAAGGTTGGCGTGGAGGTCGACGAGCGCTGGCAAGGAAGAGATCCTTAATTTTTGCTTGGAAGTCGGAATCAGTCGTCGGAAGTTTGTTGTGCGGGTCAACAAAAACCGGCGAAGACAGAATGCAAATCATCATCAAGCTGATGATGATCTGCCGGATGGTGAAAATTAAAAGGACAAAACTTGTATCCAGTTTCTTATATCCTTTTCATCCAGTTTCCCAATCAACACGTGACACATGGATATATTAACCACGTAATCTTTTAACGCCGTTCATCCCTGTATTCTCTGACTCAAGATTCTTCCAATATCAGAAACAAAGATCAGACTAAAGACACAGCCAAACAAACTAAAACTAGGAAAAATTGAAGCTTGACGCTACAGCTGAAGGGCACCGGCGAACAGAGAATAGCAGCAACGTGGTCGATAGAGACAACAACATTCGTGAGGTTGTCGACGCTGAAGGCTAACAGATTCCTGGAGATTGAGAAGATGGTGGGTAGGGATGCAGTAGAGACGCCGTTCATGGGTAAAGCCGTGAAGATCGCTAGTGGGTAAGGGTGCAAGTCACGCTTTGCAAGGACAGCGACGGCGGTGATTGGGCATGGCGATGGTGGGATGGGGTATGGGAAAAATTGCGATTTAGTAGGGGTGCGACTATCTTGATTGAGTGTAGACTATGTACAACAGCAATGGAGGTGGCGAGTGTGAGAAGGTGACGGTGAAGTTGTCCGACGATGGTTCTAGCCATACTCTTACTATTGCTGAAGCTCTTGATTAAGCTTCAAAGCACCAAGCTCCCCACAAGACTCTTACTCATGAATTAAAAAATTGATTTAAAAGGAGTTTGAGGAATATGAAAACTCTGCCGAGAAGCTCTAACAGAGATGGAGGGAGATACACAAAAGGTGAAAGAAATTGGGAAGATAGGGGTCTTCCTGTGCTTGTGCAGTGGGTGCCGAGGACAGCCAAGAGAAACTTAGATCTTAGTTAGAAACTAACGAAGATGAACGGTGTTAAATGATGACCTAGTTAATAAAGCCAGGTGTTATGTTTTGATTGGAAAACTAGATAAATGGATATAAGCAACTGGATATAAGTTTTGTCCAAATTAAAATTAAAACCTCATCCAGTGATGTTTCTTCCTTGTAATATTTGCTGTCAGAGATATTTTTGTATAAATCCATATATCAAAATTAAACATGACATAATTAAATTATAAGCACATATACATGTATGATTAATATTATTATGTCATGTTTAATTGTATGGATCTTTAAAATGATCTGATAGTAGACATATATAAGGAGATTTCATCACTTATTTTTCATGCATCAAAATAAAGAACAATTAGAGTGTTCTGTGCTATCTGCTTTCACTAACATCGGATAGTAATTTAGGGTTTAATTTGCTTTAATTTGGCTGTCTTTTAATGTTACATCTGAATAAAATCCTCTTTGTAACTGAAACCATTTGGTTTTTGGTTTGTTAGAATGATATTTGAGTGTACTATGGTTTCCTCAATGTAATGGAGAGTTCTTAATTTTTTTCACCTCTATATGTTACTACCTCCTGTCTTATATATAAGATATAGTTAACTTTTTTTTGGAAAGATTAAGGAAGCTAAATAAGTTATTTAATCATATCATATGTTGTGTATCCTTAGATTATATATCAGTTTCTGAATTAAGCAAAATAGTTTAGCAAAAAAATATGGCAAATATAAATACTTTAAAATAATTTAATTAGCTTCCTTAATTTCTCTAAAAAAATCAACGTTGTCTTATATTTAAGACCGGAGGGAGTATTTTATTTTTCTTTGCTATTTTGCTCGTTTGTTCTTAATTCTCTTGCTTTCCTATTCCCATTGCTCATTTGATGAGTATTCAATATATGAAAATTTATTAAAATCAGATTTCAATTAAGAGATGTGCTATTCATATTTTATCATGAAACGGAGAAAATGCTCAAATTTTTTTGATAAAATTTTAAAATAAAACTGAGAAAATAAATTTACTTGACGTTATTTCAAAAAATAATAATTGAAATTAATGTAGTTTTACAATTTAAGACTTGGAAGAAGCTAAATCCAAGTGATGAAATATGATTTATAAATGATCTTTAGAATATATAAATTTTTCAAAAATTTAAATCTTATTTTTTTTCTTATTAAAATACAAATGGGCAAAAGAGATTAATTAATACAGAAACACGAAAGAAAAATTAAATATCTAATTAATTTTGTTGAAAACGCAGCATTTCGATAACTTTGTGTTTAATTTGCACACATTTAATCCAATATTTTTTTGTTCTGGTTAACTTTTGGTTCAGTCATGAATATTGAATATCAATATAAAATATAAAATATAAAATGTATGTTATTTATATGTTATCAACAGTGTACTTTATTTATCAAATTTCTTATAATATACATAATGAGAACCTCTTTAATCACTACTAGAAAAATGCATTTTAAACTGGTTAAAACTAAATTTTTAGACTAAGTTTAGGTTAGGACTTAAATTGACCGATTCAGAAAATCTGTCTTTTCTATAATGGTCTTAAACATAGTCTAAAAAGTTAACTTTTTTCAAGACCGGTTGTTTATTGACACGGTCTTAACGGTTTTTTTTCTAATAGAAAATTTAAAAAATGTGTGAGTGATCACTATATATAGTTGGTTAATCAATATGCTAAACAGAAAGGTGACAGTGATTTTGATAATATATCGAGTAGCGCCTCTTGTGCGCGTATGGTTTGTCAAAGTGGTGGCTTCATTTGGGGTTTCACCACGGTGAGAGAGTTGGTGATGGCGACTAAGGGCTTTTGCCTGTCCTGGCATGAGGCTTCATCGGGCAAGGGGAGTAAGGTGTTTGAAGAGGGCAAAATAAGATATGGGGGCTGGTTCTTTGAAGCACTAGAACATGGGCCTGTGGAAGGGGTGGGGGAATTTCTTGATTTGGTGGATGCGATTTTGAAACCCAGCGAGGTTCCTAATGTTAAGAGTCTCGCGGCACTGAGATGGGTGGCTGAAGATTTGAAGACAGATGGGACCAAGATTCTGAGGAACCCGATGCTGAAGCTGTGGAAGCAAGACTTTGAAGGGATTCAAGGAGTCGAAGAAGATGGCTGAAGCTTTGAAGACAGATGGGACCAAGGCTCCGAGGACCTGGATGTTGAAGCGATGGAATGAACTAAGTTCGGGTTCGATGGAAGCTATTCCTGCATTGGTTTTATTTCTCATTTTTTGATGGCTGCCTTACAGCCACCCAGTCACCATGATTGCTGTTTCTCGGTACTACTGTGGCTGGGGGGATCTCTGGTAGTATTTTTGGAGTCTTGTTTACCCCTTCCAGTTGCTAGGATTTTGCTTTGTGATTTGGTTTTACTTTTCCTTCTGTGGGTGTCTTGTTGGTCATATGTTTGCCTTCTCTTACGGGTTAATTTTGTTTGTGCTGGAGGTTCGCTTATTTCTGCTATGATCATTGCTTCCCTAGTGTTTGTTATCAAATTCCAGTTGGTTTTTCACCCTTTTGACATAGGAGGTGTATTTGAACCTGTTGTTTTTGCAGCATTATTGGCATCAAAGGGGGTGGGCTTGGGAGAGCACGTATTTGGACAACCACCCTCTACTGCTCTTTCCTTCGATCATAGTAGACTGAAAGTTGGCTTCCTCACCTTCAACCTGCAAGATTATCGCTTCAGTAGTCTGTGTTTTGGGTCTGGTGTTATATGTCCTGTTAGATTAGTAGTGTTTATTGGTTTTATTAGAGTCAGTATTTAGGGGTTGTTGTATCTCTGTTTTATGGTTCTGTTTTTTGAGTTTATGGTCTGAAGAGGAAGAGGATACTTTCAAAATCCTTTTTCTTTTTTTCTTCTCAGAATTTCATCTCCATCCTTACATAAAAAAATAAATGGTTCAGATTTAATATTTTATAGGGTTAAGATGCAAAAATACCCATGAGTTTTTTTCAAAAGTATATCCAACACCATAAACTTTTTTTAAGTGTAAAAATACCCATGAACCTCTCAAAATGAGGTAAAAATATCAAACCGTTAATTGGTACAAATATCCGTTTTGTAGGACCTACAATATTATTTTTTAAGGTGCAAAAATACCCATGAACTTTTCTAAAAAGTGCACCCAACACCATAAACTTTTGAAAAGTTCATAGGCTTTTTTGCATCCAGAAAAAATTTTATGGTGTTGGGTGCACTTTTTAGAAAAGTTTATAGGTATTTTTGCACCTCAAAAAATAATATTGTGGGTCCCACAAAACGGACGTTGGTACCAATTAACAGTTTGACATTTTTGCTCCATTTTAAGAAGTTCATAGGTATTTTTGCACTTAAAAAAAGTTTATGGTGTTGCATGCACTTTTGAGAAAAGTTCATGGGTATTTTTGCACTTTAACCCTATTTTCTAAAACTATGATTATAGTGTTTTCTAAATTAATTTTTTCATTACTTATGTTTGTATTATAGTTATGAATTGAGTAGATCATGTTTTAACAATTTAAGTTTATTTATTTATGTTTAAAATAATAGTTTTATAAAATATTAAATCTAAACCATCCATTTTTTAAGATCTGATGGTGGAAATGAGATTCTGAGAAGAAAAGGAAAAAAATGATCCTGAAAGAACCCAAACCCATCTATAGTCTGTGATTTCATATAATGAAGGTTTCTTCCAGTTAAAAAAAAAAAAAACAGAAAGGTGACATAATAAGCTTATGTGGTTATTGTCTGTGTGTGTCCTAAATTATATTGTAAAGGAACTAATTTTTTTACTGGTAAATTAAAGAATTTTCTAATTACTAGAGACTTTGTAAAAAAATTAAAAATTTGTAGGAAATGATTAATGTTAAATTTGAAGACTTAAAAGAATGATATAAGGTGAGTCAAAGTTCAAGAAAATTCTATACATGAACCTTACATATTATTGTTCTCACATTCTTCCCCTCTCTATTTCTTTTATTTCTTATTTTCAGTCCATTCACTAAAAATTAATTGAAGATGCATGTAAACAATAAATCATACTACATGATCTATTATATTTACTCCAAAGAATCTCAATTTAATGGGTGCATGAAATATGATTTTTAGGCCACATTTAGTATCATGGAAGTAGGAGGGTGGGAGTTGGAAGTGGAAGTGGAACCCATTTTTTGTGTGTTTGGTTGGGTTGAATACACTTCTCTAGAGAAGTGACTTTCATCAAAAATGATGGAAGTGAGTTCCATACCCAACCCTAAGGAACCGGTTTGGGTTCTATGGAAGTGAAATTATATGACTATTAAACCCTCTTATATTTAATCAATTCACAATTTGCCCCTCCTGCAATCTGTCCATGCTTCCTCTCTCTGACCTCCATGACTCAACCTGCGACAGCCTCCCCCACCTTCTCTTACGGCGACGGCGAGGACAGTGGTGACGAGGAATGGCGATGTCGACGAAGCTTGCGATGGTGACTCCTGGTCCTTCAACAACTTCTTCAAGATCTTACTCCACTATCGACAACATCAAAAAACCCAAAGCCAAGCTCCATGAAGTTGACTCTGCCATCGACGTCTTCAGGCAGGCAGTGAGGACGATATTCAGATCTGAGAGGAGGAGGCGACAGCTTCAGATCTGTGGCGATGAGGGAGAGTTCATGAGGCAAATGTCACGATTCAGATCTGAGAAGTTGCGACGAGGGATCCAGCCGAAGCTCTTCTTCATCCTCATCGGAGAGTTCTGAAGCCAAGCTCCATTGTTTAGATTTTTTTTTGTACCAAATACTCTATTGTTTAGATTAATTTTTCTGGATTGGGTTTGATTTGATTTCTCCGGCAACGGTAGTGGACAAGTTCTGATTTTTTTCCCCGGAGAAGAACACATTCTGATGATTGTGGGAGACGTTCGATAGGTTGGTTTTTGGTGGGAGAGATTTTTTTTTTTTATCTTGAGAGTATTTTAGTATTTGTCCATTATTAATACATATTCTAATTAAAAATTATATCCCACTTCCTATATCATGCCAAACACACTTTAAATCTCACTTCCACCTTCTCTTCCACTTCTATTTCCACTTCCAATTCTATCAAAAACTCTTCCACTGTATCAAACGAGGCATTAAAGAATTTAATTACAAGACTACATAATGCAAAGTCAACCGGTTCACGGAGTTTGGATCTTTTGACTTTTTAAAGATGACTGCATGTTATACATTTGGCGGGAAATAGGAAAAAAACAGAGAGTATAATTGTGTGTGTGTTTAGATTAGTTTTTTTTAATAGTTTTTACGAATTACGAAGTAAGTGTATAAGAAAAGTTTTATTTTGGGTTGCGTAAACCATGATTTTGGTGCTTGCCAAATACACACTTAGACACATGTCTCATATAGAGTCAAGACTTCATGACTATAGAGGTTCCATTTTTAGTTTACACAAAACTATTATATAAAAAAGATAAAAATATTGGATTTAGGTATCATTAGGGGTTGTTTGGTGGAGCATAAAACAAAAAAAGAAGAAGCTATATTAAAAAAAAGAATTCATCATCTCATTGTAACACCCTGCTGACTTTTTCTTTTTTTTTTGAGCAAATAACACCCTGCTCACTTGAAAAAGAAAAACAAAATGGGAATTTAAATGGTGAAATTGGGGTTTGATTATATTGTACATAATTATTTTGTTGTTTATTTTCATGTTTAAGTGAGTATTAGAAACCATTTTTATCCGGTTTCTCTCTCTATCGATCTATATACATACCAACCTTGCCTTTTCAAGTAGCAAAAGTCGATTACTTTTTTTAGATGAATAATTATATTATTTTCTATTGTGGAATATATCTTTTTTTAAAATAAAAGAATAAGTTATTAATTAGTCTTATTATAATATACATAACATAAAATAATTATCTAACGATCCACTGCTCTCAGTATAAAAAAATAAGCTTCTCACATCTCTAGTCATATCAGAAATCGATCATGTCTGGAATTAATATTAATATTAATATTAATATTTCTAACATCAATTTTTTGCATGTAAATGAGGATTAGTCGTAGAATGTAATTTCTTGTATGTATGGCTAAGAAACAATCAACGAAACACCGTGTGATGAAAACATATTAAAAATCTTAGGAGAAGTTTCTTTGGTGTTTGCCATGGCAAATATTCTCATATATATACATATATTATATCAAAATTAAACGTCACATACATAAATTATAATTAGCATATGCTTAACATTATGTCATGCTTAATATGGATCTTCAAAAATATGATACTTCCTCCTGTCTTAATTATAAGAGCTAATAAAGATATTTTCCTTTACCCAAAATATATAAAACTTCAATCCATTTTATCTTATTTTAAATTTATAATTTTCCCCTAAACTATATCTATTGATATTGATTGCATGTATTAAAAGGTTTTTTCATCAAGGAAATGATATCTAAGGCAAGTGATCAATTAAAAGAATGCTTTAGAGAAATCAACATGTTTTTTTACAATTAAAGTACCTAATTTTCTTAATATCTATAAATTAATTATCTAATTTCTATATATTAGAATACAATTCCCACATTAATATAAAAATAAATGAAAAGCACATAACTATGAGGCAAGTCCTATCAAATTGACTTAAATTCTTATAATAGAAAGACAGCCTCAATATATGCCTATCTCTGGAATTTAACATATATAGTAGGCCTCCAAGATGAAAAATACAAGACAAAAGAATAAAAATAAAAAAAGGAGATATGACTTGAGACATTTGAGACTCAAAAGATGTATACGCTCGTTCAAAAAAATGATGAGAGAGAGAGAGAAGAATACAACAACAACAATAGAATTTTATCCTACTAGATGAGGTCGGCTACATAGATCAAACAATATTATTAAGCCCAATCAAAAACCAAATCTCAGAATAAATTGTAAACTAAGAGTTCCCGCTCAATAATCTCATTGAGCGTTCTCCTCAGTCTTTCTCTAACCCATTTTACTGAGTTCCAAGCAACTTGATCTACACTCCTCATTGGCGCATCCACTGGCCTCCTTTGTATAAGTTCAAACCACCTCAAACGATTTTCTTCCATTTTTTCTTTAATAGGTGCCATTGATCCTTCCTCATATAAGTTCATTACAAATCTTATTTTTCTTTATATGACCACACATCTATCTCAGTTATCCCCGCTATGTGCTCATATAGCCCCTTAAGAGCCTAATATTGACTATCATAAAGCATTACTAGTCAAATAGCAATAAAATAAAATTTCCCTTTTACTTTATCATTTGACAAGTAAAAGGATGCAAGTCCAATCCTTTCAGAAAGAAAATCTCAACGTATCCTTGTATCAAGAATTGAACACTATATTAAGGGCAGAGGGGTAGTAAACATGCATCTAACGAAATCTCAATCACTTTTCATGCGTCACAAGTGGAATTCTTCAATCATTTGACAAATATATCGATTAAGATGGGTTATTAATATTCTATCCAATTTTTTAAAAAAAATTAAAATAATTTTTTGCAATATAGACTTACGAGTGAGACCGCTCACCACCTTAACCAATAGCTAGTTGATGTATGAAATTTGTTATTTTATTCTAATAAAAATAAAAACAAAGTTGAACTGAAAATTGAAAATTTAAAATTTAAATTTGCTAGACTGTTTTTTTTTTTTTCTGACCGAGAATTTACTTGATTATTTAGAAAAATACATGCAATTGACAGTAAGAGCTTAAATATAATGTGAGGTTTGACACTCAACCCTTTGATGGAAATATTGGGATATTCATGCGTCATTTTGACATTGAATAAAATTTACTTTGTTCTGAATCTAAATCTCAATCTATTTTATCGGTAAAAAAAATCTATTTGATCTTTTAAATTCATAATTTTTTTTTCATACCATCTTGATTAATTTTTTTATATTAAATGAGGTTTTCATCAATAGAATTAATGATTAAATATGGTATTTTAGGGAAACCAACACACGTTTATTGCAAAAAAAAAAAAACTTAATTAATTTATTTAATACTTGCAAATTAATTGTTAAATCCCTATATTTAGGATAGGAGGAAGTAACTAGTATGGGAGGGAGGATAGCCACACAAAAAAAAAAAAAAAAAATCCATTGCTCCTGTTGATCAAAATATTTCATTGGGTTGCATCCAATAAGCTTAGGGCCTGTTTGGCATAGAAATAAGAATCTTCAAAAGTAACTATTAAACTGTAATTTATAATATATAAAGTAAATGATTGAAAGAAATTGTCTCAACTTATGTAAATATATTTATAATAATAAGCTTTAACAATCACTCAGCAAACTCTTTCTTTTCTTTAGTTACAACCTGTAGCAGGCAGAATTAAACCTATGATCGAGCATTAACAAAAGGCAAACTAGTACCATTGTGCCACAAGGACATTGGCTACTTAAAATTGTGAAGTGAAAATTCGAGGCAAGAGACAGCAATTAAAGCAAAATTTTACAAGGTAATTATAGGTCAGGCCATGAGCATAGTCTTAGGCTCATAGCAAATAAATAATGGAGAATTCTTGAAAAGGAATTTGAAAATTGGAAAATGACAGATCATACATTTTTCAAGAAAAAAATTAAGAATTTTTTATCACATTTTGATATTTTCTAATCAATTTTTGGTAAAAAAACCTCATCTATCATTTCCCAATTTCCAAGTTCTTTTTCAGGAATTCTCCCAAAAAACAAGGCCCTCGTCTTTTGTTTTTGTTGCTATTTTAGAATAACATTATCTCCTTATCAGAATGCATGGCTTATGAGAGAATTCTCAAGTGGTTAAATCAGTTATTTTTTTTCTCTTTGACCGGAATCAGTAATATTGATCTCAAGAAAATACACACGTATCTACCCCAGAACAAGATAATTAGAAAGTAGACTGAAACAGAGCCCAAAAAATATAGGTTATAAAATTAAACTACCACAAAGATTCTGGGATCAACAGAAAAACTGTGTATATATATATATATAATAATTATCCAAAAATATACCGGGTATAACAAAAGATTACCCATGCCTGGAGCAAATAGTGAAAATTAGAAAGGTAAAAATTAAGATGGAAAAAAAATTGTTTCACAAGAGACACTTAAATTCAGTCTTCATATTCTGTTTCTTCATCATCATCCTCATTGTTTCCTGCATATCTCCAACCATCTTCGACGTTGTCCCGATCCTCCTCTGTTTCTTCGCTGTCTTCTTCCTCATAGTTTTCTTCTTTCACTGGCCAAGGTTTCTTGTTGATCACCTTCATAGGGGTCACTGAAGAGGGCTTTGCTGTTGCTTTGCGCCGCGCAATTTTTGATGGAGGCAACTTCAAGTTTGGTTTGGGCTTACTCTGCTTCTGAATTCTACCATTTGATCGTTTCCTGCTATAGGCATCCGGATCGCTCGCTTCATCCATTTCATTGTCAGCATTGTTATTATTAGCCTGAGCATTCTCTGCAACATTTTCATCCCCATGCCCAGGATGCTCTCTCTTTAAATGGAGTTTAAGTTTATATTCATGGATATATGCCTTTTCACACCCTTCATAAGGACAAACAAAAGGACGATCAGAGGATGCAGAAGGTTTTGTGGCTTTTGTCGGCTTCTCGGAAGGTGGAGTATTATAATTTGTCCCATTCAGATCCATAGATCCATTCTGTAAGAACAAAAATGAAAATTTAATTATCCTGAAATCTCTTGCATAAATCAACGCTTCTACATGCTTAACTTCACCCAACTGGAGCAGTCAAAGATTTTAGATATCCACATCTTGTAGTAGGAATGATCATGGATATCAGATAGGTACTAAACCGGTTTGACACATGCAATGCAAAGAAATAGAAATTAAATCAAAACTAAAAATAGAATAAAAAGCGATTTTGAATAGAGCAAATAACTGTGGGTCCCAACTCCCTAATATTATATTGTAATAAGCAAATGAAAATAGATAGTTAGTGATTTGCAAACACATAATCAACAGAGTGCCCCACTCTCATTTAATCCCCACACCCATACAGTTCCCCAAAGTAAATTAAAATTGATATTTTTTGTTCATATTATGACAAATCTACCTAAATCTATCTTGCAAAAAAAATGAAACTAACAGGAAGAAAAGGCCTTAAATGTCAACTTCACAATCCAAGGGTGTGTTTATTTAAAAATTTTGGCTTTTTACTCTCAAGCTGTAGCTCATTTATTAATTTGGAGCACCCACACCCAAGCAGATAAACTGTGCAAGTAACCATTGATAACGGTATAATGCCATCCACTTATAAAGGTATCAATTTTAGGATACACACAAATCAAGCATGTTTGTGTCATGTTAATAACTACAGACAAAAAGGAAAAAAAAGGAAAAAAAGAAAAAGAAAACTAGACATGCAACTATTAGCATAAAATATTGTGTATGGATTAAGTGGTCAAGGAATAATAAAAGTAAGAGATTGCCCAACCTTTTCATGGTGTGCTGCAATGTGATTCTTAAGCTTGTATTCATGAGCGTATCTCTTTCCACAATCTGGGTATTTGCAGACATAGTAGTTCTCTTGTGAATGTGTTTTCATGTGAGACCTTAGGTTGAAATCGAGAGAGAAGGCCTGCAAATCCACATTGTTACAAGATATTATGGGCACAAGAACATACATATAAAGGCATTATCTGAAGCAATATGCAATATTGGAGCTCATCACAGACGAATACAGAGAATATAAATCTGGGAATTTTCATAAAACGATAATTTATCTAATCACAAGATTTGAACTGTAGATCGTGCAATACTTTTAGATATATTTAAAATAAATAAATAAATGCACACAGCCAAATATTGTGAACCATAAATCAACTTCATGTCAAAAACATGAAGAAAATAGCAAAATATTGTGAACCAAAAATACACACGGTTAGTTAACCAAAATATTGTGAGTGATTAAATAGAGCCGCTATTTCACATTACACAGAAGGAAATGGCAAGCACCAAACTAACAGGATCAAGTCACAGATATATATGAGCAGGCACTGGAGATCAAGAAACTGAACAATTGACAATTGATACGAGTTCAGAAAAGACTATCCTTACAAGAAATAAGAATAGACTATTTCAATGGATAGATGTATTACCCTACCACAGCCTTCAATGGGGCACACATGAGCCCTTTCCCCTGTATGGATGAGATAATGTCTTTTCAGCTTTGAACTATCCAGAAATTTCTGCAACAGAAAATGAATATTTTTAATACTGCCAAATGTAGATATGACAATATGAAATATGCATAAAATTCAAATATAGCTTAAAACAAACAGACAAAATGGTCTATTCAGAGTTTGTTAAGTACAACATATAAATTTAGTGTTGGTTTGGGAGAACTTAAAATAAAAAGAGAGAAGGCTACCCTTCCACAACCCTCATGTTCACAAACAAATTGCTTTTCTCCATGAACTTGAGAATGCTTTCTCAAAGCACCAGCATCTATAAAAGTTTTCCCACAGCCTTCATAGCTACAGAGAAAAAGTACTTCTGTAGTGGGCTCAGGTTCTGGCTCAGGCACAAATGTTTTTTTTTCCTTGTCCTTCAAGGACTTTAAGGAATCCTCTAAAAAAAATAAAAAAAGAGAATATCTCAGAACAGTTAATAAAACAACAATCACATGTGAGGAATTCATAATGCAAGACATGCTTAGACTTAATATATAACAAAATTCTTTGTCCATTAGAGCAAAACAGGATCAAGAGTAAGCTTGCTAGGTAGAACAGGCACAAACCTCTTACCCATCTGAAAAGCGTGCACTTCCCACCAGTAGCCACAACATCCTGGGGAACCCTGGCAGGTAGGTACCTCAGTAATAGCATTAAGGGAAATTAAAAACACGAAAGCACTGTGACAGTACACAGATCACAATAGAAAAAATAAAAAATCTTAAAATCTCTTTTTGTCCCTCCTGCACCTTCACTGGCATGCTTGTGAATGAAAACGAGTTCACTAAATAAAAAGTTATAGAATTTACATGATCTTTGCATAATTTTTCTACTACCTGCAACCACTACTTAGTTTTCATCAAATGATATTAAGTTTAGCAAAAAACTCATAACTTGTCTCTTTGATGAAATTAATTTTAGTTATCTCCAAGGGTGTGTCACTTAAGCCATCTACAAAGATGGCAGTAAATCCAATCGGTTTCTCAAACACAACTACTTATGAAGCAGCATAGAATAGGGCCTAAACTGATCCACAATGGCAGGTATAAACAGTATATTGACACAATTTCTGGGATCAAAAGCAATAAAAAAACAGCAAGAAAAAATGTCCAGTTCCTTGTCCAATATCCAATTATCACATTATTTTATCACCTTTGAAGTCGAGTTAAACGTGGAAGATAGATATGCACATGGAAAAAAACAACCAAAATTGAGAAAAATAAGATGAGATTTTTTCACGAGATTCCAACATCGAACCCTAAACAACACGCTACGTTAATTGGCGAAAAATTTGAACAGCACAAAATGTACAAAAACAATTCGCCAAAATAAATGTATATTACCATTCTTTAACCCATTTAACGGCAGGAGACTTAGACTTGTTGATGGGGTGCCGGTCGGAGAGAGAGTGATTGAACTGCGTCTCCATCCCTCTCACACTCCTCCTCTCTTCAAAGTACTGATGCGAATAGACGGTAATCAAATCTCCGAAGAATACCTTTCGGGTTAGGGTTTGGTGAGAATTTAGGAGGAGCGGACGGACAGAGGGGAAAATATCCACTGAAAGAAAACTCGACCAAGGAAAAAGCTTGAGGATCCATGGCCATGGGCGTCCTTCTGATCTTTGATTCTCCGAAACCGGACCGGACACGGTTTGCCCTTTAGTATTTTAGGTTCTAAATTATCATTTAATGTGATAAAATTCTATGAAAAATAAATTACAAATCTTGGAACCTTATTTATTTATTTTACTTGTAACCTTATTTATAAACAAATCAGGTATTTAAGATTTTTGGAAAATCCCCATTAACTGTTAATTCCGTTAAGTAATACTGTTTTATTTTTATATTCTTTCATAATTAAATTTTATTTTATCTTTGTAAATTAACGAGTTATCACAATTTAAAATTCTATTTTTTCATCAAAAAAACATAATAAATATTAGAAGATTTGGTTTGGATCCATTAATTAATAAATATAATTTATTTATGATTATTTTCTAATTTTTTTGTATTCCTTTATAATGGATTTTTTTTATTTCCATATCTAATAATCCATATATCTATCTATAAATCTATTGATTATATAAAAAGAGAGATAACCAAGAGATACTTACAAATTACAAATTATTTTGAAATATTAAGATATAAAATAAAATATATTAAAAATAATTAGATAGTAAAAAGATAGTTTCAAATTTCAAAATATTTTGAAATCTTATCAGAATCCCATTGCTAATTATTTTTAGAAATTAAAAATTATTTTGATATTTCATAAAATGAGCGGATATCCCTCTCCCCACCCTATGATCGTCTCCCATATTCTCTACCTCTAACACTGTTAGGTTCTTCATATCCTTTATCGTGGAATTGGTAACCACATCAAAGTTTCTTATAAAACTATACTTATATCCTCTATTGTGAAATTGGTAACTATATCAAAATTTCCTTATAGGAAGTTTTGTCATGCTTATTGAACTCGGACCGGACCGGCCGGTCCGGCTGGTAAACCGGTCCGGGTTGGTATTTTTAAAAAAAAAAAAAATTATTTTTCCTTTAGAATTTCATACTATAAGTCTAAAATTTTCAATTTCTCACCGGTTTGGTCTCGGTCTGACCCACTGACCCTTAATCCAGTACCCCGAACAGTTCAATGTCCGGTTCGAGTTTTAATACCTTGAGTTTTGTTGCATTCATTGGGCTACTATAACTTCTTGATGTCTAGACATAAGGTTGTTTGTGATGGTGTCTTAATGGAAATGATCATAGGTAATGCAAAGGTCAATTTCATAAATATTTTTGTTTACCTTATTGTTTTGTAAGATCTCATGCCGATTGTGTTGTTTTTATATTAACTTCTCTTATATGTATCATGTTCATTTGGTTCATCATGTGATATAGGGTGTAACGCCACTGCAAACATTTGATTGAAGGGAACATGAGTATGATTTCTAATTTCAATATCAGTTGAGATACAAGTTAAGGTGCTTACGGAACCACCGATAGCCCTTATAGACACAACTATTGCGCAGCCTTCATTGATAATCAACACAGCAAAATATACTAGTCTTCTTAAAGGACTTTATTTGAGATTTGATGATTTCAAATTTTATTTTTTTCTCAAATCGATTGATAATCTGCCTCTACCTCTATTTTTCAAGAGTTATCCAATTTCTAAATACTCCCTCCGATCTGCAATATATGATACTTCAACTAATTCACGGGAAATAGGAAATGACAGTTAACTCAATAAATGTGTCCTAAATTGAATTTTTCCCTCATTTTTACCCTTATTGAAAAATGTGTTTGAAAATTTATTAAGTGGGCAAATTGGAAATAAACATTAATTACAGGAAAAAAACTGGAAAATAAGCATTAATTATCCTACAAATGTCTTATATTGTAGACCAAGCTATTTTTCTCTAAAGTGTCCTATATTATGGATTGGAGGGAGTATAAATAATTAATTCATCTATATTGAAATACATTTAGCATTATTTAAAATTAAAAATAGTACAATTAAAAATTTTCAAATAATGATTTAATAATCGACTAATAGCTGTTAATACTTGATCTAATTAATAAACATTTGTTTTCAATTATAATAAATAAAAGACTAATAAATATTTCAAACAAAATATTGGTCTTTCTTACCAGTAAGATTATGAGAAGTGATATTATAGAAAGATTTTAACAAAATTTTTGAATAAGCTGATAGTGTAAACTTTTTAACCAGGTAAATGAAAATTGATAAAGCCTAATGAAATGTTATGAATTTCTTAATAAAACTTGTGAACGAGTTGATAGTGTAAACTTTTTTACTGGGTAAACGAAAATTGGTAAAACCTAATGAAGTGTTGTGAATTCCTTAATAAAACTTGTGAATGAGCTGATAATGTAAACTTTTTTACTGGGTAAACAAAAATTGGTAAAACCTAATGAAGTGTTGTGAATTTCTTAATAAAATTTGTGAATAAGTTAAAGTTAAAATTAAAAAGTTAGCTTATATATATTTGCTTGTACAATATATATTGAAATGCATTTTGCAAACCAAGTGGTGAGGGATTCAAATCCCACCCTTGACACTTTGGGAATATTTATTCCTATCGTAATATTCCAGTCAGAGCTCCGAACGGTGATCGGGTGACAAACCACCAGAAACTCCGCCCACTTGCGGCAAGCCTACGGAGCTCCAGCAGCAGGCCAGTGGGGTAATATTTTTTTAAAATATATATATATATATATGTTAAAGGAGAATTTGGTCATTTATTTTTTTTTTTTGGCAAAAAATTTGATCATTTATTTATAATCTTAAAAAAGGCAACCTGAGCGTAATATTCTATAAGATTATGAATATTCGAAACACCTTTTATCATTTTTAAACTTTTTTATCAGGGATTTTCCCTAACAAAAAATTCTTTAACTGCTAGTGAAAGTAGAAAGAACCGGCTATAGTGCTCGTTTGGGATAGCTTATTTTTAAGTAATAAGTGCTTATAAATCGTGATTTACGGTATACAAGGTAAGTATGTGATAAGAGTTTTATCTCGACTTATGTAATAAGTGCTTATTGACCCCCAATAAACAATACCAAACACACATAATAAATATATCACACCGAATTAACGCACTAACATGAATGCAATTTAAAATTCCAAACAAAAAAAATTAGGATTCCACGTTATATGCATCGCGGAGGTCCCCCCCCCCCCCCCCCAACGATATGCATAGCGTTGTTTTTTTTTTTTTTTTTTTTTGACCAGTGATATGCATAGCGTTGTTAAACTACACTAACTGACCACTATGCATTTTCTCAAACTAATGATAAGGCAACATAAAAACTCAACTTAAAAAAAATATAAAATTTATTTATTTGCTATGGGTACACAAGTTTGAATTCTCTTTTTTTATTTTTGGTACATACAAGTTTGAATTTTCTACCCTTCTATTTTTTTTAATTATATAAATTTCTCCAATATTTTAAAAATATACATTTTAATCTAAACCATTAACACCGATAAAAAATATTCTAAAAAGATTCTTCAAGTATATTTTTCAAATAAATTTCATATTAATGTAAATTTTGTTTACTAATTTACCCCTCATAATAACAAATTCCTAATTTATCAGTTAACATTAATATTTATGAATGATCTGTTTGATATTTTTCTAAATTCAAAAAAATTTAAGTAATTTTTATGTGAAAAATATTAGCAATTTGGTCAAATTTTTTAGTAATTTTCTTAAACAAATATGTTTAATGAAATATATTTAAAAATTTTGAATTATAATATATTAATATAAGAATCTCAAAATTATATCATTATATATATAATTGAAAAATATATTTTAGCTAACATACATGTATTCAAAAGATTACATCATCAGTAATTTTTAATTAATATGCGAGATTAAAAATTAAAATTTATTGAAAAATCAAAATTTATGATGATAAAATTAATTAACTTTGTAATATGGTAATAATTTAACAGTGTGACAAAATTTTTTATAAAATCTTAAAATTATTTTTTAAAATTTTGGATAAAGATATGGGATTAATGATTATTTTATGACAAAGATTAGATTATTATTGAATAATATTTTTTTAAGGAGGGGCACTTTGGTCAAAATAATGAGGGGAATTCAATGGTCAATTAACAGTTGGGTGCTCAAAATTAGAAAGGAGATTTATGCAACATATATTTTAATTTTAAAAGAGGTTCACATAAGTTTTCAAAATAGAAAAGAAATTTAAAGTAAATAGTGGGGAAGTTGTTGTATTTTACACTAACTGAAAAAACAGTAGTTGATCCAACCAACGCGGTTGAAAATACAATTACATGTCTTTTAATCAGTTAATTGATTATTTGTGTGAGTCAGGTACAAATTAAAAGTGTATTTCTTAAAATATATCTTCTTCATTGCTTCAAATTTCGATGGATTAATTCTTTATTTGTGTTGGTTTTAAAAACAAAAGGCTTCAAAATTCATGCACAAAACCCAGATTATGCACAAAAATTGAAACAAACGGGAACATTCAACTATTCTGCCATGAAAGCGACACAAATTGAAAGACGGATCGTGACAGATCAAGTAAAGAAACAAAAAGGAAGAATTACATTCAAATCCCAAGTAAGAGGAGAAATAAAGAAATGATTCCTATAGATTGCAAAATGAAAAAATGGTCCCATGAAGTTGTCAATACAGGGTTCTGGAGTTGTTAATGAGCTGTCAATACAGGCTCATGGAGTTGTTAATGGGACCATTTTTTCATTTTGCAATCTACAGGGACCAAATCTTCATTTTTTTTCTTTCATGGGATCTAAATGTAATTCTCCCAAACAAAAATTAGAAAACAAATGAGAGACATGCCACCGTAGAACTGGGGCGGCTGAAGGAAAATTGAACTGAATGAAATTTTGGATTTCCCAGATTGTTTGGAGAGCTTCGGCCTTTTATACGGGACCACAGTTGTTGTGATAACCCCAAATAAACAACTGTGATAATCCCAGATAGCAAGAGGAAATTTAGAAGTAAGGTTAAATTATTAGAAAAAAAATCCAAATTCAAAAAATAAAATAAAATAAAATCTACCTTTTAGAACCTTCGCGATACATATGTATATCTTATATCTAATAGGATTTTTCTAATATTCCAATAAACTCTTTTAATAATAATAACTAAAATTTTTATTGAACATCTTTTTAGTTGATTATGCTTTAATCAATCCATAAACATATTTTGAAATCTAAAGATTTAAAGTAAATTAATATATATATATATATATATTATATGAGAAGATATTTAGTATGTATATAAATTTCTTCTATGAATTCTCACCGGTTTGGAACCCTTCCCTTCTCTTTCCATCCACTTCTTTCCTCTTCTTTTTCTAGTCATTAGATTAACACTTATGGTTCAGATTTAGTTTTATACAAATATTATTTTTATTTTCTTTATTGTAGTATTGTATATTTCATACCAAAATTCTCAATTTGTGTTTAACTAATTATTTTTATAATTAAAGTTTTAATAATAATTTCATAAAAAAATTAAACATGAACCATTAAAATATTAATCTAATGGCTAAAAAAGAAGAGGAGGGATTCCACGGAATTTCACATTGTGTTAGGGTATGTTCAAATTAGTGTTACAGAAATACGTCCACGTAAGTTGAGATAAAACTTCTTTCACATATTTATTTTATACACTATAAATCAGGTTGAAAAAATAACTTATACCACTAACACAGAAACACCTAGACTTCTTTTGTCCACACTTCAAAACATCGCTCTTTTTGAGGTTAAACTTTTCTTATTTGAACAAAAATTGAATCAACAAGCAACTAATTAACAGAACAAATAAACGTTTATTTTTTTAAAAAAATTATACTCTCCTATTCAAACATATACTTTTTTGTAAAATATAAATATATAATTCATTAATATTAAAATACAGTTAAAATTATTTTTAAAAAATATTACAAACAAATTTTTTGAAAAAATGATTCAAGAATCTGACTAGCAACTGTTAATACTTGATCTAATTAATAAATATTCCAAAAAAATATTTTTTGTCAGCACCCGTTTCCATTTCAATAATCAAAGAGTAATAAAGATGGAATTTAATGGGTATACATAAAAGTACAATTATACTGATAAAAATATTCGTTTACAACTCCGTTATTGTTCGCTAACGGAAACAGAAAATACAGTGGAAACTTAATATTTACAATTTCACCAAAATATCACAAACTAGACTAATTATGCCCACGTTCTTGACCTCACCTCGAGACATGCGCTGTTCACTTTTCGGCGTCAACGTTTTGTCCTTTGGCCCACTGGTACTCACTGAGGTATTTGTTTAAAAATAGGGTGAGATTCCGAAGAATCCCCGTAAAGACATAATATCGTTTATAAAAAATGCGAAAAGTAAATATGTCATGCGTCAAGGTATGCACAAATTAATGAACAATATAATCACATCATCGTCATGTATGCATGAGTAGGGCCCAACCCCACAATCTACACCGGTTGGACTTCTGCCAACTCCCAGTGTAAGTGCACCTCTGGCACTAACTGCCCCTCTCTAGGCAAATCATGTTGATTAATAAAGTGCATTTACAAAACAATGACATCCACACAATCACATAACTTATGGCATAGTGTATGAAGGATAATGTCCCTACTTCAAAGCTTTAATATCCCTTTTCTAAATGTGCCTTGAAGAACGTGTCCTGTCCGGCCTCCAAATCGGTCCTAAAATATTAAATGTACCAGAAATAGGTCATAACCTATCCAAGTATCATTTTAGACTCTTTCTTAGTGTTTATTGTGGTTATATTAGTCTAAGGTGAAAATTTACAAAAATGCCCCAGGAACCCGACCCGGCCCCGCCGTACCCGGCCCGATGGCACGTTTTCCCAAAGTTTTAACCAAAGCTATTTTGACTTATTTTCGCCCAAGGAATCCATTTCCGGGCTCAAAATCACCAAATTCACTGTCAAATTATGAAAATGCCCTTGACAGCCCCTATTTAGGGATTTCAGTGGCGTTTTCGTAATTATGCTTTTTCGGCCTCTACCGAAAAAGTGCCCAACTGTAACCCCATCTATTTTTGCCCATTGAGTCCAATGGAATCATTTATTTCATGAAAATCCAACTCCTACTACCAGATCTGGTCCTGGCCGAAATATTACAGGAAAAATAGAAAACTGGAGCTTTGTGTTTTAGCTTCCAAAACTTGTACTTTTCCACTTCTAATCCTTGATTAACTCACTTAAACACTTCTTAACCATGATTCAAAGAAATTTGGGCAGCATAACCCCTTAGGATTAGCACTTTCCAAATTTATAAACTCAACAAAATAACCAAATCCAATCATAATCATCAACAATAACCACATACAACATAATTTTAGGATTTGTGAAGTTACCTTCTTGAGTTCTTGAAATTTCTTTCTCTAGGAGTCCTCCTCTCTCTCTCCTTGAGCTCAAGATTTGCTTGCTAAACATAGTGTTTCATGGAGAAGAAGAGATTAGAGAGGAGATTATACAAATTGGAAGTCTTGAAAATTGGATCCACAAGGTCTTACCTTACGATTTCTCCTCCTTCTCTCTAGATTTCCCAAGCTCTCCCTCTCCCTCTCTCTCTATCTTTGTTGTTTGGATGTGAGAATGAGCAAGAAAGATGAAGCATGGGCTTCATAAAATATCTCACATCTTTTCTTCATGTTTCATCCTAGCCCTTGATCTAACCAAAGGTTAGGATTTCTCCTTTCATGTACATCATACTTCCCACCATGATGTCTTGCTTTATGTCATACTCCCTTCACTTTATGTCCCTTGTCATCATTTGTGTACTTGGCCTTATCTCTCCACAACTTATGTCATAAGCCTCCAATTGCAATTGAACCAATTCTCCTCCATTTGGTTAGCCCAAAAATGTCCTAAGGCCCTTCATGCACACCATTTGGTCTTTCATTCCATTAATCAAACTACGTGTGCCAAGAAATCATATTTTAATCCAATTTCACATGTGCTCATATCTTAGAAATTCTTATTTAATTGTTTGGCATTAGATTATGCCACTTGGCATGTTTGTGAGCCAAGTAATTATTTTCCCATCCTATTTCCTTATTTCACAATTCTTAATTTATTCCACCAAGAATATTTCATTTATACATTTTCCTTTATTTTCCTTAATTAATTGAAATTAACTCCAATTAATTGGAAAATAATTAATCTTGGGCTAAATTGGCAAAATTATGATTTTGCTATCACCTTTGTAATCTAATTCAATTCTTGAATTCATTTTCCCATTTCCTTATGAATATGAATATTTCAAAATTCATAAGATCCAAAGTTCATAAATATTCACCATTTTATTGAATTATTCAAATAATTACAATATATTTTTGGTGAATAAAATTTGGGATGTTACATTTTTCTTTCTTATAAGTAGGATTATAAGAATTTTTTTTTTTCAAAATTTAATTATAAAAAGGATCAAACGATATTATATAAAGATCCTTACAAATGAAAAGAATATTCTTGACAGATGTCTTTTTTAAAAAAAAATGCTCAACTTTTGGACAACTTACAACTTATGAAGCTCATACTAGTTAAAAAAATATTTCTACTAATGTCCCACGAATTACATTATTTTTAATTTATTAAAAAATGATAGTATAAAAATATCCTATAATTCACCTAAAAATAGTTTTAATATGGAAAAATAAAATACTAATTTAAAAAAATGAAAATTATTTATTGTATTTAATTTAATAATTCAAAAAATTTAAAAATTAGTATCTATCTTTTATAAATATTGGATCCGGATTTATAAATTCTTTTTTAATTTTTTTTTAAAAGAAACTTGAACAGCCACATTGGAAAACAACATATAGACAAGCTGAAAAGATTTTGCCAAGAACCTCACATTTTCAAGCCATGACCATTACACATTTAGGTCAAGGATAAACGAGATGGGATAACGTGCGTACCTCTTATCCTAGCAGCTTGTTGCCCACTTTACAT
Source organism: Inga laurina (assembly GCA_963855925.1). NCBI lineage: Eukaryota > Viridiplantae > Streptophyta > Magnoliopsida > Fabales > Fabaceae > Inga > Inga laurina. The sequence goes on along the minus strand of OY979701.1, from coordinate 10,550,500 downwards.
TGATCAAGAATTTTGCACAGATCACTTCCATTATGGAAGCGAAGAGAATGCTCGTGAGAGCATGGGAGGTGGAAATCGTTCATATCCCACAATGCAAGTGCCAACCAGATAGCTAACCGTCTAGCGAAACAGGTCCTGAATATCCTGCCCGGCTTTTATCCTTTTCTGAACCCATCTGAGGAGCTCGTCAATTCAATGATCTTTGCATGTGGAGAGTGCTAATAAAATCAAAAGAAGAATCTTTATTATAACTAATGGATGTTTACCATTTACAAATCAACCCACTTGGGTTTTATAATGATCATCCCTCATTAGAGGGTAATTAACAACTAACTTTAATTCTAAGAATCTTTGAGGGACTTCCCTCTCTAGAGAGAGACTTGTATTAACCCCTCTCTTAACATGGTTTAGATCGCATTATCCAACACATTTTGATTCATACAATTAGACCTCTATTAATAGGGTCTTATAATGATTAACTATCCCATTAAGATCTTAAGTAACTAATGGGGATCTCAACTAACTAATGATTTTATATCTCCAACTAGAGCTGGTAAAACGAGCCAGCCTTCACCAACCCGCGAGCTATGTGGTGCGGGCAAGTGCGGCCAGCACTTCCACGGGTTGGGAAATCCCCAACCCTAACTAGCAGGTGCGGGTTCGCAGGCCAACCCGCAGCCCGCACTTTTTTTTTTGTTTTTGCCATGCATAAGTCATGGACAAAAATAAAATAGAACTTCCCATAGTCCAGACCAAAAGAAAAAAAACAACCTAGATTGAAGGAGTGATTTTTTTTTTGTTAAAAAAAAATTTGTTAACAAAAACCAAAATTCTAGGTTCAACTTGCCAACTATCCTAACCCAACGCCAAGCAGCCCAAGTCCAATTGTCAAATTGTTGGCAAGGCAACCCATGTCCCATGACCTATGCTATACATATATTAAATAAAAAAATTGTGGGCTGTAACACCTCAAATTTTATTCACCAAGATTATATTGTAATTATTTGAATAATTCAATAAAATGGTGAATATTTGTGAATTTGGATCTTGTGAATTTTGAAATATTCATATTCATATGGAAATGGGCAAATTAATTCAAAAATTGAGTTAAATTACAAAGGGGATAGCAAAATCATAATTTTGCCAATTTTGCCCAAGATTAATTATTTTCCAATTAATTGGAGTTAATCCCAATTAATCAAGGAAAATAAAGGAAAATGCATAATGTGATTATTCTGAGTGGAATGAATCAAGAATTGAGAAATTAAGGGGGATTATATATAAAATCAATTATGTGAATTGTGGAATTATGCAAAACAATTTTTCTCCTCCCTTCCTCTCATTATTTTCGTTCATGCATGAAAGAAAAAGGGGGGGGGGGGGAATTATTTAATACATGATCATATGCCATATGAAGAAGGAAATGATAATCAAGGTTGAGTGCACACAAAAGGGAAGTATGGTGAATGCATGAAGGGATAGCTTGAGTAAAGGAAGGAAGATACTTGATTACATGTAAGAGATTGCTTGTCTTGTAAGATGAGAGGGGCTAGGGACAATTTTTAGGGGCAAGCAAAAGGGAGATCATTGATTCAATATAATGGAATTAGGTGAAGGAATTATGAGGAGGAAGGGAATGGTGACAAGTGTCACAACTTGGGCCCTTGATTGAACCAATGGTTAGGAAGGAAGAAGACCAATTTATTAAACACAAACTCCTTCCTCTTTCACGCACAAGACATAGGAAAAGGAAGAGAGAGTGATTTTGTGAAGCTCTTGAGATTAGAGAGAAGGAAGAAGAAGTCAAGGTAAGGTGGTTTCTTTGGTTTTTCTTATGGCATTTCCTTAGATTCTTCTCTAAACTCTTGTTTCTCATGAATCCATGGTGGTGAAGACACACTTTGAGATCAAGAAGAGAGGGAGGAGGAGCCTAAAGTAAGAGGAAACCAAGTAGCCAAAGAGGGTAACTTCATGAACTTACCTTCTTGAGTTGTTGATAATTGTTGTTTGGTTTTTATGATTTTTGGTTTGAGTTGTAAAATTAGAAAAGCCATAACCCTAAGGGGTTATGCTACCCAAAATCCTTTAAATTATGTTTAAGAAGTGTTTAAGTAAGTTAATTAAGGATTAGAAGTGAAAAAGTTTAAGTTTTGGGAGCTAAAACACAAAACCTCATTTCCCCCATTTTTTCCTAATATTTCGGCCAGGACCAGAACTGGTAGTAGGAGGTGAATTTTCATGAAATAAATGGTTCCATTGGACTCAGTGGGCAAAAATAAGTGGGGTTACAGTTGGGCACTTTTTCGGTAGAGGCGGAAAAAGCATAATTACGGAAATGCCACTGAAATCCCTAAATAGGGGTTGTCAAGGTTATTTTTGTAATTTGACAGTGAATTTGGTGATTTCGAGCCCGGAAATTGATTCATTGGGCAAAAATAAGTCAGAATAACCTTAGTCAAAATTTTGGGAAAACGTGCCAGTGGGCCGGGTACGGCGGGGCCAGGGAGGGTTCCCGAGGGCATTTTTGTAAATTTTCACCATAGACTAATATAACCACAATAAATACTATGGAAGAGTTTAAAATGATACTCGGATAGGTTATGACCTATTTCTGGCACATCTAATATTTTAGGATCGATTTGGAGGCCGGATACGACACGTTCTTCGAGGCACATTTAAAAAGGGGATATTAAAGCTTTGAGGTAGGGACATTATCTTTCATACACTATGTCATAGTTAGATGATTGTGTGGATGCCAATGTTTGTAAATGCGCTTTATTAATCAACACGATTTGCCCAGAGAGGGGCCAGAAGTGTCAGAGGCACTTACATTGGAGTTAGTGAGAACCCAACCGGTGCAGAATAGTGGGGCTAAGCCCTACTCATGTATACATGCAGATGATATGTTTATAATGTTCATTAATTGGTGCATACACGGCATATATCATATTTACTTTTCGCATTTTCTATGAACGATAGCATGTTTCTACTGGGGTTCTCCGGAATCTCACCCTATTTTTAAATAAATACCTCAGTGGGTACCAGTGGGGCAAAGGGAAAAGATATAGGGCATGTTTGGGAGAGCGTTTTGTACAGGAAAAACACACTTATTACGCAAGCCGAGAAAAAACTCCTCTCATATACTTACCTCGTATACCGTGAATCACGAATTATAAGCACGTTTTGGACAAAAATAAACCATTCCAAACGAGCACATAGACGCCGAAAAGTGAACGGCACGTGTTTCGAGGCAAGGACAAGAACGTGGTCATAATTAGTCTATTTTGTGATATTTTGGTGAAATTTGTAAATATTAAAACTTCTGCTATATTTTCTGTTTTCATCGATGAACGATATCAGAATTGTAAACGAATATTATCAGTATAATTGTACTTTTTATTATACCCATTGAATTCTGTCTTTATTACTCTTTGATTATCGAAATGGAAACGGGTGTTGACACGGGCCAACTCGCTAACTCACGGGCTGACCTGCATCAACCTGAGGGCTTTGCACAAGCTCACATTTTTGCTAGTTGGGAAACCTTGTCCCAACCCGCAGGTCCATGGGTTGGGCCAGTATTACCGTCTCTATCTCCAACACGCCCCCTTAAGTTGACACTTCTTATACTCATGAAAGTGTCAACTTGCCAATATAACAAATAGGGTTTAGTGAAGTGAAACTAAACCAATTATTTTATTCTTGTGAATAACACTTTTAGGAAACATCTTCCTCTTTGCCTTCGGAATATTTCTCTCCAAAACTTCATTTTCTAATTCAACATTCTTTGCTGAATATATGACTCTTTCACTTTAATGACTTCAACCACATAGTTAAGCCACTTCAAACATTTCAACCAAGGCATTAATTCTATTGGTCACATGCCTTTTATAATGACCCAATTTGGGATTAAGGGCTAATGACTATTATGTTGATTGTAATTAGTGTAATTAAACACTTTTGGGAGGAATATGATGTAGATTTGATATAAGTGTATTTGGTGATTAGAGATCAATGGTTGAGATTTATTGACCATGGGTCGAAATCCTATGCTTTGCGTCTAGGTGAGCTTATGGTGGAAGGAAGAAGATGTTGACATGTGGCATAGTGTGAACCATTGGATGTGGCATAAAGGACAAAAATCCACTTTTCTCTCTCCCTTCTCTCTCTTTTCGGTGGAGTATGGACACAAGGGAAGAGAAGCAATCATCATCATCATCTCCATCTCCTCATCTCTCTTTTCTCTCCATTGTTTCCGGCGACCAAGAAGAAAAGGAAGAAGAAAGGTGAGATTTTGATGTTCTAGTTGGTCTCTAATGCTCTAATCCTCTTCTCTAAGGTTGTGTACCTCATTGAGAGCTCCATTGTAGTGATTTCAGAATCTTGAAAGGTGGTGATTTGAGTGTTGGACGAAATTGAAAGTTAAAGAATTAAGATTCTGGATTTGGCAAAGTGAAGAGGTAAGGATTTGATGCATTTTGGCATATTATTTGTGAATTTTGAAGAAGTTTGTAAAATCTGGAATTTGCCCTGGTTTATGGTCATTTTTGGATGTATGAAGTTCATAGTGATTGATGTTTGGATTAGTTCATTGTGAAGTTCTTTGAGTATTTGATATGGTTTTGGAATTTGGAATTAAGTTGATTGAAAGTTGGGTATTGTGTGTCATAGAGATTTAATGTTAATGAATTCTTTCTTGTTAATTTAATGTTTGATTGGCCTATTCAACGTGATTTTCTATGTAAGTCAACAAGTTCTCTCTTTTGATCATATAATAGTAAGTTGTCTGCCATTGTTTTTATCTTGTTTTTCTTTCTTTCTTTCTTTCTTTGAGATGCTGCACCTTTGGCAGCTACCACTTCCCATCATGGGCGCTTGATTTGATACTGATATTTGCTAAATTATCTACAGAAAGGAAATTTTTGCTGTAATGTTTGAACCTTGAAGGAACTAGAAAATGTCATCCCAAGGAGAGCAAGTATCTATTACTGCTCCCTCCACCCAATCTGTTAGATCAAAGGCTGATCCAGCATGGGAGCATTGTGTTCAAGTGCCCAACAAAACCCCAGGTGGCAAACCTCACTTGAGATGCTTGTATTATGGAAAGGAAGTTGCTGGGGGAGGAATACATAGAATGAAACAACATCTTGCCGGAATAAAAGGGGACATCATAAGTTGTAAAAAGGTTCCGGGATATGTTCGCTATCGGTTGAATGAAAATTTGAAAGAAATTGAAGAGAAAAGGGAAAGAAGCAAGATGCATTTGAAGAAGACAATCCATATGGACCTAATGTCACACCATCAGAAGGAGATGCTCCAAATTTGGAAGAAGTTCCTCCTTCACATACTCAAAATCCTCCTTCAAAATCATCTAAAGTTTTGAAACGAAAGGCACCTGTTGCACCTATAAGATCCTTCTTTGCCCCAAGGACAACCCCGGGTGCACAGCTGGGAATAAGAAGTGCATTTGCGGGTAAAGAAGATGTGCATAGAGCAGACATGGCTATGGCTAGGTGGTTGTATGATTGTTGCATTCCAATTAATGCAGTTAATTCAATGTACTTCCAACCTATGATAGATGCTATTGCAGCTATTGGCCTTGGTTATAAAGCGCCTTCTTACCATGCATTTAGAACAAAATTGTTACAAGATATGAAAAAGGAAGTTCAATTATTAGTTGATGAGTGCAGGTATTTTTGGGCAGAAACTGGTTGCACGATAATGGCGAATGGTTGGCAAGATCAACGAAACTGGCAATTGATTAATTTCCTTGTTTATTGTCTTAAAGGAATTGTCTTTATCAAATTTGTGGATGCATCCGACATTGTGAAAGATGCCCAAACTTTATGCAACTTGTTTGTCGACACGGTTTTGTTTGCTGGTGTGGATAATGTTGTCCATCTTGTTACTGATAATGCAGCTAATTATAAAGCTGCTGGGAAATTATTGGTTGAAAAGTATCCTTCTATTTATTGGTCTCCATGTGCTGCACATTGCTTAAACCTGATTTTGTCAAACATTGGAAAAATGGAGATTGTCACACGTTTATCTACACGTGCATCTTTGATTTCAAAATTCATTTACAACCATGGATTTTTGTTAGCTTGGCTGAGAACAAGAGAAGGGTGGACAGAAATAATCTGGCCGGGAGCAACACGATTTGCTACCACTTTTATTGCTTCAAAAAGTATTCTGGAGCACAAGCATGACTTACAAGCCTTGGTAACCAGTAAGACATTTATTGACTCTAGATACTCAAGAGACCATAGGGCAAGAGATGTGACTGCGGTTGTATTGGACAGGGTATTTAGGAATGATTGTTTGGCCATTATTGAAGTTGTTAAACCTCTTATCTGACTTCTGAGAATTGTAGATTCTGATGATAGGCCTTCACTTGGATATATTTATGAAGGGATGCACAGGGTAAGGAAAGCTATCAAATGTACTTTCAATCGCACAAAAAAATTGTACAAGTCATTCACAAGTATTATTAAGCGTGGTGGGATTCTCAGCTTCGCCAAGATCTTCATGCAGCAGCTTATATCTTAAATCCTGCTTTTCTTTATGATAAGGCTAACTTCTTTCAAAAGCCAGAGGTTATGCAAGGATATCTTTCTGTTATCGGTAGGAAAGTCACATCTAACAAGACCAAGTGTTTGCAAGAAGGCATAATATATCATGATAAAAGTGGCACCTTCAATAATCCCATGGCGCTTGAATCTGCAAAATCAATGTGACCTGGTAAAATTCCTTACTTCTTAATTCCTATACAATTATATTATACAATATGAATCTGACTTTAATTGTTTTTTTTATATTTGATGATGTTCATTTTAACATGATAGATGAATGGTGGAGGTATTTTGGAGGTAGTTGTCCCAATGTTAAAAAGTTGGCTATTCAGTTGTTAAGTCAAACTGCTTCTTTTTCTGGTTGCGAAAGGAATTGGAGTGTCTTTAAAAGGATACACTCCAAGAAAAGAAATAGATTGGAACATAAAAGGCTAAATGATCTTGTCTTTATTCATTACAATTTTTGTTTGAGGAATAAGTATATTTTTCTAACCTTTTCACTTTACAATTTACACTTTACTACTAAATTTTGTATTGGTTAAAAAAAATTAATTAAATGGCTTCTAATAATTATACCAATATTTCATTTTCATGTGTTTTTTTAGGATTCTTAACAAGAAAAAAAACTTTGATCCAATTGATTATGAAAGTATTGATAAAATTGAATATTGGATAAAAGAAGAAGTTGATTCTTCTCCACTTTCAACACTTTCCGCTAAAGAGATAGAAGAAGATATCATTTATGATGATACCACATTGCCAATACCAAAAATTACCATCAATGATTAATGTTAGATGTTTTAAATTGTAGAGTTAGTTAGACATGTTACTTTTTTATTTATATTATTTGTTACTAATTTTTTTAATTTGATTTATTCCACACTATTTTATAAAGATGTTTTTGAAGAACAAGGTAATGAGGTTCATCCTCAAATTCAGGCTGAAATTGGAAGTTCTGGGATTGGAGTTGAAGGCCTTGATTTTGGGTCATTTGTTCAAGAAGATGATGACATGTTTGGTCTAAATGTTTTTCAAGAAACTCATACCTGGATCAATCAGGAGCCACCAAATACCGATGTTTAACAAGGTATGAAATCATTATTATTTGTGCTTTTTGTTAGGTTAATGGTTGATTTAAATGTTCTTTCTTAAATGGTGTTTTGTGACTTTACTAACTTCATATGAAATTAACCTAAAGATAAATTATTGTAATATATATATATATATATATATATATATATATATATATATAATATTTTTAAATTTAATTATTCGTCACCGGTCCGGCTCAATGGCTCAACCGTTCCAACTGGTTGAACCTTGACCCGCTGACCTTTCCGGCTCAACGTTCAGTCCGGGTTTTAAAATATTGCATTTAGAGATATTAAAGGATTAGATACCTTATTTGTGAGTTAGATCACATTGAGTGATCTAAATAAGGTATTATTAAGTGATGAAATTCAAGTTGGAGTTTGTTGTCTCATATTGGTATCTAGTTATCGAAATTGACAAACATTCAAATAAGAATCCAATAAAGATTTAAAGTTTATTCATTAAGTTTTAACCCATTAAGTGAGAGTGTTGCTACATAATACATGGAAGATAATACTTGACTTAAGAGGACTTATCGCCATAATTGTTGCAGCATAGCCTTAATTAATCTGGACAGGGCAACTGACATATAATTACGGGTCAAGTGGGAGAATGTAAGATATTTTAATATATTATAATTATTATTAGTTATTATTAATTAGGTAATTAATTAAAATATCTTGAGTGTGGCCTATAAGTCATATTTAGGCCCAATTCAAGATTAGAGTTATTGGCTATTAATGTAATTTTGCCATCGTTGTGCCTCACAGCCAATCAAAAAGAGACTTGACAATTACCTTCTATCTTCAATTCCCTTTTGAAGCTCTCTTTCATTAGGATTTGTGGGTTTTCTGTCTGATCAAAGCTTAACAATGACGAGAGGTAATTCTTTCAAGTTTTCCACTATTTTTATAGGAAAATTCATATACTTTAATTTATGATTTATTTGTGTATTCATGAATTTTGTCCTATCTGATTGATAGAAGAGGCAGTTGTTCGATTTTGCTAGTGTTAGAAGTTTTGGTTCACTAATTCAAAGATTCATATGTTTTCAAAGCAATTTCTGGTTCTGGAAGCATCCTAGCATCGACGGTGTTGGGGTTTTATCTTTTGTTTTGGGTTTAACACCCACTGCCTGAGTCACTGGGTCGTGGTTCATTCTGAAGGAGGGCTTATTTAACCTATAAATTTGCATTGGCTAGATATGCTATTTGAAGAAACTTTGATCTAACTTGTATTCGGTGAAATAGAACCCGGGGTTATGTTCAATTTTTCTCTTTTGGTTTAATCCTGCGCATGGGATGCTATAGGCTCTATTTATTTTGTTTTTTCAATTTGTAAATATTATTGTAAACAATTTCTTAAGCTCGTTTCTTATAGGCGATGGAAGAAGTTCGCAAGGTCTAAGAGTACTTTGGCAAAAGCTTTTGTTTCATTGGGGATGAATGGGAAATCTGACTACTCTATGCACTTCTCTTTATATTTATGTAAAATATTACTTCTAAATAAATTTTTCTTTCTCGATTATTGTTAACAATACTTCGTTATCAACAAAGATTTTACTTGATTTTATTAAGATTAACCATTGGATGAAAAGGATGTGTTTGTTTTGACGATTGAATAAGTAACTTATTTTTACTTAAACTTATGGAATCTTAAGATTGGAAAAAAGTTAGATTGGGTAAAATTATGAGTGTTTGGATTAGCGATTGGATAAATAACTTAAAGTAACTTATGTAAAAGTTAGGATGTTTGGTTTGACTTTTGTATAAGTGACTTTTGTATTAATTAAGAAAAAAAATTGAAACAATTATGAAAAATGAAAAAAATGAAGGGATAATTGTGAAAAAAAGTCATCATTAGCAACTTAATTGCCAATGGGCCCTGGGAAGATATCTACACACGGAGGGATTTTTTCACAATTTTCTCAAAAATTAACTTTGAAAATTTGGTAATGGTACAATTTTAATAAAATTATATCAAACTCTAATTTAAATTGGTATACTCCAAAAGTCTTTTCTACTGTGCACCTCAAGCTTGAATTTTATAAATTATATCAAACTCTAATTTAAATATTAAATCATAACTTATATTTTGGGAAAAAGGCAGAAAAATACCATTTGAACTTCAAAATCCCGCTGACAAGAATGGTAATGAGATTGACAACGCAAATCTTTGTCAAAGGACTAATTTTGGATTTTGAAGTTCAAGTGGTATTTTTCTGTCTTTTTCCCTTATATTTTCACATAGCTCAAAATCTAACAAAATAAACCGATTAAAATCTCAATAATATCTCCAATAATCCAAATAAATTATTTAAACTAAATTTAATGGGTAAAAACACTATATAGAAACTAATTTATGACATGTTTATAAAAAAAAAATTGATTATAAAATCATAAAAGAACTAAATAATAAATCTAAACTGATTAAAATTAATTATTAATTATTCTCTACATTTCTACAGTCATATATTAACAAAACTTAAAACTTGTTTAAATTTTTATCCCAAAGTATTCTCTAATTAGCAGAAGATTACTATCTAAAGAAAGAGAAAATTATTTAGAACATTTTTCATAAAAGAAGTTCTGTGATTATAAGTGATTTTGAGTACCTTATTGATCCCCAAAAATATGAAAATATTCCTATCAATATTTTTTTTATACACATACAGGCACATAAGCTCTAATAAGCTTCATTTTGAGGCTTATGACTTTTTCCAACTTATGACTTTTTTTACCTTAAATTCAATCACTGAAACAAACACCCATTTTTTATCAAAACACTATTCAAATCTAATTGAGCATCGTTCAAGTTCAATCTTCCCTCCAAAATGCCGAAACAAACACGCACTTTAAATGCATAGCTGATTTGACTTAACCAGGAGGTCTAGAAAAGTCGTAAGACACGAATGCACACTTGAGTTTTGTTTTTTTTAAGTTGACTTAAAAAGTTGATGGATTATTCATTCGATGATATATGGTTTTCAAAGAATTTAATTACCAAACAAAAAAAACAAACAAACAAAACAAAACAAGAAGGCACATAACAATGTGAGAACTGAGGTTTGACATTTAACCCTTTGATTGAAATATTGGGAAATTCATGCATCATTTTGACATTCAATATTGGCTTCTTTTAACTAAATGTAAAATCTTAATTTATTTTGTCTTTTAAATTCATAAATTTCTTCATGTCATATATTAAATGAGTTTTTCAACAATAGAACTAATGACTAAATAGGATATTTTAAGGAAATCAATACGCATTTGCTCTAAAAAAAATTAAATTAATTTCTTTAATATTTGTAAATTAGTAATTAAACTTTATATTTAGAATAGGAGGAAATAACTAGCATGGGAGTTCTGATTTAAAAAATCTAGTATAGGAGGGAGGATATATAGACGACGAAAAATATTTTCACCACTCCTATTTATCTAAATATTTCTTTGGATTGCATCCAATAAGCTTAGAGCTTTTTCTAAATAACGATTAAAACCTTCATAAATAATTTTTTAAACATGATTTATCATGTACAAAGTGAGTATAAGAGAGAAATTTTATATCAATTTGCATAAACACACCACAAAGTCCATGGTTAAATCAATAATATTGATCTCAAGAAAATACACATGCATTACAAAGACCAAAATTTAAGGATATCCGTCACTATTATGAAATAGGAAGCATAAGAATGAATACTCTTGGCCTCCATCAACCCCAGAACACGTTAAATTAGAAAGTAGAGTGAACAGAACCCAAAAAAAATCAGTTACAAAATTAAACTAGACAGCGATTCTAATAACAACAGGAAAACTATATATATAATACTGCTTCAAAAATATACTAGGTATAACAATAAATTAGCCATCCCCTAAGCAAACAGTGAAATTTAAAGGGGTAAAAGTTTACAACAGCAACAACAAAGCTTTTATCCCACTAGGTAGGGTTGGCTATATGAATCGTACGACGTCATTGTGCTTTTGTCGAAAGGGGTAAAAATTAAAAAAAAAAAAAAAAAAGGTTTCATACAACACACGAAGTTCAGTCTTCATATTCTGTTTCTTCATCATCATCCTCATTGTTTCCTGCATATCTCCAACCATCTTCAACATTTTCCCGATCCTCCTCTGTTTCTTCGCTGTCTTCTTCCTCGTAGTTTTCTTCTTTCACTGGCCAAGGTTTCTTGTTGCTCACCTTCATAGGGGTCACAGAAGAGGGCGTTGCTGTCGCTTTGCGCCGCGCAATTTTGGATGGAGGCAACTTCAAGTTTGGTTTGGACTTGCTCTGCTTCTGAATTCTACCATTTGATCTTTTCCCGCCATAGGTATCCGCGTCACTTGCTTCATCCATTTCATTGTCAGCATTGTTATTATTAGCCTGAGCATTCTCGGCAACATTTTCATCACCATGCCCAGGATGCTCCCTCTTCAAATGGAGTTTAAGTTTATACTCATGGATATAGGCCTTTTCACACCCTTCATAAGGACAAACAAAAGGACGATCAGATGATGCAGAAGCATAAGCACCCCCAGAAGGTTTTGTAGCTTTTGTCGGCTTCTCTGAAGGCGGAGTATTATACTTGGTCCCATTTGGATCCACTGATCCATTCTGCAAGAACAAAAATGAAAATTTAGTTGAACTGAAATGTCTTGTATAACTCAATGTTTCTACATGCTTAACTTCACCCACAACTGAAGCAGTCAGCGTTTGTAAACATCCACATCCTGTGGTAGGAATGGTCACTGATCAGGGATATTGGTTAGGGACTAAACCAGTGTGACACATGGAATGTGTAAGAAATAGAAATAGAATAAAAAGTGATTTTCAATATAGCTAATAAGTGTGATAATGTACTAAGCAAATGAAAATAGATGGTTAATGATTGCAAGCACATAATGATCACTGTGTGTGTGTGTGTGTGTGTGAGAGAGAGAGAGAGAGAGAGAGAGAGGCTCAATGATGCCAAACAAGGCATTAGGGTACTCTAAACCATGTCTCATGGCACAGGGCAATTCGATTTGACCATGTCTCGTGGCCTTTCGGTCACTCAGGCAGTCAGGCCAGAGGAAAGATTGCTTATTGAAGGCACACAGGCGGAACAAGCCCGTAAAGCAAGTAAGGACTCAGACCCACATGGGCAACAAATTTAGAACACAGCCTCATTCTCATTTAATCCCCACAATCCATACAGTTCCCCAAAGTAAATAAAAATTGGTATTTTTTTTGGTTCATATTATGACCCATCTACCTAAATTTATCATGCCAAAAATAAAAAACAGAAACTAACAGGGAAAAAGGCCTTAAATGTCAACTACAGAATCCAAGGGTGTGTTTATTTAAAAATTGTCTTTTTAGTTGACTCGAGCTCATATATTCATTCGTGCAGCCAGACCCAACCACATAACTCGTGCAAGTGGCCATTGATAACGGTCTAATGCCATCCACTTACAAAAGTTTCAATTCTAGGATACACACAAATCGAGCATACTTGTGTCATATTAGTAACTGGACAAATAAAAAGTTAAAAAAGAAAGCTAGACATGTAACTATTTGCAGAAACTATTGTGTATGGATTAAGTGGTCACGAAATAACAATAGTAAGACATTGCCCAACCTTTTCATGGTGTGCTGCAATGTGATTCTTAAGCTTGTATTCATGAGCATATCTCTTTCCACAATCTGGGTATTTGCAAACATGGTAGTTCTCTTGTGAATGTGTTTTCATGTGAGACTTTAGGTTGAAATCGAGAGAGAAGGCCTGCAAATACACATTGTTACAAGATATTATGGGCACAAGAGCATACATTCACGTAAAGGCATTATCTGAAGCAATATGTACTATTGGAGCTCATCACAGACTAATACAGAGAATATAAATCTCGGATTTTCATAAAACGATAATTTATCTAATCACAAGATACAAGATTTGAACTGTAGATCATGCAATACTTACAGATATATTTTAAAAGATAAATAAACAAATGCACACATTGTAAACCATAAATCAACTTCATGTCAAAGCCATGAAAGAAATAGCAAAATATTGTGAACCAGAAAGATCCACTGTCAAAATATTGTGAGCCAGTGAATAGAGCCACAATCTCACATTTCACAGAAGGAAATAGCAAGCACTAGATATCGAGAAACAGAAAAATTGACACCAGCTCAGGAAAGACTATCCTTAGAAGAAATAAGAATAGTTTATTTCAATAGATAGATGTATTACCTTGCCACAGCCTTCAATGGGACACACATAAGCCCTTTCCCCTGTATGGATGAGATTATGTCTTTTCAGCTTTGAACTATCCAGAAATTTCTGCAACAGAAAATGAATATTTTTAATACTTCCAAATGTAAATCTGACATTATGAAATATGGGTAAAATCCAAATATAAAAAAATAAAAAAAAACAATAAAATGCCATAAAACTTATAACACAGACATAATAGTCTACTCAGAATTTGTTAGGTACAACATATAAACTCAGTGTAGGTTTGGGAGCACTTAAAATAAAAGTGCCACCTTTCCACAACCCTCATAAGGACAAACAAATTGCCTTTCTCCATGAATGTGAGAATGTTTTCTCAAAGCACCAGCATCTATAAAAGTTTTCCCACAGCCTTCATAGCTACAGAGAAAAAGTACTTCAGTGGTTGGCTCAGGTTCTGGCTCAGGCACAGATGGTTCTTTTTCCATATCCTTCAAGGCCTTTATGGAATCCTCTAAGATAAATAAAACAAAAAGACAATCTCAGAACATTTAATAAGACAACAATAACATGAGGGAAACTCATAAGCATGAAATCAAGCAATACATGGAGATTTTTTAGATGCAAGCCATGCTTAGACTTAATATATCAAAACTTATATAACAAAGTTCTTCTAAATGGGATCAGAAGTAAGCTTTCAAATTAGAAAGCACACAAACCTCTTATCCATCTGAAAAGGGTGCACTTCCCGCCTGTGGCCACAACATCCTGAGGAACCCTAACAGGCAGGTGTATTTTTGTCAGTATTAGCATACTAGACAAACTTAAGTGGAAATAAAAAAAATTAAAGAGAAATTAAGAACACTGAAGCATTGTGAACTCTGAAGGTATGAAAACAAGGTCACCAAATAAAAAGTTATAAAACATGATCTTTGCATAATTTTCCTACTTCCTGCCACCACTACTAGAAATAAAATGCTAAAAGAAGGAACTTAGTCTTCATCAAATGATATGAAGTTTAGCCAAGAAAAATGATAACTTGTCTCTTTGGTGAAATATCAGACGCCAATTGTCGTAACTATATTTTGTCCGAATAAGCTAATTACTTCTCCACTAATAAAGCCTACCTAATTCAGTATTTCAGTTATCTCCAAGAATATATCACTTATGCCATCTACAAGGATACAGTAAATCCAATCTGTTTCTCAAAGACAACTACTTATGAATTATCATAGCATAGGGGCCTAAACTGACTGACAATGGCAGGTATACACTATATATTGACCCAGAATTTCTGTTCATAAGGTCGAGCAGAGATCTTAGAATTTTCATCTGTTCTTCTTTCAAGAGGAGGGAACCCATTGGGGACACAAGAAGAGATTTTTCAACGAGATTCAAACTTCGAACCCTAAACAACATGCTACGTTGATTGGCGAAAAAATTAAGCAGCACAAAAAGTACAAAACAATTCGTCAAATAAAAGTATAGTACCATTCTTTAACCCATTTAACTGCGGGAGTTTTAGACTTGATGATGGGGTGCCGGTCGAAGAAAGAGTGACTGAATTGTGTCTCCATCCTCTCACTCTCCTCCTCTCTTCAAAGTACTGCTGCGAATAGACAGTAATCAAATCTCCGAAGAATAACTTTAGGGTTACGGTCAGGTGAGAATTAGGGAGGAATGAACGGACAGAGGGAAGAGTAGAGAGAAGACCATTTGGAAGTCTTCTGTTTTGAAAAACAGTTCCTTCCAACAAGTATTCATGTAGTTCCTTCTTCCTACTGTAGATCCTAGGTCTCTTCACGTTTTAAATCCATGTCGTTCTTCTTTTTTTATTCTATAAAGTTTTATTATTGTACTGGTCCTTTTATTAATGCATTTTGATCTTAAAAAAAGGTTGATGGAAAAGTTATTAGGGTACATAAATATAACAGGCATGCTCATATCCAGCCTCGTTCGATGAGATATGGTTTTTAAAGAATTTAATTACAAAAAAAAGGGAAAGGTAAAAAAAAAATCACAAAAAAAAAAAAAAGACTTAAGAACAATGTGGGGTTTGACGTTCATCATGAAAATATTGGGATATTCGTGCATCATTTTGACGTTCAATAAAATTTACTTTGTTCTGAACCTAAAATCTCAATCTAGGTCAAAATAAAATATATTTTTTCTTTTAAATTTATAATGTTTTCATACCATCTTTATTGATTGTATTGTATATATTAAATGAAGTTTTTATCAATAAGATTATTGGTTAAATAATATATTTTATTATTTTTGGGAAACCAAAACGTATTTATTTTTAAAAAAAACTAATTTAATTAATTTATTTAATATTTATAAATTACTTATTAAATTCCTATATTTAGGATAGAAGGAAGTAACTATCACGGGAGGGAGGATAGCCACCAAAGAAATACTTCCATGGTCGTTTTTCCCTTATCCTAGAAATCCTATTTTATAAAGAAATAGGATTTATGTTGTTTTTATTTTTTATTCTTATTATTTTTGAATTTCATTGTGTTGCATCCAATAAGCATACATCTTCAAAAGCAACTAAGCAACTTTTTAACTGTGATTTACAATGTACAAGATAAGTGAAAACTGTCTCGACTTATGCTTATGATAAGTAGCTTTAACAAGCACTTAGCAAACTCTTTCTTTTTTATTTTCTTAGAGCTACAAGTTGTGGTAAGCAGAATTAAACCTATGATCGAGCATTAACAAAGGCAAACTACGTACCACTGTGTCACAAGGACATTGGATACTTGTTAAAATTGTAAAGTGAAAATTCGAGACAAGATATAACAATTAAAGCTAAATTTTATAAGGTAATTATAGGTTAGGGCATGAGCATAGTCTTAGCCTCATCGCAACCAAACAAAGCCCTCATCTTTTGTATATGTCGCTATTTTATAATAACATTATCTCCTTATAAGAATGTATGACTTATGAGAGAAATTTTTAACAGTTACTTCTTCTAATCTTTAATATAAGATATACGTACTTAAATTGATTAGATTAAGTTAATTGAGTTACTTAATACTTATCTAGTCATCTTTCTTAATTCCATCATTCACTCTCTGATATGGAATATAGTAGAATAGTAAAATAAAGACTTAACCGCAAAATTAGATACTTGAATGTCAGTTAATTAGTCCTTAAGTAGCCTAAGTAGCTGTTGGGAGAAGAGATCTATATGTGCTATGATATTATAAATAGCCCCATCATCCCTATTGTATCTCTCTTATCAGAATTGTTCTAAGTGTGCAATTCAAAGGAATATTTCAGAATTTCTCTCTTGTCTTCTCTTCTCTGTGTGTGTTTGGAATAACGGTAGAAAAAATGACTTATTATGATTCTAACTTATTAAAAATGACTTAATAAAAAAGTCAGTTTTTATAATGTGATTTATATTTGGATGAGCGATTGAATAAGTGATTTTTCATAAGTCAAAACATGTTTGGATTGGCGATTATATAAGTGTTTTTTTAAAAATAAAAACTTGTTTGGATTGGCAATTACATTATTGCTTTTGTGTTAATTATAAAAAAATAAGATATTTAAAATTAAAAATTAGTAGAAAAATTGAAGTTAGAAAATGTGATACCAAAATACATAATTTCACATAAAAATATTACATAACTAATTAGATCACATATCCCGTACAAATCGATCTCTAATCATGTCACGAATGTGATTCATACGGATTGAAGATTATTCTATTTTTAAAGATAATGGATAATATTATTCTATAATATTATTTTATTTTAACACTTTCAAGATACTTTGTACCAAAAAAAAAATTAGGACAACATTATTCCTAATTAAAAACTTACTAAATATATTTGCACCTTAACTCAAAATTTAATGATACAATCAATATTTAATTTTTTTCCGTACAAAAAAGGTGCAGAATGAAATGGGAGAAAATGTGTGGACAGGGGGGTGGGTAACATGGAGGCACGCAGGTGGGGCCCAAAAGTTGTGTACAAAAATAAGCTGCAGTTTATTTCAAAAAAAAGTGGGTGTCTTGGGCTTATTTAATAAGTTGAGTTTTCATGCTTTTTGTTTTTGGTAAAACGCTGTTCCAAACACAGCCAAAACGTGGTGCGTTTTGAATTGGGTTTTTTGCCCCAAAATTGGGCTTATTGGGCGCTGAAACGTTTTCCCAAACACTCTCTCTATCTCTCTCTCTTACTTTCACCTAAATACCATAACAATGGTATCAGAACTCTCTTTCCTTGGCTCTTTTCTTTTATTTGCACTGCTCTATTCGAATGTATGATCTAGACGCGATCAAGAATAGCAAGAAACATGGAAGATAGAATTGTGAACATTGAAGAAAAAATTCAGAAACTAGACATAGTTGAAGAACTTCAAGAAATGGTTGTGGGTTTTAGAGATAAACTCCGAGGCATGGGTAGAGAATTTAGAATGATGATTCAGGCGGCTCAGCATCATCAAGAACCCAGACAAAATGGGCATGGTCATGGTCAAGTGGGGTTATCAAAGACCCACACAATTAACGAAAATGGAGTTCCTGAAATATTAAAGTAAAGACATTAATACCTGGATTCTGAAGTGTGAATTATTTTTTGAATTCAATAGGACCCCAGAAAATCCCAAGACTCGGATCGCTTCAATGTACCTAGACGATGATAGCTTTTCTTGGGATGTGGCGACTGAAAAGAGATAGTGACCTAACCAATCGACATGAAACAAGTATGTAGGTAAGCTTAGAAACGAGTTCAGCTTACCATTTGAGAAACCTATGAGCGGTCTCACTCGGTTGCGTCAAACAAGAACGTTGGCGGAGTTCAATGCCAAGCTCAATGCAATCTGGGCGAAACTGGAACTAACAAAGGAATATCTTGTGGCCTTTACGTCGCGGCACTAAAAGAAGGGATATCCGACTCAATCTTGATGTTTAATCCCTAGACTCTCGGTGAAGCTCAACGGTTAGCCCGGGTTAAGGAAATTGGATTAAATTGCCATGAATCCAAGGTTCTAGTAGAAAAACCATCGAGCCACGTTGCCAGCGTAAGTTCCTCTTCCCTGGCATCGCAAAATGTGTAATGTCCCAAATTTTGTGTAAGGGCTAATGACTTCAAATGAGAATGTAATGAACATTAGACAAACACCTTTGGAGAATAAAGTGTGAATTATGACTCGAATCAACAGTAGAAAGTGCCCGAACATAGTATTTAAGCTCAATTATGGTGACAAAGCATAAATTGAATTAAAATAGAGGGGAATGGCGCATGGAAGAGGAAAAGGAGTTTAATAATTCACTATGTGGCAATCTAACTAAAATTGTCATAGTCAGGGGCAAAACGGGAAGAAAGAAATTTATTAGCCAATTAGTCAGCAATCGAAGAGGAAATTGACTATGAGCTAAAAGAACAAGAGGTGTAACTAAATGGTTAAGTGAACTAGTTAAGGTAACCAAATAATGATTAGCTTTTGGAGAAGCCATAGGAGTTAGACACTTGGCATCACAAGAATTAGCCATGAAGTTGGAAAAAGTCAAACAATTAATGTTCCAACTCCCCTCTCTCCTCTCAATTTGTGCAAGAAGGCATGGGGGCTGAAGAGATGATCATTCATCATATTTTTCTCTCTCTCCAAGCTCACAAAACGTCCAAGGCAAGAAGAGGAGGAAAGAGAAAGGATTCAATCTAAAGATGAGGTCTTTTTCTTGAGATTTGACCTTGAAAATGGCTTCTATTGCCAAAATCCTCTTCTTTAATCTTGTTCCTCTTGTTGAAAGCTTCAATTGTATGGTTATATATTTTCAAGAGGTGGTGTTTGGTGAATTCAAGAAAATCTAGTAGAAGAGGAATCAAAGAATAAGCTTGGGAAAGTGAAAGAGGTGAGCAAAATCTATCTTTTGACACCTATGTTGTGGTCATTGGTTGAGTATCTTGATTTCTGAAATTTTGCCCTAATGTTCGTGTAATTAAGGTCTTAGAGAGTTTGGGGAGTTTGGGATGTTTTGATTGATGGGAATGGATTGGAGTTTTGAATACAAAGTTTGGAGAATTGTGTTGAATTGTTGCCAAAATAGAACATATGGAAGGAATGTGAATTTGGCAATTTTGATGTTTCCATTGGATTCCATGCAAAAAATTGTGTGGGGAGTAGCCCCAATTTTGCATTTTGACCATTGGAAACGTATGTTGAAAAATTGGAATTTTTGTCAATAAAAACTCTGTGTTGGGCAGTTGGCTTGCATGGCAGTTTTGAATGAGTAAATAGTGTCTAAAAAAATATGAAACTTTATAATCTAATAGTGAACATACCAAACTTTAAATTGATAGATTATGGCTGTCATTTTGATATGTGTGCTAGAAGTTATGTATTTCCAAAATTTGGGTTGAAACTGGAAGTTATTCTGGAACAGTATGGACATTTGTTGAATTCTGCATTTTTGTGGTTGTAGATGGTAGTGATTCATATTGTTTCTGTAATTAGGACTTAAAAAGCTTTAATTAGGACTTAGGATCACTCCATTTTGATTTTTCTAGATTTAATTATGATTTTTGGAAGTTCATTCAAAAAGCAGGAATTTCCTTAGCCTCAGCCAGAAAGTATCGGACCTGCTTTTGGCCGCAGCCAGAAGATTCTTGGTTGCAACCAAAAACTTTCTGACCTCTTTTTTGCAACAGCCAGAAGACTCTTAGCCGTAGACAAAACCCTCTTACCTGTTTTTGGCCAACCCCTACAAATTAGCATTTTGCACTTCTGAAAGGTGGTCTTTAGTATAGTTATTTCCAACCCTTTAGGCATTTGTCTGGTCTTCTAATGGCCACCTAAAGGTCTCAAATGATAACCAACCCTAAGTGTTTGGAGTTAAGAATTGAATAGGGAATAACTCGTCGTCCTTAATTATGATTTATAGGACTTGATATCCACCCTGAGCGTGTGAAAACAGTGCTCAAACACAGACGGAAAGAAAAAGGTAGTGACTTTTTCTCTTATATCCTATATATTGCATTGTATGTTTGTGCTTATCTTTGAATTGTGATGAATAAGAATGATGTTGTTTATGCCATTGTGAATACAGCGAAAGCTGTCGTGAATGTGATGAAAGTCACACGTAGTATTGCTGCTGTGAATGCCGTTGTTGTATTGCTATTATGAATGACGTTGTTGTGTTGCTGCATTGTGATAATTGCTTACATGTTTTGTTAGTATATATCATATGAGTGAATTGTTACTACTGAGATTCCTATAAATCTCACTCTTTTCAATGATTAACCTACAGTTAGGGCTAGCGGTTCGAAAGAGAAGCAAGTGACTAAGGGCGGCTAGAGTTCCCAACTAGTAGATTTGTACTTTGTTAGTTGATTATCACATTTTTGGGATTATTGTACATATTAGAAATGTTGTAAATTTGGATAGTGTGATGTAATCCCCGATATGGGAAATTGAAATGGGCGAATATGCCCTGTAAACCCTTGTGGTAAATAGATGAAACCCGAGAGTCGTCGGAAATTTTGCTATACACTCTGATATTTATGAATGGAACCAAACTGCACCGGCCAAATATATTCAAAGGTTGAATGTGAGACCGTATTGAACAGGTTTTGGAAAAAGTTTTGAAAACCCACTTTATCACAGGACTAAACCCTGTGTTAAAGTTGGGACTTTCAATAAGTTTTAAATTATCCGTTGGTCTTTAATTTAACATAATGACACATTTTCAAACTATAATTACGGCTATTAAGGTAGGGGGTTACATTTTTAATGACCCAATGGTTACCAAGTCTCTCTTAAGCCTCAACTTATCCTCAGGTTGTCGGTTCGAGGGCTTGGGGAGGAGATTAAATTCTCAAGAGGGGGAACAATAACTGTTTACGCCAAAAGATCCCGATAGAATGTACGGGTGAGGGTAGGCCTGCCAAAAGTCTCGGTAGAATATACGGGTGAGGTCATTACAAAATGTCTCCACGTCGGTGAACAATAATAATAGTAAGGTATACCAGAACCGAGTCAGGTCCCACCAGAAGGATGTATCGGTCAACACGGTCGCCAAGAATTGAAACTACACTGAGAAATCAGCACCCAGAGCATGGAAGGCATCATGAGTCCTCTTGGCTGAAGATGAAGCAGAGCATAGCGCTAAGAACCTCTGCTTCTATTGTCACAGGAAGTTTTCAAAAGACTGTCGCTGCCCCCAACGCCAAAGAATGTAAAGACCCTTTCTCCAAACAATAATTATCCATAATGATTTTACAAAATCTGTTATCCAGTGATAATTAAAAACAATTTCTCATTCAAAACATATCGAAGTTCAGGGCACAAATCCTGCTTACAAACTCACTACAAAGAGATTCATTACTTTGAGCACACATAACAATAGGAGAATTCACAGCTCACAAGTCTTACAACATTAAATCCCATAATTAAGATTTCATACAAAACACTTTCCAACACAAATATGGTTATGGGTCCACCAACTTCTTAGAATACGAAGATAAGGCCTTACGCCTAACAAAAGTTAAACAATTATTTCAAAACAATTATCCAAATAGTAAATATGATATCTCCAAAAACATGAAATGTCCTATAATGGCAACATAGAAAATAATACAAGACCAATACCACAAGAGGCTTACAAGATTCTCAATGCTATGCCTCCGGTTGCTTCCTTTGGCCTCTAGCCAAATTAGAGGTCTCACCTGAAAAATATTTACAACAACAAGGTGAGACATAAAATTTTAGTAATCAAAATCAATTTACAAAATATGCAGGAAATGATTGTAAATTAGAGAAGCAGGTTTAACTAACATAATATTAATAATATTCCCAATAATTAAACTTCACATAATATGATCAGCAAATAAAACTGTCTCCACTCATCCATCCTGCTCCTCCTTATAGCTTCTGGACGTGGTACAGCGTATTAGTGCTAGTATACCCGACCAAAGGTTAGCTAGTCACTTCAAGAATACTGCCCCCTCCCATGCCACCACCAATATACCGTAACAGGGAGGTGTCCACCCAAAACACTCAACTCAAAATCCGAGTGAGGAATGAGAGAGCCAATAGGCACAATTTCACCATATCTCTCCCACACAACCCAACATATCACATAACAGAAAAGTAATAAATTAATATAGTTCTAGAAAACATTTACAAAATTATCATACCATCACAACAATAACAATCTTAATAATAATTTCCACTCATATATACAAGTTGGAAAATACACTACTTCAACTGAACTCGATTCATATTCAATCATACACATAGTCTTTCTAAATACATACAAGTAGTATAGATGAAAGTAAGGTTTAGAAAACATCTTACAGTCTAAAACAAGCATATAAAATAAATTAATCCCGGTTACCTCAATTTCAAGCTTAACCGTAACTTAAGTAGTAAAACATGAGCAATCACCAATCACAACAAAACTCTACATTATCAATGTAGATACCAATTAACCACAAGCCATATTAAAATAAATAATTTATGCAAAATTCAACTCCCGAAAACCCAATTTCCTCTACAACCATTATCCTCAAATATTTCAATTTCCTTAGCAATCCTTAACCATAGATAATTCCTCATGAGCCCAAATCACTTATTAAAATGCTTAAATAATCTCTACATCATATTCTCACATCAATCACTCAATTTTATAAATTAAATTTTTGCCTTCAATATACCTATAATCATAAAATAATCAATATCAACCTTCTAGAATAATTAAATTTCTTTTTCTAATTTATATGAGTATAGTCTAATTATTAAACAATATTTGAAACCTCCACATAATTAAAATCTAATTTATAATATCAAATTATAATTTATAATTTCTTATAACCAGGGTTCTGGAACCTGGACCGGACCGACCGGTCCGGCCTGGGAACCTGTGAACCGGTGCCTAAACCGATTAGGTCCGGTGACCGAACTGGTTCACTTTTTTTAAAAAAAATTGATTTTTTAATATTTTTCCTTAGAATTTCATATTAATAAGCCTAAAATATTAAATTTCTCACCAGTTTAGTCCCGGTTTAGCTCAGGTTTGGCCCCGGTCTGACCCACTGACCCTTAACCTAATACCTCGATCGGTTCAATACCTGGTCCGAGTTTTAATACCTTGCTTATAACACAAAATCTACAAAACTAAATCGATTAGAATTTCAATAATACCTCCAATAACCCAAAATAAATTATTTAATCTAAATTCAATCAGTAAAAACATCCTTTAGAAACTAATTTATAACTGATTTATAAAATAGTTTATTATAAAATCATAAAGCAACTAAATAATAAATCTAAACGGATTAAAATTAACTATTAATTATTCTCTACATTTCTACAGTCATATATTGACAAAACTCAAAACTTGCCGAAAATCTTATCTCCAAAATATTCTCTAACTAGCAGAAAATTTCTATCATAGGAAAGAGAAAATTATTTAGAATATTTTCCATAAAAAAATATTGTGATTAGAAGAGAATCTGAGTACTTTTTTATCTCTAAAACTGCAAAAAATGGGACTTTACGAACTCCACTCCTCCAGAATTAACACTTCATCTGAATGATGAAGTGAAGTGAGAGCAAGGGTTTATATAACCCCCTCCTTCTTCGGTCGTGTGATTTTAAATTAATTTTATTTATTTATTTTATATATCACACCACCGAAAGGTGGTGTGATTGAAATGGGTAGTGGCATGCTTTTCTCTTTGGTTGGCGTCGAACTTTTTTTAAAATTATATATATATATATATATATATATATATATATATATATTTATTTATTTTATTATTATCATTTATTTATTTATTTTCCCTAAAACTCACTACTAAATTCACAATTATCTCCAAAATTATAATTATATCCTATAAATAAAAATAAGGATGTTACAAAGAATGCAGCTTCAATACATGGGGTTGATTGACAACTCAGAAGGTGAGGGTACGGTAAGATAGGGGAGCACGATCACAATATCCAGGGAGAATATGCTCCTCTTATTTCTCTTCATGCCATCAATGGGATTGATACAACGGAGTCTATGCGCATACAAAGAAGTATAGGCAAACGAATAATTCAAATCTTAATTAATAATAGAAGTATAAGGAAACGAATAATTCAATTCTTAATTGATAATGGAAGTAAACATGATTTTCTTGATTATGACCTTGTTATGAAATTAGGTTGGAAAGAAATTGCAGTACCCTCTTCTTCAATTTAGGTTGCAGGGGGTCAGAAGTTGCAAGTCTTTGGAGTTTGGCATGGTTTTAGGTGGAGGATGCAGGGTATGGATTTTGTGTGTGACCTCAGAATAATCAAGCTACATACTTTTCATATATTGCTGGGATTATCATGGTTGAGGTCAATCAAGAGTGCTTTTTGGGATTATGAGAAGCTCTCTATGCAATTTTGGTACAAGGGTTGGTTATGCAATCTTCAAGCCAGTCCTACAAATTCTCCAGGTGGCTTATTCCAAAAAAATTGGGTGTGATAAGCCCTCTAGGTAGCAAATATTTTTGGTTCAATTGCTGCAACCAGTGCCAACCACGTAGTAATATTGTACCATTTCTTAACTATCAAAAATCTCAAATATGTCAGCGTAATCAAAGGGGTCCTAGCAGAAATTTAGAACAGACTAGATAAGTTTGGAGCCATATTTGTTAAGCCAAAATGGCTCCCTCCTTTAAGGCTAGTGCACAATTACCCTATAGGGCTACATGAAGGCACTAACCTAATTAGCCTTAAGCATTATTGTTATTCGGCTACTCAGAAGGATATCATTGAAAAACAATTTTCCGAGTTGCTGCAAACAAAGGTTATTCAAGAAAGTTCCTCTTCCTTTTCAGCACCCATTGTTTTGGTGAAGAAAAATTATGGGACTTGGCATATTGTATTGATTTTCGGGAGTTAAATAATAAAACGATGAAGAATCAGTACCCTATCCCCTTCGTGGAAAATTTGCTTAATGAATTAAATGCTGCCAAGTGGTTTATGAAATTAGATCTTTGTGCTAGGTATCATTAGATTAGGATGGAACCTAGGGATTGTTATAAGACAACATTCAAAACATATTCAGGTCATTTTGAGTGGTTGGTGATGCCCTTTGGGTTAACAAATGCACCAGCCACTTTTCAAGGGCTATGAACGATATTTTTAGACCCCTATTAAGAAAGTTTGTTCTTGTTTTCTTTGATGAAATTTTGGTTTATAGTTCATCTATTGCTGATCATACTCGATACCTAGAAGAAGTATTGAGGATTTTGCAAGACAACCACTACTTTGTTAAGAGGAGTAAGTGTACATTTGCTATTAAAAATGTTGAGTACCTTAGTCACATTATTAGTAGGGGCAAGGTAGCTATGAATCTCAAGAAGATTGAGGCCGTTTCCAACTAAACCTAAGACAACAAAGCAACTAAGGACTTTTCTTGGTTTGGCTGGTTACTACCAGCGATTTATTCAAGGGTATAGATAATTAGTTAAGCCTCTTACTATTTTATCAAGGAAAAATGCTTTTAAGTGGTCCAATTCAGCAAGTGAAGCCTTCTACAAGTTGAAAGAGGCATTGGTTTCAGCTCATGTGTTAGTACTACCTGATTTCTCCAAGGAATTTGTAATAGAAACAAATGCTTGTAGGGCTAGGATTGGAGCCATATTAATGCAATAAAGTCAACCACTAGCATATTTTAGTAAGGCTCTAGCTCCTAAGCATTTGAGCATCTCTATATATGAAAAAGAATTATTGGTTGTGGTGCAAGCTATTAAGTATTGGCACCAATATTTGGAGCGTTACAAGTTTATTATTAGGAGTGATTAGCAGAGTCTTAAGTACTTATTGGGGCAGAAATTGAAGACCTCATTCCAAATGTATTGGATTGCCAAATTTGTAAGGTATGACTACTAAAAACAATACAAAAAGGGGAATAACAACGCTACAGCTAATGCTTTGTCAAGGTTATATGGTCCTTAATTGTTGCAAATTTCTTTAGATACCACTTCCCCTAAATTGATAATGAAATTAAAAAGAGTTGGGAATCTGATGTTGAAGTTGTTGCTATCCTAGCAGAAGTAAAGGAGAAAGGTAGGGTGCATAAGAAGTACTCTTGGGATAGGACTTATTTAAGGAAAAATAGTCTTCTCGTGATTGGTAATGATCCTGATGTGAAGCAGAAGCAGCTAGAATAACTTCATCTTGGCCCTCAAGGGGGTCATTCAGGCATCCAAGGGACTTATTATATGATTCAAGGTTGGTTTTGGTGGAAACATCTTCATAAAGATGTGGAGGAATTTGTTAAAGGGTGTGATACATTGCAAGATGCAAGTATGAGACCGTTGCTGCACCGAGATTATTGAATCCATTGCCAATTCCAAATAAGGTATGGGAAAGTATATCAATGGATTTTATAGAAGGATTGCCCAAATCTAGAGGTAAATAAGTTATTTGGCTAATTGTTGATAGAATGCGCAAATATGCTCATTTTATCCCTCTTTCTCATCCTTATTCTGCTTCTACCCTTGCATAAGCTGTCCTAGATCAAGTTTACAAGTTGCATGGTGCTCCGGTAGAAATTATTAGTGATAGGGATCCTCTCTTCCTTAGCAATTTTTGGAAGGAGTTCCTTAAGGTTTCAAAGGAGCAACAAAGCCTTTCCTCAGCTTACCATCCCCAAAGCGATGGGCAAACCGACATGCTTAATAGGTGTTTAGAGTCCTACTTACATTGTATGTTGGGAAGTGCCTAGAGAGTGGAGTCAATGGTTATTTTTGGCTGAATGGTGGTATAACACCAATTTCCATACTATAACAAAAGCTACTCCATATGAGCTTCAGTATGATCAAAAGCTTTTGGTTTATGTTCCTTATATGCTTAGATCAGCTATTGTTGAAGCTGTAGATTGAAGTTTTCAAGCAAGGGAAAAGATGATTGTGGTTTTGAAACATCACCTGCATCGGTCAGCAAATACTATGAAACATAAGGCTGATTTGAAGAGGTCCGATAGAGAATTTGAAGTGGGTCAATGGGTGTTTCTTAAGCTGCAACCTTATAGGCAAGTTTCAGCAGCTACAAGGAGCAAACAGAAGCTGGCTCCCAAGTTTTATGGTCTATATAGGGTGTTGGAAAGAATGGGACCGATAGCTTACAAATTGGATTTACCTCCTGAGACTAGGATCCACTCTACTTTTCATGTCTCTATGTTGAAATTATGTCCAGATCCGAGTGTGAGGCAGCAGCATCCTCCTATTGAGTGGCCGATCATCCCTACTTCATTATATCCAGAGAAGATACTGACTCAACAGGTTGGAAGAAAGAAGTGTTGCATAATCACTTAAGTGTTAGTTTAGTGGCAAGGATATTCAAAAGAGGAAGCTACTCTGATTTCATTGTTCAATTTAAAAAATGAGTTTCCAGAGTGGACAAGGGTTGTTTTAAGGGGCAATGATGTGGAATGTAGCAGAATAGTAGAATAAAGACTTAAGTACAAAATTAGATACTTGAATGTCAATTAGTTAATTAGTCCTTAAGTAGCCTGGTAGCCATTGGGAGAAGAGATCTATATGTGTGCTATGGTATTATAAATAGCCCCAATATCCCTATTGTATCTTTATGATCAGTATTGTTCTAAGTGTGCAATTCAAAGGAATATTTTAGAATTCCTCTCTTTTCTTCTCTTCTCTCCATTTATGTCTCTCTACTCTCTCTCTCCTTCTCTTATTTTCACCTAAATACCATAACACTCTCCTCCTTAATCTATATAACATATAATACTCTTCCACTAGAATTACTTCTCCCAAGCAATGAACGATTCAGATTCCTTCTTTCATCCAAAAACACTGTTCATAAGAAATCAAAGGCCGAGATCTTGCTTTCTTCCTTTCCCAACGTCCCTATCATTCTGTCTCAGCGATATTGACAGGCCTGTCCCCACATGGCTTTGTTCCCCACATCACGCTATATAATATCTTCCATTCTGATTTTTTTCACAAAATTCTAAATGGCCTGCCTTACTTTTCTCTTCGTTTCTACTGCAGCGAAATGGCCTCAATACTTATCGCTTATATAATATCTTCCATTTCTACTGCAGCGATATGCCCAATTTCTCGACACACACCATATCTTCCCCACAACGTCTCTCTCCTCGTATAACTTTCGGCCCAATTTCTTCCCTCCACATGATCCCTAAAGTCAACGATTGACGGGCAGATCTGGCAGTGACGCCGGCAGATAGGTTGCGAGAATGATGTCGGCGACTTACTTTCAACATAGACGACGGGTGGATTTGTCGGTACAATGATGTCGGTGACTTAATTCCACAACAGAGTACGGTTAGATCTGTCGGTGATGCCGGAGAGTTTAAGATACCAGATTTGTATAACTTTCGTTCCAACTTCTTCCCCCTCCACATGATCCCTAAAGTCGACGATTGACGGGCAGATCTGGCAGTGACGCCGGCGACTTACTTTCAACATAGATGACGGGTAGATCTGTCGGTACAATGATGTCGGTGACTTAGTTCCACAACAGAGTACGGTTAGATCTGTCGGTGATGCCGGAGAGTTTAAGATACCAGATTTGTGTGCTTCCGTCTACGTTTTTGTGTACCCTTCCTGCCTGACTTTTATCTTCCGATTGTGAACACACTGTCGCCTCCAAATCGATGATAAATATTCATTGATTTTACGACTTTTCCTTCATTTTCGATATTGAATATTTTTCTGTTCCAGCCTTCGTTCTTTCTCATATATAGAGACACCTTCCCTGTCTATTTTTTTTTGTTAGTTTGTTGGACTCGGTATGATAATGCCTCCGCTTTTTTGACCTGCTTTGTTTCCTATTTTATGCATTAGTGAATATATGGAAACCAACACAATTAATTTTATGCAGGTTCATGTTGATTTACTCCTCATATTCTTTTTTCAATATATTGCGATTCATGTTTTCTGTTTGAATTCCGTTTATCCCAGTAGTACATGAAGCCCTTATGCTGCAGTTGCCTATTTAGTAATTCTACCCCGCAGTTTCCCCTTGTGGGATGTTTTAGTTTCAGCGGGTTCCCCTTTCTCATACAAAATGGGCTACATGCGGAGGCCCAAAATGGCGACATGGGTATCATGAACCAATAAACAACAAAGCACAGACACTAATCCGATTTACATGAACTTACTGACAGTGAAATGAAAACTTAAACTTCAACCAAAAAAAAAAATTGGGCCTCAAACTTCTACAGACAGGACAAAGCGACCACGACTAATTAATGCATTTGAAACAGTACTAAATGTGTCCCAACTCAACCCTAAAAATCATCATTCATTGCAGTCATTAACAAAACCTAGCTCTGCCCCCAGATCTACTGGTGAAGGTAATATCATGTCTTCTTCCACTATTGGCACTTCAATGACTTCACGTGGGCGGTATATCTGTGTCACCCTCCGTCTCCGACAAGCTTCCTCATATGTTGTTATCTTCATATATGCATGGCACCACAAGTTAAGTATCTCAATCCCCGTGTGCTCACCCATTTTCATCCTTATTTGCATGTATGGCGTGTATGATTCTATTATGCTTGCATAATCACGGTTAAAACTGCAATCATGATCGTCCGCTGCTTCCCATTCACGATTCTGAACGCCTTGCATTCTCATGACACCGTATAAGCAACGAAATAGTAGATATTTTGAGTCATAAAATCTAAAAGTCCCGGCCCTAACCTCCCCTCTTTCATAGCAGTGAACATGGGGAACGATTGATGAGCCGGTAAACTCGTCCACCACAACCATTGGACCACATGTGATCCTCAGTGAACTCACTCCATTGTCCCTCCAACGTCGAAGGAAACAGTAGAAATCGACACACGAAAATTCTGTAAAACCAGTCATTTTTCCCCTGTTTCTGCAAGTGAGATTAGTTGAAATGTATGTTCGCCTTCCTTCTTGATTTGCATATTTATCAGGAAGATGAGACTCTGTTATGACCATTGGGTTGAGACGCTTGATTCCATTATCAGTTTTGTCCTTTGGATATTATCTTCCGAGGTATCCCATTTAAGCTATTGTGAAATATTAGTGCGTCGGTCATATTTATTAAAAATTCTGCAAACTGACAATTCTTGATAAATGATTTTAACTTTATGCATTTTACGTTAATGATTTTATTCCATGATTTACTCCCTCCCTGTTCTGTCCCATCAACCACATATAGCGCAGACCCCTTCACTCTGTACATATAGTCTTTTGTTGACCTTACACCTGCACTTCTTTGTTTTCCATTTTTGTGCAACTCTCGTGTGCTGTGCTGTTTTATGCCTCTCATGATCTGCTTGATGATACCTACACTATATGAAGGCCATACTTTCTTTAATAGCTTCTACTTAATGTGACATAACACAATTTTGTCTTTTAGCTTTTTCGTTTCTGATCCTATGAACCCTGCTAAAGATATACCCTTACTTTTTGCAGTCATACTTTCTTTAATAGCTTCTACCCTGTAATGTAACAGATAATGTAACCCATAATCATGGAATATTATAACTATGCTTTATTATCATGCTTTATACAGTTTTCTAATATAAAGACTAGGCCATACTGATTCTGTTTTTCATTCCTTCTACGGTAAGGCTATTCTTCCAATATCAACTCAATGAATTGTCCCATCAACCACAGTGATCACTGACATTTTCACTATATACGTTGGGAGTTTGGTTGACCTTGCATATGCTTACTATTGTTTTCCATATTTGTGCAATTCTTGTGTTTGGTGCTGATTTGTGCCCCTCACAATCTTCTTGATGCTGGCTACACTCTCATATAACCCTATTTTGTTTAATTCATATTACCTAATTTAACGTAAGTCAATATCGGTTTTCACCATTTTGGTGACTGTTCCTATGACATTTGCTAAAACTGCACCCTTTTATTCTGCAGTCACATAATTCATGTTTATGGTAGTCTTTCTGTTGATTCTTATATAGTGGAATATATCAAATCCATTACCATGACTATGCTTGATAGTGCTGTCCATTTTGGTTCACTTCTCGAAGTCACTACCAAACAAGGCTTCTATTGTCATTATCTTCTTGACTCTCTGCATTTAATCACATCCTCAACCAGCACACTATCTCTTCTGCGGTTAAGAGCTTACTCTTCTGTGTTGCTTTTGTCATCTGTCCTCAGCATTCAACTATTGACTACCTTTATCATATCTTAAGGGATGTCTACTTGCTGCTTCGTTATAGGTATGACATCTTCCTCAATGATCTTTTATC
Source organism: Inga laurina (assembly GCA_963855925.1). Lineage (NCBI taxonomy): Eukaryota > Viridiplantae > Streptophyta > Magnoliopsida > Fabales > Fabaceae > Inga > Inga laurina. Next base: position 10,518,378 of record OY979701.1, on the reverse strand, counting down.
ATATACCATATCTACTTTCACTGTATGCAGTATTCTCTGTCTCTTCTGCGGTTAAAAGCTTACTCTTCTGTGTTGCTTTTGTCATCTGTCAACAGCATGAATTGATGTGCTACCTTTTATCATATCTCAAGGGATGTTTGCTTGCTGCTTTGTTATAGGTATGCCATATTCCTCAATGAATGAAAAACGTACCACATCTGCTATAACTGTATCCAGTATTATTTACTCTCTGTATATACCACATCTGCAATGTATGCACTTAAATATACCTTTCAAATCACTTCCATATCTGCTTTCACCGTATGCATTGTGCTCATATAGCTAGGCCTGCATTGTCATCATATAGCTAGGCCTGCATTGTCATTTTCCTATTGACTGTCTGCATTAAATCACATCCTCAACCAGCACACACTATCTCTTCTGTGGTCAAGAGCTTCTCTTTTTTGTTGCTTTTGTCATCTGTCCTCAGCATTCAACTATTGACTACCTTTATCATATCTTAAGGGATGTCTACTTGCTGCTTCGTTATAGGTATGACATCTTCCTCAATGATCTTTCATCATATACCATATATGCTTTCACTGTATGCAGTATTCTCTATCTCTTCTGTGGTTAAATGCTTACTCTTCTGTGTTGCTTTTGTCATCTGTCATCAGCATTCGACTATTGACTACCTTTATCATATCTCAAGGGATGTTTACTTGCTGCTTCCTTATAGGTATTCCATATTCCTCAATGAATGAAAAACGTACCACATCTGCTATCACTTTATGCAGTATTATTTACTCTCTGTATATAATCACATTCATAACCAGCTCAATAACTTTATATTTTTATCAACTCAAACCTTACATGTCTGTGTTCAGTGAAATATGCCTACTAGATATTTTGTGCAAATCTGATTTCGAGGAATGCATTGTGCTCATATAGCTAGGCCTGCATTGTCATTTTCTTACTGACTGTCTGCATTAAATCTGCCTCATAAATTTTTATATATTATGTTGCTGTGTTGCACACGACAGCTACTGCATAAGTGTCTTGCATTGGTGTAAGAAACATCGTTTTTAGTACTATTGATCAATTGATCAATGAGCAATAAGCAATTTCGAATTTTGAATTCTGAATTTCAACTTCATATTTCACCATTCGCTTTCCCATTTCCAACTCCCAAATTCAAATTTCAGGTTACCAACACTCCAAATAATTTCCCGCCCATTGGTCATTTCCAGACTACCTATATAATCATTGTTAGCAGTTGCTTTAATACACATCTTCTCATTAAGTCCCCACTCTTGAATCTTTATCTTGACTTCTGCAACACTTGCACCTACCATTGAGATGGTATCTGAAATCAACAACTACATGTGCTCATTATTACCTGGAGATGTCCATGATTTCTTAAGTTGTGACTCTGTTTGTACATCTACGCAAGACAGTGATAGCTTCGACAACCTCTACACAACAGAATTCCTTAACAGCATTAACAGCTCTGGAATGCCACCGCACAAACTTTCTTTGAAGGTTGGAGCGCCAATTATGTTGTTAAGGAATATAGACCAATCTTCTGGGTTATGCAATGGCACACGGATGCGTATATCTAAACTTGGCAAGAATGTCATTGAGGGAATCACATTAAATGGGTCTAACCCTAACAAAAAGGTTTTAATTCACAGGATGGACATGAATCCTTCTGAAAGCAGGTTGCCATTCCATATGCGTAGAAGGCAATTCCCTATCATTCTTAGCTTTGCAATGACAATCAACAAAAGTCAAGGGCAATCACTTCGTCAAGTGGGCCTTCATCTATCAAAGCCTGTATTCACCCACGGCCAATTATATGTAGCACTATCTAGGGTGAAAAGCATGGATGGATTGAAGATTTATGTTCCTACTAATACTCATGACAGTAGTAGGAAAACAATCAATGTTGTTTACCAGGAGGTGTTTAGGAATTTGGGTGCTTGAGGTATTTGGTGTAGTAATTTATGTATTTTATGTTATGTGATATGTTTGTTAATATGGATTGAAATATGTGATGAAGACCTTACTGGTTTAGTTTTGGACAATAGTTGTTTGCATAATTTTAATGTCATGAATATAAAAATATGTGTTGCATAATTTGCTCCTTGCGCATCGCGCGGGGGTTTAAGTGCTAGTTATCAATGAGGAAGCATAAATATGGTTAAATTAAGAAAAAAAATCAACAAATATCTAAATATCTTATATATAGGAAAGACTGATGGAGTAACTCAGTAATTTTGATAGTCCCAAAATTAACGATATCAGCCACAAAACATGATAATTAGAAAGTAGACTGAAACAGAGCCCCATAAATATCAGTTATAAAACTGATCTAGACAACAATTCTGGTATCAACAGGAAAACTATATATATATATATATATAATAACTACTCGAAAAATATATTATTTTTAATAAGAGGTTACACATGCCTGGAGCAAATAGTGAAAATTAGAAAGGTAAAAAATAAAATGGACAAAAGAAATTGTTTCACACAAGATCTAAGTTCAGTCCCAATCCACATTCCCTCCTCATCCAAAAGATGAGTAGGGAATGCTCATCCAAAAGATGAGCAGAATTAAAAGGGTTTTTTATTTTATTTTTCAATTAAAAATTAATTATCTTAAAATACTGGTGTTAAAAAAGTATTTCAGATATTGGGTGCTATTGGAAAAATTTTTAGAATACTAGTATTATAGGAAAAATATTTCTGAATGCAAGACAAAAATTAATTAATTTAAAATACTAGTTGGCAAAAATATTTCAGAGTGCAACATATGATTTAATCCAAATAAACAAAAATATAAAAAAAATAAAAAATATAAAAAAAAAAAATGGTCTCCGCCCCTAAAATTGGGGGATGAGCATGCCCCGCTCATCCTGCGGCATTGTTTCCCGCAAATCTCCAACCAACTTCGACGTTGTCCTGTTTCTTCGCAGTCTTCTTCCTCGTAGTTTTCTTCTTTCACCGGCGAATTCTACCATTTGATCGTTTCCCGCCATAGGCATCTGCGTCACTTGCTTCATCCATTTCATTGTCAGCATTGTTATTATTAGCCTGAGCATTCTCTGCAACATTTTCATCACCAAGCCCAGGATGCTCCCTCTTCAAATGGAGTTTGAGTTTATATTCATGGATAAGCCTGCTCACACACTTCATAAGGACAAACAAAAGGACGATCAGATGATGCAGAAGCATAAGCCTCAAACAGAAGTGTGGCACAGGCCAATCCAATTCAATTCGACCGTGTCTCGCGACCTTTTGGTCATTCAGGCAGTCAGGTCAGAGGAAACGTTACATACTGAAGGCACCCAGGAACGAACCGGTAACGTAGGCAAGGACTCAGGCCCACATGGGCAACAAATTTAGAACACAATTCCTATTTAACGCCCACACCCACACAGTTCCCCAAAGTAAATTAAAGTTGGATATTTTTTTGTTCACATTATGAAACATCTACCTAAATCTATCTTACAAAAAAAATGGGAAAAAAAACAGGAAAAAAAGGCCTTAAATGTCAGCTACACAATCCAAGGGTGTGTTTATTTAAAAATTTTGGCTTTTTACTATCAAGTTGACTTCAGCTCATTTATTAATTTGGAGCACCCAGACCCAAGCAGAAAAACTGTGCAAGTAACCATTGATAACGGTATAATGCCATCCACTTATAAAGGTATCGATTTTAGGATACACACAAAACGAGCATGCTTGTGTCATGTTAATAACTAGACAGACAAAAAGGAAAAGAAACAAACAAAGAAAGTACTAGACATGCAACTATTAGCATAAAATATTGTGTATGGATTAAGTGGTCAAGGAATACTAATAGTAAGAGATTGCCCAACCTTTTCATGGTGTGCTGCAATGTGATTCTTAAGCTTGTATTCATGAGCGTATCTCTTTCCACAATCTGGGTATTTGCAGACATAGTAGTTCTCTTGTGAATGTGTTTTCATGTGAGACCTTAGGTTGAAATTGAGGGAGAAGGCCTGCAAATCCACATTGTTACAAGATATTATGGGCACAAGAACATACATATAAAGGCATCATCTGAAGCAATATGCAATATTGGAGCTCATCACAGACTAATACAGAGAATATAAATCTGGGAATTTTCATAAAACGATTTGAACTGTAGATCATGCAATACTTTTAGATATATTCAAAATAAATGAATGAATAAATGCACTCAGCCAAAATATATATTGTGAACCATAAATCAACTTCAAATCAAAGCCATGAGGAAAATAGCAAAATATTGTGAACCAAAAATACAAACGTCTTGTGAACCAAAATATTGTGAGAGATTAAATAGAGCTGCTATTTCACATTACTCAGAAGGAAATCGAAAGCACCAAGCTAACAGGATCAAGTCACAGATACATATAAGCAGGCACTGGAGATCAAGAAACTGAACAATTGAAAATTGACACAAGTTTAGAAAAGACTATCCTTAGAAGAAATTGGAATAGACTATTTCAATGGATAGATCTATTACCTTACCACAGCCTTCAATGGGGCACACATGAACATGAGCCCTTTCCCCCGTATGGAAGAATAGATAATGTCTTTTCCGCTTTGAACTATCCAGAAATTTCTGCAACAGAGAATGAATATTTTTAATACTGCCAAATGTAGATATGACAATATGAAATATGCATAAAATTCAAATATAGCTTAAAACACAGAGGCATAATGGTCCATTCAGAGTTTGTTCAGTACAACACATAAATTTAATGTAGGTTTGGGAGCACTTAAAATAGAGAAGGCCACCTTTCCACACCCTCATGATCACAAACAAATTGCTTTTCTCCATGAATGTGAGAGTGATTTCTCAAATAGCCAGCATCTATAAAAGTTTTCCCACAGCCTTCATAGCTACGGAGAAAATTTACTTCAGTAGTTGGCTCAGGTTCTGGTTCTTTTTCGTTGTCCTCCAAGGACTTCAAGGAAACCTCTAAAAAAACAAACAGACTATCTTAATAAAACAACAATCACATGTGAGAAATTCATAAGCATGAAATCCAGGAATACGTAGAGATTTTTTTAGATGCAAGACATCCATAGACTTGAATATTATATAACAAAATTCTTCATCTGAAAACTCATAATAAAACAACAATCATATGTGAGAAATTCATAAGCATGAAATCCAGAAATAAATAGACTTTAATATTATATAACAAAATTCCTTGTCTATTAGAGACAAACGGGATATGTAGGTGATTCAGTATTAGCATACTAGCATCAATGGCTAAAAAAGAAAATATGTCATCAATACGAGATGAAATCCAATCAGCTGCTGGTGAAGGATGCATAGCTTCTATAAGTTTAAGCTTTATAGGTTTATTTTGAAGGTCTAACACAATTGTATATGATTGTCGTCGTTCAAACAATATGTTGTTCAAAACATGCAGTTTGAACATCAAGAAAGTCTATTTCCTTGAACATAAATAATTCTTTTTGCAGATGGGAGATCAGTTAATGGCGGACAAAACTTGTTAACAATGGATCTAGTGACATCGTATCACCAACTTGAGCAGACACGGTAATCAGAAAGACAAAAGCATTGTAGAATCAAACCAAAGATATCGATGAATTCATGTAATGCAATCAAATAATATACATAAACATATGAATTTTCCTATAAATCAAACTGCGGAAGTCTTAATACCTCTTGCCATTGCCAGTCTTGGATCTCCGAAATAACTCACGATCTGTTTTTATAGATCGCTGCAAAAGAGAGAACAAGGTCAGAAGATATAAACTAGGTTCAACATGGCTCAGAAATATTTAGGGTTTGTTTGGATTGGTGATGGGATAAGTGACTTATTTTTATTTAAATTTATAGAATCTTAAAATTGAAAAAAAGTTAGATTTGATAAAATAATGAGTGTTTGGATTGGCGATTAGATAAGTAACTTATGTAAAAGTGAATGATATTTGGTTTGACTTTTACATAAGTGACTTTTGTATTATTTAAGAGAAAAAATTGTAAAAATTATGAAAAATGAAGGGATAATTGTAAAAAAAGTCTTCATTGGCAACTTAATTGTCAAATGAGATCTAAGAAGATATCTACATACGGAGAGATTTGTTTACAATTTTCTCAAAAATTAACTTTGAAAATTTGGCAATGGTACAATTTTAATAAAATTATATCAAAAGATTTTTCTGTTGTACATCTCAAACTTAAATTTTATAAATTATATCAAACTCTAATTTAAATATTAAATCATAACTCATATTTTCACATAGCTCAAATTCTAACAAAATAAATCGATTAAAACCTTAATAATACCTCTAATAATCTAAATAAATTATTTAAACTAAATTTAATAGGTAAAAACACTGTATAAAAACTAATTTATGACATGTTTATAAAAGAAATTGATTATAAAATCATAAAATAGCTAAATAATAAATCTAAACTAATTCAAATTAATTATTAATTATTCTCTACATTTCTACAGTCATATATTGATAAAATTCAAAACTTGTCTAAACTCTTATCCCAAAGTATTCTCTAATTAGCAAAAGATTACTATCTAAAGAAAGAGAAAATTATTTACAACATTTTTTATAAAAGAAGTTTTGTGATTAAAAGTGATTTTGAGTACCTCATTTATCCCCCAAAATATGAAAATACTCCTATCAATATTATTTTATACACACACAAGTTCCAACAAGCTTTATTTTAAGGCTTATTACTTTTTCCGACTTATGACTTTTTTAACTTCAAATCTTATCGTTGAACCAAACACTCATTTTAGCTTTTTCACTGTTCATATATGTTTTTAACTCTGTTTAAATCCGATTTCACGCACAAACGGTAAAACAAACGACCACTTAGTAGCCCCTAAAACTGAGCATGTGCCTTCTCACCAAAGAATGAAAAACCGGACCGGGCAATGAATCGGTCACAGCACAGGTTTAAGGGTTAATGGGTCAACCGGGGTCTAACCGGTAGTTGAACCGGTCATATTAAAATATTATAATTTATTAGTGGCAATATATATTAATATATTTTTAAACTTCTATAGATAAAAATGAAGATTTTTAGAGGAAAAAAAATACTTAAAATCTATTAGTATAAGTTATAATGCCTATACTTATGCAATGATATCTCCTTTTCTATAATTATGATATCTTTTTAAATAAATTTTTTCATTATCTTCTTCATTTTTTTAGATTTGTTCTTTCTTTACCTATTTTTCTCTTCATTTGGGTCTTCAACTTCTAATTGTCCCCTTAAAAAAGCAACAACAAAAAAATTATAGAAAAATTAAAAAAATGAAACCGGTCCAACCGGTTGAACTACCTGTTTTTAACCTGTTCTGACCGGTTCAACTAGTTTCAGACCGGTTCGACTGGTTTCCCGGTTCAACTATCAAACTAAACCGGACCACTGGCCGGTTCCCAGTTCAACCCGTCAAACCAACCGGTCCGGTCCGATTTTTTGTACAATACTTCTCACCATCAAAGACCACGCTTAATAATTGACCAAGTGATCTACCCAAATCCAGATTTGAGCCTAAGTTTGACTTACAGGCCACATGTAGGATGTTTTATTTAACTATTTAAATTAATAAGTAAATAATTATATATTATAATAAAATATCTCACAATCATCTCCAATTTCTGAACATTTGATTATTGTCGATGTTTCCTTCTTTCTTCCTTATTCTTTAAAAAAATGCTTATATCAAAATATGTGCGGGTAGAAACAATAAAGATTTTATATTTGATATATATATATATATATATATGAAGTTGATAAGGAATTAATTACCTGGGTAGACGATGTCCTTTAATCAAGGAACGAAAAATTGAACCGGTAATAAATCGGTTATAACACAGGTTTAAGGGTTAATGGGTCAATCGGGGTCTAACCGATAGTTGAACCGGTCATAACCGGTCATATTAAAATATTATAATTTATTAGTGATAATATATATTAATATATTTTTAAACTTCTATAGATAAAAATAAATATTTTTAGAAAAAAAAATGTTTAAAATCTATTAGTATTAGTTATAATACCTATACTTATGCAAAGATATCTCATTTCCTATAATTATTATATCTTTTTAAAAAAAATTCATTATTTTCTTCATTTTTTTATATTTGTTCTTTCTTTATCTATTTTTCTCTTCATTTTAGTCTTCAACTTTCCATTTTGCCCTCAAAAAACATAAAATAAAAATTTAGAAAATTTAAAAAAAAAAAAAAAGAAAAAAAGAAACCGGGTCAACCGGTTGGACCACCGGTTTTACTGGTTCTAACCGGTCTACTAATCAAACCGAACCGGATCAGGGACCGGTTCCCGGTTCAACCCGTCGAACCGGCCAGTCCGATCCGATTTTTTATACTCTGCCTTTAATTGCTTCGTCCATGTTCTTCTACTGCTGCTTCCTTGTTCTTATTGTTTACCTTTTTTACTATTAATTCTTCTTCCTCCTCCTCCTCCTTTCGTCTCTTTCCGTTTATTTGCTTTCTCCCGATCCTAAATATATTCTTGGGATTTTTATGGGGTGCTTTTGCAAAATCATTTATTGATTTAACTTTTAAAATATAAGTTTATTGGCTTCGGATAGATTAAAAAAAGTTAAATAGTTTAGATTTAATATTTTATAAAGTTATTATTATAAACATAAATAAATAAATTTAAATTTTTAAAATTCAATCTATACCGTTCATAATTATAGGTAATATATAAAAAATAAATAAATTTTAATTTATAAAATATAACAACAAAAATAATAATAATGTTATAAAATATTATATTTAAATCATCTTTTTCATGATCTAAGAATAAAGTTGGGATTTTGAGAAAAAAACGAAAAAAAAGGGAAAGAAGAGTATTTTCTTCCCAATGTGCTTCATCCATGTTCTTTCTGTTTCGGCTTTGATGTTTCCTTTTTCTTCTTCTTTGGTAAATAAAAAAAAAATTAGGTTCTCAATTTTTGGGCCTATTTCATTTTGACCCTTTTGTAATTTTCAAAAGATTACAAAAAGATCAAAATAAAATAGGCCCAAAAATTGACCTTAAGAAAATCGTCTATTTTTTAAAAATGATGTCTGATCAAACAATTTCATGAAAATTAGCATAAATTAAGTATGTGTGATAGCTACTATAAAAAAAATATGTGATAGCATCTACCATATCAAAAATATTAATGATTATGATTATTGAAATTGTTTAGCACGAGTAACTATACTAACCCCTCCTCCACTTTCTCTTCATTTAATTTCTACATCATTGGATTGACTTTTAATAGTTGAGTATCCATTTGGATCAGTAGTGGATAAATCATAATCGTGATTTGCACAAGTGCCGTTGGTCAACCGTGATTTTTGTTTGGATATTTTTTTCACAAGTGACTTTAACAATTGTGATTATGTTTGGATATCATCTATTGAAAGCACTTATGAATATATAATTACTAAAAGGGCTATTAATTTTATAAAGTTATATTCAACGAAAGAAATAAATGAAACTGAAAGAGAGCATATTGTAGGACCTATAATTTTATAAAGTTATATTCAACGAAGAAAATAAATGAAACTGAAGGAGTGAAGGAGAGCATATCACGTTATTTAATTTATAAATAAAAAATAAATTGATAAATATGATAGCTAATTATTTTGTTAGGATTGCACCAGATTATGCAATGAAGTTTATTTCTTCAATAAAGTTATTTACATTTTCATGATTATATTTAATAATAAAGATAATTAAATATTTAGTCATTATTATTAAATATGATTTAATAAATGGCATGAATGTTTAAATATTATTTTCATTTTATAATTGTTATTATTTAAAAATTCATCTTAAGTAATGGGCAAAACAATATTTAAAATAATATTATGTAAACTTCTTTAGTTGAGAAATATTAGACAAGATATATGTAGAGAATATTTAGAGAAGGCATCAGTTTAAGGTAAATTAGTGAAATTGTTGTTGGGGAAGTTTAAATCAATATTTTCCGATCGCATAAGCAACTGCTTGTCATTTATGCTCAACATGTGATTGGAGTGTGAAATCACGATTTATCGGGGTTGATATGAATTTTTAAAAAATTACCCAAGCAGGACAATCGAGAATTTGAATCTCTTACCACTTAACCAAACTAGCACTGAGATTTTATACTAGATTAAAAATATTATTATAATATTAAACATTAAATAATAATATTATTTTTACAGAATAAATCTCAACCATCAAAACACAGTCCAATGGTGGAGAAATTAAGCGGAGAGATAAGTTAGTGGAGATAACGGGAACACCTTTCTTTAGTTTCTAGAATTTAATTCTTTATGGGTTTGAGATCCCTCTTACTAAGAGGAATTAACGAATTAATGAATTTGTTATATAGTCCATTCATTCCATACTAAATCACACCAAATTATTCTTAATGATTATTAGGTAGTAGTTGGATAACAAGTACCATATATCATATATGTATCCCTACCTTTTGAATGAATTTTGGCTATGAACTATTGACCGAACCATCAACCAAATGAAAAACTTTCTTCATGCAGTTAAAGTCATTGACGAATACTGACTTTATGAATTTTAAAAATTAAAGTGCTCAATTTAAATTTTAAAATTCAATGAAATTTTCAAGTAAATAAATATTAATAATAAAAAAATAAAATATTAAAGTGAAAAGTCATGCCTGCAGTAATGCTTCAACATGTCAAACTTACCAAAAACTTGGCATGAACCAAATTGAATAAAGAACCCTATCGATCAATCCTTTACATGTATAATAATCAATGTTAAGGAATTCAGACCGGACCAGTCGGGCGGGTCCGGAAACCGGTGAACCGGCCGGTAGACCGGTCCGGTTCCTGGTCCGGTCTGGGTTCCTATATAATTTTTTTTTTTTAATTTTTCCTTTATAACTTCATACTATAAGCCTACAATCTTCAATTTCTCACCGGTTTAGTCCCAGTTTAGCTCCGGTTTGTCCCCGATTTGACCCACTGACCCTTAACCCAGTACCCCGACCGGTTCAATACCCGGTCCGGGTTTTAATACCTTGATAATAATCATTCTTAGCTTCTTATCAGACTCACAATACCTCCCAAGCATAATGCCCTTCCATTGTTCTAATTTCCCAATATTTGGAACCTTACAATTAAAATAGATACAACTCTCTTTCATTAAATCTTGAGGGCCATGAAGATCACCAACGTTTGACGCCACTAAACTCTTGGGTTCTCCAACAAACGAATTCGAGTTCCCAAGTGGAAATACATAAAACTTAAACAGTCCTCCAAATGCTTCTTCCAAATGAATTATACGAAGAACATGAATGAACCATGCATCCACACCAAATGAAAAACATTCCTCGCACAATTAAATCTCATGACCTCATCATACTATGCAAAATGCTAACTTCTACAAATTTTCAAATTAAATGACTCCACCCTAAAATTCAGAGAGATTTTTAAGTACAATATTAATATTAAAAAAAATAACATTGCTTCTTACATTATTATAATATATTATTCTCCACAAATCGACATGAACAGTCCTCACGTAGTAAATCTCCGGCCTCCAATAATGCGTGCCTCATGAAATAAAGGCCACTTTTTGATTGCAGCCAAGGCCACGAATGGTGGTCATTTTAGCAACCTGGGGCAAATGTTTCCCCTATCTCTAAACGTGTTCGACTCAATATTCTCGAAGGAATCCTTTAGTTCCTAATCTAGTTTTGAGATTTTTGACCTGAAATGGTGACTAAAAATCATGGTTGAATTAAAAGCCTGACACAAATAAATCAGATTACAGAAGATTTGCAAAATATCAAAAAGATAGCAGTTACACATATACAGTACATTCTTCATTTTGTTTTTGTTGTAAATATTGAGATATTAAGTGCGGGTGTCCATAAGCTTTTAGGATGTCTTTTGGAATTCTAACAAAAGTAGTGTTTGTATCCAAATGCTGGGACTTCCTCAGGACCACATCACATAGGAGGTTGCCAGGAAGATTGGCGATGTCAAGGTACACTTTCGTTGGAATCACTGTTCAATGGCGGCGCATGATATCAAAAAGATATTTATATTAAAGTATAGATGTGCGTAGAAACAATATACCCCCTCCTGTCCTTAATGTATTATGTTAATTGAAGTTAGTTAACTTAGTTAATATGAAAAGTTTTTTCTTAGACACCATAATTATCTTCATTAATTCTCTCAATCTCTATCTTTATTATTATTGAGGGAGCATCAATAGAGATAAATTAAAAAAATATTGACTAATTTAAGAAATAGGTTTTACATTAAAGACCGAGATCAACTAATTGTCCTACATTAGTTGCCAAGGGGTTCTTTCGAGCAGCGGGCGTAGACTATACTGACACATTTAGCCCAGTTGTGAAAGGAGCCACTATTCGTATTTTACTTACTGTGGCTGTTAGTTTCAACCGGAAATTGAGACAATTTGACTTCAACAATGCCTTCTTGAATGGAGATCTCACAGAGGAAGTTTGCATGGAGGCTCCACCAGGTTTTTCCTTTGGTTCTTCCCCTACAGATGGTAGACCTCTGGCATGTAAGCTACGGAAGGCTATCTATGGCCTTAAACAAGCTCCTAGAGCTTGGTTCCAAAAGTTGCAATCAGCTCTCTCTACTCCAGGTTTTGTTGCCTCAAAGTCTGATCCACGCTTGTTCATAAGGAAGGTCCAACAGCATGTCGTTTGTTTATTTGGTACTTTATGTTGATGATATTGTTATCACTGGATCTAATGATGATGAAGTGCAGCGTCTCATTTCAGCAATGAGTGATCTATTCTCCTTAAAAGATCTTGGAACTCTCTCTTATTTTCTGGGTATTGAATTCTATCCTATACTAAGCATGGTCTGCTAATGTCTCAACGAAAATATATTCTCGCTTTACTCAATGAAGTTAATTTTCTTAATGCCAAATCTTATTGGTATAGAAACCAAACTCAAATGTGTTTATTCTCAAACTCAGATGCATTACAATGAAAAACTCACACATATTTATACTAAAATCACAGCCTTATAAAATCTTTAAAATAATGCAAAGGTCAGACATGGCAACCATTCACCAACCCTTCTGTCATCATTCCCTGTTCACAACGTCATTGCATACATCATATGCAATATATTCATGTCAACGATGATGGCTGCTCTGTTTCATGTCAACGATGATGGCTGCTCTGTTTCACTTATGCTATGCCAATGACAACCAATCTACAACTTACTACTACAGATGGTAATGGCTTTCATAATCAGAAGCTCTACCGAAGTGTCCTTGAAAAGCTTCAATACTTGTGCTACACTAGACCAGAAATTACCTTTGCTGTCAATCGCTTGAGTCGTTTTCTTCAAGATCCTCGTGAGCCACACTGGGAAGTAGGTAAAAATGAACGAAAGTAAAAGGTAAATGCACAACACACTTGTGTGGTGATCAGAAAGAACTCACAGGAACAAAACCTAAAAGCAATGCCCTGTAATCAGCTGGGTTGATGGAACTCCAAAACTAGCGGCTGAAACATAGCTGCATTTCAGGTCCATGAGTATTGTAAGCCAACTAATTAAGGAAACATTAATTGAGGAGAAGCTAGAAGATGAACTGTAGCAAGCATACGGCCTATTAATGCTTAAACTGTTGAAACATATCCTTGTACCACATGTCAAGTAAAACGGGGAAGAGTCCATTTTAAGCAATTCACATATTTGACAAACTAAAATATTATGTAGAAGACAAGCATATTCCTTTTGCAGTTAAGATTAAATTAAGTTGTATAATACATCTGATTCTGTTCCATAATTTTTTATGTTCCTCGGCATGAACATGAAGCAAGATCAAAACACATCAATCAACTACGAACAGATAAAGTAATTTTGCAAGTACGTTCATATATCTTAACCATGGAAAGAAAACAAAATAATGCATACGCAGTACCAGCCAAACAAGAACTTTATGCTGACTCCAAGGATGGAATGTCTAGTGAGCAATGAAAGTAGCAAGCCGTCTAAATCTTGCATTAGATGTAACTTGTGAAGGATGTACCCTTGACAATTTGACAAAAATGGAACATCAGTATGAAGTTTTCAGTTAATGCATCGAATATCACAAAAAAATACAGTTCCAATTACAAAACTTGTATTTGAAAATATTTTGAGGAAATTTATATCAGTTATCACAAAGGGCATCAACAAAACCATATTATGGGAGGCGGAATTGAAAGCATTGGTACATATACACACTGATTTAGTGAAGCAGTGAAATTTTCCAAATCTTACCTTGAGAGAAATCAACCGAGGGAGACACAGATGTGAGACCACGGTGACTAAGAGCAAAAGACGATGGCGACCCAGGAAGATGACGAATTTCCGGCGACTTGGGACTTCGTTAGAATACCTTACCCCTTTGCAACTCAGAACCCACGGAGCCACAAATGAGATGCCACCGTCAGTGAGACCAGAACCTTGACCAGCGACGACGAGAGAAGGACGAAGACCGGCGAGGGTGTGCGATGAAGTGGTGAAGTTGTGATTGAAGCGAGTGAGAGAGATCAGTGGGTCCCTAATCCCCCGGTTTTAATTTCAAATATAAGAGGGCAAATTTGTATTTTCACAATAGAAGTTAATATCACCCGGTCCTGGACTTCACTGCAATTTGTAGATTTCAAGGGACCAGATCGTGGTTAATTCGATTACTTGGGACCTGATTGCAATTTTCCCAAATATAATTTGTAAGTAGAGCCAGGAGTACGGGCCGGCCCTTCACGGGTTCGGGCCTAAACGGGCTTAAACTCATTTTAATTCAAAAAAATTTCTTTTTCAAGTTTTACAATTTATTTATTATTTTGCTTTAAATTGAGATACATTATTTTTAAAACTCATAAATTTTAAGTTAAAATAATCATCTAATGTCCAAATTAGCCTATTTTTTAAAGTTTAAATTAATAAATCATTGTAGAAAATAAAATAAATCAAACCAATTAATAAATGTTTTCCTGTTATTAATACTTTATTGGGTACTTAGGTGTTTCTCATATTGATAATTTGATATAATGATATTTTATTTATTAATTTATTTTTTTTAAAAATATTAAACGGGCCTAAAAGGGCCGGCCCTCAGGGCTTCAGGGCCGGCCCTGTAGGCCCGCTTCTCTTTTTAGCCTCTAAATCATAAGCCCGGCCCTTGAAGGGCTCGGGCCTAAACGGGCCGGCTCGACGGCTTCGGCCTGAATTCTCGGCTCTATTTGTAAGCCATAGTCCCAACATAGTGAATGAATAAAATCATACTGGACAAAACATAGGAAAATGAAGATAAAGCAGATGTAATAGAGCATTAGCTAGTACAGCTAGGAACAAAAGATAAATATTGCCTAATTATTTTAATCAAAATCTCTGCTAGCCTTACCTTCACAGTTGATGAATGATTCACATATATATTAAATGGCTGTGACGCATCAGAAAGATAGTTGTCAAGATTCCCTTTCTTCTTCCCATCCATCTGAAAAGCAGATCAGATTATAAATTAGAGGCAAGAAAAAGCCATTTGCCATGCACGAGCTTTTCAGCTTATAGTTGCTGATATTACATGTTTATTGCATGAGCTGATACCAATCAAGCCTACAAATCTTCAGTGGGACTTAATGTCAAGATCTTAAACAAAATGAACTTGACGGTCAATAATAGTCCTATGTCTACTTAGAGAAAGCAGGAGCACCTGATAATTTTTAGGTAGCTTGATGAGCCCAATGTCTGCCATCAAAGTTCCAAGCTGTATTCTCATCTCCCTAAAATACATGCCTGTGCACCAGTTTCAAACAAAGATAGTTCACAAACAAATATGTGCATGATCAATAGTTATGGACTAACAAAACATGCAACTACTAAAAGAATCAATAGCAGTGTGTATACAACTGGTTTTCAAACTACTCCCTCTCCAGTCCTTAATATAAGACATATTTATCTAATTTGATTAGATGAATCAAGGAAGTTAGTTAATATGATATGCATTTTCTAACATACCCTAGTCAACTTTTCTAATTCCCCCTTGTCTCTCCTCCTTGATTTTTATTGAGGAAGCATCAATAAAAGCAAATTAGGAAAAGATTGACAAGTATGAAAAATATGACTTATATTTACGACCAAAATCAACTCGTCAAATATGTCTATATTAAGAATTGAAGGAGTATTATTTTGCCAATGACAAAATCGCACAAAAACAGACACCCTTGGTCATTGCATTATTTCCTGAAATAAAAAAAAAAAATTTCCTAAATTCTCAATGTATCTAAATGATGATGATCCTCCTCTCATCTATTTTTCTTGTTTCTCTCTCCAATAAAATTTAAAAATTAAAGTTTAGTTATGATATCATCAAACTCTTGTAACAAAACTACATAATATAATTTTTTTTCTCTGGTCAATTATGTGATTGGATTCATGGATAATCATCTACAGACGTGATCTCGACGCAGTTAAAACCTGTAATCACATTCCCCAACAATGCTCAAAATGGAGATACTTTGAAAATTATATATTGCTAAAAATATAATTCCATAAATAACCTTCTCACTCATATATAGGAGATGCAGTTAATAAAGCAGCACTCCCCTTTTGATTATAGATAAAATGATCATAAGAGAGGAAAACTATACACCACAGATTTTAAAAAAATCACTGCCCTATCATAATAAATATAGAAAACCACGACAGCTGAAGAAAAAGCCTTTTAGCTTCTTACATAATATGCTTTTTTTTTTTGGGCCAACTACTTACATAATATGCTGACAGAAAGAAAGAGGACCTTATCATATGCATCACAGAGCTGCTCAAAAAATATGAATTGCAGAATTGTTGCGCGGCCTTAACTCCTTTATACAAGAATTGAAAATCACAACGTTGCTTAGGACCAAGCTGCCAAGTTCTCAATAAATATATACTGCAAAATGAGGGGGGGAAACATCAGCTAACTTCTATGGATGCTTGCATATGAATTTTTACAGGCTTTAGTGTATCCACAAGCTAAGTCTGGTATTAATAAGCAAGGATGTGATTAGACCCAGCCTATTGCTGCCACAAAAACGCAGGAGAGATGGGGAATGGCCACAGGGGGGAAAATGGGGGACTATGAGTCCAGAGGAAAGCACAGATTAAAAAATCAGAACGCCAGAACTTTGAGAGAAGAAAAGGGAAGTAACAGTGAAGAGTAGGAGGGAGCAGTAAAAAGATAATATGGAATATGGCAAGATTATGATCCAAGTTAACCATATAATGATTTATTGAGCATGTTTAAATTTTAAAAAAAAAAAAAAACCGCAATTACAGCCTGACCTCAGTCAAAATCCTCTCCCATCTCATCATTAGCAAGTGATCAAGTTGCCGGTCAACATCATTTGAGTCACGTGGCCCATCTAGTTTCTCATTCAACGACATTAACTTCGCTCTTTCAACATTTTGCTTCTGAAGATCAACATAGGATTTAGTACAAAGTCAAGTTATTTATCAAGAAGTTAAGCAGTGTAAAATTAGGAGATCTAGAACACCTCATTCTTTGGATATACAAATGGAGACTTGTAGCTTAAAAATGCTGAAATTGAAAGAATTGGTGACAGGCGACCAAATATTGCACCATACAGCATCATCTGCATTTACGACAAAATGGATTATTATGTAAATAGCCCACTTCACAGTAAACTGCATCCTATTCTAAAGCAATACAAAGCATCGCGTTGTTTATTATCTTTTAAAAAGATTTATATTGCTAACATTTATTGACAGAAGAAAGCACAAGGCTGAGTGCAACACCTCATTTTGTCCGGACTACTTGGTAATGATTAAAAATAAATAAATGACAAACGCAAACTACAAGAAATATGACAAAAGATTGAATTAAAAAAATTCCAAAAGTATGACTCACTTGAAACTGAAAATCACATTTAACAAGTTGATGATGATATACGTGCAAGAAAACTCAACAGCACAAGATTATTTTCAGGGCAAAAAGAAAAGTGTACAACTGAAAAACATCAAAGGGATCTGCTAAACTGATGTGTAGCAATTCTGTTAATGCAGAGACATTCAGTTTCCAAAAGAAGAAAGCCACTTGGAGGGTCCAAGAGTAACTCATTCTTAGAGCCATTGTATACATGCAGTTAAAACTTGAAAACTTGATGAAAGTGACCAAGACCCAGTTGCCTGCTGAATAAACTTGAGAAAAAAACACAAAGATTACTAAAACAAACGGTTTTAAAAACTGAGGCTATCTAATGGAAAAATGAATTATAAGCATAGTTTTGGTTCTATATTCATGGGAAAAACCAATTGCAGTAAAAGATCAGCATTATGAAACAAGAGCAAGATAGAAAGCAAAAATTGTAAAAACAAAAAAAAACTAACGGCATTAGCATTGAAAATAGAATATTCAACCAAATGATTGATAGGTCCGACTAGATTAAGAGTGATTTAAATGGATTGAAGAACTGAGTTTTCAATATTAAGCCAGAAAAAGATTACACTGCTCAAGAGCACAATGACGACACTGAATTGCCTCACTGAGGAATCGCTCTCTGGATAACAAAGGGAATGAAACAGTAGCCTACGTACTCACTAGAGCTATAGCTCTCCTCCTGAATATTCGAGAGATCAGGACCCCCTCCTCACCAATACAATCCTCTCTGCCCCCACTACTCCCTCACCCGCTCTTTTTACGCACTCCCACTACTCTGCTGGTTGTCAGAAGATCGTTGCTCTACAACATCCCTGCCAAGCCCTCCCTGGTCTGGATTATCGTCCATTGGGCTAGGTGTTGGGCCCGATGGGTTTCTCTCCCTCTTTCTCTTGTACACCTGGCCCCAAAGTCCATTCCCAGTAGCAAGCCCAACAATGATTTACAGCATACCTTTCCAATTAATACATCAACTGGCAGTTTTGCCAAGTGATGCCCAAGAGGCGTCAACTCTTCATCTCCTTCAAGAGAGCCAACCTACAAGATTTAGATTCCAATTATACAAAAGAATTCAGAAGATATTTAGATAGAAGATATATTATTAGAGGAAAAATCATGAAAAAAAAAAACTAGGTGTAGACCAAGTTTCAGCTTAGTAAACTTGTTTGGATGATGATGCATGTCAGGTGTTTGTAAAAATGTGTGTGAAAGGTGTTTGGGTGAATTCTAAGATTAAGTTTAAATATTTGTAGTAGCTATTGAAATACTTATTAACTATTTATGGTTGAAGAATAAGAAGCACTTTGAAAAATATTGTTTAATGAATGACTATATATATTATGAGATATTAGCATTAATATTATTAGATATTAGGTTTGGATTATCCTTGAGCACAAAACAAACAAGGAAAGAGAGAGAAAGAAAAAAGGAAACGAAGCCAAAATAAAATTACTATAAAGTTGAACAATTATGTTGCATAGCCCCACACCAAAGCGAAGCCATAAACACAAACCAATTTCATAACACGTGAAGTCACCCTAGAACATTTGATCATTTCTCGCCAAATAAACATGATTGCAAAAACTGCACACAAGTGTAAATTCTACCCCCTTGGGTCAGTTCACCTAATTCTTACCAAGAACTTTAAAGCACATCATGAGAAATTGCTCCAGTGTTATGGCAAACTGATGAGGCTGACTTGGTCAAAAAGGTTTACAAAAGAAGGTTTAGGCTGAAACACAAATGAGGAAAGATGCTTTTGACATCCTAGGAAGTTGACTTTTATTTTGATGTAATTTAGCAGACCTAGCATTGCTTTTGACAGGCTAGCTGGATATGTGTCGCAGGTTATTTTTGGGGTCCTGTGTTGACCATTTTTCTTCTGTTTTATGGCTATTTAACCGTTAGTTGTGAGGGGGGAGGCAGGCAGATAGTGAGTGTTTGTTAGGAGAGTGCTAGCCTCTCAAATTGCTAGGTCAAGTGCTTGTATCTGTGAGTGTATTTTCATTGTCTGTAACTTCCATCTCCCACTGAGTTGGAAGAGTGAACTATATTAATCAATTCCAGTATTGTTCAGCGAGTATTTTGGATTTTATTCCCTGTTTCCTAACACAAACTCAATGTTAACCTAGAACTACAAATAGATTATATTAAAGGGAAAATAAGCTTTTTTGAGGAAAAGACATATTTAGGAAAGATTATAAAATAATTCTATGAATACGTTAGGAAGTTCTCTAGACTCTAAGAAAAACTTCATAAGAAATAAAAGGAACTTATACAAGAAAGCTCTTCAGGGGAAAGCAAATAAAGACAAAGGTGGCAGGACAACCACCAAATCAACAATTCTGTCCCAAATTGTTGGGAACTAAAATATGGTCATGCAAATTCAAGTCATTCCTTTTTGCATATAAAACTGTGAATCATATTAAAATTAATAACATTTTGCCAAGTACCAATACTCTCAGCAGCCTAAGTTGTTGGGAGAAGCCCCAACAACAATTTTAACATGTCTCCAACAATTACAATCATAAGAAAGAAAACTTGACAGCTTGATACAAACCCATAAGGCCAGTGGAGGACTTTACACAGCCCAGCTCAAGTGAAGGACTTAGCCCAATAGCAAGTAGGAGATTTAAGAGTAAAGTCTAATTGGAGTGTATTTTGATGCATTCAAGGTCCCAGGCACTTATATGCACATGGAGTAACTAAATGGGCCATTTGTCTTCTTTATTCAAGCCCAAATGCATGTTGCATGGGCTATGGGAGGTTGTGAACGTGATGTTCATGGCAGATCCCAATTTGAATGTCCAAGATGCCAAAATTCTCTATAGATCCATTCCAAGTGAGAGAGCCCAAACTCAAGATTTAATGTAAGAAACTTGAGGCCCAAGGAATGACTATTGGCATGTTCAAGTGTCAAAAAGCTTCATGAAGAGTCTAGAATGGTGATATATTTAGTCATTAATTAGGAGTAGATTTTATTTCATATGTTGTTACTTTGAATAAGGCCTTTTTAGTTAAAGACTTTTTCTTTAAGATCAAGTTTGATTTAGTTTCCTATTTTGAGTGAAGGACGCTTTGTCTTGAACTCGGAGTTGAAGTTATTTCCTTGTCTCTTATGTAATAATGGCACCATATCTTCGACTTCTTAGGATTAAATAATTAATGTTAGGAATTCTAGACTATTCTACATTTGTCTATTCATAGGCCTGCAACTATGTCATGTTTAGGAGATTTTGAGAAAAACGTTTTTGAGAATTTTTCTCTACTTGTGACCATTGGCTTGCCCCCTTGTGTTCTTTGGAATCCATTGACTTATCAAGAAGGTGACCTCTCTTTGTACAGTCTTGAAGCTAGGGTTACAAGAGACAACTTCTCTTGGGGTCCTATCTTTGGTCACTGTTTCTTGTTTCTAGCTGGTCCGAGATCATGTCGTTATTGTTGGGGCTGTGTTAGGTTCAGATCACCTGGTGCGTCCTACATCACAACTATGGTTGTTTACCTTGGACAAACATGGCATGATATAACCAAGAGAAAATAATTTAACCTATAAACATAATTCAACTAATGGCGTCCAAAGCATCTCCAGTACCTTATTAGGGGGAAAATAGAAAAAATATTAGGATATTGAAGATCAAACATACAAACTTTGGTATCCAAGGAATTTCTTTTCCAAAAAAATACCTGATAAGAACGCATGAGCTTTTCAAATTTTTGACGAGTGTACAAACAAAAGCAAATTCCAGGTCTTACATGTCCAGCTCTACCCTGGCATTGCCTCGCATTTGCTTGAGATATCCAATCTTCAACCATGCTTGACAATTTCTAAATCAATCAGAGAAGTGATAAAATCAAACCCAAGAACCAAATACAAGAAGGGAGAGCAGAAACAAATTATATTCTTTTGGCCCAAAACAAGTGTAACATAAACACCTCCATGGATCTGGTAAAACATAATCAGAAAACCTTTTGTTGCCTTTTTCCCCTTTTTAAATTATTACTGCATTCAACTCCTTGTATCAATTGTTACCTATGCTGCAACCCATCTTAAGTTCATATCATTAAGTAATAGACAATCAAATAAGCTATAGAAAGAGCCTCAGACGTACAGTAAATGTTAATCTTTTTGTGAAGAAGTGGAATTAGGGAGAAGATAAACAGACTACAAGAAAGCCCAAACATAAGGCAACTTCATAATCAGGTATAAGTCAAAATCTCAATGAAAAAATATAAACAACTAACCTCAAAACACTAAACAATTGATGAAAATCAAGAGAAATTGTTCCCTAGTCTTCTGTAAATAAGGTTAATAAAGGATCAGGTTGTATCTTTAACTATCAGATCTGTATATCTAATTTATGAGTGATAAGCTGTAAGTCAATGAGAAATGATTGGTATTAGATATCAGCCGAAGGCAAGGGTCAAACCTTCCATGAATAGTAAAGACCATCTGCATGTGCGCGCATGTGCGTGCATGGATCTTATATCATTTTCAGAAATAAGAATTCCAGAGTTCGCTTCAATAATTCATTCAAATTTGAGAAAGAATACATAACTTCTGTGGGTTGTACTGATTCTCCTTTTGCTTTCCACAGTCTATTACATATATCACATCATCTAGCGTTATGCTAGTCTCTGCAATATTTGGGGCTATAGCAACCTAAGAGAAGAGAGATTGTAAAAATAGTTATTAGATAACAAATTAGAACATATGATACCACTGCCCATAACTCATCTCGCTTCCCACTATTTAGGGTTCACTACATGTGGGATCAAATGAAATAGGGATAGAATCAGGCCTAAGTGTAGACCAGCACAGTGCACAAGGCACCACCGGGTGGGGTTTGGGGAGGGTTAGAAGTACATAACCCAATTTGAATATATTTTTACTCCAAAAAGGGAAATTACTACTATTTTTTGTAGTCAAAGGACTAGATAGTGACTTACTACACAGTGCAAGAATAAAAACATCAGGATCAAACTTAGCTTGCGTGTACTTCCTGGAGGTTGTGAAAATACCCTTTTCTGTTTGGTTGGTGAAACCAGTGAATGTAGAGGAATAACCCAATCGGAGGACTGACCCCCAAATCGGTATGAAGCAGCCAACTTGTCATGTAATAAGTTTATTTCAGACACACCCTGGTAGTGAAATTATAAAGGAGAAGGTATAAGTATTTGCACTGAGAATAATATACAGGTAAATATACCAGCTCAAAGGACCAGAACGCTCTTACAGGTAAAAATACAAGTATGGCACCCTCATCACAAGTTTCATCAATGTAGCATATCAGATCTTCAAGAAGGTCATAATCAATGACATCTTCATTCAATCTTTCTGAAGAAAAAGACTTTTGAATGGTCAGGTTGCAGCCACAAATGGTGACGTGAATATTCACATCTTGCAAGGGACTTACCAAATTCTGTTTAGTCAAAATAAAACATGGATTAATTTGTTCGTTCAGAAAAAGAGACTCATCACCCCAGCTCTTTGTCACAGGACCTCTCTGGAACTTCAGGATTGCAACAGATCATTAATTCAGGAAAGGGTGATCAGAAAATATCCAAATTCAAGTATTCAATGTGAAAAGATATCATTCTTCTTTCGCTCAAATTCCATTATATTTTCAAATGCGAGACAACAGCGCAAATTTAGACCACAGTAACATCTAACAATCACAGGGGACCGTAAATATGGGGATCAAACTTCAGCTTAATTTTGCATAAATCTCAAAATCAGAGAACAATAACCAGCAACACAATTCAATATTACCTTCTCTTTTGGATAGGCTCCATATACTAAAGAAGCTGGAGAATCAGAAGCAAGCCGCTAATTGATCTAATCATATATATCTTCAAGAAAATAAGTTGTCACAGGATGAGTTCTGCCTTCTGCAGTGATTACAGAGCAATTGCCGAAGTATTTTGAAAATAAACTTGAATCAACTGCTGCTGAACTGATCATTAAAATCAAAACAGAAGAAAAGATCAATAAATGAAAATATGTATATTTCACTAATATTTCAACGACAACAATGGAATTAAATTACAAGGATACATACATTAGAATGACCTTCAGTCTTGCGGAGCTTTCAATGGACTGCTTCTCAATCAGATTTTTTAAAACAATAAGAAGAAAATCACCCTGTCCAATTGAATTATTAAAGGAAAAATTAATTATTTAATCCTTATAGTTTCACCGAGTTTGTATCTCAGTGCATATTGTACCACATACTGCCTGATCCAATCTGCTTGAGATGGCTGGCGAGAATCTAAAGTATCATCATCCCACTGTTTCTTGACTATAACAGAAAGTTCTGGACTTTCTTGCTTAGTTGTAATAGATTTATCCACAAACGGAATCCAATCATGCCGTTGATTTAATATAACGCCAACAGAACCTCCTATCAAGGCATTGAGGATGAGAAATTCAGTATCCAAAATGCCAAAAACTTAACAACTTAATACTACAAACAAACTTAAAATAATCTTATAGAAATACTATAGTCAAGGGAAGTACAAATATACCTTCATTAGAATGCAACGAGGTTCCAGTAGAAAACTTCAATGGAAGCTCATTCCCGGGCAAATTCAAGCATAACCAATCAAGTGCGGACTCGAACGTAACACCTTCCTGCAGAGAACAGTATAACAGAATACGAGCTTGAAATATCAATAAAGAACTAGTTTGATCAGTGGTTGAAAACATTTTGGCAAGGAATATGAAAAGGATCAAGTTGAAACAATAACACAGTTGTCGCAGGCAAGAAAAGAAGAAAAGAGGAATGGTTGGAACGGGAAAAACTCCACTTTCAAAGTTTCTCAGAAACGGAGCTGAAAGTCATGCGAAACTAAGCCATTAGACATTGATTAATTTTGTATTACATGTCTCAGATTTCTTACTATCTTTATTTTTCAAGTGCCGGAAATGGAACGCAAACAACCTTTTGCTTTGGGTTATAATCCTCCAAATGAAGTCCTGGCTTTGAAAAATGCGTTCGAGTGAAGTTAGAATAAAGGAAAAGGAGGAAGAAATTGGAGCGTGGCTTCGCGCACTACAACTATGTCATACACACACGAACTACCACTGCATTCTAGTACAACTGATATTTTGCTTATTTTTGTAAGCAGAAATGTTTGAATGAACAGATTCCATATAGTCAGAACGACCAATGATTCGTACTCCACATTTCTTTCTCTGAGTAACCAACGATGGCAAGACATAGATACCTTGAGAGTGGAAAGAGCAAGCTCAATCTGATCATTACTGAAACCTTCAAAAGAGAGCTTTTCGTAGCTTCTCTGCCTTCTGAGCCTTGGTGAGAGCATCGTCGGTCACAGGAACAGATGGCGTGGAACGGCCTGATTTGAGCAAGAGGCGGCGGAGAAGGTTCTCGTTCTCGGCTGAAATCTGCAGCCTCGGACCGGATGACGAGGACTGTGACTTTGCTTTCGACGACGAAGTTGAGTTCGCTTTCTGCCTCTGCTTGTTCTTCTCCGGCGGCGTTTTGTTTCTGCAACGGTGATGGCAGCGCAGGAAAACGGAAAAACCGGTAGCTTTAAGATGTAGGCCGACCGGTTCAGCAAAAACTTCGATTCTTCTGTAGACCGGTTAGTTGTGATTTTGTCGGGGCGGGGGCGGTGGCGGGGGCCGGGGCGGCGCCGGGAGGCTGGAGCTGTGAAGGAGTCTTTGCTCCCGGAATGAATCATCGACACGGCGGACTATGTTAATTTTCTTCTTTTTTTAATTTTTCAGGAAAAATGGTTGAAAAAGGGAAATTCTAGAAAAATACAATCAAAAGTTAAGAAAGGAGAAAATTGTGTGGTGAAATTGAGAAATCTCAAATCAGTTCAACAGTAGGAATCTGGGTTTTGAAATCTTCACACAATGACAAAAATGCCCTCAGTTTAGTTTGAAAACAAAGAAGACAAAGAAAAGCCCGAAAGTGAATTAGCAGATAAATCAGAAACGAGAAGTATAGGGGAAGGGGGTGATGGAGCTCGACGTGGCGATTAGAAGGGAACAATGGTATCTTGACAGAGCTCGGTGTCGTGCTATAGTGATTTGATACTCAGCCGACAATCGCTTGTCCGAGGTTTGGCGGCGTTGCTTTGCTTGTCCAATGTTTGACGGCTCAAACTCTCCTTTCTTTCCCACTGCTCCTTTCTTGTTTGTTCTTCTTCCACATAAATTTTGGTCGAGTTCAGCCATTTATGAGAGAGAAAGATAAAAGAGAGAGAATTAAAACTTGGGATAGTAGTAGCTTATAATAGAAGAATGCGTGTAATTTCCATATTTCTGCACAAGGAGTGAGAAAGAATAGGTCAGAGGAAGATAGAAACAAGGAAAAAAAATCTAGTGTTGTATTTTTGGGAACATGAAAGTTATGCCATGAAACTTATGTATGAACTTGTCATGAAATGTGACAATTTATGTTCTCCATTTTCTTTTTCTTCTACACTAACTAAATAAAATGTTTGTCATGTCTGCAGGATCAAGTTAAACAATACAGATAGGATATTTTGTGGTGGTTGTTGAATTACCCTCAAAATTCATCCCTACTTGAAGCTCTGAGTCTTATGGCAAACTAAATAAGCAAACAACAATGATCCACACAGTAGTCTATAGGCTTTTTGTTCACCAGTATCGCAACATGTTATGCACCTCCTTTTTGTAATGGGTTACGTTAGTTTGTAATTGTCAATATCATCATACTTCTATGCACATGTTGTGGCTTTTTTGCCAAATTTGGATGATAGTAAGTGGCAGTTTAGTGTAGAATTTTTTCAAATGCCGCATGTTTGTTAGTTAACTCAATTCAAAAACTCACTACTGTAGAATTTGCATTAACAACACTTCCCCTTTTATTAACAACACAAGCTTCTACATTAACGATTTTAGTTTGTTATTTAACAAGTATGAAAAGGTGGCAAATCAATAAGAGGGGGGCCAATAACAACACATCCCTATCCATTAACAACGTATATTACTAAATTAGCGACTTTCCTTTGTTGGTTAACGACTTCGGAGGCAAAAGGGGATAGTAACAAATTAGATGCCCAAAAATCACACCTCTCCCTATTAACAACAATAACTTCTACATTAATGATGTTCCTTTCTTGTTTAACAACTTCATATATAGAGGAGCCGAATTTCTTAGTCCGGGAGGCCAAAAACAACACCTCTCCCTCAATTAACAATACCAAATTCTTAATTAACGATATCACCTCCTTGATTAACATCTTCCTGGTAACAAAGTGGGAACGTCACAAGTTTGATGACCAAAAATAACACCTCTCCCTCAATTAACAACGCCAGAATCTTAATTAACGATATCACCTCCTTGATTAACATCTTCTTGGGAAGTGGGAACAAAGTGGAAACGTCACAAGTTGGATGCCAAAAAACAACACATCTCCCTCTATTAACAACACCAGTTTCTTTATTAATGACTTCACTTCCTTGATTAACATCTTCCTGAGAACAAAGTGGGAACGTCATAAGTTGGATGGCCAAAAACAACACATCTCTCTCAATTAACTACACCAGATTCTTAATTAACGATATCACCTGCTTGATTAACATCTTCGTGGGAACAAAGTGGGAACGTCACAAGTTAGATGCCAAAAAACAACATCTCTCCATCTATTAACAACACTAGATTATTCATTAATGACTTCACTTCCTTAATTAACATTTTTGTAGCAACAAAGTGGGAACGTCACAAATCAGATGCCAAAAAACAATACATCCCCTTCTATTAACAAGACTAGATTCTTTATTAACAACTTCACTTCCTTAATTAACATCTTCGTAGCAGCATAGTGGGAACATCACAAGTCGGATGCCAAAAAACAACACATCTCCCTCTATTAACAACACTAGATCCTTTATTAATGACTTTACTTCCTTGATTAACATCTTTGCAGCAACACAGTAGGAGCGTCACAAGTCGGATGCCAAAAAAACAACACATCTCCCTCTATTAACAACACTAGATTCTTTATTAACAACTTTATTTCCTTGATTACCATCTTTGTAGCAACACAGTGGAAACGTCACAAGTCGGATGCCAAAAACAACACATCTCCCTCTATCAACAACACTCCCTGTTTATATGGAAACAACACTAGATTTTTTTCCCCTATTTCTATCTTCCTCTAACTTATTCTTTCTCACTCCCTATGCAAAAATATGGAAATTACACGTATCCTTCTACTATGAACTACTACTATCCCAAGTTCCAATTATCTCTATTTTGTCTTTCTCTCTCATAAATGGCCCAGCTCAACCAAAATTATGTGTAAGAAAAACAAACAAGAAAGGAACAGTGGGAAAGAAAGGAAAGAGTAGTTTGGGCCGTCAAACCTCGGACAAGCAAATCAACGCAGTCGAACCTCAGACAAGCCACCATTGGCCAAGAATCAAATCACTGTAGCATGACACCGAGCTTCGTCAAGACATTGTCGTTCCCTTCCAATTGCCGCGCCGAGCTCCATCGCCCCCTTCCCCTAGGTTTCTCGTTTCTAATTTACTTGCCAATTGACTTGTAGGCTTCCCTCTGTCTTCTTTGTTTTCAAACTAAACTGAGGGCATTTTCGTCATTGTGTGAAGATTTCAAAACCTAGATTCCTACAGTTGTACTGATTTGGGATTTCTCAATTTCACCACACATTTTTGTCCTTTCCTAATTTTGACTGTATTTTTCTGAAATTTTCCCGCTGAAAAATCTCTTACTGAAATATTTATTGCCTAAAGATAGTTCATACCTAAATTTTGTTAGGATTGCCTTGAGGGGGTGCAATTCTTTTTCATGGAGGACAACATATCTCTAACCGATTAATGTCATTCATTTTGGTTCTGAAGTTGTATGCGGGCAAGTCATCTTTAACCGATTCAACACTTTATAAATAACATATATTTAGTTTTTTTTGTTTTTGTTTTTGTTTTTGTTTTGCCTCTGAAATATGATGTGCGCAATAAATTATTAAGTGCAACTCATCTTCAACTACTTATAAATCATTTTCTTTTTTTTAATATAACAAGGGCATCTACACTGTGGTTAACCACATGTAAATCATCTTTAATTATGTGTAAAGATTCTTTGTTTGCCCCTGAAATATGCCTGTGCCTTTGATTGGGGTACTGCGTATAATTAGCGAAGAGTTATGTGTGCTGAAGTTGAGTTCCCCCCATTAAAAATAATATTGCACACCCTCCTTTCCTAAAGTTTTTATTTTTTATTTTTTGCAACCTCAACAAAAAGTTTTGAGTCTCTTGATTCAATCAATATGTACACATAAGAAAATACCGAGGGAGTACGAGTAGGGATAATTAGGAAAATATTGAAAAATTTAAAAATTATATCTTATATTTAGGAATAAGATTAACTTACTAAATATGACTTATAGTAAACAGCAGAGAGAGTATTTATTACTATCTAACAATCAATGCAATGGTCAATGCATTTGAACAGATTATTAGTTATTTAAATGATCAAACTTTATTTTTTAAGATGCAATATTACTGTCTGGTAAATAACACGCAAACTTTTTAATACCTCTTTCCATAACATTGCAATTTACTGTTTATTTGTTACAAAATGATACGCGATTATTCTCTTTCTTCTACATAATTTTAAATGCTGATACAAACTAATAGATCAAATTATTAATTGCAACACTGATAAAAAACCATGGTCATCCCCCCAATTCATCTATCTCGATAAATAACCCATACATTGCAGCCTCATTTAAAAGTATAAGAAATGAAGTTTAATTAAGTTGTAGCAAAATAATTTATTTAACTATTCCCTTAAATTAGTGTGATGTTTTCTGGTAATTATGTCGTTTTGTCACTGAGAAACACCATTGTGTCTTTTGGAATTATACTACTAATAGACGATGCTACTCCCAAATTTACCCAATTATACATCAATAACACATCAAATGAAATTAGTAATAGAGTATCTGTCATCAGATAAGCACAATATGCTTTACACAATTTAGAGAATTAATGTCGTGTCTTTGCTAAATTCATATAAATTTCATGAATGTTAAATATTTGAAGTAATTGTTCATATTCTCTCCTCTCTCTTTTTTTTTTTTTTTTTGGTGCTTCATCATCAGGGGACAACTTTACCATCCAAATGCTGCAAAATATGTCAAATGAGCACAATGATTTAGTTAAAATCTTTTGGCGGGGACGTGATTTTATCAATGCTCAAGATATATATAAGGATCAAACTTGTACATAACACACGTCAATATGACTTGCCAACCTCTGAAACTTGTACGCACCCAAAGAAAGAGGCGTCGGCATTCCAGGTTCATCAGGTTGAGGAGAAGAGAATTTCTCATCACCCAAACGACACCATTTCGCTAAGTGGAGAGATCTGAGCCATTGGAAAAAAACACATCATGGCCATCTAATTAGTCACTTGTCTCTTCTCGTTTGGCTTGAGTTTATGTGTGTTTGGAACAACGATAGCAAACATGACTTTTTCCAATCTTACTATTGGTGAAAGTTATATTGTGTGAAGTGATTTATGTTTGGATTAGCAGTTGTGTAAATGAATTTTGCTAAAGTAAAACTTATTTGGATTAGCTTAAGCATAAGTGACTTTTGTGATAATAATAAGAGAGAGTGGGTGGAAAAATATTTAAAAAATCAAGTAAATATTTAAAATCACTTTAAAATATTAGGTGCTACTGGAAAAATATTTTAGAGTGGGTGGAAATCAATAAATCAGTATTCTAAGTTTTGGGTGCTCTTTACTACTAAAAAAATACATTAAAGGTAAAATTGTAGTCAGTCTCCTAAGACTGGATACAACTGAAAAAATATTTTAAAGGGTTAAAAGAACCAAAAAATATTTTAAAGTAATTTTTGGAGCTGAAAAAATACATTAAGGGTAAAATTGCAATCAATCTGATAACACACTGGGTACAGTTGGAAAAATATTTTAAGGGGTTAAAAGCACCAAAAAATATTTTAAATTAATTTTTGTAGCTGTAAAAGTATATTAAGGGTAAAATTGCAATCAATCTGATAAGACACTGGGCGCAACTGAAAAAATATTTTAATTATTCACCCTTATGCCAAAAGCTCAATTGCATACAAAAGCAGTTTTTGTGTGATAAGCCCAATTAAAAAAAAATTGCTCTCCAACGTTAAAAAAAAAAACCAAAAAATTCATAAGCCCAACTGAACCACCTAAAAGCCCAATTGCAACCCCCTAAAAGCTCAATTAGAACCCCTCAGAAGCTCTACCAAACACACACCATAACAGAATTGTTATTCACGTAACAAACACTAAAGGCCTCGTTCTTCCCGTTCCATCCATTCCATTATGGCTGCTCTCCAGTACTTGAAGTCTCTGTGCAATAAGCATCCAGAGATCTCTGAGTGGTATGATCTTCTAGCAGATCTGTACCAGAAGAAGCTCTGGCACCAGCTCTATGAGGAGCTCAATGAGTTCGCTAGATGTTCTGTTTTCAAGGTCTGTTGCCAATGCTTTTACTTGTTTCTATACTCCGACTACGATTTTTTTATTCCGGTTAGTTGATATTATTATATTATTATCGTTTGTTTATGAGTACGAACTTGAAATTGGTTCGAACGATAAAGATTTTGGATGAATGTTGCAGTTGACTGGCCGAATCTTTATTAGCATTGTGTTCCCTGTTTTAACTGGTATAGCCAGCATCTGCGATCCATAAATCTTAGAAAATACTTAGTTTGTTTTGCACACTACAATAATTTATAATGCATTTGTTTGACAAACGAGTCTTGTCAAATTTCAGGACGATGATGCTTTCATACAGTTATATTACAAAATCTTTAGTTTGTTTTGCACTTACAATAATTTATAATGCATTTTGTTTGTCAAATTTCAGGACGATGATGCTTTCATACAGTTATATCATAATGTCTTCGCAGAACTTGAGACTAAAGTCAAACCACTCGAGATTGCTCATCATGCTGTGGAGGTTTCTCGGCGGTACTCTGAAAATGAAGCGGCCATTGGTTTTCTTGAAGGAGTCATTGAGAGGCTTCAAGCTACTAAAGAGCAACGGATAGACGAAACGATTGCATTCATTAAGATAGAAATAGCCAGTTTTAAGCTTTTACAACGTGACCGAATGGAATGCAAAAAACTTCTACAAGATGGAAAGAGCACTCTCGACAGTATGACAGACGTTGATCCATTTGTTTATGCGTCTTATTACTTGGTGTCATCTCATTATCATGAATCTTTGGGGGCATATTCTGATTTCTACAAAAATGCTCTGCTCCATGCAAAATACATATGGTCGTTTCATCCCCCGGATTCATTCAAGCAGGTACTGTTTTAACCTGTTCAATTTCCTAACTCAGTATATTGCTTCTTGAGTTGAGTGGTACAATAGTTTTGATGTTGTCACCGTGCATTCTACTACGTATGACTTCACCACTTTCTAACTTGTCTTCCTCATAATCATAGAGTAAACCCTCAACATTCTGCATATAATTTTTGAAGACACTCTTTATGTTCACTCTCCAGGCAAAATAATTTGGATTAGTCTATACTATACAGAAAAGCTGATCTTGTTCGCATTTCATAAGTTTTAAGCTGAATTTATTCTGTGTTATACAAATTGATTGAGTGTACTGGCACTATTTTCATATTTAAGAGGAGGTGGAAGTAGAGGTCATGAATGATGTTTCTTTTCCTAGAGTTGAGAAGCTTTGCTGTTGCTTTTGATTATTATTAAACTGAATTCAGTCCATGTTCTTATAATTTTATTGGGTGTTCTGGTCTCTCTCTTTTTTTTTTCGTGTGTCAGCTATGGGCATTTAAGTTGTGCGTTGCTGCTTTGGCGGGACCTTACATTTACAACTTTGGAGAGCTACTTGTACATCCTATAGTAAGTTCTTTTTCAGAATGACGTTTGAGATTTTCATATGGTTACTAAATTGGTTAATGACATCATATATATTTTTCTATAGATCAAGAGTCTTTTGGGAACAGACAAGGAATGGCTGCTCCATATCCTTGAGGCAATCAATCGTGGGGATTTGTCTGGATGTCAGGAAACTCTCCAGAAGTATGAAACTGCTATAGAGGCTGTACCAGAACTTGCTGAGCATAAGGCAAGCTTGCGGGAAAAAGTCAACATTCTTCGCTTGGTGGATACTATATTACGGTATACAAGTGGTGACAAGATGGCTTGTCACTTGTGGAATGAATTTGATAAATAGCAGATAGCACCTTTATTTTATTCCTGAAGCAAGCTAATTGTGATTACTTGCAGTGAACCTGTTGGAACTCGGACGATTCGTTTGAGAGATATTGCAGAGCATACAGGACTTCCTTTACAGGATGTGGAGCATCTCCTCAAGAAGAGCTTTTCAGTAAGTCTTAAGCAAGCAATTCGACATCTTTTCAATGTTGTTTTAATTTCTGCAACATGCTGTTTAAGAGGGCATCCGTTTGCATTAGGCAGTTGCTTTATCATTCATTGTTTTCTTGGGAACAAAAAGACATGTTTATGTGTAAATATAATACCAAGACTTTTTTGCAGGCTCAGTTGATTGAGGGAACATTTGATCAATTGTTTCTTGGCTGCAGCCAAGAGTTGTGGAGACCATCAGCTCAAATCTTTTAAACGAGCGGATAGAAGGAAGGTCAGACGAATAAAATAAGTGTTGCATTGAGATCCTTCTGCAATGAAAATCCTCATCTGAAGATTTTATTGGCGCATTGATTTTAAGTTTTCCGGGATCAGTACGCTACCTTAGAAGCTGATTAACCAGAACGAAATTGGCTATACTTTTTAATTCTTACACATACATTTGCTTGGTACTTTTATGTGTATTGCGGGACATAAACATAGATTAGTAGTGACATACGAACTGTGCTTCCTTATTCTTGTCTTTTGGCAGGGTAACTCATCTACCAAAACCATTTCGCTTGAAAATACGATAAATAAATAATCCTACCTCCAATCCTTAATATAAGACTCAGTTGATTTTTTTAGAGAGATTAAAAAAGTTAAAAAATTACTTTACAGTATTTATATTTGTCTTTTTTATATCCAATTAATTCATCTCACTTATAAACTGATATATAATTAAATGATACATTACATATTTTATAATAACCAACTTATTTAAATTCTTTAATCTCTAAAAAAAAAGTATGATAACCCAGTCCCTTGTCGGGGTTTACCAGACGAAAAGTTTTTGGCTTGTGAGAGAAGCCTTGAATTTCATGGCAAAATAAAAGTATGCCTGATGGGCCAGTGACTGATTGCTGTCATGAGCACACACTGGACAGAAATCACTGAGCCATTACTCACCCTACTTAGTTTTTCCTCAAAAATATCACACTTGTTCAGAATCAATACAAATGGGGAGTCCCTAAAACAAGGGTGTTTGACCATGCTTTGTATCATCTTGTTCTGAACAAGTGTTCCTCTGGGGCAATGCACACCTGATCATAGTCACTAAGGGCGGACCAAAAGACCACAGCTCTAACATCTTCAAACACTTGCAACCCTCACTCATCCCCTTGGCATTCACCCTTATAAGTTGGTAACTGAGACGGCAAAGAAAATAATCCAGAATTTTATTTGCAAATGATTTTTGATGTGGCTGCATTTTATGAACACAATGGCAGGCAATACTTCGCTGAGTATCAGTTTGAAATGCCCGTTTGTTTTTATTCAGTTGCGTATTTGTAGATTTTCTTGGGATGTGGTGATGCAGTAAAATGATATGACAGGTTGGAGCTAGATTTGTGCATCCAGAATTATCAAGCTTGTAGAAATGCAAGGAGGAAAGAAAAATTTCAACCGCCATGGAAACTTTGGACGTAGAGGAGATGCTTGAACAATACATAGAATATCCATATAACTTACTTGGTCATAGGTGAGGCCTTGGATTCCACGAGGTAACCCCTTCTGCATATAATATGCCTCTCTCAGAAGGTTCATACCCATTGCAAGATATCTCAACAGCCTGAAAGAAACAAAGCAAATCATCTAGCTAATCAGACAAAAAAAAAATATCAATTAGTTTGAGACTAATCAAGGAAGAAGTGGGGTGATAATATTAAGCAGGCCAGACAACTTTATGTACAACTGAAAAAAGGTGAAACTGTTAAGAAGTACTCAGCAACATCTGGAAGGAACTGAAGCTCATCTTTTCTTTTATAGGTTTCTTGTATAGCTGGATCCTTGCACACTTGATCAGCTAGCCCAGTGGCTGTAGGGAAGAATGCATAAAAATCCCCAGTGGCTATAATGTCCAGGAGCCAGTCAGAAAATTCTTCAGCTATATATGCATTGATTAGTTTCAGCTGCTTCATTGTCCCTACCCAAATAAAGATGTAATTCAGATAACTTGCCAGAAGCATTCAGATGCTATCAAGAACTAGCCTTACTGTGAAAATTGAACACAGACTATAACCAAATAGATTAACAACAGAAAATATAGGCATATCAACCATATCAAGTATAAAGTTTGTGTATAGTTCTTGTCTCGATCGATAGTGGAAATTCAAACTTGGAAAAATTGAATCATAGACCATAAATCCAAAATGATGATGATGATAAAATATCTGCCACTAGTTGGCTAGCAGTTAATACATGAACAAGAAAATTGAAGACAATAACAAAGCATGAAATATTACCTGGTTTCAGAGTTTAGCCTGAAGAAGCTACAGCCTCCTCCTCAAAGCACTCTCTTCCATCGAGCAACATGCCAAGATATTTGTATATCTTTCTTTGGATCATCAGCTTGACATTTTCCAGTTATTCTGCAGTAAATCTGTTCCCGTACAAGAATCTGGCCTGCTCTTCAATTTCAAAAGTTCTAAACAGTTTACATGATCTTTGCATAAATGGAAATAGATAGTTAATGATTTGCAAGCACATAATGAGAGAGGGAGGGAGAGAAGCTCAATGATGACAAACAGGGCATTAGGGTACTCTAAACCCAGCCATAGCCCCAACCAAACAGAAGTGTAGCACAGGCCAATTCAATTCAACCGTGTCTCATGACCTGTTGGTCACTCAGTGCAGTCAGGCCAGAGGAAACGTTACATAAAGGCACCCAGGAACGAACTGGTAACGTAGGCAAGGACTCAGGCCCACTTGGGCAACAAATTTAGAACACAGCCCCATTCTCATTTAAGGGCCACCCATACAGTTCCCGAAGGTAAATGAAAATTGGATATTTTTTTGTTCATATTATGACACATCTAACTAAATCTATCTTGCAAAAAATTGAAACTAACAGGAAAAAAAGGCCTTAAATGTCAACTACACAACCTAAGGGTGTGTTTATTTAAAAATTTTGGCTTTCTACTATCAAGTTGACTTCAGCTCATTTATTAATTTGTGCACCCAGACCCAAGCAGAGAAACTGTGCAAATAACGATTGATAGCGGTATAATGCCCTCCCCTTACAAAGGCATCAATTCTAGGATACACACAAATCGAGCATGCTTGTGTCATGTTAATAACTAGACAGATGAAAAGAAAAAAAAAATAGACATGCAACTATTAGCATAAAATATTGTGGGGGAAAAATGGATTAAGTGGTCAAGGAATAATAATAGTAGTAAGACATTGACCAACCTTTTCATGTTTTGTGCTGCAATGTGATTCTCAAGCTTGTATTCATGAGCATATCTCTTTCCACAATCTGGGTATTTGCAGACATAGTCATTCTCTTGTGAATGTGTTTTCATGTGAGATTTTAGGTTGAAATCGAGGGAGAAGGCCTGCAAATACACATTGTTACAAGAACATACATTCACATTATCTGCAGCAATATGCAATATTGGAGCTCATCACAGACTAATACAGAGAATATAAATCTGGGAATATTCATAAAACGATAATTTATCTAATCACAAGATTTGAACTGTAGATCATGCAATACTTTGAGATATATTTAAAATAAATAAATGTGCACAGCCAAAATATTGTGAACCATAAATCAACTTCTAGTCAAAGCCATGAAGGAAATAGCAAACTATTGTTCACATTTCACAGAAGGAAATAGCAAGCACGAACAGCACATATAAGCAGGCAGTAGAGATCAAGCAAACCCTTGTATGGGTGAGATTATGTCTTTTTAGCTTTGAATGATTCAGAAATTTCTGCAATAGAAAATGAACATTTTTAATACTTCCAAGTGTAGATCTGACAATATGAAATATGGATAAAATCCAGATATAGCTAAAAACATGGAGACATTATGATCTGTTCAGAATTTGTTAAATAGAACATATAAATTTAGTGTAGGTTTGGGAGCACTTAAAATAAAAAGAGAGAAGGCCACCTTTCCACAACCCTTGTGATCACAAACATACTGCTTTTCTCCATAAATGTGAGAACACTTTCTCAAAACACCAGCATCTATAAATATAAAATTTTTCACACAGCCTTCATAACTATAGAGAAAAAGTACTTTAGGAGTTAGCTTAAGTTCTGGCTCAGGCATAGATGGTTCTTTTCCCTTGTCCTTCAAGGACTTTAAGGAATCCTCTAAAAAAGTAAAACAAAGAGACTATCTCAGAACACTTTGTAAAACAACAATCACATGTGAGAAATTTATAAGCATGAAATCCAGGAATACATAGAGATTTTTTAGATGCAAGACATACTTAGACTTAATATATCAAATGTTATAAATTTGTCCATTAAAGAAATATGCCTGTGCATTTGATTGGTGTACTGCGTATAATTAGCGAAGAGTTATGTGTGCTGAAGTTGAGTTCCCCCCCATTAAAAATAATATTGCACACCCTCCTTTCCTAAAGTTTTTATTTTTTATTTTTTGCAACCTCAACAAAAAGTTTTTGAGTCTCTTGATTCAATCAATATGTGCACATAAGAAAATACTGAGGGGAGTAGGGATAATTAGGAAAATATTGAAAAATCTAAAAATTATGTTTTATATTTAGAAACAAGATTAACTTACTAAATATGACTTATAGTAAACAGGAGAGAGAGTATTTATTACTATCTAACAATTAATGCAATTGTCAATGCATTTGGACAGATTATTAGTTATTTAAATGATCAAACTTTATTTTTTAAGATGCAATATTACTGTCTGGCAAATAACACGCAAACTTTTTAATACCTCTTTCCATAACATTGCAATTTACTGTTTATTTGTTACAAAATGATACTCCATTATTCTCTTTCTTCTACATAATTTTAAATGCCTGATACAAACTAATAGATCAAATTATTAATTGCAACACTGATAAAAAACCATGGTCATCCCCCCAATTCATCTATCTCGATAAATAACCCATACATTGCAGCCTCATTTAAAAGTATAAGAAATGAAGTTTAATTAAGTTGTAGCAAAATAATTTATTTAACTATTCCCTTAAATTAGTGTGATGTTTTCTGGTAATTATGTCGTTTTGTCACCGAGAAACACCATTGCGTCTTTTGGAACTATACTACTAATAGATGATGCTACTCCCAAATTTGCCCAATTATACATCAATAACACATCAAATGAAATTAGTAACAGAGTATCTGCCATTAGATAAACATAATATGCTTTACATAATTTAGAGAATTAATGTCGTGTCTTTGCTAAATTCATTTAAATTTCATGAATGTTAAATATTTGAAGTAATTGTTCATATTCTCTCCTTTTTTTTTTTTTTTTATGCTTCATCATCAGGGGACAACTTTACTATCCAAATGCTGCAAAATATGTCAAATGAGCACAATGATTTAGTTAAAATCTTTTGGCGGGGACGTGATTTCATCAATGCTCAAGATATATATAAGGATCAAACTTGTACATAACACACGTCAATGTAACTTGCCAGCCTCTGAAACTTGTACGCACCCAAAGAAAGTGGCGTCCGCATTCTAGGCTCATTGGGTTGAGGAGAAGAGAATTTCTCATCACCCAAACGATGCCGTTTTGCTAAGTGGAGAGATCTGAGCCATTAGAAAAAAACACATCATGGCCGTCTAATTAGTCACTTGTCTCTTCTCGTCTGGCTTGAGCCTATGTGTGTTTAGAATAATGATCACAAACATGACTTTTTCCAATCTTATTGTTGGTAAAAGTCATATTGTGTGAAGTGATTTATGTTTGGATTGGCGGTTGTGTAAATGATTTTTGTAAAAGTAAAACTTATTTGGATTGACTTAAGCATAAGTGACTTTTATGATAATGGTAAGAGAGAGTGGGTGGAAAAATATTTAAAAAATCAAGTAAATATTTAAAATCACTTTAAAATATTAGGTGCTACTGGAAAAATATTTTAGAGTGGATGGAAATCAATAAATCAGTATTCTAAGTTTTGGGTACTCTTTACTACTAAAAAAAATACATTAAAGGTAAAATTGTAGTCAGTCCATAAGATTGGGTACAACTGAAAAAATATTTTAAAGGGTTAAAAGCACAAAAAAATATTTTAAATTAATTTTTGGAGTTGAAGAAGTACATTAAGGTAAAATTGTAATCAGTCTTATAACACACTAGATACAACCAAAAAAATATTTTAAAGGGTTAAAAGCACTAAAAAATATTTTAAAGTAATTTTTGGAGCTGAAAAAATATATTAAGGGTAAAATTACAATCAGTCTAATAACACATTGAATACAAACAAAAAAATATTTTATGGGGTTAAAATCACTAAAAAATATTTTAGTTAAAGCTACACAGAGACACGCAACAATCCAAATCTCAATCCTTTTCCTCCTATATAGATATGCACGTGTGATGGAAATGATTCCCCACTTTAGGGTGTGTTGGGTTTGAGGGGAGGGTAGGGGAGGGAGCGGAGGGGAGGGGGGTTAAATTATCTTTTTAGGTTGAAGGTATTTAAATTTTGGGTAGGAATCCAAAATTTAAAAGGAATATTGGGGTAAATTTTGGGCGGGAACTCAAAATTTAAAAAAAAAATGAGGAGTAAATTTTAAATTTCATTTGTACAAAAGTGTAATTTAATAACCCTCCCCCCCCCCTCCCTTACCCTCCCCTCAAACCAAACACAACAGTGTGGGAAAAACTACCAGGTCGAGCTTTTTCCAAAAGCTCCTTCACAAAGCTTAAGCCCAACTCACTTTAAGCTCACCTAAACACCCACCTTAAGCTAATTGTTGTCCAATTGGGCTTATGCATACCCAATCAGGCTTAAGGGTTGCCAAAAGCTCTCCCGTGTTTGGGACACTGATGATCAATTGGGCTTGTTTCAATTTGACTTTTTGTAATATTATTTTTTATAAAAG
Organism: Inga laurina; assembly: GCA_963855925.1. Classification (NCBI taxonomy): domain Eukaryota; kingdom Viridiplantae; phylum Streptophyta; class Magnoliopsida; order Fabales; family Fabaceae; genus Inga; species Inga laurina. The sequence continues at coordinate 10,478,138 of OY979701.1, read as the reverse complement.
TTAAATTGTATATTGTGATTTATGTTTGGATTGGCAGTTGTATAAATGACTTTTGTAAAAGTAAAACATGTTTGGATTAACTTAAGTACAAATGAATTTTGTGATAATAGTAAGAGAAAGTGGGTGGAAAAATATTTAAAAAAACAAGTAAATATTTAAAAATTACTTTAAAATATTAGATGTTACTGGAAAAATATTTTAGAGTGGGTGAAAATCAATAAATCAGTATTCTATGTTTTGGGTGCTCTTTACTACTAAAAAAAATATATTAAAAGTAAAATTGTAGTCAGTCTCCTAAGACTGGATACAACTGAAAAAATATTTTAAAGGGTTAAAAGAATCAAAAAAATATTTTAAAGTGATTTTTGGAGCTGAAAAAGTACATTAAGGGTAAAATTGCAATTAGTCTGATAACACACTGGATACAGTTGGAAAAATATTTTAAGGGGTTAAAAGCACCCAAAAATATTTTAAATTAATGTTTGTAGCTGAAAAAGTACATTAAAGATAAAATTACAATCAATCTAATAACATACAGGACACAACTAAAAAAATATTTTAATTATTCACCGTCATGCCAAAAACACAATTACATAAGCTACCCTTTTGAGCTTATGGACAAAAGCAGTTTTTATGTGATATACCCAATTAAAAAAAGTTGCTCTCCAACATTAAAAAAAAAAACCAAAAAATTCATAAGCCCAACTGAACCTCTTAAAAGCCCAATTGCAACCCCTAAAAGCTCAATTAGAGCCCCTCAGAGGCTCTACCAAACACACACCATAACAGAATTGTTATTCACGTAACAAACACTAAAGGCCTCGTTCTTCCCGTTCCATCCGTTGATGGCTTCTCTCCAGTACTTGAAGTCTCTGTGCAATAAGCACCCAGAGATCTCTGAGTGGTATGATCTTCTAGCAGATCTGTACCAGAAGAAGCTCTGGCACCAGCTCTATGAGGAGCTCAATGAGTTCGCTAGATGTTCTGTTTTCAAGGTCTGTTGCCAATGCTTTTACTTGTTTCTATACTCCGACGACGATTTTTTTATTCAGGTTAGTTGATATTATTATATTATTATCGTTTGTTTATGAGTACGAACTTGAAATTGGTTTGAACGATGAAGATTTTGGATGAATGTTGCAGTTGACTGGCCGAATCTTTAATAGCATTGTGTTCCCTGTTTTAACTGGTATAGCCAGCATCTGCGATCCATAAATCTTAGAAAATCTTTAGTTTGTTTTGCACATTACAATAATTTATAATGCATTTGTTTGACAAATGAGTCTTGTCAAATTTCAGGACGATGATGCTTTCATACAGTTATATTACAAAATCTTTAGTTTGTTTTGCACTTACAATAATTTATAATGCATTTTGTTTGTCAAATTTCAGGACGATGATGCTTTCATACAGTTATATCATAATGTCTTCGCAGAACTTGAGACTAAAGTCAAACCACTCGAGATTGCTCATCATGCCGTGGAGGTTTCTCGGCGGTACTCTGAAAATGAAGCGGCCATTGGTTTTCTTGAAGGAGTCATTGAGAGGCTTCAAGCTACTAAAGAGCAACGGATAGACGAAACGATTGCATTCATTAAGATAGAAATAGCCAGTTTTAAGCTTTTACAACGTGACCGAATGGAATGCAAAAAACTTCTACAAGATGGAAAGAGCACTCTCGACAGTATGACAGACGTTGATCCATTTGTTTATGCGTCTTATTACTTGGTGTCATCTCATTATCATGAATCTTTGGGGGCATATTCTGAGTTCTACAAAAATGCTCTGCTCCATGCAAAATACATATGGTCGTTTCATCCCCCGGATTCATTCAAGCAGGTACTGTTTTAACCTGTTCAATTTTCTAACTCAGTATATTGCTTCTTGAGTTGAGTGGTACAATAGTTATGATGTTGTCACCGTGAATTCTACTACGTATGACTTCACCACTTTCTAACTTGTCTTCCTCATAATCATAGAGTAAACCCTCAACATTCTGCATATAATTTTTGAAGACACTCTTTATGTTCACTCTCCAGGTAAAATAATTTGGATTAGTCTATTCTATACAGAAAAGCTGATCTTGTTCGCATTTCGTAAGTTTTAAGCTGAATTTATTCTGTGTTATACAAATTGATTGAGTGTACTGGCACTATTTTCATATTTAAGAGGAGGTGGAAGTAGAGGTCATGAATGATGCTTCTTTTCCTAGAGTTGAGAAGCTTTGCTGTTGCTTTTGATTATTATTAAACTGAATTTAGTCCATGTTCTTATAATTTTATTGGGTGTTCTGGTCTCTCTCTTGTTTTTTTTCGTGTGTGTCAGCTATGGGCATTTAAGTTGTGCGTTGCTGCTTTGGCGGGACCTTCCATTTACAACTTTGGAGAGCTACTTGTACATCCTATAGTAAGTTCTTTTTCAGAATGACGTTTGGGATTTTCATATGGTTACTAAATTGGTTAATGACATCATATATATTTTTCTGTAGATCAAGAGTCTTTTGGGAACAGACAAGGAATGGCTGCTCCATATCCTTGAGGCAATCAATCGTGGGGATTTGTCTGGATGTCAGGAAACTCTCCAGAAGTATGAAACTGCTATAGAGGCTGTACCAGAACTTGCTGAGCATAAGGCAAGCTTGCGGGAAAAAGTCAACATTCTTCGCTTGGTGGATACTATATTACGGTATACAAGTGGTGACAAGATGGCTTGTCACTTGTGGAATGAATTTGATAAATAGCAGATAGCACCTTTATTTTATTCCTGAAGCAAGCTAATTGTGATTACTTGCAGTGAACCTGTTGGAACTCGGACGATTCGTTTGAGAGATATTGCAGAGCATACAGGACTTCCTTTACAGGATGTGGAGCATCTCCTCAAGAAGAGCTTTTCAGTAAGTCTTAAGCAAGCAATTCGGCATCTTTTCAATGTTGTTTTAATTTCTGAAACATGCTGTTTGAGAGGGCATCCGTTTGCATTAGGCAGTTGCTTTATCATTCATTGTTTTCTTGGGAAAAAAAAGACATGTTTATGTGTAAATATAATACCAAGACTTTTTTGCAGGCTCAGTTGATTGAGGGAACATTTGATCAATATAGGAGCAGTGTGCATGTTTCTTGGCTGCAGCCAAGAGTTGTGGAGACCATCAGCTCAAATCTTTTAAAGGAGCGGATAGAAGGAAGGTCAGACGAATAAAATAAGTGTTGCATTGAGATCCTTCTGCAATGAAAATCCTCATCTGCAGATTTTATTGGCGCATTGATTTTAAGTTTTCCGGGATCAGTACGCTGCCTTAGAAGCTGATTAACCAGAACGAAATTGGCTATACTTTTTAATTCTTACACATACATTTGCTTGGTACTTTTATGTGTATTGCGGGACATAAACATAGATTAGTAGTGACATACGAACTGTGCTTCCTTATTCTGGTCTTTTGGCATGGTAACTTATCTACCAAAACCATTTCACTTGAAAATACATTAAATAAATAATCATGCTTTCGATCCTTAATACTCCCTTCGGTCCTAATTATAAGATAAAGTTGACTTTTTTGGAGAAATTAAGGAAGCCAATTAAATCACTTTAGACTATTTATATTTTTAACATCTTTAGATTATATATCAGTTTATTAGTCAAATTAATTAGTTTGAAGAAAAAAATATAAATATAAATATTCTAAAGTGATTTAATTGGCTTCCTTAATTTCTCTAAAAAAGTCAACTTTATCTTATAATTAAGACCGGAGGGAGTATAAAACTGAGTTGACTTTTTTAGAAAGATTAAGAAAGTTAAAAAAATTATTTTACAGTATTTATGTTTATCTTTTTTATATCAAATTAATTCATCTGACTTATAAACTGATATATAATTAAATGATATATTACATATTTTATAATAACTAACTTCTTTAATATCTTCAAAAAAAATAAAGTATGGTAACCCAGTCCCTTGTCCGGGTTTGCAAGACGAATAGTTTTCAGCTTGTGAGAGAAGCCTTGAATTTCATGGCAAAATAAAAGTATGCCTGATGGGCCAGTGACAGATTGCTGTCATGAGCACACACTGGACAGAAATCACTGAGCCATTACTCACCCTACTTAGTTTTTCCTCAAAAATATCACACTTGTTCAGAATCAATACAAATGGGGAGTCCCTAAAACAAGGGTGTTTGACCATGCTTTGTATCATCTTGTTCTGAACAAGTGTTCCTCTGGGGCAATGCACACCTGATCATAGTCACTAAGGGCGGACCAAAAGACCACAGCTCTAACATCTTCAAACACTTGCAACCCTCACTCATCCCCTTGGCGTTCACCCTTATAAGTTGGTAACTGAGACGGCAAAGAAAATTATCCAGAATTTTATTTGCAAATGATTTTTGATGTGGCTGCATTTCATGAACACAATGGCAGGCAATACTTCGCTGAGTATCAGTTTGAAATGCCCGTTTGTTTTTATTCAGTTGCGTATTTGTAGATTTTCTTGGGATGTGGTGATGCAGTAAAATGATATGACAGGTTGGAGCTAGATTTGTGCATCCAGAATTATCAAGCTTGTAGAAATGCAAGGAGGAAAGAAAAATTTCAACCGCCATGGAAACTTTGGACGTAGAGGAGATGCTTGAACAATACATAGAATATCCATATAACTTACTTGGTCATAGGTGAGGCCTTGGATTCCACGAGGTAACCCCTTCTGCATATAATATGCCTCTCTCAGAAGGTTCATACTCATTGCTAGATATCTCAACAGCCTGAAAGAAACAAAGCAAATCATCTAGCTAATCAGACAAAAAAAAAAATATCAATTTGTTTGAGACTAATCAAGGAAGAAGTGGGGTGATAATATTAAGCAGGCCAGACAACTTTATGTACAACTGAAAAAAGGTGAAACTGTTAAGAAGTACTCAGCAACATCTGGAAGGAACTGAAGTTCATCTTTTCTTTTATAGGTTTCTTGTATAGCTGGATCCTTGCACACTTGATCAGCTAGCCCAGTGGCTGCAGGGAAGAATGCATAAAAATCCCCAGTGGCTATAATGTCCAGGAGCCAGTCAGAAAATTCTTCAGCTATATATGCATTGATTAGTTTCAGCTGCTTCATTGTCCCTACCCAAATAAAGATGTAATTCAGATAACTTGCCAGAAGCATTCAGATGTTATCAAGAACTAGCCTTACTGTGAAAATTGAACACAGACTATAACCAAATAGATTAACAACAGAAAATATAGGCATATCAACCATATCAAGTATAAAGTTTGTGTATAGTTCTCGTCTCGATCGATAGTGGAAATTCAAACTTGGAAAAATTGAATCATAGACCATAAATCCAAAATGATGATGATGATAAAATATCTGCCACAAGTTGGCTAGCAGTTAATACATGAACAAGAAAATTGAAGACTATAACAGAGCATGAAATATTACCTGGTTTCAGAGTTTGGCCAGAAGAAGCTACAGCCTCCTCCTCAAAGCACTCTCTTCCATCGAGCAACATGCTAAGATATTTGTATATCTTACTTTGGATCACCAGCTTGACATTTTCCAGTTATTCTGCAGTAAATCTGTTCCCGTACAAGAATCTGGCCTGCTCTTCAATTTCAAAAGTTCTAAACAGTTTACATGATCTTTGCATAAATGGAAATAGATAGTTAATGATTTGCAAGCACATAATGAGAGAGAGGGAGAGGGAGAGAAGCTCAATGATGACAAACAGGGCATTAGGATACTCTAAACCCAGCCATAGCCCCAACCAAACAGAAGTGTAGCACAGGCCAATTCAATTCAACCGTGTCTCATGACCTGTTGGTCACTCAGGTCTCAGGCAGTCAGGCCAGAGGAAACGTTACATATTGAAGGCACCCAGGAACGAACTGGTAACGTAGGCAAGGACTCAGGCCCACATGGGCAACAAATTTAGAACACAGCCCCATTCTCATTTAAGGGCCACCCATACAGTTCCCAAAGGTAAATGAAAATTGGATATTTTTTTGTTCATATTATGACACATCTACCTAAATCTATCTTGCAAAAAAAAAAAAAAAAAACTAACGGGAAAAAAGGCCTTAAATGTCAGCTACACAATCCACGGGTGTGTTCATTTAAAAATTTTGGCTTTCTACTATCAAGTTGACTTCAGCTCATTTATTAATTTGTGCACCCAGACCCAAGCAGAGAAACTGTGCAAGTAACGATTGATAGCGGTATAATGCCCTCCACTTACAAAGGCATCAATTCTTGGATACACACAAATCGAGCATGCTTGTGTCATGTTAATAACTAGACAGATGAAAAGGGGAAAAAAAAATATTTCATGCAACTATTTGCATAAAATATTGTGGGGAAAAAATGGATTAAGCGGTCAAGGAATAATAATAGTAGTAAGACATTGACCAACCTTTTCATGTTGTGCTGCAATGTGATTCTCAAGCTTGTATTCATGAGCATATCTCTTTCCACAATCTGGGTATTTGCAGACATAGTCATTCTCTTGTGAATGTGTTTTCATGTGAGATTTTAGGTTGAAATCGAGGGAGAAGGCCTGCAAATACACATTGTTACAAGAACATACATTCACATAAAGGCATTATCTGCAACAATATGCAATATTGGAGCTCATGACAGGCTAATACCGATTGTAATTTTATCCCTAATAAATTTTTTCAGCTACAAAAATAACTTTAAAATTGCAATTAGGTTGCTAACACATTGGATACAAATGAAAAAATAGTTTAAGGGGTTAAAAGTATTACTCCCTCCGGTCCTAATTATAAAACAAAGTTGACTTTTTTGGAGAAATTAAGGAAGCTAATTAAATCACTTTAGAGTATTTATATTTTTAGTATATTTAGGTTATATATCAGTTTATTAGTCAAATTAATTAGTTTGAAGAAAAAAATATAAATATAAATATTCTAAAGTGATTTAATTAGCTTCCTTAATTTCTCCAAAAAAGTCAACTTTGTCTTATAATTAGGACCGGAGGGAGTAAAAATTATTTTATGATACTGCATGTTACTTAAAAATATTTTAAGATACTAGATATTTCCAGAAAAATACTTCAAAATACTAGAAACTATTTTTTTAAAAAAAATTCAGTCCCATCACCTAAAACTACACCAAAACAGTGTAGTTTTGAAGAAAAGGATGAGCAGCGGACTCAAGGGCAACGGATTGAAGCCAATTCCCATAGCATAGGGCCTAAACTAATCGACAACGGCAGATATAGGTTCGTTTGGGTTAGCGGTGGCAGAAGTGGCTTTTTTTTCAATATGACTTTTACAAACTTAAGATAGGATAAAAATCAGATTGTAAATGTGATTTATGTTTACATTGGCGATGGTAAAAGTGACTTTTTTTTTTGAAAAGCCAGACTTCTGAACTTCTTCTCATAAACTACTTTTAAAAAAAACCTAATTACTAAAATACCAACCCAAACATTTGAAATAACACCACTGAACTTTTTTCATAAAAAAAGTCACTTTTGGGATTACAGAATGCCCGCCCAAACAGGCTATAGACTGTATATTGACACAGAAAATATCCAGTTCATTGTCCAATATCCAATTCCAATCCTAGTTTTAGGTGACCTAATAACTAAGAGAAATTTCAGTTGAGCCCATGAATATCACATTGTTTCGTCACTTTTAAAGTCGAGTTAAACGTGGAAACTAGATATGCACATGAAAAAAGAAAAACGCCAAAATTGGGAAAATTAAGATGAGATTTTGCCACGAGATTCAAACTCCGAACCCTAAACAACATGCTACGTTAACTGGCGAAAAATTTCAACGGCACAAAAGGCACAAAACAATTCGTCATATTATCATTCTTTGACCTGTTTAACAGCGGGAGTCTTCAGTCAGTACTTTCTTCCACTCCTCCCTGAATTCCAAAGTTCTTGAATCCGGACCGGACCAGCTGGTCCAGCCCGGAAACAGGCGAACTGGCCGGTAAACTGGTCCGGTTCCCAGTTTCTGATTCATATTTAAAAAAAAAAAAAATTTAATTTTTCCTTTAGAATTTCATATTATAGGTCTAAAATTTTTAATTTATCACCGATTTGGCTCTAATCTGACCAACTGACCCTTAACTCAGTACCCCGACCAATTCAATGCCCGTTCCGAGTTTTAATACCTTGCTAAATTCTCACCTTACCCACTCCCTAAAGTTATTCTTGGGAGATTTGATTACTGTCTATTCGCAGCAGTACTTTGAAGAGAGGAGGAGAGTGAGAGGGATGGAGACATAGTTCAGTCACTCTCTGACCCCCTCTTCGACTGGCACCCCATTATCAAGTATAAGGTGTGTTTGGTTTGGAGGGAAAGTATATTATCTTATTTGGTTTGTTAAAACAAAGGGAAGGAAAGAGGATCAATTGTTTTGTTTAAAGGAAGGGGAGGGAATAAAGCCAAAATTTTTTGTTTCCCTCCCCTCGAGGGATGGTAAGGGAAGTGAAGTAGGGGAGGGGGTAAAGAGTTAATTTATTTGGTTTGGTTGGAAAGAAGGGGATGGAAGAGATTTTTAATGATCTTTTATTTAGTTTCTAAGGGGAGGAGAGTGATATTAATAACTAATTTACTATTTTATCCTTATATATTAATCTGTATAAAAAATTGTTATATTTATATTTTTTTAATTTCTATTTAAGAAATAAATAATATTTTTTAAAAAATCAAATTGACAATCCCACTCCCATCAGACAATCCCCATTTGGTCTCTCCTCTCAATCCACACTGTCACTCTTCAAATGCGCATACTCGGTTCTTAGAGAAGGAATCTGAACAAAAAAATAGGGAGGGAGGGAATGGAAAAGAGAATCAATGAGAGATATGAATATGAATTAAACTCAAAGAATTTTTCTCCTATTTGCTTCGGAAAGAGCAAAGCAAAGGTGTGGTATTTCCCAAATATATATCTGCATCTGCCTACTGTTGAAAGTGTCTGTATAAGAAGCCCATTGGGTTAGCTAATTGGGCTTCGGTTAGTCCAGTATAGAAATGGTGTCTATAGTGTATATATAAGGCTATGTAACAGGCTTGAACTGATTGGATTTTTCGGTGTAATACAATTTTCATTCAGAGATTTCATTTGCTAACATGGCATCAAAGCCACGGATCCTCTGAAGTTTCCAGTCACCGACCCATATCCGACCCTTTCTGCAATCTTTACCTCTCTCTCTCTATTCGTGAGCGAAATCCCTAATCCCTTTTTTCTCTCTCTTCACTTCGTTTATCGCGTCTCATGGCCGACGCACCAAAATCCTCCAGCAGTGAGATCGTTCCCGGTGGACTTGGCTTCAACGACCCACTTTATCTGCACCCGTCGGACACTCAGGGTGCAACCATCATTCCCCAGGTCCTCACCGGCAGCAAGAATTATTCCATTTGGTCACGAGCAATGAAGATTGCTCTCAGAGGTAAGCACAAATTGGGTTTCGTCGACGGTTCTTGTCGCAAAGAATCTCAAGAAAAGCATCTCCATGATCAATGGGAACGATGCAATGCTGTAGTTCTTTCTTGGATTCTCCATTCTATCTCTAAAGAACTCGCCAACGGGATAGTTTTTTGTGAGGATGCGCATCTTGTGTGGACTGACCTCAAAGAAAGGTTCGACAAGATCACTGGTTCCCGCATTTTCACCCTCCACCGTGAAATTGGATCTCTGAAGCAAAGGTCCATGCGAGTATCAAGCTATTTTTCGAGACTCAAGGAACTATGGGAAGAACAATCTTCCCTTATGCCTATACCGTCATGCCAATGTGCAACTTCCAGAACGTACTCTGATTTGATTCAACAGCAAAAGCTTCTCCAATTTCTTATGGGGCTCAACGAGTCTCACTGTCAGGCAAGAAGCCAAATTCTTTTAATGGTTCCTCTTCCTTCCCTTAATCAAGCCTATGCGATGATCTCAGAAGATGAGGCCCAATGTTCTCTCGCTAGTGGTTCTGAACCCTCTCCTGTTGAAGGCATAGCCATGGCAGTCAGTGGCCGCGGGAGAGGCAGGGGACGTGGGAGAAGCACCCCCCCTCAATGTGGGTACTGTAACAAAAAAGGTCATGTCAAGGAGCAGTGCTATGAACTTGTTGGTTATCCCTCTGATTTCAAAGGGCCTAAAACCAAGTCTAGCCAACAACAAGACTCTCCAGCTAAACCATCTAATTCTGTCCGTGATTCTGAGAATGCTACCTGTGCAGCCAACATCATCACTCCAAGCTTCACTCAAGCACAATATGATCAGTTGCTGGCGATATTGCGCAAGGATACAGAGCTCAATCATCACGCCCTGACTGGTACTGCTTTACCACTTTCCTTTTCCATTCATAACACACATACACACACTGGGTCATTGATTCTCGGGCCACAACCCACTTGATTAGTGATTTATCTTTGTTTGACTGTTATACGCCATATAAGGGTCCTACTAAGACTATTAAGATACCTGATAGAAACCACATGCATATTACACATGTAGGCCGAGTTAAGTTTTCTAATGATTTTGTATTAGAAAATGTGCACTATGCCCCTAATCTGAAATTTAACTTGATATCTGTCCCTAGGATCACTAAAGACCAGAAATGTGTTGTTATGTTTTATCCTGACCAATGTTTGATGCAGGACCTTCAGGGTGGCAGAATGAAAGCTACTGGTAAGCTCGTTAATGGGCTTTATATTCTGCAGCATACTAGAAATTTTGATTCTGTCAATTGTGCCAGTAATGTCCCTAGGATACCTTGTAACACCGATGTATGGCTGCTACACAAGAGATTAGGGCACACACCACTCTCTGTAATGAAGCATCTTGCAATTGTTTATGATAAATATGTTTCAATGAATAAAGTGTGTGAGATTTGCATTCAATCCAAACAAACGAAGTTACCTTTTTCCTCTAGTTGCATTAAAACTACATCTTGTTTTGATTTGCTTCATATGGATGTCTAGGGCCCCTATAAAACCCCTACACACCAAGGTCACCATTATTTTCTCACCATAGTTGATGATTACTCACGCGCCACCTGGATCTATTTAATGCGGGCTAAAACAGAAACTATACTGCATATTCAGACTTTTCTGTCATATGTTTTTACTCAGTTTCATAAATTAGTTAAGAAAGTTTGGAGTGATAATGGGACCGAATTTGTTAATCACCAACTTCGGGATTTTTTTGGGGCCAAGGGTATCATCCATGAAACTTCCTGTGCATACACCCCTAAGCAAAACGGTATAGCAGAACGTAAACATAGGACTTTACTTCAGGTTTCTCGGGGATTGATGTTGGAGTCTCATGTACCTATTGCCTATTGGGGGGAATGTGTGAAAACTGCTTCTTATTTGCTTAACCGAATCCCCTCTAAGGTACTAGGTCATAAGACTCCATTTGAAATAGTCTATGGTTATACCCCTGATTATTCTCACTTGAAGGTATTTGGTTCCTTAGCTTTTGCCACTGACTTGAATTCTAATGACAAATTTGCTCCTAGATCAATACCATGCGCTTTCCTCGGATATCCACCTAACCAAAAAGGATACATGCTCTTGAATCTTGAAACAAAACGCATTTTTGTAAGCCGACATGTATCATTTCTGGAGGACCGATTCCCTTTCAAGGATAGCCTAGGCATTGATCAAGGGGGAGTGTGGAATAAAGCAATTCAAGATATGTTTCTTTTTGAACCTTTACAACAGGTAGTAATTCAGAAGGATAAGGGTAGTGCACAGCACCTAGATTCTGATAGGTTAGACTATCACGCTAGTAGGATGCCTGAAATACCTTGTCCAGCTGAACACATATCTGCTGACCCTCCTGAACCGGCCATTACTGATGAGAATCACATGCTTGAACAACCAAATCTGGAACTTAACACAAGTAGGCCTAGTAGAGAGCGCAAGGCCCCTTTATGGGCTAAAGACTATGTGTGTTCTGCATCTGTATCACATCTACATTCTACTGCATCTCATACTGCTGGCTCAATTAAAGGTACACAATGTCGCTATCCTATAGGGCAGCATATTTCTTATGCACACATCTCTTCTGCCCTCACATGTTTTCTTTCATGCATTGATTCTATAAATGAACCTAATTCTTATGAAGAAGCAATTAAAGACAAACACTGGATAGAGGCTATGAAATTGGAAATAGATGCATTAGAAAGTAATAATACTTGGGAGTTAGTGCCTTTACCTAAAGGAAAGAAAACAATAGGCTGTAAATGGGTGTATAAAGTCAAATATAAACCAGATGGTAGTGTAGATAAATACAAGGCTAGATTAGTAGCCAAAGGCTACACACAAAGAGAAGGAATTGATTATCATGAGACATTTTCTCCTGTGGTTAAAATGACAACTGTACGCATTATTCTCAAAATTGCTGTAATTAATAATTGGAATATATTCCAAATGGATATACACAATGCCTTCTTGCAAGGTGATTTGCATGAAGAAGTGTACATGTCGATGCCACAAGGATTTGAAGGTAAGGGGGAGAAGATGGTATGTAGGTTAAGAAAATCTTTATATGGACTTAAGCAAGCATCTAGACAATGGAACTGAAAGCTTACACAAGCTTTGGTCCAAGCTGGCTTTACTCAAAGAAGGCATGATTATTCCATGTTCATTAAAAATTCTGATGTTGATATGATAATTATATTAGTGTATGTTGATGATCTTTTAATAACAGGAAGTTCAGAAGACAAAATAAAGGAAGTAAAACTATTTCTTCACTCAACTTTTAGGATAAGGGACTTAGGAATAATGAAATATTTTTTAGGAATTGAAATGGCCAGATCTGAAAAGGGTATTGTGCTAACCCAAAAGAAATATACTCTAGATTTGTTGAATGATGCAGGTCTTAGTAGATGCAGACCACTTACAATACCAATGGATCAAAGTCTAAAGTTGAAAGCCTATGAGAAGGGAAGAGATAGACGAGAGGATTTGATTAAAAATCCTGAAAGATATAGAAGATTGGTAGGTCGGTTGATTTATCTGACAGTAACAAGGCCTGACATATCTTATTCTGTGCAGGTATTAAGCCAGTTCATGCATAATCCGATGAAAACACATATGCCAGCTGCTGTTGGGATCCTGAGATACTTGAAGCAATGTCCAGGGCTTGGTGTTTTGATAAGCACCAAAGGAGACCTTACTTTGAAAGCCTTTTGTGACTCAGATTGGGCTGCCTGCAAAACAACACGAAGGTCCGTGTCAGGTTATCTTCTCAAATTGGGAGGTTCACTTGTCATGTGGAAGTCCAAGAAATAAAACACTGTCTCAAGATCTTCAGCAGAAGCTGAATACCGCTCTTTGGGCTCAACTGTATCAGAAATTGTGTGGGTGACTGGTTTATTAACAGATCTGGGAATACACCAACCTGAACCTGTGGAGATTCAATGTGACAGCCGTTCAGCAATATATATCGCATCAAATCCGGTGTTCCATGAGAGAACAAAGCATATTGAAGTTGATCTGCATTTTGCAAGGGATAAATTACAGGATGGACTGATTAGTTTGAGGCATGTGAAAAGTAGTGAGCAAGAGGCTGACATTTTCACAAAGGCTATAGGAAAAGAGTTTCTGCATAAAATGCTTAGCAAGTTAGGAGCTTTAGATATCTTTCGCCCCAAACTTGAGGGGGAGTGTTGAAAGTGTCTGTATAAGAAGCCCATTGGGTTAGCTAATTGGGCTTCGGTTAGTCCAGTATAGAAATGGTGTCTATAGTGTATATATAAGGCTATGTAACAGGCTTGAACTGATTGGATTTTTCGGTGTAATACAATTTTCATTCAGAGATTTCATTTGCTAACACCTACAGTTCAACAACCTCATTTTCTCTGCATTCTGTATCGTCGATCCCCATTGTTCCTTTCTTCTTCGTAGGCGATACTCCACAACAATTCCTTCTTCCGATGAACCTCCAAGAAACCAAACACACGGCAAAGTGCGAATTTCTCTTGCGATGCAAATACTCCGTATCTGGGTTTGAGACTCAAAAACCAAATGGGAAATCAAAGCGCGAGAGGGCAGGAAGATGCTGGGTTTGGGATTCATTAGGTGTTGGTGGGTTCATGTGCATACCACTATACATGTGGCATATCTTAAAAAGATTGAGGGTAAATTAGTCAGAAAAATTAGCTCCCCTCCCAAAAAACCTTTAATTAGAAGGGGAGAAAATGAAGGGCTTAGAGGGAAAGGGGAGACAGATTTTGGCATTTCTCTCCTCAAAATTTTCAAACCAAATGAGGGAGGAGCTCATTTTTCCTCCCCTCCCCTCTTACCAAACTGGCCCTGAAAGAAAACTCAACCATAGAAAAGGTTTGAGGATCCATAGCCGTCCTTTTGATCTTTGATTCTACTAAACCAGACCGGACACGAGTTGTCCTTCAGTATTTTAATTCAGTGCATGACAAAATTCTCTTAAAAATAAATTATAAATAGGGAAAATTGTGAAAAAAATCCCTCATTGGCAACTTATTTGTCAAATGGGACCTTTGTGTTCAAATTATCTTTCACGTGTGCAGAATATTTTCCATAATGTGCAGATGATATTCCTTGTGCGCAAAATTATTTCCTATACATGTGCAAAAATCTTCCCGTGTGCACAAAATCTTCCCTCTGTGTGCAGATATCTTCCCTTCATATACAGATATCTTTTCAGGTCTCATTTGACAATTAAGTTACCGACGAGGTCTTTTTTCACAATTCTCCCTTACAAATATTGAATTATACTAGTATTGTTCATAATAAAAAAAAAAAAAAAGGAAGGTGCAGTGAACAACTTCGTTATAAGTATACATAAGAATTAATTATCTTTGGGCGTAAAAATAGACATAAATAATTTATTTGAAAATAGATATAGCAAAGTTGTTAAGGAAATTAATTTTTTGTTACTTTTTGTATTGTGGGTTTCATCAATTCTCTCTCTATTATTTTAACACTTTTTAATGAAAAAATATCATTTAGATCCATGAAAACAATTTCATTTCAATTAATCCCAAAAGATTCTGAAATTTCATTGCACCCCTTGGGTCAAAATGAAATTAAGTTTTGTCTTTAAAAAGGTAATAATACACTTATTTTTTTCATAAGAACATTTATAAAACAAACATGGGCACTTTCAAGACAAATAAAGATATTTATAAAACAAACACTTGAATGACTAGGGAGTTAAACAATTTTAGTCATTCACATATTTGTCTTGTAAATCTCTATATGTGATTTGTAAAAAAAAAAAATTTAACTTTCTAGATTCTTTCAAATTTATTTATTTATCTTGTAAATGCCTTTATTTGTCTTATAAACACCTTTATTTGTCTTGTATCTTCTCTTATTTCTCTTGTGAATGGCTAAAATATTCTTTTTAACTCATTGATTTTCTTTGAATCCCTTCATTTGTTATGTGAATGTTTTTATTTGTCTTGTAAATATTCTTGTGAAAGTAAAATAAAGTAAGGCATTATTGTCTTTTCACTGAAACAACTTAATTTCATTTTGATCTAAGGAGTGCAGTGTAATTTCATAATCTTTTTGAAAGTTAACTGAAATAAAATTGTTTCTATGAGTCTACGTGATATTTTCTCATTAAAAAAATTAAAATAATTGAGAAAGAATACTGGTAGAACCCACAGGGCAAAAAGCAACGGAAGTTAGGTCTCCTTAACGGCGTTACTATATTTGCTCCTAAATAAATTATTTATGTCTATTTTTACATTCAAAAATAATTAATTCTTATAAATTTACATAAAAAAAATTATTCATTACTAAATTTATACCTTCACGTTAAAAAATACTAGTATTGTAGTATTGTTCCAAATTTTGGAACCTTATATAAATAAATCAGGTATTTAAGAATGGGGAAAAAAAGAACCGCGTATTTAAGATTTTTAACAGTCATTCGCCTTATTTATTTGTTGGGCAGAATGGGCTTATAGCCCAATAGTATCATGGGCCGACATCATATCTTACTTTTGCGGCCCCCATTACAATAATTTTTTGTGTTTTGATATAATTCTTTAAAGTACTCATCATCCGTGGTTTCAGCTGGCGAAGGGATAAGACATATGACCATTTGAAGCGTGTTCAATCCCTGAGAGTACCACTTAGTTGTGGTATCAGTCACGGCATTTGGAGAGGTATCCTAATTCCTGGGTACCTAGGTAAAAACACATGAGGGTAATTGACGGCTCGCCCTGCCTAACATTGATATGACCTAGAAGGAAGGGAGATTTTACTCTGCCCTTGGATCATGGGTGAGCTCAATCCCTTTCCAAAAATTTCTAGTAGATAAAAAAGAATTCTTTGAAGTGGGGATGAATCAAAATCCTATGTAATATATTTCATATATATATATATATAATTCAGATGTATGAAAAAAATCATTTTAGATTCGAGCATAATTTTGTGCATTTTTTCAAAAATAAAGAATAAGCTTACAATTATATTTTAATTTTAATTTTAAATTTTAGAAAGCCAGTGCTCTCAAATGTTACCTTTTACTTCTTTTTTCCATATTTATATTTTTTCACTATTTTTGTGTCTAAATATAAGTCACTTGTATTTCATTCTTGTATAGAAAAAATGCACTAAATTAATCAAATATTCTACATTTGACCTTATTAAATTTTTTATCTCTATGTAGTTTACAAATAAATTTCACATCTCTCTTTCCTCCTTCCTCTTTCCAATAAAAATAAAATAGATGTAAGGTTGACAAAACATCATTAATTATCCTACAGAATACAAATAACTTATATTTTAAACCAAACTTTTGTAGGTATGGTATATAGAACTTGGTGCCTGTTTGAGAAACTCCCAATTATGGGGTTTTTTTTTAGGCCAAAACTCTCAGCTAAGATTTCAAAAGTCTTTTCTAAAAACCGAGATAAAACTCAAGCATGGTATATAAGTATTATATGTGCTCATTTGGAATATCTTATTTTTAATTTATAAGTGTTTTTCACATAAGTTGAGACAAAATTCCTCTCACATACTTCTTATATCATAAATCATGATTTAAAAATATTTATAAGCAAAACTTAAACTACCCCAAACAAGTGTTTGGCAACATCCCAAACCATGATTTACACAATCCAAGATAAAACTCATCTCACACACTTACCTCGTAATTCGTAAAAACTACTAAAAAAAACTAATCCAAACACATTGCAAGAGTAAAACATAAGGCACCTAGAGAGACGACGGTCAACGATGAGCTCACGACAATGCCGGCTGGGACCGTCCTCATGCTACAAAACCTCCGTCCGGCTATGGTAGTGCTTTGTGGCGCGTGGGCCCCGCCTACAAAGAGGACATTTCACTTGCTCTCCCGCCCATTGACTTGGCCGTCAACCCTATAATTGAAGAGTGACATCCATGCGCCTAACCCTACATGTTTTTTTGGTTAATTTTGTTTTATAATTATTGTTGAAATACAGCTTCTTGATTTTTCTATCTTCAAAATCTCATTTAATATATTGGCAAAAAAAAATCTCATTTCATATAAGTAAAATTAATTAGACTTTCTTGATTTAAGACAGATTTCATAAATTAACCAATTTTTCTTAATTCTAGTTGAAAGATCCAAAGTGATTTATATTTTGAAGGGGCGTACATATAATTTTGAGCCTTTCAAATTTCAATCTTGTGAGTTGTTCTCACTGTTCAAAAAATAAATCACTAGTAGTTTCATAAAAATGTCTCATATATGGCACACAAAGTTTAATCCTAGATTTACTATATTTATTAAGTTGGCCAAAAAAATCAGAGAGAGTTTAATATATCCATTGACATATTTTTTGGATAAATACATAAATAAATAAAAAATAATGCACTGAACTACTGATAAAAAAATAGCTATTTTATATTAAAAAACACACATTACAAATTTAAACCAAAAAATATATTTAAATAATTCAATAACATTTAATACATAATCTATACCTATATGAAATATAGAAAAATATGAAAAGGCATATTGTTAGTTATGAACATCACATCTCCTTTAAAGTTTCTTACAATTGTTATGGGTGCACAATCTAATTTTGATAAATGAGATGTACTTTTCATGGATCATGAATAAGATTGTTTTATGTAATTTTTTCCATAATTAATACTACTGTATATATTAATTCATATTAATATTTAATCGCAACATTAATATGGACTCAACATCTTGAGGAGACTAAACAATATTTGATCCAAGTTTTCAGTTTTCAGGCAATAGTTAGAAAATTAATCTTTATATCATGCTTTGAGGAGTGCGGAGGTAAAACTAAAGAGTAATAAGTAAAAGTAAATACGTGCGAGTGAAAGGATGCAAACTTTGCTGGCAAAAAAAGAAAAGAAAAGAGGCAAACTTTACTACACTATCATTGATTTAAGAACTAGAATGTATGGATCAATTCGACTAGGAACCAATTTAGTGATCGGTTCAGATATGGGTAGAATTGGGAACAAAAAGACAATGGATTAAGGTGCAAATGTGCCTGAAAGGATTTGCGAAGGAACAATATTGCCTTAAAAAAAATTTTGGTCTTAATATCACCTAGAAAGTTTCAAAACATAATAATGTTGTTATTGGTTAACAACGAGGCCAACAGACATCTGCCACATAGGATTACTTGCCATGTAGAATGCCACGTTAGAGAGACACATTGGAGTTCAAATGCATCTTCAATGCCTCTTGATTGTGTTAGGTCAGAGTCATTAATCATGGATGTTTAAATCCCCATCGACATGATCTGCAGGGCATAACTCAAAGGGTTTAAGCAGATGAGAAGAGGAATGGGGGACTCGACAACATCTTCGACAACAACAAGGAGGACGAGGGTGACGATGTTCATGTGTCTTCATAAAGAGGATGAAAACAAAACTCCGTTGAGGATGTGTCACTCTAGGATGGTTGAGTCGCTTTGTATGTCGTGGACAGATCATATGCCAGATAGGAGATTCTTTGGATGCAAAAATTATCAACATGCAAGTGTAAATCCTTTTTTACATTATGTCATGGAGGGGGTTGTGGTTTTTGTTTTCCTTACATTATTTGGATGTCGTTGATATTTGTGATTTGAATGTGCAGAGGAGGATTGTGAATTTTTTCAGCGGCATGATGATGAAATGGAAGGGAGGTTCAGAGAAGTGATAAACGAGCTCCTTAGTTATGTGGATTGGCATTATGATGGGAATGTGAAACTGAGGAGATGAACTATTGATGGGTATTGTGTTTTTTTTATATATTATATATTTAGATTTAAATATTTATTTATATCACCTTAGATAATTATTTTTAAATTTAAAATGTATTATTTTATTTTATTTAATACAATTTAAATACAATTTATGATATAAAAAGTAAGTATATAAAAAAAATTATTTCAATTTATGTAAACAACACTTATAAATACTTTTAAAATTATCCCAAACATAAAAACGGTGGTGGGATATATAACCCACCGCACTTGCTACAAACTAAAGGGTCACACAGCCTTTAGTTTATTTATTTATTTATTTTGCTTTTCAGCTATTCGTTTTTTCCCCTTCCAAATCTTATCTTCTTCTCTCTCTCTCTCTCTCTCTCTCTCTCTCTCTCTCATATTTCTTGTTTTTTCTTTACCCTTTTTTTATAATAATATTAGTATTATTTCGTGTGTGTGTGTGTATTTCAATGATTACATGATAAATTTCATTTATTATAAATAATTTTTAATTATAATTAAATCCTAAAGATAAAATTTAGAATGTTACATGGTTGCATCGAGTCAAAAATTAGAGATCAAGTTACAAAATAATCAAAATTATAATGATTAATATGGGGTTAACATTTAGAACCGGGTTGCAACTTACTTAAAACTAGAAGCAATTGACATAAATTCAATTCCTCTAATTAAACTTAAATTTAATCTACATGGTTAAAAATTAACACAATAAATTTGCAAAAAAAAAAAAATTCAAACAATTAATTTTTTGCGACTGTAATTTAATCCCTACACTTTAATTTGGTGTAACTCAATTCCCATATTTTTAACTAAGTTACTAAATTTTGATTTATTACAACTCAGTCCATATAGTTTTAACCATTTTATAATTTAGTCCCTAAACTTTAATGTGTGTGTGTGTGTGTGTGTGTGTGTGTGTGTGATTTTATTTAATAAAACATTAGAATTAAATTATAAAATGGTTAAAACTATAGGGATTGACTTATAGTAATTCAAAATTTGAAGATTGAGTTCCAACCAAGTAAAAAGCATAGGAATTGAATTGCACCAAGTTTGTGCCAGTTTGGATTGGTGTAGAAACTATTTTTCTAACATGATATACAAGGTAAGTGAGTGAGAGAAGTTTTATCTCGGCTTATATGAACGTGCTTCTCTAGCACTAACTCAAACAGACACTTAAAATGTAAGGATTTATTTACAATTTAATCAAAATTATAGTGACCAAAAGATTATATTTTTTGGTAAAGAACGTGCTTTTCTTCTGATGGTGCATAGTTGTGATGTGGTTCTCTTTCCTTATAATCAGTAAAGACAACCTTGAATTTCAAAGCAGTAGATAACATCCTATATGTAGAATTTCACCTTATTGGACAATCAAGAATGAGCTTCTTTTCCTTTAAATGTGTTTGTTCAACAATATCATAGAATGGTTTTAGCCTTGACTTGTTATAGTTAATGTATTTCACACCTCATGGACATTATTGATAATGCCCTTAATTCTACTAAGGCACTCTTGCACCAACAAGTTTAATACGTGCGCACAATATCTAACATGAAACAAGTTACCATCCAGAGGTAATGAACTACTAAGTGATAAGGTGTTTCGAAGAGCCCTCAAACAAGAATAATTATAAGAAGCATTGTCAATTGACACAAAAAAAAAAAAACTTTGTTTTCAATTTCCCCAGCCTCCAAACACTTAACAATAGCATTAGCCACATCAATTCCTCTTCTAGGAGCAGGAACTTTCACAAAACTCAAAACCCTCTTTTGAACATTCTACCCCACATCAATAAATGTTCGGTGATAATCATGTATTCAGTCGCTTGATAACTTGATTTCCACATATCAGAAGTCAAACTAATCTTACTCACACCTTGTAATAAGGCCTTCAATTGTTTCTTCTCTGCATCATATATGGCCAAACAATCACTTCTTGCTGTCTTACGAGAAATTTTCTGAAATTCAAAATTAGCATATTGGAAGCCTCACATCCAAACTTCATCTCTAACAATGCTAAAAGAATGTTCATGCACCATGATTGCGGTAGCAATTATTTCCCTCATCTTTTCATTAGAATATCTGGCACCCGATGCCAGAAATGGATTAATGTTTAAATTGGAAGGTTGAAATGGAATGGTGAATTGCTTGTTTTTTTAAGCAACGTGCAACCTCCTTGAATCTCAAGATTTGGCATGTCTCCGTAGATGGGAAGTGCTAGCTTCCTTCCCTAAGTATGAAAATGAATTCTTGCAAAACTTGCATCTAGCTTTCAACCCATCATTAGTTTAACTTGATCAAAATCATCCCAAATAGCTGAGGTTTTCCGCCTCTTATTCTTAATGATATTATCATCACCATCATTTTTCTTATTAGTTTGTTGACTAGTTGGTTGGGTAGAATCTGTTGCTGCTTGTTCAGAGACCTCAGTAGCATTGGGAGGAACTAAACTAGATGACATTGTTGCACTCTCAAATAGAGATGACATTAACTAGAACATAAACATACAAAGCAATGTAGTTTTAGTTTAATTGAAAAGAGCAACATTGAGAATACATAAAAAAATGGCAAATTACACTATAAGAAAAATAGGAAACTATAGAAACACTCATATTGGTGAAGGCTTAGTAACTTACTATGATAAGGATTAATGAGTAAAAAAAGTTGAATATGACAAAAAAAATATTCCAATAATAATTAGTAATGACTTGGTAACACATATTGCCAACAACTTACTTATCCTGAGGAAGCTTCATCATGCTCACAATGTAAAGCCTTCTTGGCTTTTCAAACCAACAGAATTTAACTTAAATTAATCTTATAGTACAGTATATGATTATAGTTAAACAGGTACTTTTATAGCTTAAATTTAGCTTGCAGATTTAGATTAAATGTTGAGAAAATCACTTAAAAATAGCTAAATTTCGATTTAGTGCTATGAAATTACGAAATCCCGGTTCAGTGTTGTGTCAGTACAGATGAATAGTGCAAGGGTGCGAAAAGACGATTTTGCCCTTCAGCCCTCCCTCTCGTCATCAGAGAACAACACAAGCCTCTTAATTAACAACTCCAGTTTCTTCTTTTTACTTTCACAATAACAATATCGGTCTTGATATTAATAACACCATATTTTACATTAACAATTCTCATTTCTTGTTCATAACTTCGTAATTTAAGTTTCAGGGCCAATAACAACACTTATTTCTTTATTAACAACACCGTATTTTACATTAGTAACACTATATTTTTGAGATAAGAATATGTGAAAGAATAAAGCAAAGTTGTTAATTAATAGGCTGGTGTTGTTATTCTAAAGTGGCGAGAGGGAGGGCTGAAGAGCAAAATCGTCTTTTCGCATCTCTGTGTTGTTCATCTATATTGACACAACACTAAATGAAGATTTTTTTAATTTCACAATATTAAATCGGGATTTTACTATTTGAACGATATTTTTAAGGAATTTTTCCTTAAATGTTTGCCCCCATTTTTCGTTTTTTTTGCGGTACATACATACGGCACAGTGCATACATTTAACTTAAATGAGTAAATGACAGATTAGCAGGTCATAAGCCCTTAACAAGCCTATGGGAATTCAAAAAAAAAAAAAAAAGGAGGTTAAAAAGAAGGTACCAGTTAAAAAGGGAAAGGTTGAAGAAACGGAAAGAAATGAAGATAGTAGTAATTAGGAAAACCTTTTGCTTTCACATATTACTCCAAACACATTTCTCCATCACTCTACTCATTTCCTGACACACTCTGTCGTAGCCTTTATTTTATGAATGTGATCCTTTATTACATATCATCAATTTTATTATTTTCTGGCAAAACAAGAAACAGTTAAAATGTCTCATCTATCATTTATGCTCCTCCATTTTGTTTTTTAAAAAATACTTCTTGTCGGTTACTAAATTTAAATTGGGAGAATTGTGAAAAAATACTTTAGTGGAAATTTAATTACTAATTATGATCTTGGTATGCAAATGATCTTTCAGGTGTGTTAAATATCTTCCTGGTATGTAGAATATCTTCCCTTGTGTATAATATTCTTTCATATGCGTGTATAATATTCTTTCATCCATATGTACAATATCTTTCCTCATGTGCAAACGATCTTTCCATATCCCATCTAGCAATTAATTTACGAATAAAGTCTTTTTTCATAATTCTCCTATTTAAATTTTTAAGAATTTTGTTTAAATTTTTTTAAAAGCATGGTTATTGGGAAAAAACACAAAAAAATAACTTTAAAATTGTAAAATCCTAAAATTAGTTTTGTTAATAAAAATTTGTGAGAAAATATGATGAAACTTGAAAAGCAATTTATAACTCTTTTTTTTTGGAAAATACCTAATTTAAAATTTAGTAAATTCAAAATTATTTTTTTTTCTTTTTTCCCCGTTATTGTTAATAATCAAAGTGATTATCCAATTATAGGTTAATATATATATATATATATATATATATATTTAGCTCTTTAAATTTACATCAAGTTTCAATTAATTGGTTAAGTTTATAAAGTATATTTTTAGTTTCCTAATTTTAATACTACTAGTTTTATTTAGCAAAAAATATTTACTCAACAAATTTAAATAGCGACTCTACAATAAATGCTAACAAAACATACTTAAATTTTAAAATATAAAATAATTATATTAAAAAATAAAATTTAAACACATTTTGTCAGTATCTAATTGCAAAGTCACCATTTAAATTTGATGAGTTAGCATTTTATTTTAAATGAAACTAACGGTATTAAAATGAAGAGGTTAAAAATATAAATTATAAAATTAAGGAATTAAACTGAGACTTACCACTTTGATCCTATTTATAAGTCCATTTTAACTAAATCTCACATAGTAAAGAGATATAGTTAACCAATGATTATGGGGTAAATTTTCAACTATACTCTCATTTATGAATGAGTACTTTTCAACTCTTTCTTTCCTGACTATCTTTAAATTTTTTCTTCATTGGTATAATAAATAGGGGTAAAATTGTCACAATCTCATTTACTACATTGAAACTTGACTTATAAATATAATCAAAAATTTTTTTATAAAAAATGACTTATAAATAGGATCAAAATAGTAATATAAACTTACATGACTAAACTTATACTTTAATCCAATTTTTCATCGTCATTATTAAATAAATTATTATTAAAATTTATCATTATATAAAAATTATACCATTAATAAATTTTATATGATACAAATGTTTCACAACACATGATAGTAATGAAACTTTTGAAAATAACTTCTGCTCTTAATGTCCCATTTAATATGATTTCTTAATGTGCTGTGCCCTTAATAATAGTTTTAAGTTTTTAATTATAGGCATATAATACTTAAATAGAAACCTATTATTTGTTACATTCAATTTCCATATTATTTTTTAGATTTTGTATCAAAATTTTTAAATAATTAAAAAAAAGAATGGAATAGTCTCTGTCAAGTATCCCTTTTAATATGAGGAACCAAACAAAGAGAGTCTGATGTATAGTGATTTTCTCTGAAATCATTGTCCTCTCCGAGCAGGCAGTACGGTCAAATTAATAAATATCCAGCTAATTTACTTCTATGTCCATTACTTGTATCTTTATTTACAAAAAGCCCATCTAAGCGAGTCAAAAATGTCAAATGTTAATTGATTAGGGACAATTACATTTAGAGGCCCACGCCATAAATTGGAAAATAATATCCTAATGCACTTAAATTTAAAAAATCAAAGTTAAACCATATTGGGAAATTTTCAAGAAAATACCATTTGAATTTTAAAATTTCAAATTAGTGATTTAACAAAAATTTGAGTTGTTAATAATCCCATTATTCTTATTGTTAATAAAACTAATTTAAGATTTTGAAGTTTAAGTGATATTTTTTTAGGATTTTTCTAACCATATTTCATAATATATTGTGATGATGTTGCTACCAAAATTAGTAGCAATCAAATATATTTAGACTAAAGTTTTTGAGATATTAATGTTTATTGAGTTTTTTCCCTCAAAATTTAGTTTAGGAAGCCTTAAAACTTCAGCCATTCAATGATTTGCTAGCAAGTTTTAAATAATACCTTAGGATTTTATTTTTAAAAGGTACATTTTAATTTATTAAGTTTTGTCAAAGACTTGCTAGAAATAATTTTTTCCAAAATCTAACTATCACTTATAAGTCCTCTAAAATTTAGAAATAAATTTGACGTTTTGAATCAATTGTAGTTTGTAAAGTCTCTGAATATAAAATTAACAATGTTTTGGGTCTCAAATGTAACTTCCATTAATGTGTGGGGAAAAATTAAAACAAAGAACTTTCTGGTACTAAATATAAGATAAAGTTGATTTTTTTTAGAGATATTAAGAAAGCTAATTAAATTATTTTAAAATGTTTATATTTATCTTTTTTTTCTCTAAACTATTTTACCTAACATATAAACTGATATATAATCTAATAATATATAACATATGATATAATTAAATAACTTATCTAGCTTATTTAAACTCTAAAAAAATATCAATTCTATTTTATATTTAAAATTGGAAGGAGTAATATCCTTTGCGAAGATTTTTTTTAAAGTTAAGATCCTGATGTGATTTTTTTCCTATAATCCAGTGTGTCTTTTTCCTGTTACAAATTAAATTAAATAATAAAAAATATAATATATTGGTGTCATGATATTGCCCAAAGTAAGGGCAAGGTTTGGTTGAGAATAGTTTAATAATAAATGTATCTGTCAGTGATAATGGCAATTGATTTGAATGAATTTAATAATCTTCAGAAGTTAGAGGAAAATATGAAGGTTGAGGGCTTGTGTGGTTAGTTCAATTCCCAGTGGGTCCAGCTTGTATTCCCCGGCTCATCTGTCTTTATATATTTATTTATATATAAAATAAAATACATTTTGTTTATTAAATACAGTTTTTGAATAAATAATAGAGTACATTTTATCTGCATTATTGATTCCTAAAATACTAAGAAAATCTATAATCATATAGACAGCACACAAGTGCCCTTCCTTGTATGGAAATGGCGAGGCTCACTAGATGAGATCATGTTATAAATGTTTTTAATAATAATAATAACAATAATAATTTTATTCTAACCATGTTATAATCATATAGTGTTTTTATTATTATTGTTATTAAATTATACAATAACATATAATAATTTAATACAAAAATTTTTATAGGTGAGTAAAATCAATGAAATGAAAATTGGTGAACAAACCAACTGAGATAGTAGTTTAAGAGAGGGTGATTTAAATATAGGTCAAACTAGGGATTAGATAAGTTATAATTGAAATTATATTTGAATAAAAAAACATTAATTCACAATTATATAAAACATTCATGTATAAACCACACACAATCTAATAAAACAGAGTTATTAAAACACTAATATGGTAGTTTGCTCTTTTTTTTTTTTTTAAGGAAAAACCTATAACAATGATGTTTTAAGCTAAAAAAACGATAAAATTAAGCCTAGCCAATTCGTACAAAATTCTTGACCAAACCATCTAAGAGACTGGCTCGTCGACTCCCTAATATGACCGACCAACTCAAATTACGTTTTAATACCATAAGCAAAAGCTATTCAAAACTAAAAACCGATCTGAACCATAACAAAATTCGTCTATATGATTTTTGGTTTTGGATTAGTCATTATTTATGTAATTTTCAGTTGTATAAAAAATTTGAAAAATTTAAAAAAAAAAAAGAAACAAAGAGAACCATCATTTAAAGACAAAGGTATGGATAAATTAAAAAAAAAAAAACTAGTATTTATTGTAAAAATAAAAATAAAAACTAGTGATTACTAGATGATAATAACAAATTTTATAGTAAAGATTACATTCCCCCCCCCCAACTTATAGTTAAGATTACGTGCTCGTTTGGAATAGCTTATTTTTGGATAATAAGTGCTTATAAATCGTGATTCACGATATACGAGGTACCACTCTGGTCCCTATTATAAGTCCTTCTTGACCAAAAAATTTGGTCATATTTATAAGTCCACTTTCAGTACATAAATGAGCTTATGACAACTTTGCCCCTATTTATTGTACCCACAAAGAAATAATTTGAAGAGAGATAAAGAAGAAAAAGTTGAAAAGTACACATTCATAAATGAGGGTATAGTTGGAAATTTACCTTATAATCATTGGGTTAACTACTTTTTCTTGGTATGTGGGATTTAGGTAAAAGGGACTTATAATAGAGACCAGAGTGGTAAGTATGTGAGAGGAATTTTATCTCTGCTTGCGTAATAAATACTTATTGTCTAAAATTAGTGAGTGTTTGGAATGATTTATTTTTAAGAAATAAACACTTATTACATAAGTCAAGACAAAATTCCTCTTACATACTTACCTCATATATCATGAATCACAAATTATAAATACTTATTACCAAAAAATAAATAAACTATTCCAAGTTAGCATATAATAATGTCGTTTCAAGGCTTAATGTCGAACACGGGCTACATCTTTATAGTTTACGGATTCCTAGGTAAGTCAATTTCAAGCCTTAATGTCGATAATATTTAGTAAGAGAATATTAATATAAAAAATAATGGTGGATAAACTAACACACATATAATAATTTAGATAATTGGTAATGGACAGGACTTTAAATTTGTTTAAATCTCTTAAAAAATAAAACTCGTGATAACTCCACTTCATAATTAATTTGTTTTCTCTCGACAAGATCTTTAAGCACACATAAAAGCAACTTTTTTATGAGAGTAAATGATGCCAACAACCAAACCGAAAATGGCAAAATCAATTAGCTCGGGGTAAATATGTCTTTTCCCTCGACCCCATCAGGTTGGAAAAAAGGAGAGGGTGGTTCAACTTTGACCATTGCTATTAAAATTTTAGTGAATTTCTATTTTTTTTAATTTTAAAATTATAAACCAAACTACTAATCATTTTTTGGGACAACTAGTCTTCTGTTAATCTAAATCCATATTTTTAAGGTGAAAAAATTTGACTGGACAAATCAATTTTTCTACTCCTCCAAGTGCTATTCTTCATTTTTTTTAAATATATAAATATTTTAAAAAAAATTTAGCAATTTAAATTTATTTTAAATCCTGATATTTTGATTATTATTTTGTAAAAATAATGACTGAAGGACATTATGTAATTTTAAATTGAAGGGGGTATTTATGTAATTGAAAAAAAACAAAAGGTAGATAGAAATAAGGGAAAATCACTTCTAGGTTCAAAGCAAGCAATATATTATCAGAAAGGTCCATATTTACAACTCTTCTACCCATATTTACAATCTGTTGAGTGCGTTTTACAACCTCCAGGGATTTTTCTGATAATATATTGTTTGTTTGGGACCTATGAGTGATTTTCCCTAAAAATAAAGATATATAAATTGAGTTTGAGTTTGGATGGGGATGAGCTGTCAAGGGGCATTAGATTCTTTTATTTGATGCTCCCCTGTTTTCCAATCCCTCTCCTTATATTTATTTATCATTCAAGCAAAATAATAATTTATTCATAAAGCTTAGCTAATAAGCTTGTTTCTTTAATCTCAAATCATTCACTTTAACTTATCCTTATCCATTTAACTATAACCTCAATCACATAAGTTTACATCTTCTCCAATTTCCTCAACCGAGAGTAGAAACCATTGTTCTATAGTATTAATTAAAGTTGAGATAGATGTTTTTATATACGACTATTTAATTTCAAGCATTGCCAGGTTTAAATGGAATAACTTTCCCCATACCGCTTTCTACCTTCAAACAGACATTAATTTGACATATTGTGTTTAAATGGTCAATGCCTTTTTCATTAGAACCAACTCCTACTGGTTAGATATATTTTTTTAATTCTATATGTCTATTTTGTATACTGAAATTAAAAATTTAAGAGAAAAATAATTCACAATTCTTATAGTTTCATGTAGGGGTGAGCATGGTGCTCAGAAATCCGATATATCCACCCAAACCTAATCAAAAATTGCTTTACCTAGCCCAAAAAGTGGCTCAAAAACATTTTGGGCACCTTTAGGCCGGGCTAACTATTGGGCAGGGGTACTGCCCTATCCATTTGGCTCTGTCAGAAAAATTATATACAATTTATTGAAAATATATATTATTTTATGTAAAATAAATAGTATTATAGACGTATTATTTTAAATATATATACATATATTATTTTATTTTTATGAAATATTTTATATTATTATTTAATATCCATCCACCATAGTTTATATATAACTCATTGTTTTTTAGATGGATATAGTTTTTTTATTTGGATGGATGATACAAGGTATTAAAAAGTTGAGATTAAAAACAAAAAATGTTATTTCTTTGAAGTCTTTATCGCAATTACATCTATTCATATCAATCAATATTCATACATAAACACATATTACTTCATAATTTATCATATAATTATTAAGACATATCGTAGTTTTTTTTTTAATTTCAAGACTGAAGTTATAGATTTATTTTGAGATATCTCAATGTGTGAAATTATGGAATATAATTGAAGTTTTTAATAGCATTTATTAAGTATAATTAGAGTTTTTGTCTATATAGTATTGGTTAGAGAATTATCACTTGGACAGGGATGCCCGCCCTGTCCTGTCCAACCTACTCTTGTTCTACCCAAAATGGTTAGGGCTTCTATCAAGCAAGTCGGGCATCAAATTGAAAAATACAGCCCGTTCTTCCTTTAGGCTGGGCATCGAGTAGGGGTCTCGAAATTTAATTAAAAAAAATCAAATATAGCTTTGCCCATGCCCAACCCTAATTTCAGGCTTTGTTTCACTTATTTTTAATCGAGTCTCTTTAGTTTGTTTTCTGTTTATTGTGCCATTACAGTTTCAACAATTAAAAGTAGTATTAGATGCTTATAATAAATACTACATGACATATATAAAGCTCACGCAAATTAATATTTTTTAAAAATAAAACGATATTGTAAGTTTTATTTATTATTAACATAAAAATCTCCCCTTGCTCATATTTTCTGATTTGGTTTTTATTTTGAATATGTTTTTGAATGAACTGATAATAAAATATTGCTTTGAGTAAAGTAAACAAGAAACTAAGATAATCCAAAAGGAAAAAGGAAAAGAAAAAACATGTAAAATTCAAATACTTACTTTACATATAGTTATCTTCACTTAAGAATTACTTTACTATTGAAAGTCATCAATTTTCTTCCAAGAAAAGCTACTTTGTAATACCATTGAATTTCAAAAAACCATGAGATGGACAATTGCATAATTACATAACGAATTAATTAGCTAAATTGCAATTATAGAAAACGTGAGAATTCATAACTTGGAACTACATGATCGCCAACTTAAAATGTATAAAAAAAATATAATAAATTGTGTTATCAGTGCAGTGTGATTCCCCCCCCCCCCCCCTATTGTTTGCTGTTTAGAAGTAATGTAAACAATGTCATTTGCACACTAGGCTATATACATAAATTATTCTATAATTATTTACATTTATGCATCATTTTATTAAATTGTTGTTATTGTTTGAATTTTATTATGTTATTAAATTTAATTTAAATTAGTATCTTTTTAAGTTAATTTTTTTAATTTGATTATCATTTATTCCATGATTGAATGGGGGAACTTAATTTAAAAATTGTGTTCTTCTGAACTAAAGCCACAAGAATGTGACCATGAAATAATTTATCTATCTAATTATTTATTTTGCAGATCACAATCCTTTTATTTATGATATATCGCCCGTGAAGTGTTGGCAAACACACAAACACATATATTAACCGTGAAATCCGTTTGAATAAATATAATAATGGATAAAAGATAGATAAATAATTTTAAAAATAAAAAAGTATAAAAAGATGTTTTGAATATTCATAATATCAAAAAAAATGTTAGCACTTGATTTGTTATTTTTAAAGTTAAAATAAAATGACAAAAATATTCTTAAAATTTTTTTTTGGAAAAAAAGAGTAATCCCACCCCCACCCAGGCAGCCACCAGTGACCAACGACTAGTGGTGGCGGCACCTTGTGACATCCCCTGCCGGCATTGGGGCTTCGGTGGGAATAATTATTGAAAAAGAAACAAGATTTATTAAGAAAGTCACGACATTTGAATAGGTTTTAATTATTTTCGTTTACTAAATAACAAACCTATATTATCAGGTTTTTTCACAATATTTGTTAAGGAATTCATGACATCTTATTAGATTTTAATGACTTTTGTTTACCAAATAACAAATATACATTATCAGGTTTTTCATAAGTTTTGTTAAAGAATTCACGGCATTTGATTAAGTTTTAACAGTTTTTCTTCACCGAGTAACAAATTTATACTATCAGGTTTTTCACAAGTTTTGTCAAGAAATACATTGACATTTGATTAGGTTTTAGCAATTTTCTTTTACTAAGAAATAAATCTACACTATCATATTTTTCACAAATTTTATTAAAAAATTCACGACATTTAATTAGATTTTACCAATGCTCGTTTACCAAATAAAAAATATATACTATTAGGTTTTTCACAAATTTTATTAAGAAATTCATAATATTTAATTAGATTTTAACAATTTTTATCTAACAAGTAACAAATCTACGCTAAGCTTTTTCACAAATTTTATCAAAGAGTTCACGGTATATTTAATCATGTTTTAACCACTTTCGTTTACCATTTTTTTTTTTTTTTGGGCCTTTTCTTTCTTTATCTCTTGGATGATATCATAAAGCTTCAAAGTTGCATCCAAGGCAGTAGAAAAAAACAAGCCTTGTCAATTGCAAAACTGGATTGTTGAAACTCGAAACCAACCCTCAATTATAGCGAGACACTGTCAGAGGATGGAAAAGAAAATCGATATATCTAATCAAATGTTGTTAAAATGAGTGTAACTGCAGGAAAAAAAATGGAACCAGCGGAAAGAAGTGTTTATTTAAAATAGTTTATTTTTAGATAATAAGTGTTTATAAATTATAATACATGGTATATGAGATGAGTTTTATCTTAATTTATATAATAAACACTTATATTTAAAAAATAAATGTTCCCAAACATATACGATAAAAGAGGAAGATGAAAAATGAGTGCAATGCAGAAAATGTCTACCTTCATCTCTCCTTCACACTAACGGAAAACATCTTCCACTTCGACAGCTGATTTTGGAATTGAAGAAGGGGGGAAGCCTAAGCAAAAAAGGATGGATGATTAGCAGCTGGGGGGATAGATGTTTGTTTAATGTTCGTTCATCTCCATTGAGTCGAATAAGAGAGCAAAGGGAGAGAGACCGCCGGCGAGGTATGTGATTTCTTCTTCCTTGGTTCGCCGTTGATTGAACCAGAGGGACTAAGCGTTGAGCTCGACCTGAGGAGTCGTCGACTTCCACTGTTGATGCATCTTCATTGGCGACGGTGAGAGAGCTGAAGGGAGGAGAGAGGAACAGGCGACCATGGAAATTGTTCAAGCTTCCTCTTCTTCTTCATCAAGCTAGAGAGCAAGGGAGAGTGGGATTTGGTGCTGTTCTTGGACTGATTTCATCTTCTTCAAAAATGGAGGAAGGAGGGTTTCACTGAGGGCCAGATCAAAGGTCACCGATGGTGGTGCGGTGGGGGTTACTTTTTTTTTAATTAAAATAATACGTTTGAGAGCATTTTTATCATTCCCTTTTAATTTTAAAAAATATAAATCAGGTATTAATATTTTTTAATATTATAAATATTCAAAATTCTATTTTATCCCTTCTTATTTTTATTTTAAAGTGTTTTTTAAGATTTTCTCTGTAACAACTAAGTCAAGCTTTGAAGCTTGATATATGTTATTAGTTGCCTTAGTGCTTATTTGTAATAGCTTATTTTTAGGTAATAAGTGCTTATAAATCGTAATTCACGGCATACGAGGTAAGTATATGAGAGGAGTTTTATCTCGACTTACATAATAAAGACTTATTTTTTAAGAAAACGCTAAACCAAATAAGCCTTTAGTCCTTACACTCTTTCAACTTTCAATTTTGATTCTGGAAAATATACTACTTTCAGTCTTAAATATAGGATAAAATTTTTAGTACAAATTGCACTATAAACTATGTTCTATATTTAGGACCATAGGGAGTATTATTTAATTTGTTAAGAATTACTATATATTTAACATATTATTTATATGGGATTTTCCCTATATTTAACATATCTAAGTATCTAACTAAACTATTTTATGTTATGAATGATAATCTTTGTTTTTTTTATATATAATGGATAGATATTGTATTTGGATATTGATTGATAATCCCAAAAATAATGAATACGACACAGCACAGCCTGGAAATAATGGAAACACCGAAACAGTAAAGTCACACGAGAGAAACGCAAAGCAAGGCGGTAGTGTGAAACTGTGAATTGTGAGTGTATAAAATTATAAACAATGATTGGTGCGTGGTACGCAATTTAAATTTTAAAGTAAAAACAATATGAATAAACCCTCCATCCATTTTATATTATTTGTTTAAAAAACAATTTTCACATATATCAAGAAAACCATTTATCAACATCATATTAAGCAAGCTCTTATCTAAATTTTCAACTATACAATCAAGATTTGAAAGATTGAATGCAAATAAAAATAAAGTTTCAGTGGTATATAATCCAGGAAAAATGATAAAAAAGAACCTAAAAATTGAAAAACCTTAGATTAGATTTGTTATCTATATTTAATAAGGTAATGACTATATTTGATACGCAATTCAAACTTATTTTATGAGAATTGCTTAATTTATGATTTTATAATTTTTAAGTTATTTTGCTATTTTTCCCTTATAATCTATGGGTTGAAGAATATTTTCGCAAATTTGAAAACTAAAAAAAATACTATTATATAAAAAGAGAAAAGAAGAAACTTACTATTACGCTAGTTTAAACGAGTTTAGTGTAATTTAGTCAAATTAAAAAGTTAATGTATTTTGAGATTATAAAATTAAGAATTATTATAAAATATCATGGAAAACAGATTTTTGTAACAGAGAGTGAAAATCCAAATAAAAACACAGACTTTTTGAAGTGGAGAAAGAAAGAGTGAGCGAGACGAAGCAGAAAGAGAGTTCTCTTACATATATTTACGAGACCCCACGAGTGGCCTCCTTCTTCTGCTCCTTCTTCCTCCTCCTCCTTCTTTCTCACAGGTCCCCCACGACTCTCTCTCACAGACACTGGTCAATCTCTCAGCCCCACACAAAAAACCTCACACCAATTTTTTTATACCATGAAATTGCATCATCATCGTTGAATTTCTCGCCCCAAGAAAAACCCCAAAATTATTATTTTTAATATTATAATTAATAAATCCCTCCATTTTTTTGGCCTCCTTCCTTCCCCACCTCCTTCCCCACCTAAATGGAGCTATCAGATATGCAAGCCAACTCGTCCACTCATCACCGCCACCCCCGTAACCAGAAGCAGCAGCAGGTTTCTTCGACGACGTCGTCTCAGGTTGTGGTCCCCACTTTTGATGGCAGGCCTTCCCCTTCTTCGTCTTCCTCTTCTTCTTCATCATCATTCATGGGCTCCATCTCCATCCAAGCTGGACGACCTTCGTCTACGACGTCGTCTTCATCATCATCGGCTTCGTCTTCTTCTGTTTCCTTATCCAATAATTCCTCCTCTGTTTCTGCTACTACTGCTCTGCCTTCTGCTGCTTCTCCTCGCCTCATTGATGCTTCCTTGGCTATCGCCACCAGATCTGACGCCGATCCGCCGTCTCGGCCTGGAGGAGTTGGGGATG
The DNA here is from genome assembly GCA_963855925.1 of Inga laurina. Taxonomy (NCBI): domain Eukaryota; kingdom Viridiplantae; phylum Streptophyta; class Magnoliopsida; order Fabales; family Fabaceae; genus Inga; species Inga laurina. The sequence continues at coordinate 10,443,186 of OY979701.1, read as the reverse complement.
CTGCGAAGAAGACTCAAACTCAGCAGCAATTGTCTATTTCTACGGCGGTGACGGCCGCGGCCAACCCGCCTAAGAGGTCTTCCAAGGATAGGCATACCAAGGTGGATGGACGTGGACGGAGAATTCGAATGCCGGCGACTTGTGCGGCTAGGGTTTTTCAATTGACGAGGGAATTGGGGCATAAGTCTGACGGGGAGACAATTGAATGGCTGCTGCAACAGGCGGAGCCGGCGATCATCGCTGCTACTGGTACCGGTACGATTCCGGCGAATTTCTCGACGCTCAACGTGTCGCTTAGGAGTAGCGGGTCAACGATCTCGGCTCCGCCGTCAAAGTCAGCTCCGCATACGTTTCACGGCGCGTTGGCTCTCACTGCTCATGGTCATCATCATCCTTATGAAGAAGCTTTCCAACACACTGCTCTGTTAGGGTTTCACCCTCACCATCACCACCAACAGCAGCAGAATCAGCCTCATCTACTGACCGCCAACCAGATTGCGGAAGCGATTCCGGTAGGCGGAGGCGGCGGGGAGAGTGGCGGCGGTGACGCGCCCGATAACTTTATGAGAAAACGTTTCAGAGAAGATCTATTCAAAGAAGATAGCCAATCACATAACGAGAGTGGAGGGAGCTCACCCAAGGCATTCAAGAACAATTTACAACAAATCCCGAAGCAACAGGAGGCGGCTGGATCTTCGGGCCTTCTTCGTCCGACCAACATACTACCCGCCGCCGCCGCCATGTGGGCGGTGGCACCAGCTCCGGCGAGTGGCGCAGGCAGTACAATCTGGATGTTACCTGTGAACGCCGGAGGCTCAGGTTCAGGTTCGTCGCCGGAGACCCAAATGTGGCAGTTTCCGACTGCACAAGCTGGTTCTGGAAACAACACTGTACAAGCGCCTCTGCAATTCATGCCCAGGTTCAATCTTCAGGGGGGACTTGAATTTCAGGGAGGAGGAGGGAGAGGGGGTTCTCTGCAACTGGGTTCCATGATAATGCCTCATCAACATCATCAGCAACAACAACCATCTCAGCATCTCGGTTTGGGTATGTCTGAATCTAATCTGGGCATGTTGGCTGCTTTAAATGCCTATTCCAGAGCTGGCTTGAATATGAATTCTGGGGAAAATCACCCATTGGAGCACCAACACCACCACCATCAGCAGCAGCAAGCAACAGATAGTGGAGAAGAAGGTCCTAGTAGTTCTCAATGATTTACAGGGACAAAAACAATAATTGGTTAGTTTGCTTAATTATCGTCATCTCTGTATATAATAACAGCTGTGTTTTTTCCTTTCATGTTAATTTTTTTTTTTAAATTTGTGAAGCAAGAAGTAGAAGAGTTTATTGGGTTTGTTTCTTGCAGATTATCTGGAAGTTGAATTTGTGATGAGTGCTTGAAAAATGTTCCATGGATTTTGGTCCTCTCAGAACTGAGTTTCTTAGATGTGTGGTTGTGATGTCTTTCTTGTCCTTCTTCTTCTTCTTCTTCTTTTTTGTTTATTGATTTTTCTTCCTCTTTGTTGAGGAAGATGATTTCTTGAGCTTGATTTGGAGAACTGTGTAATGTGATTCTATTAGCTTGATCTGGTCCAAAGGGACTGACAGTTAGATGGCAGAGAGAGCTTGTATAGGAGGAAATTTATCATGCTATTGTCATTTAATTCACTAGTTTACTGTTTTTTTTTTTGTATAATATATATTGGAAATTAAACATTTGGAAAAAAAATTTGAAAGCAAAATTTGAAACCTCTTTTAACTTTATATATACATAGGTCTCTATCTCCTCTTCTGTGTCAGTAAATAAAATTGACAAGTGATTCAACTCTTTATTGATGATCAGCAAAAACAAGTAAAATGTTTCCATATATGAGCTGTTTTTGAGCACAGAAAGGTTGTGATTAGAGAGTGAGGATCCAACTAAGCAAAGATTATTTTAGAATTAAGAAGAGAAATTAAGAGTTAAATAAAGGAATCTTTTTTTTTTTTTTTTTGCCAGTAGTTAAATAAAGGAATCTGAGTATGTACTGTGTATTACCCTTCACTTCATGGTTTCCATCTTTGAAGATAAGTCACAGCAAACCTGTCAGCTGCATTCTAATTCTGGTTCCCTACCTGGACCACCCTCTTTCGGTCTTTCCTTCCCTTTCTGTCTGTCTGATTAAATTAATTACTTCTATTTTTAGCCCTTAAAACATGTTCATTCATTTCAATCTCTCAACATAATAATTACTATTAAATTTGACTAATATTTTTCTTTCTTCACCAACATATAAATTTGATTGTGTTTTTAAGTTTGTTAATTTCACGATCATACATGTATCTGTTTGAAAATAATTTTTTACAATATATCGTAGGATATAATCATTTTTTTATATGAGAAAATGTCAGAAAAGAATTTTAAAATTGTCAAAACCCAAATCAGGTGTTTTATTAAGAATTGATAAAGTGACGATGAAACTTGATGAACAATTTACAACTCATTTTATGGGAAATATTTGATTTAGAATTTTGTAATTTTAAAGTTCTTTTTGTGTCCTTCTCCCTTTTTAACATTTTTAGATTTAAGTACTCCCTTGGATTTTTAATATAAGACATATTTACGTCATTTGATTATATTAAAGAAGTTGGTTAAATTACTATGAGATATATTTTTTAAAATACTCTAGTCATCCTTAATTTCCTCATTCCTTATCTTCCTTAATTATTGTTGATGAAGCATCAATAGAAGTAAATTAGAAAAAATTGACAAGTATGAAAAAAAAAATCTTATATTTAAAATTAAAATAAATTTTCTAAATATGTCATATACTAAGGGCCAAATAGAGTTTGTTTGCATTTAATTGCAGGGTCATTATTTAAATTTGTTGAGCCGACTTTTTTCATTAGATGAGACTAAATTAAAAATTAATTTAAATTTAAAAGATCAAAGGAAAAATCTTAAAAAAATAGCTTTAAAATAACAATTCTAAAACTTAGAGATTTATCAATATGAGTCACAGACTCACAGCTTGATCCCACCTGTCCCACTCGTTATTCGCCCAACGATTGGGTCAGCTGAAATCAGTTTTGTTTCCTACCGTAGATTAGAGTTCCCTGCATTTGATTGACAATTCACAATTTATTTTAATAGAAAATCAATGATTTAGAAATTTTAAATTTTAAAAATATTTTTCTAAAATTTTCTCAAAACCAAATGCATATTTTCAACCTTCATTTATTTTGTGGCCGATAAAATAGGTACATGTTTCACTAAGAAAATTCAGGATGGGATTGAGAATTGATAAGCTGTTGAAAGTTGAAACATTTAGACTGATTTAATGAGAATGATTTTGTTTGCTAAGGAAATAATTGTGTTTAATTGATCAAAATTATATTTTTCTCAAAATCAAATACCAGAAAACTGTTGATATTTAATTAATTTTTTATAATTGACAACCAACATATTATCCATTTAATAGCATGAATAAGTAGGCACTATCAAATAATATGCGGGATTTAATTTTAACACAGCATGTCTACTTTAATTAAAATCCTGTTTCTTTCTTATTATAATATACTTAATGTTTTTAACTTTTTATTTGATGAAATCCCTCCTCATAATTATTTATAAATATTCCATTTTTTGTTATTAATTGATATTTTAAATTAGCTCAGACACAAAAACACAAAACAAAATTGAATATTGATTAGCCTGGCGGTCCATTATTCTTTATTATTCACACAACATATATATAAGCGTCGATGCCTATGCAGAGGTCCACATCTAGTAAGATAGCTGCCGGCTCTGCTATCAATTGTATTATGATTTTTTTTAAAAAAAATTGTAAAATGAATTTATTAAGTTTATATTTAATGTTCATTTTGCATATTTCATGATTAAATAGAAAATCAGACCACGACATATTTAAGTAGTGACCTAAATATAAATATCGTAGATCGGCTCTCTTTTTAATTTTATATTTCAAATTAACATTAATGTACTTATCACACTAATTGGAATTTACAAATACGTCAAAATTTAGGGAAAAATAAAAATTTCCCTTTTAAAAAAACTAAAAAGATGTAAGCAAACGGCAAAATTTAAAGAAAGAAAACTTTGTGTGGAAGGCAGGGCGGCAAGGAAAAGGACTGTTAGTGTTGACTTGAACAGTCAATTTCACAACTTTCTTTTTTTCCCCCCCTTTTTTCTGCAAATTTTGATCACTTTCTTGCATTTTCCTTTTCCAGTATGCCTCTTTGCCTCCCTCCTACAATTCTGTGCCCTATATTTTATTCCCTTTTATCTAATTCCTCCTGCCCCTATTAATTATGGCTTTTTACTAGGTTTATTAAACTTGGACCGGCTAGTTCTGCCTAAAAACTGTGAATCAGTCACTTAATTGATCTTGTTCGGCCATTAACCCGGGTCACTTTTTATTAAAAAAAAGTAATTCAATTTTATTTTTAATTTCTTTTAGAATCTTATGTTAATAACCAAGGTATTAAAACCCGGATCGGGTATTGAACCGGTCGAGGTACTGGGTTAAGGGTTAGTGGGTCAGACCGGGGCCAAACCGGGACCAAACCGATAAAAAATTGAAAATTTTAAACTTATAGTATGAAAATTTAAAGGAAAAATCAATTTTTTTTTAAAAAAAATAGTAACCCGGACCGGTCTACCGGCCGGTTTGCCGGTTTTCAGGCCGGACCGGCCGATCCGGTCCGGGTTACAGAACCATGTTAATAACCCTAAAATCTTCACTCCTTTATTAGTTCGGCCCCGTGTTAGCTTCAGTTTGGTTTTGATCTAACCCACTAACCTTTGATTCAGTACCTCAAAGGTTTAGTAACCGGTCCGAGTTTAATAATATTACTTTTTATCATATAAAATTGTAGAAAAATTGAGGAAAAGGTTCCGCCAGAATTTCAAAATTTTATATGTAAAAATCAACTGGTAAATTTCTATACACAAAAAACACATGTGCTTTGCAAATTTTATAAACACTTGAGTATCAATAATATAATTTAGGTCGTTTTTCCTAAATTATATAAATTACACAAATTTTTCCATATAACATAAAAATGATAGAAAAAAATCACATTACATATTCGATATATTTTATTTACCTCAAGCTGTATTATTTATAACCAGAAGCCAGTACGTTTCATTTTTTTGGTCAGTAAGTACGTTGCAATTTTTATACTTTATGCAATGAATGAAAAATATAAGGGAAAATCGTTGGAAAATATCAAATAAGCAAATTAATTGCTCTTTGCCACCAACACAAGTGGGGTACCTAACTCTCATTAACATTCAACTTGAAAAGACACAAAAGCCCCTAGTTTTATAACACGATTTTAGGCGGGAGGGAGGAAGGAGCCCTTAGTTTCCAATATTCTTCAAACAAGCCGTCCGTCGAGCACTGTCCGCCGTCGAGCATTGTGCGCTGTCCAGCACTGTCCGCCGTCGAGCATTGTCCGCCGTCCAGCACTGTCCGCTGTCGAGCATTGTTCTCGGGCAAGCATTGAAGAAGATTTGTCGAGAATCCTAGGGATTTTGCTACTCCCAAAATCTGGTGAGAATGATTAAGCAGATTTTGCTATTCCCCGTGTCGATTTTAAGCAGATTTCCTCGCATGTCAATGGGGTTGGTAGTGAAGATTAACATATTCTGTTCATTTAGTTCAATATAATTAACTCTGAACTCGGTTTCGACTTTTTATTTCAGATGTGTTATGCTAAATTAGTAGACTTTCGTTACTTAATATATTTTAACATTACGCATTTGCACAAGTGAAGGTCGGTATATCGCAATCTAATATCATTTCTTAATTTTGGGTATTTGCTGTTTGATTAATTGAATGACCCACGCGAAGAACAAGGCAAAGCGGGAATGGATAATGCGTAGCATTGAAGTTTGGAGATATAAGAAGAAGGCAAAGCGTCATTAATGCTTTAACTACTTTAACTAGGGACGTTTGTATTTCGTTTTGCAACAAACCAAACTGTCTGTATATATATGACTTTCTTAAACATTAGATCATCCAAATGTCGATAAAGTTTGACATACGTGCAAAACATGTTCCTTGTGCAATGATATTCCATGTTGTGCAATTACTCTTCCATGATGTGCAATTGAGTTTCCGTTTTGTGCAATTACTCTCCCATGATGTGCAAAGTATGATCCATTGTGCCAATGATATTGCATTGTCATATACTCTTCCATGATGTGCCAATGATCTTCCGTTTTGTGCAATTGATCTTCCAATTTGTGCAATCACTCTTCCATAATATGCAATTGATCTTCCGTTTTATACAATTGATCTTTTATTATGCAATTGATCTTTTATTTTGTGCAATCACTCTTCCATTATGTGCAATTGATCTTCCATGATGTGCCATTGAGCTTACGTTTTGTGCAAATACTCTCCCATGATGTGCAATGGATGATCCATTGTGGCAATGATATTGCAGTCATATACTCTTCCATGATGTGCCAATGATCTTTCGTTTTGTGCAATTGATCTTCCATTTTGTGCAATTACTCTTCCATAATATGCAATTGATCTTCCGTTTTATGCAATGGATCTGATTCATGTGTAAAGGATGATCTATTGTGCCAATGATCTTCCATTATGTGCAATTACTCTTCCATGATGTGCAATTCATCTCCCATTTTGTGGAAGGAATTTTTGCCATACATGCCAAATGATCATATAATGCAAGTTAGCATAGTAATGCAACTGATGTTTACAACGTATGGTTGAAATATGAAGACATTCATAGTATGTCATACAAAAAGTGAGCACAAGCTATGGTGCTACTATATATATATACAAGATTAATATTTACAATGACAACACAAAAATACTTGAGGGGCCTGATAATGCTATTAACATTTAGTTATTTAAAGTCTAATTCACTCATTACTGATGCAAAGTCATTGGTATACTTGAAGAACGCGAGGTCAATTTGTAAACCTCTTAGGAGGACCTGAAAGCAATTCCTTCCACTTCTCAGCACCATGCTCAGGGATAGGTGTAGGTGCACTTTGAATTACGTATGGAAGATCTTCTGATACTCTACTTGATGACGACCCAACAATACATAACCCATCTGATCCTTCTATGGTCTCTAACCTACATCAAAATTTATTGTCATTGAGCGACATTCCTTCTCTTACCATTCTTCCATTTGCTCTCCCACCCACATATTGAGTCCTCCCTTGATCAATGACAATCTTCCCACCTATGTGGAAGAAGCAATAAATTTCCTTTTGTACTCTATTCATCACATTAACTCTAGACCTGCAACAATATAGCTTTAATGTCAACTAATCTGAATTTTGCAAAATGTTTGACCTATAATAAACTAGTCAATATGTAGTTATACTTTCACCTATAATAAACTAATATGCACAGTCAATGAAGATTTTTTACCAAAACATTCAACATTGCAAAGACAATACTGCACAATGCCTTTGAACTCAATTTCATCAAAACCAGCAAGCAATATAACCTAAACTAATAAATAACTTTTTTGGCAAATTAATTGCTGAATGCTACCATGGAAGATCTGTTGCACATAACGGACGATATTTTGCACACAACGGAAGATTGTTTGCACATTTATATGGAAGATTTTTGCACAAATGGAACATGGTTTGCACAAAATGGAAGATCGCTTGCACACTTGATAGCAATCAACAATTAATTTACCTCAAAGGTATTTTTCGGCAATTCTCCCAACAAAGAAAAGAATTATTGCTTCCAGCAACAATCAGGTAACAATACCCAATACGGAAGATAATTGCACATAATGGAAGATCATTGGCATATAATGGATCATCCTTTGCACATATCGTGCATGGCCATTGGACACGTATGGAAAAGATCCATTCCACAAAATGGGAGATCAGTTGCACATAATGGCTATAACATGTGAATCTCCATTGCAGAATCATTATTCCAGCAACATTCAGGTAACAAAACCGATTACACACAATACACAATACACAATACACAATATACAAACTCCCATCAACTAATATCAAAAACTTCACAATAATGGCCAAACTCATAATATCTAAGCAACCCCCAATTATATTTACTATTTCCTTACTCACACACACAGCAATGCACAATACTAAGTTCCACTAGCAATATAGAAATCATCACCTCCATCAAAAACTGAAATATGAAGAAGGGCTTCAAAGTGATCTATCAACTCCACAGTGATGGACCTCCGGCGGACGCCACAGTGATCGACGGCAACAACAGAAGACTCGCATCACCGCACTCCGGCAAACACGATAACTGACCAACACACTGTCATAACCTTTAGTTGTTTGCTTCTGTCTTGTGAGATCTTTCCAAACTAAATTAGGGGCTTTTGTGTCTTTTCAAGTTGAATGTTAATGAGAGTTAGGTACCCCACTTGTGTTGGTGGCAAAGAGCAATTAATTTGCTTATTTGGTATTTTCCAGCGATTTTCCCACTAGCTTTGATTATATAGTGATAATGGGTTGCATATATTGCATTAAATAAATATTATTGTTTATGATTTGTATAGAATGCATTTTGTTTTAGATTATAGTGGCCGCATATTAGTTTTAATTGTGGAACCATTTTTTTAATCAAATCCGTTTATAACCAATATGAAATTATATTTTTTCTTAAAAAAATCCGATCATATTATATTTTGACAGAAAAACTTAGATACTTAAAACTTATATGTTTGATAATTCATTATTAGAATATTATAAATTTCTACAGAAATATAATATATATATATATATATATATTAAAAACTATCTACACGTTTTAAGATTTTGGATCTGATGAAATAATAACCCCCTACCGAAAAAATAATTAAACTGTGGGAGATACATTAAAAAATTAAAATGCATGATTGAACAGCAAATTAAAAGCCAACCACCAAATTTTGAGCCAAAAAAAAAAAAAGAAAAGCCAACCAAAAGGCAATTGGTTAGGTTTTATTTGGTCATTTTTTTAATACATTATGATATGATATTTTTGTTTTAGCAAGTAAATCCTCCATAGGATACCGGATCTTTTAGTTTATTATAGACATGCCTTTCAGTTGAATAATATTAATTAACAAAGACAAGACTTAACTTTCACACACTTTACAAGAAATTTTACTGTTTAGTTTTTATCCGAAATAAATCCCCTGCCTCTTTGCTCACACTTTCTAGTAAGTAGAATTTTTTTTTTTTTTTTTTACTTTTTACTTTATCCAAAATGAAGTAGAAATTTTACTACTTTCCACATTCCCCTTTAGAAAATTGAAATTAACAATAATGATAATAGTAATAGTAATATAGTAATTTATGAATATAAATTTTATACAAAAAAATCTTAATAGAGGTAAATAGGTAAAAGAGTGTAATTTCATTCTTTTAGTAAAATTTTTTCAAAAACAATATTAAATATAACAAGATTTACAAAAATAATCTTAAAATTTTCTCCCAACTTATTGTGGCCCAATATCACCCCAAATATGTTTATGTTTGGCAAAACAATCCACCACAAAATATGTCATTTGAGATGCTTCAATCAAATCGTCTCGGTTACACAACGACTTATTTTTTTAAGGGTTAAAGTATAAATTTATTAATGAAGTTTTGTTTGAGGAGCGTCTGGTACAAATATCTTTTAGAAGGCGCAAAAATAGCAATGAACAATTAAAAAGGGCATCCACCACAAAAACCGTTAAATCTGTACTGCTACCGTTAGAGGTTTTCTTCTCTTATAATTTAACGCCGTTAGGACGGATTAACAATTTTTGTGATGGATGCCCCTTTTTAATTGTTCATTGCTATTTTTGCTCATTCTAAAAGATATTTGTGCCAGACGCTCCTCAAACAAAACTTCATTAGTAAATTTGCATCTTAACCCTTTTTTTAATGAAGATAATCTTATCTAAGATATTGTCATGCACTTAACATGAATATTTCTTTTAGTGAAAATTCAAACTTTGATTCGCATTTTGTGAGGGGCTAATCTCTTTCATTAGAATCAACCCTTGTTAGTCAAGACAATTTTACTAATAACAGGATAAAATGATACATTAAAAAAAAAAAAGCTTCAGCAGTTAACATAGAGGGTATATAACTGTGAATCTCATCAACAAACAGCAACAAAAAGAACAAGTACAATGCAAAGAAACATGCAACAAATAGAAATTAAAGATCAAACAAATGGAGCTCATGTCTCCAGCACCTCCATGCATGAATACTTCCAGGGCTCCTATGTGTTGGGAACTTGAGATGTGTCAATACCAAGGTGATTAAACCCGGACCGGTCAGTGAACCGGTCGGGGTACTGGGTCAAGGGTTAGTGGGTCAGACCGGAGTCAGCCCGGAGTCAACCCGGACCTAAACCGGTGAGGAGGAAAAAATTGAAAAATATTGTAACTTCTCATCACACCGTCCAAATTACGAATAGCATATATCCAGAATCAAAATGCTAACAAAATAACATGATTGTATCATATATAAATCACCTAATGATAGCTGTTATAACTTGTAATCCCAAAATATTTATCATAAGTTCATAACAAAATATCAAAATGTTTATGCTAACAAAAGTAGTAAACTAATAATTAATTATCATCATTAAAATAAGCATCAACTATATCATTCAACTCTCTAGGTACTGAGACATTAGGAGGTGGAGCTGTAGGAGGAAGAGTAAAGGCACTAGGGGCAACAGAGTCAACATTTAATGATGGAGCCCCAACAACATCATCATCACCTATATATCAAAAGAATAAAATTAGTACTAATTATGCTCAAAATATGGTTATCTTCTTTTGTGTAAGAAATAAGAATATAATCTATTAATCTTAGATAATTAAAAAGATGGTTAGAAACCTCCATAATCCTGCGCCATTTGTTGAAATTGAAGATCTGTTGCTTCTACATTTTCAAATTCAGGAGTTGGATCTTCGTCAAGAACCCAAAAGTCTAGTCTATCAATTGATTCATAATCAATGGGGTCGTAATTATCTTTCTTCTTCTTCAATTGGTTCCTATAATGCCAACACAATAGAAGATCATTATTTACTAAAAATATATAACAACCATTCCTCAATCATGACTTTTTAGATTACCTAAACTTTAACTTCAGATTGTAGTTTGTGAAAACCAAATCATTAAGCCTTTGATGCTCCAATCTGTTTCTTCTTTTAGTATGGATACGTTCAAATAAGCTCCAATTTCTTTCGCATCCAGAAGAAGAAGAAGTTTGACTAAGAACACGTATAGCAATTTGTTGTAATTCTGTTACTGAACCCCCATAATACAACCACCACTCATCTTCAAAATAAAGTAAAAACATTTAGTATGTATTAAACTATTAATAAATATTAAATAATAAGTGCTTTAAAATATAAAACTTAATATGCTTACGAGGGACTAGCTTTTGGGCTGTTTTCTCACATGAAACTTTATCAAATGAGTCTTTACGTTCACGGTAGACACTGATTTGTTGCATGATTGTAACAAAATGATCATCATTGTCAGGTGAGAGTGCCTCAAACAAATTGATCACATCATCCATCAGTCTATGCTTTCGAACAAAGTTAGGACTGTACAAGAATGCAGGATTCAAGAGATAAGCCGCTGCATATAGGTCATTTTTCAAATGCTTATCCCAACGAATTTGAATGATATTCGTATATGGCTTGTACAATTCCTTCTTCATTTGAAACATTTCCTTGATTCCATTCTTAGCTCTCTGCATGCCTTCATAGATGTAAGGCATTGAAGGTTTTTCATATGAATCCACAATCCTCAACAACCTTATCAAAGGAGACACAAGTCTCACAATTTCAAAGCAATCGTCCCAAAACTGATTATTTAGAACGATTGCACTGAAAATTTTTCCAGGTTCAGTGCTTGCTAATTTGTGCTGCACAAAATGATGATCAACAACTAAAGCTTGTAAATCATGCTTATGTGAATAGATGCTATGAAGGGTGATGAATATGGTGGCAAATCTTGTCGCACCAGGACGTACAATTTCCTTCCAACCTGGTCTATTCCTCAACCATGACAAGAAGACCATATGATTATATGCAAAAACAGTGATTTTAGATGCATTCTTCGCAAGTTCTGACACATGAGGCATGGCTGCAATGTCTTTCAAAATAAGATTCAAACAATGAGCTGCACACGGTGACCAATAAATAGTTTTGTATTTTTTTTTATCAATCTACCGCATGCTACATAATTAGCTGTATTGTCAGTCACCACATGGACTAGATTTTGAGGACCAGCCCACTCAATAACCTCTGTGAACAATGAGAATAAAGTGTTGGCATCTTTAACTATATCCGAAGCATCAACTGACTTCACAAATACCATGCCATGTAATGAATAAACTAAGAAATTAATCAACGTTTGTTGTCTAACATCTGTCCAACCATCAGCCATGAGTGTGCAACCATTTTCTTTTCATTTGGCTCGATGGCTATCAATCAATAGTTGAAGTTCCTTTTTACAATCTCTCAACATGGTAACTCTATACTCATGAAAACTTGGAACCTTAAACCCAGGCCCAATTGCAGTAGCAGCATCAATAGCTTTTTGAAATAAGGGACAAGTCATTGCCTTAAATGGAACACAATTAACATAAGCCCAATGAGCAAATGCCATTTTTGCATTATATTGTGCTTCTTGACTTGCCCAAGCACTCTTGATGCTTGGTTGGCTACCAGGAGTTGTCCTAGATGCAAAATGACTATCAATCTTCCCAACTATAGGAGCTTTCCTCTTTAAAGAAGCAAGTGGTTCCTCAACCTCTCTAGCTTCATTTTCCTCCTCAACAACATGTTTTTTCTTTGAACCTTCTAACAAAGAATCTTTCATTTTAGCACGTACATCATGAGACACTTTTTTGCATGAACTCACTTGACCACTCACACCAGCTAAATGTTGTTTCAACCTATTTATCCCACCTCCCCTATAACTTGAAGAACATTAAAGGCATGTGAAAACATTTATTTTTCCCTCTTTTTTAAGAGAAACGTATTGCCAAGCTGGGTCTGTTTTTTTAAAAATCCCTGATGTCTGTGGAGGGGGCAAACTACTATTAGGAGGATTGGTAGTATCGGGATTGGGGTTGGCAGCAACATTCTCAGGTGCTTCATTATTTCCCTCCATTAAGAAACCAAAACCAAAGCAAACAGCAAATGAACCCTTTCAATTCGCAAACCACAAGCACCCCAGTTGATTAATAATCACTATCAGAGGATTGAGAGCTACAATGAAACAAAAGAACCAACCAAACCAACAAGAAAACGTACAGAGCATCAGCCGACAACCATTCACATTTTATTTTAAAGTTTAAACTTTAAAGCAATAACAAACCAATACAACCATCAGGCATCAGCAGAGTCAATTAACAATTTAACATAAACAAATATATACGGGGAGTCAATTAAGTAATTAACATAATCTGTTTATTGAGTCAATTAACATAAACAACCATCTCAGTTTTCTCTCTGTTTTCAGCTACCACGAAGACAGAACACTGACCTTAATGGCTTAATCACCAGAACATTCTCAGCTCCTTCATTATGTTCTTCTGGTCTGGCTCACAAAAAAAAAAAAACAGAGCATCACCGCACAGCCATAGATGAAAAATAATGAATGTAGGAACTATCATTAGAAATACTGAAATAGAGATCAAACAACATACAAAGTAAACCACAAAGCTCAGACCCTTCTTTTCAATCGGAACGGCCAAACCCTTCATTTCAATCGGCTGAAGAAACAAATGAAGGAGAAAAAATGGAGGAGCGAAGTTCATACCTTTCTGACCCCAAAGCTCAGATCTTGCAACCGGCCATGGCGTCCGACGGCGACACCCACGCTGAGAAGACCACCAGCGAACGGCGGCAGGTCGAGCGACGGGGAAGAAGAAAGGCGAACTCCACCGACGCAAACGGCGACCCAACACCGGCAGACTATGGTCGCTCAAGCACCGTTCGACAGGGAGTTGAGAGCGAGACTGAGAAGAAGAAGAAGAAGGCTTCGGTGGTGGCCGGTGACGCTCGCACTCGGGTCGGGATTGAGAATGAAGTTGAGAATGAGAAACTGAAATTGAAAAGCAGAACTGCAGAAACGAAAAAAAAAAGGAGAATGAAGTGAGTCAGGATTTCCGATTTTCAAATTTTTTTTTTTTAAAAAAAAAAAAGGACGAAACGACGTCGTTTCGTCCTTCCAGAGGGAAAAAAAAAAATCAACCCGGGCGACTCGGCGGGTCGGCCGAGTCGCCCGGGTTATTACCGGGTCACACCGGGTCGTGCCGGGTCGACCGGTTCGGTGTGACCCCGGTTCATTTAGTGACCCGGACCGGTTTTTTGGCCGGTTCGGCGGTTCCCGGTCCGAACCGGCCGGTCCGGTCCGGGTCTAATCACCATGGTCAATACATAGGATTCAAATATCTACTTTAATCATATGTATTGAGATATCCCTTACAATGTAGCGAACCAAGGTTTGAATCTTAGTTACAAGAGCTGTTCATATTTAGTACCTGATAATATCTCGAACAAGATTACCTTTAATAGGATAATACATATGCTTAGAAAAAAAAAGATATATTTTAAAGAAACTAACGTATATTTATTATAAATAACTTATTTAACTAATTTTATTAGTATTGGCAAATTAGTTATCTTATTAATCATCATAGCTGAAATTTTACCTCACAGGTAACTTGTTTGGAAATATATCACCACACCAAAAAAAAAAAAGTTAAATTATTATTTTCAACGTCGCATAATTATTGACACAGTAAAATATAAAAATCAAAATCATACATGAAGGAGATCGTTATTTTCCTCTTTTTTTTTTTTAAATTAAACGAACGGTGAGGATGGTAGTCACGGATGTACAGTGGGATTGGAATTGAAGTTTTGGGGACCACTTTCTGTTTGTGTGGACGAATAAAATACAAAGATAAAGTCCCACGCGCTTCACGTGCACCAATCATAAACCTCCCAAGTGAGGATTTGGTGTGTGTGAGTGGATGTTATTCGAGCACGTCGGCTCACATTTCGCACGCAAACATTCGTTCGTTTGCCACCCTGTCAAATAAATTAATTTTTTTTTTGCCCAGCAAAAGATAAATAAATTGCAATTTATATATGGACGTGCGTGGGTCAGTGGGCGTGTGTATGTTATGAAATAAAGCAATAATTACAAACAGCCTAAACCTAGTGTGTTTGGAACCGCGTTGATAAAAATAATTTTTTCTAATTTGATTTTTTATAATTTTATTTTGATAAAAATCAGACTTTGTAATGTGATTTATGTTTAAATTGGAAGTTGTATAAATAAATTTTGTAAAAATAAAACTTATTTAGATTGACTTAAGGATAAATGACTTTTGTGATAATGATAAGAGAGGGTGGGTGGAAAAATATTTAAAAAATCAATTAGATATTTAAAAATGACTTTAAAAAATTAGGTGCTATTAGAAAAATATTTTAGAGTGGATGGAAATCAATAAATCAATATTCTAATTTTTGGATACTCATTACTACTAAAAAAATATATTAAAGGTAAAATTGTAGTCAGTCTCCTAAGCCTGAGTACAACTGAAAAAATATTTTAAAGTAATTTTTGGAACTGAAAAAGTACATTAAGAGTAAAATTACAATCATTCTGATAACACACTGGGTGCAATTGAAAAAATATTTTAAGGGGTTAAAAACACTACAAATTATTTTGTACTACTGTATGCTACTTAAAAAATATTTAAAAATACTAGATAAGTCCAAAAAAATACTTTATAATTTGTTAATGAAAGCTCTTCATCTATAGTATAATTATCTACATGACCTATAGTTCTATTTTCAACTTGCTCAAAATTAAGATCTGTTTAAAAATTTTTCTTTATAAAATTACGTAGGACCATTGTTGCACAAACAATACCCATCACCGGATCAACTGTGAGAAACAAGCTTGTGTGTGTTTGGGGGGAGCGTTTGAACCCCCCAAACGCTTAATTGAGCTTATAAGCTCAATGGACAATTTGGAAAATTTTTTTTGAGTGTTTGTTTCCTAAAGTGAGCAATCGAGCTTAATTCTATCTTAATAGCTTTTGTCATAAGCTCCATTTCTCAGCTTTTACTGATTTAGCTTTTGGGGAAAGTGAGAATGGTTAAAATATTTTTTCAGTTGTGTCTAGTGTACTATCAGACTTATTGCAATTTTACCCTTAATGTACTTTTTTTGCTACAAAAATTAATTTCAACTATTATTTTCAGCTTTTAACCCTTAAAATATTTTTCAACTGTACCCAGTGTGTTATTAGGCTGATTGCAATTTTATCTTTAATGTATTTTTTCAGTTCCAAAAATTATTTTAAACTATTTTTTGGTGTTTTTAACCCTTTAAAATATTTTTTCACCCACTCTCTCTTACTGTTATAACAAAAGTCACTTGTGCTTAAGTTAATCCAAGTAAGTTTTATTTTTACAAAAGTCATTTATACAATCGCTGTTCCAAACATAAATCACATTACACAATCAAACTTTTACCAAAAATAAAATTATCAAAAGCTATATAGGAATGATCAGAACTGAGATAGAGAAAAATACAAAGAACACGTTGTTGAATTAATAACAGCATTTTCAATTATTCGCCAACCCTCAACCTAAAAGCTGGCAATAAGCTCCAATTTGTGGCTTATTGATAAAAGCCATATTTCTCTCTTAAGCCCAATTGAAATATAAAGCGGTCCCAAACATAGGAAAAAGTCAAAAAAACTCACAAGGCTGAATGGACAGTCAAAACGCCCGATTTCCTCTTATTTGGAGTAATTTATTTTTAGGTAATAAATGCTTATAAATCATGATTCACAGTATACGAGATAAATATATGAAAATTTTTTTATCTTGACTTGTTTAATAAACACTTATATTCAAAAAATAAATATTCCCAAACATACACTAAAACTCTCCCAGACACACATTCTTGTATATAAATCTCACTTGTGCTTTCGAGGAGTGTTGATAAAGTGAGCCAATGATTTACACACAGGGATTTGATAAAAATATTATATTTTATATTAGTAGTATTCATATTTTATTTTTTAAATTAGGCAAGTAACTGATGCATTAATTATATCTTTATTTTTAAATTCATTCATTAAGTGAGTTTACCAACATCCTAACTCATCTTTATTGCCGAAACTAATCTCATGTGATCATTTCTATATCTATATATATATATATATATATTGGTGAGGACATCGTAGCAAATTAATTCATTGACAATAATGCTGGAATTCGGCGGTGCTCCTGAAATTTTAGAAATTTCTTCTAAAGATTGCGGAATCTCGGCTTCTAAAGATAATTTCTCTAACTCACAAGTTAAAGACATACTCCCTCCGGTCCTAATTATAAGATAAAGTTGACTTTTTTGGAGAAATTAAGGAAGCTAATTAAATCACTTTAGAGTATTTATATTTTTAGTATCTTTAGATTATATATCAGTTTATTAGTCAAATTAATTAGTTTGAAGAAAAAAATATAAATATAAATATTCTAAAGTGATTTAATTAGCTTCCTTAATTTCTTCAAAAAAGTCAACTTTGTCTTATAATTAGGACCGGAGGGAGTACATCCACACTTTCATTTCTTGGCTAGTTCTATTTTCCAATGATCCGTTGGGGATTCTGAAATCAATGGGTTTAATTGTCTATCAACACTAATCTATTTTGCCTTAACTGCTTCATGAGTTATATAGTTATCAACTATACATTGGCTTATTGCTTTATAAACATTATGTTTAACTTGAACAAAATCTCTTAGACTAAATAGCCAAATTTTTTTTACTAAATACTCATCTGAATAATCAAAATTAAAGTATCTCCAAATTCTTCTACAAATTCGGCTAAAGCAGAGTGTAGTCTATTTTCAAAAATAGCTCTCTGAGACTCTGAATCTTCAGATATCGTCTAATTATACTCATTTCATCTATATAAATATAGATGTTCTTATGATATTCCTTGGCTATATACATCAATTCTAAGACTACATTTTTCATTTAATAAAATCAAAGAATCCTTAATTTTGTTTCTATCATGCTTCGAATTTCTAATAATCAGGATTATAACAGGATGAGAGATTAGGATTTATCGGGTCCAATTCGTCTTCCGCAAGTTGCTTCCTTTTTCTCACTTCTCCACCTCAGCACCTTTCGGTTGGTATTATGCCCTCCACGGCCTCTTGCCTTAACGGGCTTACCATTGCGTTGGCAAACCTTTGAGAATTAGAAAACTTCTTGATCGAAAGCTTAATTGTCCGGTTATCCAAGTAATTGCCTCAACTCATCCTCTCTCCTCTTGAATATTAGTTTAGAAGAATAATTTTAGAAACAAGGAATAAGGATTCCTTGAATTTTATTTACTCGGAAAGGATATACATGGCTTGGGGAAAAACAAAGTACATTAGCAAGTGAGGTGCTAATTGTGTACTTTGTGAAAAAACCCCAATCGGTTTATATAGAGACTCGATTGATAGGTAACTATGGTTTTATAACTTAACCATAGTTCCTTTACACAACCCTAGTTACAAAAAGTAAATCACGGGTGGTGTCATTTCTCTTTCATGGCCGACAACTTTATCTTCATGGCCTTATCTTGTCTCTTTCTCAGATATTTCTTCTAGAAAAGCTTCTACGTGGCCGACATATTTATTGTATGCTCTCTTGTCTTTTCTGCCGACGTTGGTTTGCAAATTAGACGGCTGTGTTGCTTTTCTTCTTTTCTACTCTATGCATTATTGTATAAAGATTCTTTTTTACTTTGTCGCCTGCGTAGAATTGATTCAATCTTATCTTTCAGCTATAGGCGTTGAGCTGGCTAAGCACTCCTAGTCTCATTGGATTTTTCTTCAAACAGTACACTACTGCTAATTCTGCCAGATAGTAGGTCTAAGCCTCTCCATCTCTCAACATATCATCAATCTCTAAGAGATAAGGAACATATCCTATTACCCTTCGGAGACTGATATAATCTTCATTAAAATCAGCTTTTAAATATGGCTGACTCTTTTTAATTTTTAAATTTATTTGGCTACCTTGGTTAACAGTTCCAACTTGACAGATATAAGGTCTTGAGAAACCATACTCTGGAGGAACTATTCCAAACTTAGAAAATTTTAACTTGGCCGGTCCAATCTTATCTAACTCTTTTATAGCTAAATAGATTGGTCTAGGCAATTCTTCAGCTTGGGTGTAATTTTCAAAGTAGGCTAAAGAAAGATATTCATAATTAAATGCAAATTTAATCACTTCTTTAGGCGCTCCACTCAATGCTATGAGAGGATAAAAATTCCCATAATCCATGGCAAAGGTTTTGGAGGACTCTTGGTTATTCCCTAAATAAATTAGGGTAACTACTCGGTTATATTCCAAAAGGAATTGGTCTCTAGTTTTTGTGTTTTTAGGTAATTCTGGAAACCGTCTAGGATGGGGGTGTAACTGTTTGGCTTTCTCTACAAATGTAAACCCCAACTGGACAATTTTCTTTGGTACCTGCACAAAGTTATGACCAAGTGACTCTTGGGTTAATCTTTCCAATTCAGAATTATCTTCCTTAACTTCACAGACTTTAGCCTCAACTATTGTCTCAGTCTTGGATTTTGAACTGTTGAGTTTTTGTTCTTTGGATAATTCATTAGGAATCTTATTTGATTCTCCCTCCTTATCCTCTTTCTTGGATTCATTGGAATTTAATCTACTAGAGTTCTTAAATTCCTCCTCCGACTTGGATATTGCGAAAGATAAAACTTCTGACTTTTTCACTTCCAGTATTCTACCAGAAAGACTTTTCTTGCTTAAACCAAAAGAACTGGCTAAGTCTTTCTCAGATTCTTCACTCAAAGGACTGGAATTCCTTATGAATTGTTTTAAATCAGTTCTGAGTCGAAGTAATATACTTCTTTGAAGTATAACTTGGCTTTAAAGCTTCATTAATTCTTCAAATTGTTTACTTTGAGAGTCTAGAAGAGACTCCAACTTGGCTTCTTCTTCTTGGATCTTTTGAATTTGATCCAATAGACTAGTCATGGAATTGAGTTCCATATCGGCTAAGAAAATCTGCAAAAACATTATGAGTTCCCTTAATAGTAACAACTTTAAAGGAATACATACTAAACCATGCAGATAACTTAGCTCTCCTTTGACTGGCAATAGAATCTAGACATTTATTATTAATAAACGCTCTTACTTGAGTATTATCTGTTTCAACAGTAAATTCCTTACTGACAATCAAGATTTCAAACTTCTTAATGCCATACTTAACAGCAAGCAATTCTTTCTCATTTATATCATAATTCATCTCTATTCCTTTGAATGTTCCTGAAGTATAAGATAATATCGGATTAACTGGTTCATCTCTTTTTCTTAAAACTGCTCCCTAATAATAATTAGAGGCATTTGTTTGTAAGAAAAGCCCGTCTTCATCTTTGGTTAAAGACAAAGGCTTTACTTCTTTCTTAACATATTCTTTAATTTTTCTAATTTCTTGAATCTCAGTTTCACCCCATTCAAAGGGCTTATTCTTCCTAAGCATCTTCTGCAATTTTCCTTGAACTAATGTTCCTTAAGGAATAAAGTTCATGGCATAATTCAGATGACCTAAGAAAGACATTAATTGCTTTTTATCCTTTATTTCATCCGAAAATGTTAAAATTGTCCGAATAATATTTGGTTGTAGTTCAACAACTCCTTTCGACTTTATTTTCCAACCCAAATATTCTATTTGAGTTTTTCTAATTTCTGCCTTTTTCTTTGATAATACTAATCCACTCTTAAAAGCTAGGCAAGCAAAAACAAATAAATGTTTTCTATGCTCTTCTGGGCTTTTAGAAAATAATAGTATATCATCTATATAAACTAAAATGAAAGATCTATATGGATTAAAAATATGATCCATCCTTTCTTGAAAAATGGCTGGACTTGTTTTTAAACCAGTGTTCCCAGACCCGGATCGGATCGGCTGGTCCGGCCCGGGAATCACCCAACCGGGCATTAGACCGGTTCTGTCCGGTGACCCGGTCCAGTTTGGGTTTTTCATTTTTTATTTTTTAAAATCAATTTTTAAAATTTTTCCTTTAGAATTGCATACTAATAAGTCTAAAATTTTCAATTTCTCGCCGGTTTGGCCCTGGTTAAGCTCTGGTTTGGCCCCGGTCTGACCCACTGACCCTTAACCCAGTACCCCGACCGGTTCAATACTCGGTTCGAGTTTTAATACCTTGTTTTAAACCCATTGGCAAGACATTCCATCTATAATGTCCATTTGGAACACTAAAAGAAGTGCACTCTTTGGATCCTTCTTCTAATTCTATTTGATAAAATCCAAACTTACAATCAAATTTTGAAAATATTTCAGAGTCTTTTATTTTATAAAAAATAATATCTTTTCTTGGGAGCGGATATGTATTAGATTTTACAACCTTATTTAAAGGCTTATAATCTATTACAAATCTTAGTTCTCCTCTTTTTTGTTCCAAATAATTTCTTACTAAAAATTCCAGACAATTCCATGGACTTTTAGAAGGTCTTATCTGTAATACCTCGAATTTTGAGACTTGAGCTTAGAGAATAAACTTGGATTAAGTGAACTGTTAAACCTTGGTTTAGCAGAATCCCAAATTGATTTAAGAAATATGAAAATTAGTTTGATGGTGATTCCAAGGGAATCACCATAATCAGGGGAAAAACGGTAAAGTTACCGACCAATTGATCGGTTACCAAGGAGACAGCTTATTGGTAACTTCAAGATCAATGGCTAGGATTGAATTGTATAATATATCAAGGGGCGGAATCCTATGTGTTTGTGTGTATGTGAGCTCATGGGAGATGTAGGGAGATCATGACAAGTGGCAATATTTGAGCCCTTAGATTTTTGTCAAACTTTCAAACCAGTCCCTCTCTCCTCTCTTCCCTCAAGTCGGTGGTGTGTGTGTATGAGGGCCAAATATCTATCTCTTCTTCATGCTTTTCTTTCTCTCTCTACTTCCTCCATTTTCGTTAAGCTTGAGGGAGGAAAGAGAAAGTGAAAAGGTAAGATTTGGTTAGCTTTTTGTCTTCTTTAGCTTAAATCATCTTCTTTAAAGTTGTTCATAGTAATGAGAGCTTCATTGCTATGATTTTAGATTTGGGAAAGAATGTGTTTTGGGAGCTTGAGGAATCTTGGAAGATGAAGAATCAAGGAAATGGCTTGGGAAAGAAGAAGAGGTGAGTGTTTGCTTCCTTTTGATCTATGTTTTGTGATATTTGGATGATTTTTGTAATTTGTGGAATTTGCCCTAATTTTGGTATAATTGCAAAATGGATTATTTGAATGTGGTATTGTGGTTAAAATGGTGTCATAGTGTGTTTTGATATCATTAGGATTGATTTGGAACTTTGGAAGTAAAGTTAGTGAAATTTAGGTAATGTGTGTGATAAGTGTGACCATAGGGGGAAAATGTTATTGTGATAGGATTTTGGATGTTTTGAAGTTTTCAATGTGTTCCATGTGTAAAAGTATGTGGGAATAGCCTTTTGTTAGAGTTTGGGAACCATTAGGAACATATGTAGGAAGTTTGGGAAAGTTATGATATTTGCTGCGTTTCTAGGTTCTGATGAGCATCACTTGAGTACGCCTGATCCTCACTTGAGTGCAGCGTGGTATCTTCCCTTTTCCCTTCTGTTTTGGTCGCACTTGCATGTGGAAGTTGTGAAAGTGCATTGGTTCACCCGCGAGTGATGAGGGTTATCACTCGAGTGCACCTTGTGTCACTTGAGTGAGCATGCATTTTGGCACTTGAAGCCGCGTCTCAGTTTAACACTCGCGGGTAATTTGGCAAGAGTTTGAATGTGCACTCACAAGTGTTGTGACACCACTTGAGTGCTGAGGGTAGTGCTCGAGTGAGCTTGCCATTTTAAGGGTTCAGTGGCTCTCGGGTAGTCACTTTCTAGGCTTCACTCGGTAGGACTCGAGTGCTTGAGAAGGCATTACTCAAGTGAAAGGCATCCATCACTCGAGTGAGGTCATCCTCACTCGAGTGCTACAGTAAAAAAGGGGATTTTGAGGATTCAAAAGATGTTCTTTGGTTAAGTATTTCCTAATCTTTTAGGCTTGTGTTTAGGCTTTGGGTAGCCACCTAAAGGTCATAGATGATAACCAACTTAAGTATTTGAAAGTTAAGGAATTGGAAAAGGGTTTAACCCTATGTCCTTGTTTTGGTTATAGGGTTTGAAGATCGTCCTGATTGTGAGCAGCCGAAGCTAGAGCTTACGTGGAAAGAATGTAGGGAACATATCTCTCTTGCATGTATTTGATATTTGTGTTAGTGTGTTGGTGCATGTCTTTGCTTTACATGATTATGTGTGATTTGAAGCTATGTTTCAATTTATGCTATGGCTATCAGTATATTGTTTGAAGCATTGAGCTTACATATTTGTTATTGTGTTAGCACGGGTTATGTGATGTAAGCATGCCATGCATTAAAAATTTATTGTACATGCATATTGATATTATTTTCCTACTGAGATTCTCTAGAATATCACCCTCCCCTACTAACCTTTCAGATAGGGTAGTGGATCGAGGATGGAGTAGGCACCAAGGGCGATGAGGACTCCTTCGGTTTGTCATTCTGGTTGTTGGTTATCATAGTTGGGAATATTATGTATTTGGATTTGGCTGTGTATATATGGATGAGGATTTGCTTATGTGTATGAGATAGATTTGTGTAATCCCCTATTTGGATAATTGTATATGGGTGAATGTGCCTTGTAAGAGTTTGATTAATATATGGAACCCGGGATTTGCCGGGATTATTACATTGCGTACTCTGATATATTTAAATGTGATTTATCTTCGTGTAGTAATTGTATTTGGAAATGTGAATGTGAGACTAGGTTTTAAATGATTTCGAAATGTATTTATGAAAACCTCGTCTGGTAGATGGGTTTGTAAAATGTTATTTGATTGTTATTTGTCTCTATTTCATTTTAATCGCACATTTCGAATATAATTACGGCAGGGGGTTACATTATCAATTTTAGATTTATAATTTTTTCCGTAACCTTAGGAAAATCTTCCAAATCTAACTTAGAATATCTTATTGGCTTTTCATAAACTAGTTTATCAGTTTTCAATTCTATTTTTGCAATATAGTTTTTTTATTTGCAAAAGCTCTAGGATTTTCCTCAAAACATTGATCTAACAATTTCTGAGTATTTTCTGGAATTTTAAATTCTCTTTCTAATTTCTCGACTAAATCACCACACTGAGCTGTTAAACTCTGAGTATAATGATGAATACTTGGATATGGTCTTAATGCAGATTTAAAACTTGTATCAGAGTGAGTTATAAAATATGCATTTTTTGTTATAAGACTAAATAGTTTAAATGCTTGTCTTATAGCTCGAATTCCTTGAATAAAATCACTTCCAATTTCATAATATTGATAAAATGTATCAATTCTGAATTCTATATGTCCAATTTGCAAATAAAGGTGTTTTTATCCTTTATCATATCTTGTTTCTTGATTATGAATATCAAGCGCTCTTATTGGTGTAACATTAATTAACTTTTCTTGGCTTAATTTATGTTTTACCAAATTAATGGTACAACCTGTATCTAAAAGATAATCATATCTTTTAGCTCGATATTGCACTCGGATATAGGGAGTTTCCCTATCTTGTTTTTGGGATCTTGTATCCATTTATTTCTAAATGTTTTAAATGTATTATTACTTGATTACTAGTAATAAAATCTTCTCCCAATAGTATTAGAGACTATGGATTAGTCATTAGTTCAAAATTTTGAATTATTACCAATTCTTGATTTTCATTTGTAAATAGAGTTAATGCTAACTCTACTTCTTTTTCTACAATCTCTAAAGGATTGTATCTTCTAGCATTTTCTAGTCTAGTTGGTATAGCTTGTGATATTAAAGAATCTTTAATATGAGACTATTGTACCGTTATATTTATCACACAATTTTGTGCTATTCTTTCATTCTTGATTACCATTGGAATCAAGTAACTATTGACTCTTTCTGACTCTAAATTAATTACTTCATTAGCTATCTCTGGATTACTACTAATGGATTACTAATCCTTCTCGGTTGTCTTATTATTATATTCCCATTATCAGATGATAATCTTGGAATTATTGGGTTTTGTATCATAGGTCGTCTAGAGGCTTCTAATACAATCTCGGTTGGAATTAACCTATCATCTGTAGGTGCTCATTTCTTAAAATAGAACTAAATATAGAGGGAATAATCACTCTATCTTCAATTCTTCTCTTAATTTTATGATCTTTTGTAAATGCATACGGAATCTTGGATTCAATAGTCATGACATCACTTCCTGATATCATGTCTATTCCTAATAATTTATAACATAACTTTAATGCTCTTTGCTTATTAGGCTCTCGTCTAGTTAAACTAAAGTTTGGCTGAACTACAAACTTTAATTTCTGGTAGATTAAATCTCCTAAAACAACTCCTATTGTAGCATGTTTTAGATTAGATATAATCCTATCGTCCATTAAGTAAACTTGAATTGGTGTACTAATTCTAGACCTGAAACAGGCTTTCATTAGAATTTGTACTGCTGCTATATAAATATTTTGTACTTTTGGATTATTTATTTTTGCTAATTCCTCTTTAGCAATTTCATCGGTTAACAAAGATATTTCGGCTATCCCTGAAGTAGCTTGATCTACTCTTTTTGGCTCTTGAATTTTTCTTATCACAAAATAATGTGACTTGTTTTTCTTAAAAATATTCTTTAGAATCTCGGATTTAAAGATATTTGATGGTTCAAGATCAAATTCTTCTCTTTCTATTCTAGCTGCTAGCTGACTATTAAAAATATGAGTTTCACTGGTCATAATTAATAGTTTCTGTATCGGATTCACTTTCACTTATGATTTCATAAAATGAACAATCATTCTCTGAAATTAAATATTCACTTTCTTCACAAGGATAAAAACATTGTTCTTCTAAAGTTTCAAAAGCTTTAGTTTCTTTCTTTCTTTTTTTTTTTTAATTCAGACATTTATTAGTATAATGTCCTTTTTCTTGACAAATATAACAGGTACACTGTTTTTTTGGCTCATATTTACCTGTCTTTTTTCTCCAATATCCATATTTTGGATATTTCTTCTTTTTATATTTTTTAGACACTTTCCTATGCTTCCATTTCTTCTTTTTATTTCTTCTTTCTGAGAATTGTGGTTTACAACTCCATTTCTTTTCAAGTAATTGGTCGCAACATAAACCTTTAGTTTGCTTCCACTTTTCTATCTTTTTATTCATTAAATGTTTAATGCATACTTCTTTAAACCATTCTTGACTGAATGTTATCTTTTGTCCTAAAGTACTACCTCCGGTCCTAAATATAGGATAAAGTTTGTAGTGCAAATTGCACTACAAACTTTGTCCTATATTTAGAATCGGAGGGAGTATCATTTTCTTGAGTACTATACTTATTATTGTAATAAGCATAATAATCTTTTTCTATCTGAGATCCCCATGACTCAGATATCTTTTGGAAAAATAGTCTTGAATATATATCATATTTTTGAACTCCTGGGTCTCCAAATCTTCCTTCATAGAAGATATCTTGGAAATTACAAATATATTGCTCCAAATAACATGGAGAACACATTGCTAATTGATTAAGTCTTCTTATAGACTCTTGAGTTTTCCTTTGAGTCCATTCGGCTACTGTTTCTTGTTTTGGGTCTCCTACCCATTCCCAAAGTATTAAATTTTCTAACTTTGTGGCCAACTCTTGGATATTAGCTGATGATCTAAGATCATTTTTAACTTCTGGATTAACTGATTGAAAAAATTTATCAATTTGTCCTCGGGTTGTCATCATTAAATAGTCTAATGCATGTGAAACATTAAGTTTCTTAGACATTGCTATTACCGAATTTTCTTTTATCCATGCTTGTATCTTAGCTTCTGGATTTATTTCACAATCTAGATTTAAGATAACTCCATTTAGTCTAACAAATTCCATTGGATTATCGCTAGGTTCATATCTATAATATATAATCTCTTTCTGGAAGATTATGACTATATCTTTCTTGGTTTCTATTACCATTTACAAGTCTACTTTCCGCTCTAGCTGAATTAGAAGTTTGACCTTCTTCCATTTTGACTTCATTCGCTTGAGTTTCAATTAACTGGTTTGTTAATTCTTGACTCATCTCTTCTTCTTTTAAACTATAAGAAGATTCTTTTTCTAAGTATTCTTCTAAAGCTATTTCAAAACTTTTTGTTTCTATTATCGCCTTTTCTTCTTTAAAACTTGTAGATGAAGATGTCCCTGTCTCATCATCACTCTCTTCTTCAATTTTAGCCTTTAATTCTACTAAAATTGTTCTTTTCTTTTCCTCAGCTTCTTTTTCTTTCATTTTCATTTCTCTTCTCTTTTTTCTTTTTCTTCTAAAAGGATCCTTAACTCTTCTATCTCTTTATCTATAGCACTGGGTATGGCTAAAGAAAAAGGATAAATTTCTCTTATCTTTGAGGTTAATTTTACCTTCTTACTACTGGATGCTTCTTCATTTAATTGTTATCTAGTCAGCTCATCTTCTATTTTAATTTGTTCACTTATTAATTCTAAATTTTGTCTTAAAACCTTTAAATGGTTTTGTATCGGCTCTAAATTAACCAGTAATCCTTGGTTAATTATTTCTAACTTTCTAGTCTTGGATAATTCCTTTTCAATTTCAATTTTCTTATTCTTTAAACTAATCATTTAAAAATAAGGATAATCAGATGACTTACTATACATACACTGTAATTTTCTTCATCTATGATCTTCTTTATCATATGATAAAGAACCTTCTTGGATGGCATATCTATCCTCAAGCTCTGATACCACTTTACTGGAATTCAGATAAAATTAAGAAATGGGCATAACATAATCATTACAATTTAATCAAATTTTAGTTTTATTTCATGTAGTTTCAAATAATAGTTTTTAGTCTTTATAGTTCCAAAAGAATTTGGTATTAGTTTAACGAAAGTTAACAAACTTTTAATGAGATAATTTTAATCTCTATACTTTTAACAAGTTTTAATTGTTAAATTTAGACTAAATCCTTATAAAACTAAAATGACTAAAAACTACAATGAGAAACTATATACCAAAACCGAAGTTTGATTGAATCATAAAGACCAACAATAATATTAACCCTATAAAAAAATTCATTGACAATAAAGTGCATAAATTAAAGGTTTATGAGAGGTTTGGTACATATGGAACTGGTTTCTTTGGTATCACGCTAACGTTCAGGTGGCATAAATTATAAATTTATTACCATTGCTTATATATGCACACATTTTTTGAAATATTTTTTCTCTATTTTTTCATTCTATTTCACATATTGAATATTATATGGGTCCAAAGTGAAACTTCACTCAATCTAGAACAATATATTTAACGTCAAACCACCTTTGTCAAGTGAACAAGTTGAGAGGGCAAATTGGAGGTGGCCTTGATTGCCAATGGCAAAAACTGATAATATCATTTCTGCACTGTGCAGTTCAAAAATTGGCGCCAAAACTAGCTTTGGTTTAACTGAGATACGCTATATAGGATCAATTACAGAGAAATTACATTGGCCTTTCTTTTCTGTATGGAGTGTAAAGTGGTAAACAAGGATGAGCAGCAGCATCCGAAAACATGATCATCAGTGATGCCAAAAGAACTGACAGGAGAGTCTGATTCCTCCGCCTCTGACTGTACCTGGAAAAAAGAACCGACAGGGGAGGGGACGACCGTGGCAATTTTCCTCCCCGGAAGGGTCAACACGAGAGAATTGTAAAATGTAATGTTTAAGAGTGTCACGTTTATCTTGAGGAACTCTGCCGCCTGGGAGGAAGGGCAATGCCTTCAATCAAGGGAGAAGAATCTTCAGGATGTCTAGGATGTTTAACAGGTAAACATGCATGCGAACCTGCACATGATCACCTCGCATAAATCAGTGAAAATTGTGTACTTAAAGTGAAAATGACAGCAGGATACTCCATCCGATCCTTAATATAAGAGCTGGATTTAATCTTAAATATAATATCTCAATCCATTTAGTCTCCTATGTTTATCTTTTTCACCAACATTAATTTACCTAATTTATAAACTACTCCCTCAGTTCCTTTTTATAAGATATCATTATTTTTATAGAATACTTTTTGGAGATGTCTAAATATTTAATGCATTTTTTCTATTTTTACCCTCAATCAAGTCTCTCTCGTCACTTTTTCCCATTCATTCTCTCTCCTACCCACCTTCTTTATAAATTGAGTTGCATTTTTTACATGTTAGGGAGCAGTATAT
Organism: Inga laurina; assembly: GCA_963855925.1. Lineage (NCBI taxonomy): Eukaryota > Viridiplantae > Streptophyta > Magnoliopsida > Fabales > Fabaceae > Inga > Inga laurina. The sequence continues at coordinate 10,413,800 of OY979701.1, read as the reverse complement.
AATCTAATGTTCCACAGAGGTATTTCAAGGAGATCGTGCCAATTTTGTTCAAATTAACCAATTTATTTCATTTCCTTAACCTATCCAAATTAGTCAACTAACTCTTATATTAAGGAACGGAGACAGTACTTATTCTACTTTCTAGAGATTGAAGGCAAGGGTTCCAAGTCAGCAAAGTATACCATCGGCCATATCCTTAGTTTTGTGAAGAAGAAAAGTTCCTGAGAGGATTGTCACAAACCCACAAATCTCTGTGACAACTTGTGTTGGACTCTGCCTGTCCCAGTCCTGGATCGAATTCATAAGTGAATCAGGGACCAATTTTATGATATGACAAACAGATGGCGAGTATGGGTTGCATATATATATAAATATCAATATAACTAGTACATACACACATAAATTCAGATGTATGGGGTGCATATATATCAATAAAACTAGTACATACACACAAATTCAGATGTATGGGCTGCATAAGCATCAATATAACTGGTACACAAATAAATTCAGATAAAACCGGTTATAAGCCTATATTTAACAGCTGAAGTTTTTAACTTGTTCTGACCTCACTGCCAGCCATCGTTCTCTTTAATTAGATTTAATTTTCAACCTTACAAGGAACAGTTGGTGTTAGACCTTATCAGTGAAGAAATGGTAGAAAATAAACTGAAGTGATTTAAACGTGTAAAGAAGGCCGCTAAAGGTTGCCATTGCAGAGAGTTAAGTAGATAGTCTTTACTCTTTACCCCTTGAAAAGGTGTATAAATATATAGAGAGGGAGAGACCAAATGCATTCAAGAAAGCTATAGAACAAAATCTCAGTAGACAAGTATATATGAACAGCTAGTAGTTTATAAAGCCCAACACGGTCTATGGCTAACCCAAGATAAAGCTTATTATTGTTCTTATTTAAATCTAAGGTATGGTTTCTGACAATAACACCAGGGAACAGCCACCTTGAAGAAAATGGTCTTTCGCATCACCTTGAACACTAATGTCTTGTTAAAGAGGAAGGGGTAGGAAAGGAAAGGAAGTATGAGAGAGATTGGAGCTTTCTTTCATAGGTTTGTATTTTTTAAAAAAGGAAAGGAAAGGATTGGGATGGGAAAAAGCTGAGTCCCACATGAATTTTGCACTGCCTATATCTGTCCCAGTTTTTTTTTTTGGAGGGGGGGCGGGTGTTGGGTTGCTGTGGACCTCACAAATAATTTATGAATAGAAAAGAAAGCAAAATCAAATTGTAACTAAAAATGAAAAAAAAAATAAGACTAATATAATAAGGTAATTTGACATTGTTATATATTGTTGGGAGAAAATTTCTGTTGTTTGAGAGGTAAACAGTGTTAAATATCTTTAGTTGTAATTTTACATAATGTGAATGGTAAATACTCATAATTTGCCTGGAAGATTTGCGTTATATGAGTCGTAAAGTTGAGGACCTTCTTAATAATTAATTTGTGAATCGGCCCTTGACTATAATTCTCCCTTATATTATTTCCTTACCCTCCCATCATGAAACCAAACAAAGGGAAATGTCTCTACCTTTCCATCCCATCATATCAAAGAATAAGATAACCCATCAACTTTCTTTTCCTTCCCTTTCTATCATACCAAAAAAGGCATAAAGGAACATGGTTGATAATCTGCGTATGATTCTAAGCAAGTGATCTTGTATAAAAACTACATGAAGACTAGAATAAGTGCAATTTTCAAGGAGTAACTAAAGAGCCCATTTTTTGGCCAAAAAACAAACTAAAGAGCCCATTTGAAGTAACAGGTGAATGACATATAAGCAACAATAAATTTTAACTTATCTCCCCTAATCTCCAACTTTACTAATGCTTTGTCTTCTGCAATTACAACTTACTACTTAGGATACGCTAGTAATAATATTTAAAAACACAGTAAGACCATCGTTTAAGAAAATATATAAAATGCATAAAAAATATACTAACGGAACTCTACAATCACTGGCAATGCGCCTCAACTGTTCAACAAATAGATTATATCAGACAGTCAATCCAGATAATATGAAGTTCTGAACACAATCATCAGAGACATGAAATAAAGCAAGAAAGTGGTATCCAACAGTACCAGTTAGCAAATGCAAAGCGAACTTACCTTAAACATGATGATACTGGCCACAATGGTTAACGTTGTGAACATAACATAATATATGGGAGATACCACTGCTGTATTGAAAGTATCCAGTGCCTAAATTGTAGAAACATTAGAATACTGATCATATGAATAATAAAATCAAAGGCACCAGTCAAAGACCAAATAACTATAAAAAGAGGTGAATATATATAAATGAAATCACTTTGTACAAATTGTTTTGCAGCAGTAGCTCCCTCCAAACATAATCCAAAGCGGCACAACTCTTTAATCAAGTTTAAAGCTATCAGCACTATGAACTTGTTCCCATATGACCAGTTGAATATTCAATTCTGAAAAAACTTGTCTAGGGACCAATTGAGGAGCAAAGAAAAGTAATGTAGAAATTAGATGACCCACTATCGGTAAGGGAGGATAGAATGTGTTTTTCCATACTCATCTCAACCTTAAAGGCCGACTGACTATTGCTTTGACCATTCAAACTAAAATTAGCGGTCTTATCTACATTTAATTTATCAAACCACTCATTACACCTGCTTCCCCAGGCCTTCTCTCTATTGACTACCATCCTGCGAGTCATTTGAATGATAGAGCGTGAGTTTAAGATTGCTATCCTCCCTCATGAACAATCATCAATATATCAATACAAAATATCAAATTTATAGAAAACAACATTATTCATAAGTCACGAACAATGAGATTTATTCCTGAGACTCTATGCAACATGCACAGATGCTACAATTTTTAATGTAAGACAATAAGATTTTAATATCTCATTTCTCTGTTGCAGACCTTCCAAAAGGCTGCAGAAATATCAGTTCCACCTCCCTATCAATTGCGTTTCCCCCTAATTTTAATATAATACAGAGCAGTAGTTCTCAGGTTTTGATACAGTCACCTTATGATCCTGAACAAATTATTTTTCTTTTCCTTATTATCTTCCATGAATTAGGAGTTTAGCAGAAGTAGCAGCATCTTCACTTGCGTAACCACACTTCGTATCAGGCCAAAAATAAGGAAACTGCCTGCGTAGCCCCAGTGGCAATTACTTACAACAGCTTTCTTGCCACATAGGTGAAAATTAAAAACATATTTTAGACCTTAGAGGGTTTTCTATATGCGTAAAAAAGATAAGAAATAAATACACAAAATTTTTACCCCAGACAAATAGCCAGGTCCAAATTTGCTTGTTTTCTTACTTAAACTTCCCACTTTATCATTTTATCATCGAAGTTTTACCAACACATTGTAATTTTCATTGATCACTGACAAAAAAGGCTCCATTCTTTCAATTCTTTCAATATTATATACATTGGATGATAGTCAGGAACATTAATACTTCACCACCAAACGTCAACAGAAAAAAAATGCAAAACACACATTAATCATAAAGTTACAAAAATGACCAAAGGTCATGGACCATAGCAATATGCCTAAAAGTTTTCCCAGAGAATTATCATTCAAAAAGCATGTTACAAACAAGTTAGATAAAGATAATACTTAAACTGCACAATTTTATCTTCTTAACAATATAATACATAAGGTGTTGATATCAAGAGCACTGGAACAATAGGCATAAATATGAAAACACACTATACAGTTCACATTCACATCATTATATGGAAAGCCAAACAAGCCATTTCCAAGGGCACTATGGACCTTGAAAATGAGAATTCAGGAAACTAACAAGAACCACCAGGAATAACTATCAAGTTACCTTATTTAGATAATTCATTTGGGTAAGAACACAAACGATTACAACCAGTGTGAATGCCCAAGTTTGGGGATAAAGAAGTTGATTCATCCCTGACAGAGTTAACTTCAAGGCAATTCCAAGTGCCTTAACACTCATGACCTGTCAAAGGATAACTTCAGGATAAATCACTCAGAAAGTGCATAAAAAGGGAAACGTAAGACAGCTAGAAAGTTACCAACAAGAAGATAATGAGACATACCGACAGAGAACCTACAAGAGAGCAAACACCAATATAGACCATGATGTGTGTCTGGCCATAGCTTGGAATAAAGTAGACGATGAGAATGAAGACGGCTATTAGAACCAAAGATGCATATAAGATAAATGCTGCCAAAAGAAAAATTACAGTCGCTTGGTAAGAAAGGAAAATTCCATGAGATATTTTGGATAGAGATATTGTCTCGGCCAGAACCCTGACTACCTGGATCCATAGCAAGATCCCAAACTTCTCTCACTGATGTGATTTCTTTCTCTTGAGGTGCATGTAGAACAATAGTTGTTGAACCCACAACACACAGAACACAGCCAAGAATTCCAAACAAATGTAGCTTCTCCTGTAAAATAACATGAGCAAGTGCAGCACTGCAGGAAAATATCAGACGTCAGCACCTACACAAATAATCAAGAATAAATATAAGCTCATTTTTGTCATGCCTGATAATAATGCTCAGAGCACCAAGTGGGGTCACCAGTATAGCTGGAGCAAATGCATAAGCTGCAAAATTAGCTATCTCTCCAACAATCACTGTTTAAATAACAAACACCGGTTAGCATAAATTTTACTCCTCTAACTATTACTAACTACACAACTCAGTTTAACAAACTCATTTTAGGAAAATTGGCAATTATTCTGGATTTACGAAGATTCTTCACAGGCTAAAGTTTTCTTTTAAAGTTGACGAGCTACATTACTTTCCCCATTTTTAGAATAACTATATGAAGCAGTGACTTGCTTAAGCAGGTGCCTCTGGAACACTGGATATAACGAATCAATGACAAACAGCCTAAGAACATATTTCAATAGTATTTCCATTACAATAATATTTTAAAATTTATAATTAATATTGTAACTACTACCTACCAATCTATTATTGAGCTATACATAAGTACTCACGATTTCCTCCGTCCTCTCTCCAAGTACCCTTAATTAATTAGCTTCAGCTTTGCTCAATAATTTGAGCTCATCCAGAACCTAAGTTTCGCAAGAGCATAGGGTTGTTGAAGGGTGAAGCTCATTATTTTGATAGGGTTTCAAAACTACCTTGTACTATTTTGATTTTTAAAGAACAAAGGAAAATAAATCACATAAATGAACCGACTAAATGGGACTTGCTGGAATTCAAAAGCACTCAACCCATAATATCCAGATAATTATAAAAACAAAGTCCAGATTTGATCCAGTAATTGAAAGAACAGAATCAAATATAACTCACTTGTTATCATGCCTACCCACCAAAGAGGCTCATACAAGTAGGAGTAGCCGCCACTTCCTGCCAATCATTGAGGCAGTTAGTCACCATCAACCTTGAACCATCACAAAAATGATGCGAACCAAAAATAAATAGGGTTACAATACAAGGGAAAAACTCACTAGACAACATCCATTCCTATAACAAGTGTAGACGCTTGCAGCAACATACAATTACAAACTCAAGGTAAGTGAAAGCCTCTCCATAACACATATTATACATAACAAGGCATCACTAAAGCATGAAAAACCCAAGCGTGAATTTCATTTAACAAGGCATCCCTATTGCCTTTACAATATTACAGTTTGTGCGCACTTATTTAACATTAACATAAAGATCAGGTCAAACTCTATTATTCAGTTCAATTAATGAACACAAATATGTGCTAAGCTTGACAAAGACAAAAGGTATAATGATGACGTAGTTAAAACAGCATTAAAAACTAAAGAAAAAAATCAGTGAATGTGCTATGCCCATTTAGTAAGTGAGACTTGTTGTGGTGGTGGACAGTTTGGGTTACCTCTAAAAATGAAAAAAACCCAGATCCACAATTTTATTTTCAATACATTCCTATCATCTGTTACAACAAAAACCCAGAAATATGTGGCAAGGGAACAATACTGAAAAATGAGCTTCCAAGTCTGAGATGAGTCCGCAGTAATGAATAACGACATGTTAAAATCTGGTCCAATGTTGTTAATTGTTAAGGATGGTGAAGATGAACTAATTTTTGGTAATAACAACAAAGAGTTATTATCGCTAATAATAAAGGAACAAGCTCATCTAAATCAAAAAGAAAAAAGAGAACAAAAGGCTAGTTCAACATCAATTGCCAACATTGAGGAACTAAAGGCTGATTAAGATGAGAAAGCGTTGAGATTGGTGGTCTGAATCTGAAAGTTTCAATTCAGATAACTAGTATGATAATTAATAGGCTTTTAGATTATTCTTTTGTATTTAAATAATGTTTTGAACTTGAGTAGTGCATATATCATTTGTTAATAGCTGATGATTGACGTGGCTGCTGTATTTTTTTTTTCCTGCTCAAAATCAAAACTTTTCAGAATTTTTGCCTCGAGGATACCTTTCACATTTGACTACCTTGCTCTGGTCCTTAATGTAACGCAGAAGCTTTTATGGAAAAACAGACAAAAAGAAAAGACATGTCAAACCACTATTTTACCAACCGAAGCGGATATCTCAAATACCAATTAAGGAAGTGTAAGCATCCATATGAGATCAAATTTATCACGTAAATGATATGATACTGTGATCTTTACACCAACTTCGATCCACTTGATGCTAAGGCCTAACAGCAGAAGGAATCTCAATTGATCAATTGAATTCGCACCCTAACCCGCATAACCCTATTATATCATCACTGAACTAAACCCGCGCTTCTTAAATTATTCGGCAGATTGCACGATCAAAACTCATAATTAATAAAAATTCAAGGGGGAAAAGAGAAAACCTGCTCGTACTCCGCTAGAAGCAGCCTTCTTCAAACCTTTCTTTTTCACAATGAAACTGGCACCGATGAAGAAGCTAGACGACAGAGCAAGACAAAGACCCTTCACATTATCGGATGACATGCCCCTGTAGGAGTCACGCCAGCTGGAAGTCCCCATGGCTAAGAAAAAAACCGTTACTCAGAAGAGACAATGCGGAATTTCCCGAGGCCCCACCCAGTGGGAACTCCGACTGGGTAAAGGGTGCGAGTGGATCTTCGGGCGAACAAGACAAACCAGATTCTGATGCGAAATTTCGTCGGTTATTGCAGTTTGGTGGTGTATATAGCTGCGAGGTTCCTGATCGGAAATCAATAAAGCACAAGTGGAGATGAATGGAAAGCCACTTAGGGTTCCAAATTTGAATTCATCGATATGGAACTACACTCTCGTTTACAGTCCCAGCAATGTTGATAACGATATGACCTTTCTCTCCATTTTCTTACCATCGTGGTATCCAAATCCAAATGTTCTGTGACTCAAAACGGAAATGGTAATTGAGACTCCGACGTGCACCAGTATACGAACGTTTCTTTTCTCTCTTCTCAGGTTTGAACTTTCTCCTTCTACCTCCCCATATTCCTTTCTTTTCTTTTGGTTCACCATCATTTCGATGTCTTAATTTATTTGGATATTTTAATTTAGTATTTATTTGGGATCACTTATTTTTGAATAATAACTGTTTATAAATCTTGATTCAAAATATATAAGGTAAGTATGTGAGATGAGTTTTATCTCGACTTACATAATAAGTGCTTATTTCCCAAAAATAAACTATTCCAAACACTCACTTCATCCTTCCGTTTTTCCATCAATTATTTAAGTGCTCGTTAGGGAAGCTTTTTTCGTTGTATAAAAAAAATTAAGTGTTTGGTTGAATTGATGTTTTGAAGCTCTAATTTAAGTTTTCAATCATAATTTTATGCTTTACAAAAGAAATATGTAAAATGAGTTTTATAATTTGTAATTTAATTTAGACAGTAAAGGTAAAGAATTTTAATTTAGACAGATGTGCAATTTACTATTTTAATTTTATATATAACATTTCAATTTGGTACCTCATGATATTTCAAATAGTCAAGAGAATTTAAACTCTAGGGCACTCCCACCCCTTTAAATGGGAGTGATTGTGGAATCAAATCTCAAATAGGTATGTGTGGGTGGGTGTACGCATTTCTCTTATCTACAAAGAAAGGCTATATTAGGGGGTAAAATAGGGTAAAATATACAAAGAAATACTCACATTAAAATATTAAATATTGACGAAAACATTCTCAAATAATAAAGGGTTAAGGTGCTTAAATAATCTTGAACTTTTCTCAAAAATGTAAAAGTAACCATAAACTATTTTTTAGAGCAAAAATAACCATGAAAACTAAAAAAGAGTGCAAAACTGTTAACGCAGTTAACCTGATGGACATTGACCGTTTGAGGCAATGTTTGACAAAATCTGGTGACATGGACGGTTACATGGATGCTGACCTGTAACAATTTACAAATGTAAGCTCGTCGAGTAGTGTTGCATGATAGAAATCACCGAATGAGGAATTTCCAAGAGTAACAGTAATCTTTACTTCTTTACCTTCCATTCCCTTGAGAGAATCCAAGCTCGGCTCAGTTGCCTTGTGTTTCTGATTTTCATTGCCCAAATTGAACTCAATGGTGCGAGATTGTTGCTTCGAAAATTGGGTACAAGGTTTGAGCTACTCTAACCGGGTTTAATAGTGGAATCTCCGAAGCATATAGTATGGTCGGCTCTCAGGCTATAATCGCCTTCAAATCGAATGACGCCAAGACCTACAATCTTAGCTCCTACAAATCCATCAAAGAATCGAAGCTCTCGTTTCAGGTTTGGGACCTGAGCGCCGTTGAATCTGACAGCGTAATCACGATCCTCGCATCAGTGAAGTTGCCGAGGAAGCAGAACAAGCTGAACCAGGTGTGGTAGGTCGGTCTGTCGGTGACCAACGAGATGCTGGACAAGCACAATTTCACTCCGGTGAATCTCAACACGAAATAGACCTTATCTATGTCCACATCAACATCAACAAGGGAAAACAACACCACCAGCACAGACAAAAGTGGCGGCGTTTCTGCAACAGATAACAGATTCGGTTTTGGATTTTCCGCTGGATTGTTGATGCTGGTGGCGAGTTGTGTGAATTTCTGATTTCCCTTTTTTCTTCATCCCTAAGAATAATATTCCATCTGTGTGACTCCTAATAGTTAATATTTATACGGATTATTTGCCATTGGTCATTGAATTTTCGGTAATGTTTCTTCACTATAAACCCATGCTTTTATCCATCCAATTCTGGTAGTTTCTTTAATAGCAGAGGCCTTCTTGGTTGCTTCAAAATCAGCAAAGCAAAATAGTACTTGTTGGCTGTATCTGTAGGGAAATGACTCTATTGGGAAAAGAAGATTGTCACGAGCTATTGCAGAATCGCTTTTTGTCTCAACTCATTTTCTATTCAACTTGAACATGACAAATAAAGAGACTTCATTATTGTCTTGCTCTGAAATGCTGAACAGATCACATCTTTGCTACCCTCGGTAGTGATCATTCGCAACTTGTGCGAGAGCAGTGACTGAATGGTTCCCCCCATCTCCTTCTTCGAAGCTTTTGTGCAAGGGTTAATATCAAATTGTTGGAAGGAGATGATGAGGTGGCAATTATTTGACATTTAAATTCCATGTAGGATGCAAGTATGGTACAAGCAGCTCAAATTAACGGACATTTTATTGGGTTAACGGTGTTAATATTTTTGCACTCTTTTCTAGTCTTTATAGTTACTTTTGCTCTAAAAAATAGTTTATGGTTACTTTTACACTTTTGAGAAAAGTTCAAGATTATTTAAGCACCTTAACCCAATAATGAAATATTAAGTTTAATTTTAAAAGTTAATGATTGGCACAAGGAATCATTATTTGACACCAACGATATCAAAGTTAAATGACTGAAACTATAATATATAAAATGAAGGAATAAAACTGAAATCTTATTTTTACCTTTAATCCATGGATTAATATTATTGTTGATTTGTACAATTTGATACACTTTTAGTTTTTTTTTTTGAACAGCCAGCAAGGCACTAATTCCATTACGTTGAGAAAGCAAAAGTACAGGCCGAATTCATAACACCAAAAGCAAAAAAACCAGCGACACAGCAGAAAGCAAAAGAAAGCTACAGAAAACCCAAAAACAGCCAACAAAAAGCACAGAAAGCAAAAGAAAATCAGCCAGCTTCCCTTGGTGAGTCTGCATTGTTTCCAACTGGAGGGGATGATTTTGACCCCGCAGCATCAGCAGCCAGGATGGTGGATAAAGGGGGTAAGGGTGTAAACACCCACCCAATGGGGCACACCCCCTTACAAGCATCTGCAGCTAGTTTATCTGCTGCACAGTTTCCCTGTCGGGGAGTAAAAGAGAGAGAGAACCCAGCTTGTGATGACAAGAGATGCAAAATATCCTCAAGAATGTTTCTACAACACCAGTCACCAAGGTTGACTTGACCTTTCAATAGGCATGATACAAGCTTCTGACAATCAGATTCAAAAATGATGTTTGCATTTCCAATATCATGGGCTATCATTAATGCTCGCTTAAGGGCTAGTGCTTCTGTCATAAAAGCTGAAACTGATTTAACTTTATCAATGAAACCCCACTGAAATTCCCCATCAAAGTTTCGACATACAAGTCCTATAGCAGCTGCTTTCCTCCTCTCATTGAAGGCACCGTCAACATTGATTTTTAGTACATGTTCAGGGGGGGCCAACCAAATATGTTTGAGATTATGGCTTTGATCAATCTCACCAGCTGGGTCAGAAATCTTGCTAGCTTCCCAATACTCATAAGAGAATTTCCGGGCTTGCTCAATAACCATTCCTGGGTTGGGATCTGTAGCACCAAAAACCTTGTCATTTCTGCTTTTCCAAATAAGCCACAGGAGCCAGCTAATCATTGTGATGTCAAGATCAGATAGGGGACTCTGGGGATGAAGAATACTCGCCCACCAGATGGTAAAATCAGTAATCATGCTAATATCAGTCTTCAAAGAAAGTCCACTCCCAAACCAGACGCAGCGGGCCCAATGACAATGGAAGAACATGTGTTCAATTGTTTCAGCATTGCAATTACAGATGGGGCATATGTCTGATTGTCCACACCGCCGCTTGCACAACAAGACTTTGGTTGCAATTGCATTAGAGAGTATTCTCCATATGAAATTAACTATTCTTGGCGCAGATTTAATCTTCCAGGTTCTCCTCCATACATCAGCAGTAATATGGTTAGATGAGGCTGCTCTGATATTATTGGTAGGGGCTGAGCAGGTCAAAAAATAATACCCTCTCTTCACCGTATAAATACCATCCCGAGCTACCCCCCACGCCAGCCGATCTTCACGTTCTACCATAGCTAGAGGGATCTCACTAATAATATTAATAGTGTCTGCATCCACAATCCCATTCAACCGTGATAGCTCCCATTACCTACTCTGGGCCTCTATAAGTACAGCGACTTTTTCATCAGAGTTCTGTAAGTCCTCTCTGTCAGTAGTCAAGCAGTGCGTGGGAGTATGGGGAATCCACTTATCCTTCCATAGTCTTGCTAGTTTTCCATTCCCAATCTGCCAGCAGAGTTCATTCTTAATGCTTTCCTTGTCGTCCACAATGCTTGACCAACACCATGAGGCTTTATGCCCTTTTATTGCATCAAGAAAATTACCATCGGGAAAATAGATTCCTTTGAGGACTTGTGCCCACAGTGTCTCTGGCTGTTGAAGGAGTCTCCACGCTGTTTTTGCAAGCAATGCGTTATTCAATTGAATAAAGTCTCGAAAGCCCATGCCACCCTCCATCTTTGGCCTAGTGAGAGAACCCCATGCAACCCAATGCATTTTGCTACCGTTGTTACTTCCTTCCCACCAAAATTTTGATACAAGACTATTCAACTCTTTGCACGTCTTAGCAGGAAACTTAAAGCATGTCATTGGGAAGATAGGGATAGAATTAATTATTGCTTTTATCATGACCTCTCTTCCTGCAAAAGATAGGTGCCTACTACTCCACCCGTGAATCTTCTTGCTCATTTTTTCTCTAACGTAAGCAAGAGCCTGGTGCTTTGTTTTCCCCCACACACTTGGGATACCGAGATACTTTCCAGGATCTGAACCTCCCTCAATGCCAAGAATATTACAAACAGTCATTTTCACATGATTGGGTGTATTCTGGGAGAAGAAAACGCTGGACTTGTCAAGATTGGCTAACTGGCCAGATGCATTACAGTAATCCCACAAAATACCAGCCAAACTTTCACAACTCTTTTGCCCTGCATTCATGAAAAAAAGAGCATCATCCGCAAAAAAAGTGTGAGATATCTCCGGACAATGAGTACTCAGTTTAATCCCTTTTAGATTTCCCATTTCTTGGTTTTTCTTAATCATGGCAGAAAGGCATTCAGAAACCAAGATAAATAGGTATGGTGACAACGGATCTCCTTGACGAAGTCCCCTCCCTGGGCTTATAGAGGCTATCTTCTCTCCTGAGATACAAAGATTAAGGTGAACAGTCTCCACACAATTCATAACCAAATTAACCCATCTCACTGAGAAACCAAGTTTCAGAAGCACTTGCTTTAGGAAATCCCATTCAACTCTATCATATGCCTTACTCATATCCATTTTAAGGGCAAATTCATACTTTTTACCAGACTTTTTTCTTCGAAGATAATGATACACCTCATGAGCAATTACAATGTTATCATGAATAAGTCTACCAGGTACAAAAGCGCCCTGACTTGGAGATACACACCTATTAAGGAATACCTTCATCCGATTAGCAAGAATTTTGGAGATAACTTTGTAAGAGAAATTACACAAACCAATTGGCCTAAAATGAGTTAGCCTCTCAGGCTTATCAACTTTGGGGATAAGTGTTATATTAGTGCCATTAATTTTGTTCAGCCCGTCCCCTGTTTCAAAGAACTGTGTGACCATAGCAAAAAGACTCTCACCCACCTCATCCCAAGCAGATTGGTAAAATTTACCTGAGAAACCATCCGGGCCTGGAGCTTTCATTCCACCAAGATCAAATGTTGCTACTCGAACTTCTTCTTTGGTAATAGGCATGAGTAATAGCTCGTTTGCACTATCGTCAATTTTGGGGTCAATAAAATCCAGCACTGCTTCCATTGATCGAGGTCCAGATTTTGTGAATAGAGTTGTAAAATAATTTGTAAAGGCCGCATGAATCTGGTTCCTTTCTTGAAGCCAAAGATCACTATCATCTCTAATTTGAAGGATACTATTTCTCCTCCTCCTGAACATGGTGGTAAGATGAAAAAAGCTTGTGTTTCGATCACCTGCAGCAAGCCAAGATACACGAGATCTTTGCATCCAGAATTTTTCCTCGCGATCAAGCAATTCTTCAATTTTTAAAACAAGAGCAGTTTCTTCAATGATACTGTCATCAGAATAGGGCCTTTGTCTACATGCTGTAAGTTGGGTCTTTAACTGCTCAATCATTTTGACATTATTGGGGAATTCCTTAGCACTCCATTGCATCAGATTTTTTCTGCAGAGATTTAGCCTTGAAATAAAATCAGAAAAAGTATCCAAACTTGTCAAATTGCTTGTCATCCAGCTGCTTTTCACCATCTTCGTAAATTCATTATGGGAAGTCCAAGAAGCTTCAAATCTGAATATTCTTTGCCTCCTTGTATTCGCATAATTTAGAGTCACCAAGATTAGATGGTGATCTGACCCAACAGGCTCCATATTAAAAACCTGCACATTTGGGAATTTGTGACAGAAAACATCATTGCCAAAGGCGCGGTCAATTCGTTCTTTTATCGTAGCATCTCCTTTCCTTTTATTACACCAGGTATACCAAGGCCCATGACACCCTAGATCAATAAGTGAGCATTCAGCTACAAATCTCTGGAAATTCAGAATCTTTCGTATAGCTCTGGTTTTTCCTCCCTGTTTTTCCTGAAAGGAGATTATCTCATTGAAATCACCTAAGCATAGCCAATGTTCAGATCTAGTTTGCGCAAACTGTATAATTGTATCCCACAACCTCAGCCTCTCCTTCTCCTTCGGCGGTCCATATACAAAAGACACATAGTACGGCACATCCATGGTTAAGGAAGAAAGACTAGTATGAATAACATTATTAGATGATGAAATGATATTCACACATACAGAATTATCCCAGAAGAGAGCCAATCCACCACTTCTACCTTGAGGATCTACAATCCATTCCTCATCAAAGCCACACCGTCTTCTTATCTTACTCACATAATTCTGCTTCTTTTTCGTCTCCATTAGAAAGACTACTAGGGGTTTATGCCTATTGCATACTTGCTTCAGATTTTTAACTGCCAAAGGAACCCCCAACCCTTGGCAGTTCCATGCTAAGATACTCATGGCGAACCGATGGCGGGTTCAGCCCAGCCATCGGCGTTTTGATTAGGAAAACTTCCAGCGTACTGATTGTTATCACCCTCCAACACAAGCCCATCCATAGGAAATTCCGCATCGATAGGTTCAGCAGTAGTTTTTAGCACAATTTCCTTTACTCCTCGCCTTTTCCTCCTATCCCCCCTACGTCGAATTGCTCTCTTAATGTTTCTGCAGCTCAAGCTAGCTCTTCCTTCTTCGCTAATAGCCTCTGCTTGGCCCCTTGCTTCAGCCTCCACATACTCTGCTGATAGCTTACATCTTTTCAGGCTAGTAGGGCTTGAAGGATCACTCATGGGCCTTTTAAGCGTTATATTATTCAGCCCAATAGTGATAATAGCTAATGAAGATAAGCCCGTAACAGGAACTAGTGCGTTTTGGGTTTCGTCTTTATCTGATGGGTACTCAACTATATAACCTTCATTGTGAATTTTAGAGGGAGTAGAAGGGCCAGAGCGTTCACTAGGACTAACTTCTTGTTGGGCCTTCTCTATAGCTGGCTCATTTGTCAAGACATCAGATTCCAGCCTTTGACCTTTGCCCCGCATATTCAAAATCATAACTGTCCCCTCATCATTTACAGAATCCTTTGGTAATTTATTTCCCTGGCTATTTCCTTGGGATTTTGCGCCCTGCTCATTTATTTCATTTATAGCAACGTTATCCCTCATTATTGCCCCATGAAAACCGCCTCTCCCGGATCCCATGCCATACTTCTTGTTGTTGCCAAAAACGCTACCCTTGTTGCCGGAGTTTGGATTCCGCCAAGAGCCAGACGCCGACGAGCTGTCAAACTTTATCAAGGATGCTTCATCCCAGTCGCCCTTGCATATCTCTATCGCCTCCTCATAAGTTTTAACATGAGCAGTCCCTAACCAGCTTCCATAATCTTGCCCCTCGTCATCATCTGCGATGACTTCGTGCTTAAAATGACAGTTCTTTGCATCATGCCCTATTCGACCGCAATCATAACAAAAGATCTGAAGCCTTTCATATCGTATATTGACCCATGCTGGATCACGGTCTGGTCTAGGAACCCAGAAGCCTGTAGTAAGGGGTTCACTAAGGTTGATGAGGACTCTAGCTCTAATAAACGTTCTGGTTAGTTTACCATGCATCTGTGGTTTCTCCACCATGACCACTTGACCAATCGCATTCCCCAATTTTTTTGCACTATCTAAATCAAAAGCCGCATGAGGAAGCCCATGAAATTGGACCCAAAAGGGACACCAGGAAAAATTCACTTCGCTATAGAGCATATAGTCGTCCCAGTGTTGGACGTTTAGCAGAGCTCCTTGTATGGACCATGGGCGACCCTTGAGAACCTTATTATAATCAGCGATGTTACCAAAACGAAACAAAAAAGCATTCTTCTCGTTCATGGCATGGACTTCTACTTCATCATCCATGCTCCATCCCTTTTTTATCATCCCGACAACGACCCCTTTATTCATGTTTTTATCAGTTTCTATTCTTCCTATCAGTGCACCACCCTTCTGTTTCCCCTTGTTCTCCATTCCTAATTCCAAACTTACCTCCTTTGTTCGCCCTGACCTAGAACTACCCTGTCCAGCCTCCATTCCTCCGAGAGACGTCAAATTCACATGCACACACAACTCAAAAAAACAGAACTGAGAGAGAGAACAAAACCTTCCGGGAAACCGAAACCGAAGGTGAAATCAGTCAGCTGTATCTCTCCTCTCTAGGAAAAAGAACTCTCACACACTCACACGAAGATACACTCTCTCACACGGTGATGGAGAAAAAACGACTCTCACTGTGGAGAGAAAACGACTCTCAGTGTGGAGAGAAAACTCCTAATCTATACACTTTTAGTTTTAATCCCTATAATTTCATAAAGATTTATTTTGAATTTAAATATGGGGACTAAAACCAAAATTCATTAAATTTATATATGAACCCATTGTTGAACTCATATTAAATCTTTTTTAATTGAAAACTGCATTTCATTACATCATAAAAGGGAAGATGGAGGTTGATGAAGAACACAATAATTCCCTTCAGGCCTATGAGAGTATCTTGTAAGTTGGTCAGTCAAGGAGTCAAAGATGAGAGTGGGGGAAGGGATGAAGCCCAGGAGGTGGTGGTGAGTTGGAGATTGGGTGTCACATAATTGTGCCACGTGGAAGTTCCACTAAAAAATAACAATTAAACTTAATATTTTCTAACATCATGATGAAATTGATACGTTTCGTTAACTTTTGAGGCAATCTTGTTAAAAATAAAAAAAGCTTATGGATACCCAGTGTTCATTAGCCAAAGCTATCGGAACAAAAATAACCCTTAACCTTTTTTATTTACGTCCAAGTATAATGTTTTTATTTTTTGGGTTAAGGTGTAAAAATACTCAAGAATTTTTCACAAAAGTTTATCCAACACTATAAATATTTTTTAAGTACAAAAATACCCATGAACTTTTCAAAATAGGGCAAAAATACTAAACCGTTAATTGGTACAAACATCCGTTTTGCGGGACCCATAATATTATTTTTTGAGGTGCAAAAATACCCATAAACTTTTCTCAAAAGTGCACTCAACACCATAAAATTTTTTTTTATGCAAAAATACCCATGAACTTTTCAAAAGTTTATATGGTGTGGGATGCTCTTTTGAGAAAAATTTATGGGTATTTTTGCATCTCAAAAAATAATATCGTAGGTTCCACAAAACGGACGTTTGTACCAATTAACGGTTTGACATTTTTGCCCAATTTTGAGAAGTTTATGGGTATTTTTGCATATAAAAAAAGTCTATAATGTTGGATGTACTTTTGAGAAAAGTTCGTGGGTATTTTTACATCTTAACCCTTTTTTTTTTTAACTTCTAGTTTGCCAGCCACGGTCATTTGATGATCATATGATAGACTTTTTTTGACCTTGTAATATGATATGTTGATAACATTTATTCTTATATATGTTTAAGCATATTTATAATTATAATAAAATTTTGTTATAGTTTTCGCCATAAAATGTTGTTTGCATCATCAGCTGCCAAGTTCGGCTGTGGTTTTGTGGAATGTTCTCTCTGAACATTCTATGATGCTGCAGGTTCGAGCGTTGATAACCCTCGCTGTTTTCCAACTCCATCCAAAGTTCCAAACAGATCCTTTACGTCTGAAGCACTTCTCTTTTGGGCCCAGTCCAGCAAAAGATTAGAAAGTTATTTTTAATTTAATTTGGCAATACTTAAAGGAAAAATCCCAAAAACAAAAATCTCCTTAAAATACTCAAATAACCACAATTCCCCCGGTATAGTTAAAATAAAGGGAAAATTTTAAAAAAAATACAATCAAAATTAGGAAAAGACAAAAAGGTGTGGTGAAATTGAGAAATCCTAAATTAGTTCAACAGTAGGAATTTGGGTTTTGAAATCTTCACACAATGACGAAAATGCCCTCTGTTTAGTTTGAAAACAAAGAAGACAAAGGAAAGCCCAAAAGTGAATTGAGAGGCAAATCAGAAACGAGAAACCTATTAGAAGGGAATGACAGTCTCTTGTCCGAGATTTGACGGCCCAAACTTCTCTCTCCTTTCTTTCCATTGCTCCTTTCTTCACTGTTGAAAGGCATGTCGTTACTGTTGAATAATGTGTTGTTAATATATAGATAGATATTGTTATTGGGCCTGCAACTTCTTATTTTGACACTTTTTGCTGGGCTTGTCTTCGATTGTCTGTCTAATAAGAAGGAAGATGTGAAAGCTCGGCTATCATGTCGTTAATGGTGAATATTGTATTGTTAATATAGAGACATATGTTGTTATTGGGCATCCAACTTGTAACTTTCCCAATTTTTGCATACGTAGATGTGAAACAAGGAAGTCAAGGGAGAGATGTTGTTTTTTGGCATCCAACTTGTGACATTCTCACTATGTTGCTATGAAGATGTTAATCAAGGAAGTGAAGTTGTTAATAAAGAATCTAATGTTGTTAATAGAGAGAGATGTGTTCTTTTTTGGCATATTCTGTGATTTTGTGACTTCACCATTTGAGAAGCTCCTTTTCGATTCAATTATGCTATCTCCTTCACGTGCTCTCCTCGGTCAGATTACTTGAGTCCTCCAACTGTGTTTTCTAAGTTGAAAGTTTCTGCACACTTCCGTAAAACACTCAATGGAAGAGTCTATTGAAGGGAAAACCATCATGGTTGGTTTTTGACATCCACTATACCTATATCCTACAGATACCCTTGCTGTCACTCTAGTGTCACAAATTTTAACTGGAAGCTAGAATTACGCCGTCTGGAGCATATCAATGAAGCATGCTTATATTGATGATTTGATGATCACTGGAAATAATATAGAAGCAATAAACAATGTAATTATGTAAAGAAGTTCCTTCATGGTGAATTTAGAATAAAAGACTTTGGAACATTAAAGTAGTTTTTTAGTTTAGAGATTTTGAGATCTAAGTATGGAATTCTTCTTAATAAAAGAAAATATGCAAGTGAATTGATTAATGAGATGATTTGGAAGAAGATGAAGTTGCAGACAAAACCTAAAGCTTGTAGCTACTGAAACGAAATCAGATCACTATATACAGCACCCTGGAGTCTATCAAAGATTGGTTGGTAAGCTACTTTATTTAACCTTAACCAAACTTGACATTTCAAATAATGTACAGGTGTTGTCCCAGTTTATGTAAAAGCCCAAACAGTCCTATATGAAGGCTGCATTGAGGCTAGTGAGGTAGCTCAAGGATAGTCCAAGACGAGGAATATATATTTCAGCAGAGACTTCCCTAAATGTTGAGTGCTTTTGCAATTCGGATCATGGAGCGTGTCTTGATTCGAGAAAATATGTTATCGGGTTCTTGATAAAGCCGTGAGGATCATTAATTTGCTGGAAATCTAAGAAACAGGCCGTTGTTTCCATATCATCTGCTAAAACAGAATATAGAGCACTGAGAATGGCGATAGCTAAACTTACTTGGATTGTTGGACTATTAAAAGAACTACATGTTTTGCACATAGGACCTGTGAGAGTACATTGTGACAGTAGATCAGCTATTCACATTACAACAAACCCTATTTTTCATGAGCGAACCAAGCATATTGAGATATATTATCACTTTGTGAGACAAAGTTGGTTGAAGGCATGATGGAGTTAGGACATGTTCGTTCAGAACAACAACTTGTTGACATTCTAACAAAGGCACTCGGAAGTTCACAACATGATTTCATATTAGGTAAGATGGGAACTTGTGAATATAAGGTCCCCAACTTAAGGGAGAGTGTAAAATAAATAAATTCATTAGTGTGCAATATGTATATTAGTCAGCTAAGAGATAAAAATGTGTAATTACTAGAATGTCCCAACTAAGGACATACTAAGCCTATATTTACTTGAGGGCCATGATTTGTTGTACGATTTTTTGATTCTCCATCAGGTTAATAATATATGTTGAATTCTTAGTTAGGCTCAAGGTACTGAAAATTAGATCGGACATTGAACCAGTCGAGGTACTGGGTTAAAGGTCAGTGATTCAGACCGAGGTCAATTAAAAAATATATATATAATTTAAATGTTCATACATATCATTCAAAAAACTATATGAGAGTTATTTTTCAACTAATAGTCTAATATAACCTCCTGAACCTAATACCTACAAAAATATCATTAAGTACATAAGTATTTTTCCCCAACCAATGTCAAAAGTATTCCACAATCCTTTTAAAGCTCCTTATAAATCAAAAAATATTAGGAAAATGTTTTCTTTTAAAAAAAAAAAAGGCAAAACGACTTCATTTTGAGTGTAAAAAAGTTTTAACAAAAGGGTTAATATAACTTTTGGTCTCTAAAGTTTGATCCAATTTTGGTTTTGGTCCCTCAAGTTTAAAATCGGTGGTTTTGGTCCTTGAAGTTTCACCCAATTTTAGTTTTGGTCCCTCAAGTTTAAAATCGGTGGTTTTGGTCCCTAAAGTTTCACCCAATTTTGGTTTTGGTCCCTCAAGTTTGAAAAGGACTTGGTTTTTTTCCGGGTCGGGTCGGGTTTCAAAAACGGGTCACCAAATCCTTTTCAAATTTGAGGAACTAAAACCAAAATCGGGTGAAACTTTAGGGACCAAAACCATTGATTTCAAATTTGAGGGACTAAAACCAAAATTGGGTGAACTTTCAATGACCTAAACCACCGTTTTCAAACTTGAGGGACTAAAACCAAAATTGGACCAAACTTCAGGGACCAAAAATTATATTAACCCAAAAAAAAGCCAAACCATGACTAAGTCGGGTCATTCCAGTTCAGGCCGGGTTACCCCGGTTCACATTGGGTCAGACTAGGTTCACCAGTTTTTTCCCTCAACTAGATCAAACAATGACCGGTTCACCGGTTCCATCTGAACTGACGAGTCCGATTCGATTTTCCATACAATTATTAGTATTGAGCTTGTTTTAACACGGTGAATGGACCACCTGCGCTACAGGTTATATAGGACTTGATGATTTTATTGTTTTAGGATATATGTCTGTCGCTATTTAGCTTTTTGTTATGTTTTGCTTTTTGGTATATAAAAGAATATTTCATGATAAAACCATTAAAAAGTAATCTGAAAATTAGAAAATAATATATGAGTTTTTTTTACTAAAAGTTAATTAGAAGATGTCAAAACGTGGTAAGGAATTCCTAATTTTTTCTTGCGAAATGACTGATCTGTCATTTCCTAATTTCTAAGTTCATTTTTAGGAATTCTCCCATGTTTGATTTTAGTTCGTGACGCTTTCTGACCCCAATGCTGCTGACAAAAGATGCTGCAACTCTCAAATATTAATTTGAACAAAAAAAAAATGTCAAATATTAACAAACATTCTCATATGGCGAAGTATTGTGTTTAATTTTAAAAATGAACACTGATCGACACAAAAATTATTATATGAGGCTAATGATACTAGTTTCAAGTATATTCACCTGCTCTTCTTTTCTTCTTTGATCAAGAGATCTTATACTTTTACCACTGCTCAGGTTTTACGACTCTTGTCAAATTAATTTTTCAATTTGTGATTGTAATGTACTCTTTCTTACTTTTTTGTTGTAAGTAACAATTACCTAAATAATGTAAACGAGACTGTTGATTATAATTAGTTAAAAATAATAATTATATAGGGGATATATTCACTCCGTCCCTTTATATAGGGTCTCATTTTTTAAATGAGTTTGTCCCTTTTCTATAAAAGTTCATTTGAGTTGGTCTGAATTATAAAAATTTTTTTTTTCCAGTTTGTTTTCAATTACTCCCACATCATAAATAAGGTCATTATTAAGAAAATTATGTTTCCTACAGATTTATTATTTTTAACTATTTTTTTTTAAAATCTCACAATTCAAATAAAATGACCTTATGAGATGAATAATATGATTCGTAAAAAATTGTAAATTTAAAAATTTAATATACCTTGATAAATACTAATTCCTTGTAATTTTTAATCCCGCGTGGATTTATTTTTTTTTTTTTATGGTGATTTCCCTTGTCTAACTGGAGCGTTTTAATGATCAAACTATAGATATGTTTAATATGTTCAGTTCAGGAGTGGCCAAAAAACCAAAATTCGGTTCAAGGGCATTGGGATGCGTCAAATGGGCATTCAACGGATGGTGACTTTCGTGAATAATTATTGATGGCAAGACTTGATGTCAGTCTCCCTCGTAGCTTTCTGGATCATCTTCTTTGGATGTTTTGGGGGTTCCGAGTTCGAGCCGGCGTATCATATATTCCCTCTTTGAACCAAACAAACCCTTGATAACTGCAGCGTTATGAGGTACTCCAAAGTACCTCTCTTTTGGGCTCCCAACGAGCCCAACCCAATTACATGATCCATAAAAGGGAAACTTTTCGTACATTTAAAATTAAAATTTAAAATATCGAAAATCCAGATCAGTGACTCAACTTTTTATATTTATTTTGTCAAGTTCTCCAATCACATATAATCATATGTCCTATTTTTTAATACACATAGTTACATATCATTAGAGAACTTGACAAAATGGATAAAAAAAATTTAATGTAAGTATGATACATATAATAATAATAATATATCAATCTATGTGTATCAAATAGAATTTGAAAATGTCGTATTTTGACTATTTTCACCCTACCACTCCTTCACGTTTTCTTTACAAAAATGGTAGTTCAGCCAGCCATCCATCCTCCCGGGTGCCGGTCTCAGTTTAGAGGAAAATGATAAATATAAGAGATAAGATTTAAAAAAAAAACTTATATTTAGTATTAAAATTCACCTATAAAGAACCGCTTCCAGTCTTTAATATAAGATATTTTTTGGGAGTTGATCTTGATTTTGAATATAAGACACATTTTTTATATTTATCAATTTTTTCCTAATTTACCTTTATTGATGCTCTTTCAACAATAATCAAGGAGGAGAGGTAAATGAGAAAATTAACGAAGAAAACTCTTGTGTTTTAGAAAATACATATTATATTAACAAACTGAACTAACTTACTTAATAAAATTAAATTAGATAAATATGTCTTATATTAAGGATTAGACATAATAAGTACTCTCATATTTAGGACTAGAGATAGGATTAGCCCTCATCCTTAATGCATCATGTAAGGGCTCTAATAATTTTATCAAAATTTATCATGCAAAGGGGCAATACCATCGGTTTACTTAACTCTGACAAATTGTCTTTTTTACATGGTCCTATAAAAAATAAATTGCCTTTTTATGAAAATAAAAAAGTCCACCTTCCCATTTGATAGTGTCTAGGAGAAATTCTTATGTACACCCAATGTACCATGTAATTTATGCACTGACCGCTAAAATCATGACAGGTCAAATTCTCAGTAAAATTCTCTTGGAATACCTAAAACCCCAAATCATTGCTAGATTTTTTAACTAATTCTTGAACTTGTAAATCACAATAACAATGATTAAATTTATTTGCATTGGATTCCGTTTTAGGGAACAAGTCAAGGAAGTCATATGTACATGACTTAAAAAACATTATAAATAAAACAATGACGACCATGTAATCAAGTGTACATCAATGTGTGTATAAATATACCGTAGGGCACAAAATTTACAAGTTTTAGCTACCAACAAACTAAGTAGTACGTATATAGTATACAACAAAGAAAAATAGTTTAGTAATTCAAGTATAAAAGAAACTATAGTATACAAAAAAAAAAATAAGTAGAATGAATAAAATTAATCAAGAAAAAATGGTAAAAACGCATTAAATACTCAAACAACCATTAGTAAAATCTTTAAAAAAATATCAATACAATTCAAATTTCAGTCACTTATAAAAAGAGAATAGAGAGAGTACTTGCTAATGATCAAAGTTGTATAAATATGCACCACTATTAGCTCAGCCTCCTGTTTTTATCCGCCACCATGCCAATACAAACTAGTGGCAACGTGTTGGAATAGATGAAAAATTCCTCTCAATTCAAGGAGACAATTTGTGTTTGTTTGGAATAGTTTATTTTTGGACAATAAATGTTTATAAATAGTGATTTACGGTATATGAAGTAAGCATGTGAGAGGAGTTTTATCTTGACTTACATAATAAGAATTTATTATTCAAAAATAAATGATGCTAAACATACACAAAAACAAAGAAGGGATTGTTTGCTAAACATTTAATAATAGAACAAAAAGTAACAATTGTACCTAGTAATAAAATTAAAAAAAGGCGTGAGATACCTGTTGATAGAGAAAAAACAGAAAGTACCAAAGCCACATTGAGTTAATATTTATTAAGGTGTATTTAAAAAAAATTTAAAATTTTAACAAACCACATTATAGAAATGACCGAGTTAAACTCAGTACGTCAAAATGCATCAAATGGGTACAAGTAAACATTTGAGAAGCTGTATTCATTACATAGTATTGGCAAGACGCAGCACCAGTCTCCTCGTGCCTTTCTGGAACATTCGTTATGAATGATTCTAGAGGTTCCGGGTTCGAGACATGGTAATATATATCCATACACACATACTACCTCCATTTCCTGAAGGATGACTATGAGGTACTTCAAAGCACCTCCCTTTTGGGCCTTAACGTGCACATCCCATACAATAGCCCAATTTATTTAAAGACTTGTTGTTTATAATCATCTTTGCTTTTGCTCGTCAATGAGGTTTGGCACGGTTGGTTAAGGTCTTGCCACCCTGATCACAAGGGAGTGTGTTCGAACCCTCTGATCGATGGGGAGACCTCATTGGTAGGCGATCTCGTAAGTCCCTTGTAAGCGCTCAAAGAGCCCTGGGGCCGTGCCCTGGCCTTGGTAGGGGACTGGTGTCGAACCTACCTAAACTTTTTTTGTAACAAAAAAAAAAAATCTTTGCTTTTGCTCATACCTTACTGTGTGTTTGGATTCCAATAAAAAAAAAATATTTTTTTAAGAAAACCATGATTTTACCAAAATATATCCAAACATTGAATAAAATGGCACAATCCCGGTTTCATCAAAACTATGATTTTGGGTGTCCAAATCCCCTTTTACTGTGCTTTCTTTCTTTTACTTGAAAAACAAGACATGAGAAGAGAGGGGAAAACAAATGATGGTGAGGAAAGAGAAAATGGGATCTACAATAATAAAGAACTTTTACCATGTTCCCATAATTTTTTAAAGAAACCCCTACAAAAGTTATAAAAGTTAACGTACTTTTTAATAATTTGATTATGGAAAAAAGCTATTCTAATCATAATATTCAAATATTATCTTTTTATCAAAATCATTTTTTTTCCATAATTTATTTTGCTCATAATCTATATTCTAAAAGCTATTCTCCACTTTTTCTCTAGAAACTATTCTCCATAAGCTAATCCAAACACACTCTTAGTCATGAATATGTACAAAAAAAAGTCATGAATATGTACCAAAAAAAATACATTAGTCATAAATATTTAATAAACTCATCTTTGTTGGAGGCATCCATATGATCTATAGACTTTACTTAAAAATAAGTGCATGTGATTCAATCCCTGTAATTTATTTTATATTTTGGGCTCAGGCCTCCTTTATATGGAAAAAAAATTACAAAAACAATTATAGGAATTTATGTTACACCAAGGGTTTCAAGTTTATTTATCTGGTTTCTTTTTCTTCCTTGATCAAGAGACCTTATACTTTTACCACTGCTCCGGGTTTACCACCCTTTTTAACTTATTTTTACTGTTTGTGATTGTAATATTCTCCCTCCAATTTTTTTTTACGTTGATTAAAATTAATTATGTAAAAGACACTCCCTCCATTCACAATACAAGTCTCTTATAGAAGAATGATTTAGTTCATAGTATAAATTATTTAAAGAGCAATTAATACTTATTTATCAATTTTGCCCTTATAATTAATGTCTAAATATGATTTCTTGCATTTTTCTATCTCATCAAATACCTCATTTCAAATGGATAAGGTTGGAATTTTTTTTGAATTTAGGATAAATTTAATGAGTTAACCATCATTTTTTGATTCTGATGAATTAGTTAAAGTGTTTTATATTATGGATAGGAGGGAGTATAATTTTTTCCCTAACTATAACAGTTTTTATGAAGATGATGAGTGAAAGAGAAAATGGGTGGGGGAAAAGATGAGAGAAAATGGGTGGGGAAAAAAGATGAGAGAGATATGTACTCCCTTCGGTTTTATTTATAAGCAACTTTTTCTTTTATAAGGCTGGTCCCTTTTATAAGCAACTTTCACTTTTTATCTGAAAATGTAAGCTTTTTTTGTCCTATTTTGTCCTTATTAAATACTCATTATCTCTCATACTTTTTATTTATTCTTTCTTCTATACTCTTTTCATAAACAACGGCATATATGGAAAAAACATAACATTTTTGACACACTTATTACTTTTAACTACTAGTTTGATTTACACAATCAAGAAAAAAGTTACTTATAAATAGAACTGGAGGGAGTGATTAATTTGGGGTAAAAATAAAAAAAAGTGCATTAAATATATTAGAACCAATCATATGTGAGAAAATATTGTTTATAAATAGGACATGAAGGAGTACTCCCTCATATCATTTTTATAAAAGTTGGATAATCGAATTTCGAATTTCGTGGTTTAAAAATACAATTAAAATTAATTAAAAGTAATAAATAGGTAATATTTGAATTTTTTTTTTAAGAATGCCCTTATTTATAAGAACAATTAAGAAAAAGAAAAAGTATGCAAGAGATCATGATATGAGAAAAAGATAAAAAGAGAGAATGTAATTAATTAGGGATAAAAATGAAAAAACACATTATAATTTTTAATCCCTCATGTATTTATTTATTATATTCAGGACGTGGGGCGTTTAACGCATGATGAGTTAATAAGCGGTAATGATACTTATAATATTATTGTCAGAAATTGACACCAGTCTCCCTCGGAGCCTTCTGGGTCATTCTTCATTGATGCTTTGGGGTTGCGAGTTCGAGACGTGGTATTTATATACTCCCTTCTCTAAACCAAACAGACCCTAATTATTCAACTGCCATGAGGTACTCCAAAGTACCTCTCTTTTGGGCCCCAACGGGCCCGGCCCCATTACATCATCTCCTTAAAATAAGAGGGAAGATTCTCAAAAGAAAAAAAAATACACGTAAAATATGGAAAATCCATATCAATATCGGATGTGTTTAGATTGGTGATTGGATAAGTAACTTATTTTTAGATTGAGTAAAATGATGAGTGTTTGAATTGGTGATTGGATAAATAACTTATGTAAAAATGAATGATGTTTGGTTTGACTTTTACATAAGTGACTATTATATTATTTAAAATAAAAAATTATAAAAATTATGAAAAATGAAGGGATAATTGTGAAAAAAGACCTCATTGACAACTTAATTGTCAAATGGAACCTGGGAAGATATCTACACACGGAGGGATTTTTCACAATTTTTCCAAAAATTAACTTTGAAAATTTGGCAATGGTACAATTTTAAACAAAATTATATCAAACTCTAATTTAAATTGGTACACTCCAAAAGTATTTTCTATTGTGCACCTCAAGCTTAAATTTTATAAATTATATTAAACTCTAATTTAAATATTAAATCGTAACTCATATTTTCACATAGCTTAAAATCTAACAAAATAAACCGATTAAAACCTCAATAATACCTCTAATAATCCAAATAAATTATTTAAATTAAATTTAATCGGTAAAAACAGCATATAGAAACTAATTTATGATATGTTTATAAAAGAAATTGATTATAAAATTATAAAACAACTAAATAATAAATCTAAATTGATTAAAATTAATTATTAATTATTCTCTACATTTCTATAGTTATATATTGATAAAACTCAAAACTTGTTTAAACTCTTATTTCAAAGTATTATCTAATTAACAGAAGATTATTATCTAAAAAAAGAGAAAATTATTTAGAACATTTTTCATAAAAAGAATTTTTGTGATTAGAAGTGATTTTAAGTACTTCATTAATCCCTAAAAATATGAAAATACTCCTCAAAACAAAAACCAACGCTTATTTGAGTTCATGAACTCCAATTCACAGCTTATCACTCACTTTCAGAAACTTTTAACTTTTTTTATCTTAAAGCTCATCACTCAATCAAACATGTCAAAAAACTAAATTAATGTTTAAGTCCGATTTCTACACCGTTTAAGCCCGATTTCTCTGCCAACCCTGAAAATAAACACGCTTTTTTTTTTGGGACAATAAACACGCTTTTGACTCCACCCCAATTTGCACAAAAATGCCGATCAGTCTACATTTTGTGTTTTTGGCTACTCCCTCACCTTTTTTTTTAATGTTCGCTCAGCCGGCCATCCTTACTACAAGCTGGCATCGAAGTTCTAGAACGTGGTGGGATCGAATCCCCACACTAACCAACTTTTCAACTTTGCAGCAAAAAGACGTAATTGGAGCTCCCATGGCTGATAGCATAGTATTAAGACCCCGACCGGTCGGTTTGGATTGAAAAACTATCAACCGGTTAATAAACTGATCCGATCCAGTATTTTTATTTTTTAAAAATATTTTTTTAAAAAAAATTTCTTTAAAATTTCGTATTAATAATCTTTAAATCTTCAATTTTTCATTGAGTTAGTTGCAGTTTAACTCACTGGCCATTAATCCAGTACTTCAACTGATTTAGTGACCAACGCAGATTTAATTATTTTAGCTTATATGGTGGCTAACAATGCCTAGAGAGTGTGGTTGGCTGGAGTGACATTTTTCAAAGTGAGAGACCATTTAGATCGACGTATTGCGAAAAAGTGTTCTCGTGTTTCTTTTCATGATTTGTAGGTACAAGTATTGTAAGCATTTTCATTTTATTTTTAATATCATTTTGATTCTTTATCAGAAAAAAAAGACAGTATTGCAAACACACATTTTCAAATTCCATTTTGGTTATGCAAATTGGAATTTTTCCTAAAACCTTTCCTTTGCTCATTTTGGTTATAATATTTTTAAAAAACATTAATATGAGCCAATCGAATTTCAATCTAAAAATTAAGATGAATAGTAGGGGAGCAGAGGAGGAAAGCCAAGTCCCATGTTGAACTGATTTTTATATAGGGGAATAGAACACAATTAATACTATGTTGGATCCTTAATATGATAATTAGTTGACTGGTTTGGAGAAATTAATAAAACTAAATAAATTACTTAATCATATTATATGTTACATGATCTCTCTGAAATGTTTTATGTTTATACGTATCATTAGATTATATATAAGGTTATAAATCAAATTAATTAGTTTAGAAGAATATGATAAACACTACTATAAGAGATAAAATGAGAAAAAAGACCAAAGTTCACTTATAAAGCAACTCTTATATTTATGACCGGAGGTAATATAACATCTCTTAATGGACAATATCAAAACTCAAGTATGCCCTCTCTGAGTAGGTAGTATTGCTTCTCATCCTTACTGAATGTTTGGGAAACTACAAAACTGTGGTTTTAGAAGCCCCTTTTCACAAGCTAAGATAAAACTTCTCTCACATACTTTCCTTGTAAATCGTAAAAGTTAATCTTTAAAAGCTAATTCAAACGTGCAATTAATACATCATGTAGGGTGAAAAACCCGTCTCTAGACCCCATTAATATGCACCACGGAAACACTAGGGTTTAGGGGAATCGTTAGTTAAAGCCCCAAAATCTGAAACTTAAGCTTCAATTCATGGGGTCATTATTCTTTCGGTAAAGAATGTATTTACCAAATTGTTTATCTTTTTATATAGGGTTACTTCATTCATTATTATCAGAGTATTTCTCTGCTTATTAAGTCGCTCTGCTTACTTAACTAATGGGCTCGTATCGTGCGATTACTTATTCCTAGTTCAATTGTCGTGCTTAAGAAGTCAATTCATCCGTCAAGCAGGTTATACATTTAACCACTTCAAACATTAATATTTACATAACGGATTAGTGCGTATAAATCCTCAACTCTTCATTGCAACTTCTTCTTCTGGCACATAGTCCTACATCTCTCTTTTGTGCTCACGTGCCTATATGGTTGGTTGAGGGAGGGTGAGATTCAAGGGAATCTCAATAACAAACAGTATCACTTAGTATGCAAGATAAATACTTAATGCATGATATGCTTGCTTTATGTAAATTCATGCCAATATAATGACATATCTGCATACTCAATGCTTCATATAACATACTGATGGCCACAACATAAATAGAAACAGAGCTTCAATTATTCAAATATGATTCACACAATTCAGCAAAGCAATCACATATATCAATATACAAGCATACGTATCAATTACATGCAAGTTAGGTAAGTTTTACTACCTTATGTCTTGATGTCCTATTCTTGTACCTTTTCTTCCAACCATTGAAATTGCTTAAATAATCTTCCATTTATTCTTCCTTGTCATCTTATGGCTCTAGACACATAATCACATTTTGTGGTTAACCTATTAGAGCCATGAAAGTAAGTCATTACTCATGACTTGTTATGTATTGTAGCTTCTTATAATTTGAGTCTTTAATGTAGTCTTACTAGGTTCTAAGACATGTATCTACACTTTGGACCCCTACTTGTCATAATTTACCTCAAATGCCACAAATTCGTAGGTCCACCTAAATTGCCATATTTATCAATCATCTTTGAAAATTCATATCTTAATATAGAAAAATTCAAATAAAGTGGTTCAAAGTTTAGGATAGATCTGACAAGCCATAGGGCTCATTTGGCGGCTATATTAGTATATATTGGAGTAATAATACTCAATATTGCGGAATCGGTGTCTTCTTCTAGTGTCCTAGTCAATCTCAATTAGTTCAGTCTTCTTATTCCGTAAGTAACTTAGTGCATGTTCCTTATAATAAATGAAAATACAAGACAATAAAAAGGTTTGGCTATGTTACACTCTCTTTATGGTAAATAAAGTCTTCCCCTTCAGTAAATCAGTAGTATTCCTAGCGCCAACAGGCGCCTGTTATTTTGTCTAGATTTATTAATCATAATAATCTTACTCTTAGTTATATATGGGCTCTCCCATCGGTAAAAATGAGGTGTTAGGAGTTGAGAGTACCACATAGCAACCCTATAATGAGGACATTCTTCTCTGCCCCGACCCTTCCTACAACTGGTAACATCGCGCCTCTTCATGCATTGCTGCAGGCTTTAATTCGGGTCATAGTAAATAAACCACCATGCTTTTTTCATAGGTACCAAGCCATCAAATAGATACGAATTTGATCCGTTGGTTTAAAACCAATCTCTTACCCGCCGGGTTACGCTTGCTCAACAAAGCCCTTCCCAGTTGCTGCAACTACATCTTGTAAGGAATGTCCTTCCACAATTCCTTCCTCCATTATTGTTATGATATCTTCTTTGGGACCTAAGCCATGTCTCAAAGATATATAGAGCTGTATTAATGAGATCATTGAAATTGTAAATGTAATAGCTCAAGCAAAGCTGGTTGCTATAGATTTTACGTCTATTATAGGGTATCAGATTATCAAAGCGAGCAGCCCTTAAATAAAAAAAGGCGATGGGAATAGCTTCCTACCCTACCCAGTTCTTGTTCACCTGATAATAGACCTGTATCATAGTAGTTCTACAAGAGTCATATGAGTAGTGAATAGTTTCCTTATTGGTAGAAGGCGACAGAGGCGAGACTTGAGAGGGTAAGTAAAGTGATATTTCAAGCCAAAGGGAGAAGTAAGGGGCTAGATATAAGACACTAATTGCTAGATTTCTTTCCATGTCTTAGTAATCTTTTTTCGGGAAGGTGTAACTAGATAACTTTTCCTGAGGTTTTAGTTGCAGTGAATGAAGATTTATTCTTTAAGGGAGTAGTTTCAGAAGTTGCACTTTCTTTCGATGTTGGTCCAGGCCCCATTGGCATTGAAGTAGGCAATGTAAATCTCTTTAAGTATATTTTAAGGGAAAAATATCACTCACTACCATTCAATCATTTATACATACAAGAGTACAGAAATCCTCAATCAACCAAACTGTTTCAGGATTTGTTCCAGATTCAATGCCTAAACTTTAATAAATTATAACTCACAATCTACTAACTCAAATAACGCATATTATATATCAAATTAAAGCTTAAGACATCCACTATCAATTTGGAAAGTATCATGATCATCAAACAATATTTGATCATCCAACATCATGCCACAAGCAACTTGTCCCCCAAAAAATGCAATTTGGCAACAACTATCCTTAAGTTCCAAAGTTAGGGTTTTCTACCAAATCATCTAAGAATTATAACCATAGGCTATTTCCACAAAATTTTGTTTGTATAACTCATTTCTGAAATCAAATTCCTTCCTAAATTTCTAGCTCTAGCCGAAACTTGAGGGTTTCCGGGCCAACATTCTATTTTTCTATTCTGATGTTCCCACAATCGGTTCCTCACCTTTATCCCACACCATTTTTTGTTCTAAACCTATTGGAAGACTCAAAATCATCAAAATCATATTATTTCCCTAGGTTCCGTGTTTGGTTGAAAATCATGGCAGCCAAAGAAATTCATGAGGACTTAACTAAACCTCAAGATATTAGGCTCAAATCGAAGCTTAGTCATACTTCTACTCGATTCCACAGCCGGTTCTTGATTTCGGCACCACTTCCACCAACAAGATGGCACCAAATACCTCTGATTAGAAATCTAAAACCATAGAAATGTCTCTCAATGAGAGGAACAACATTCGTAAAAGCATCAGAAGCTAGAAATACAAATCCGAAGTCGAAATCACTCGAGAACACTTTGTGCTCTTTAGGTTTCTCCACCTTCTCTCCTCTTTCATTTTCTCTTGATTTTCTTTATTTTCCCCCTTATTTTCTATGGCTTGATGAAATTTAAAGAGTGTGAGGTAGGTTGGGAGTATTCTTGAATTGACACTTGTCAAGCGTTTAATCCTAGTGTGCTATGTGTCCCTTGTGTAGGGCCCAATTCTTCTTCCTTCCTTTTCTCTGTGACTTAGCTGACCACTTTATCAGGGGAAAGAAAGTATGATGAATTCGCCTGACTCCCTTACTCAATGGTTGGGAAAGTCAGACACTGGTCTTGACAAAAGACCGGTGAATTTTTCCTGACTAATGGGTTAGGTGGCATCTCCTTATTGTGCCAACACAAAAAAGTCACTTTATAAAAGTGCTAGGTGTCATCTTCTCATTTGGCCAACCTAAAAGCAAATGCTAGGTGGCACTTGCTAGGTGTCTATGTGCTGGTATATTCTATCCGACCGACTACATACTCAGCATACTGGTCACCAAATATCGATATGCCACATGTGGGGCCCATATGGTGCCACATGTGTTCTTGTGCATGCCATCCCATAATGTCATTAAGTGTACTTTTGTTGACGTGTGCCAATATATTCTATTCGATCGACTACATATTCAACACACCAGTTACTAAATGTTAGTATGCTATACATGGGACTCATATGGCTCCACAAGTACTTGTGTTTGCCATCTTAATGGCGCCAAGTGCCCTTATGTCCCTTGAGGGCACCATATGTACTTAGATACATGCATCAGTCTATTTCTTTGACTAACTACACCCATTGTGCCTCCATATCATCGAGAGAACTATTGTCTACTCGAAAAGCTGAATCGTAAAGTCCCTGAGAGTTTTTCTATTTCTCGTCATTCTTGGGACTCTTCCCAAACTATGCTTAGTAGTCTGATTGATATAGGTTTATCCTCAAGTTTCTAGGCCCAAAATTTAGAATATTACATAGGGACCTCTTGTAATTTGACTAGAATCTATCATGCAAAGGGGCCAATACCATCGTTTTACTTAACTTTTAATAAATTGTGTTTTTTTTAAAAAGGGAAATGTGCAGTATGAACCCAAGAAACATAAAAAAGAAAAAAGAATTCCTAGCTTATGATTCACTATCCAACTCCTAAGAGATCTCAGAGATATAAATTTGAATATTGAAATTACTTGTTTGTTCCATTATCAATATGGCACATAAACTCATCAACGGTAATACTATGATTTGTCAATATAACACATACACCTGTCAACGGTAACACTATAACATGTCAATATGACACACACATTTATCAACGGTAACATTGTGACTGTCAATATGGCACATTAACTTATCAACAGATGGATTTATTAATAGTAACACTATGTCTTGTGAATGAGGACAATAGCTAATCTCACACTTTAAATCTATATCACTGATGTCCTTGAGAGTTTTAAGCCAAGTTTAGGAACCTGGACCGGTTTGGCCTGCAAACCGGCGAACCGACCGGTAGACCGGTTTGGTCCGGGTTCATATTTAATTTTTTAAAAAAAATTTTCCTTTATAATTTCGTACTATAAGCCTAAAATTTTCAATTTTTCACCGGTTTTGTTCCGATTTGATCCCGATCTGATCATTGACCCTTAACCCCGTACCCCAATCAGTTCAATACCCAATCTGGGTTTTAGCACCTTGGTTTTAAGATAGCAAATGTTGGGACTTTTTTTCGATATTATTTTCTATTTCTTTAAGATCACAGTGGGATTTTCCAAAAAAAAAAAAAAAAAAGTCCATCTTCCCCTTCGAGAGCGTTTAGAGCCGTCACTATGCAGTATGCACTGTGCCACTTGGTTCACCGGTCGAGACTCGTGACCTCGTTGGCATTCATTCATATTTTCACTGTACTATTGTAGTTGCTACTTGCTAGTACAAACAAACACACAAAGAGGATATACCATCTTTCTTCAAAGGAATCTTCCGCATCTCACCCCCGACGGCCGCCGTTTCTATCTTCTCACATCTCACTGCGTAGACCGTCATTCCCCACCACCACCGACTTCAACCTCTTTCTGCAATGGCCGTCACTATGTGGGGGATGTCGACCCAGCCTCGTTTTTCAACCATGTCTTTCCACATTTCCCTCAGATCTCCCATTTCGCGCTGTTACGCTTCACAGTCTCCGTCCCATCCCGAGAGGCATGTGATTCGTATTGGTTTGCCCAGTAAAGGTCGCATGGCTGCTGATACTCTTGAGCTTCTCAAGGTACCTTTCACCTTTTCTTCTTCTGTTGCTGCTTCTTCATCATCAATTTCTTTCTGTGGTCTCAGTGGTTGATGAGAAAATGCGGGAAAACAAGTTTTTGTTTTGTAATTCTTTGGTGGAGTAGTTCGAGAGTCTTCACATATTGCAATTGAACCAGATATAACAGATTAGGCTAGTTTTGCTTGGTTGTCGACATCTATCTCTCTGCGTAGTTGAAGTCCCCCAAAATCCAATGCATAATTCTTGTGAAGCAAGAAGGAAATGTGGGAATCGGGGGACAAATAGGCACAAGAGAGCAGATTTCGGACTATGAATATGTGGCTGTGCTTCGTGTTTATTTTATCTTTTGAAGTTTTATATTCCTAACTGTTCTGGTAATACTAAGTTTCGCTTGTCAGGAAAAAGAGTGAAGATAAAGATAGAAGCTAGAGTGTGTATTCAAGTTCGCGCATTGTCATCTCTTTACCCTTCAATTTTTTTTGCAAACGTAAAATCTGACCTTTTTTAATGATCTGTCATGTAAAGGATTGTCAATTGTCCGTTAAACAAGTCAATCCCAGACAATATGTTGCTGAAATTCCTCAGGTGTGTTTCTCTTTGCCCTTAATCTTCATTAGTTAATGATAAAGAAAGAATGTGTTCCATGTAGTTTGAGTTCCCACCTATCATATGGAGCACATGCATGCCCGCATATATTTAAAAACCGTCCATGTATGTGATCAGATTCTGTGCTGTGTTACTCTATAGATATTAAAAAAATGATAAAGTTTTTATAGAAAAAATAAAGTAAAATAAGAACACTTCTGAGTCTGATACTTTAGATCTGAAGGAATTCATCAAAAGAGCTTGTTGTTTATGTATAATCAGTGGTCACACAAATCATCTACAGAGGCATCACAATGAGCTTGTTTATGTATTTCTCGTGCTTTTTTCTCCTTATATAAAACATTGCCGAAACCATTGGACCTGCATGGATGATTTAGAAGGAAAGCATATACACTGGTTATTTTTTCCACACCATCTGTGTCCTTTCCTTTGCTTCCTTTTCTAGACTGACCCTGCATCTGGCATGCTGGCAAAAATGCATATAAACTGTTCTTACCATTTTATATCATATACTCAAAAGTACTTCTAACTGCTCGTTGTCATAGAGTAGTGTAATAGTGATAAATCATTTATTTTATGTTTTTATTTTGTAGCTCCCCAACTTGGAAGTTTGGTTTCAGAGGCCAAAAGACATAGTAAGAAAATTGTTATCTGGAGATCTTGACCTTGGTATTGTGGGTCTCGATACAGTCTGTGAGTATGGTCAGGTAAGTTCGAAGATACATGATATAATTGGTTAATTTAAATTGGGCTTCGTGGTATGTGTTTGATACTTTCTAACTGAATGTGTTTCCCTGAACAAAAGCATGGTTTCTCTCATGTTTAATATCTATATTTTTTTTTACTACCGAAGCACAAAAACCCAACTGTTTCCTGGTTTTAGGTTTGCCTAGTGTGTTCTTTTAGACGCTACTTCTTTTTTTTGATAATTGATGCTAAATTTTTTCCTAATGGTTGTATGTGGTTCAGCTTTAATAAGCGTTTTTATTTTTGGAGACATGACATTTCCTCCCTCCATAAGAAACAGAAACATTTCCATCCCGTTATGAATGCAGCAAAGCTGCCCAATCCATTTGCATGCCTAGCAAATACACTCCCATAAGAAAAAATGCATCAAAAGCTAAACGCTAAGGAGAAGCTATAGTTGTTATACTTTTCCTTGAAGAATGAATAGACGACAATACAACCTTAAAAATATGTGCGTTTCTACTGACCGAATGCACCAGAGTATTGCTAAAACAGCATTACCACTTCCTTTTGACTTCGTTCTTCTTACCAAAACCATCATAATTTGTCTCTAAAACATCGTTAAAAGTTAGATGACTCACCCAGTTCTCATTTATTAAACAACACTTGCTTTATGAAAAGGCAACGACCTGGCAGTGGAAAAAAAAGCCTTGTGGGCAGTCCTGAAAAATCAGAATAAGACATACTTATTACACATATCTGGGATATAGATTTCTTTGCTCACTTGCTCTACATCTCTGGCATATCCTTAGTTTTACTCTAGAGAGAGAATGCTAGACTGGGTTGCAATCACCAATCTATGCTTTTGTGCTATTTGCTATATAGAAATTTTTATTATAGAAATTGAAAATTAACTTATTGTAATTTGCACTGTCATCCTTGACTTTTTTGTAAATTTGTCTGGTTTTGTATTTTGGATGATCACCAAATATATATCTTAAGAGTTGCATGTGCCAGGGGGATGAAGATCTTATACGAGTTCATGAGGCTCTGGAGTATGGAGATTGCCATTTATCCATTGCGGTGAGTTAGCATTTTGTTTTATCCTTACTGCCACTTGCTGCTCCTGTTATTGGCTTTTACATCAAATTATATTTGATCTGCTCTGTTGTTTCAGATTCCCCAATATGGGATCTTTGAAAATATAAATTCAGTGAAGGAGCTTGCACAAATGCCTCAGTGGACGGAAGAAAGGCCTCTGCGAGTTGCTACTGGATTCACCTATGTATCCGTTTCATTTGAATGTTACTAAAATTTTCATTTTTGGTTGATATCCTTCCATCATCTTTTCATAAAAAGTGAATCATGACCTCGTTTCTTTCAGTTGGGTCCTAAATTTATGAAAGAGAATGGGATTAAGCACGTGCTTTTTTCATCTGCTGATGGAGCACTGGAAGCAGCTCCTGCGGTGAGAAGCAGCTTGTACTTTTATGGATTTTTCCCCCCTCCTTAACTATTCTATATCATAACTTTATTTTTTTTTCTGTTGGGGGTTACTTTTGGTTGCTAATTAAACTTAATAGTTGGTGTTGGATGTCAATAAGTCTATTCTATAGCTTAATAAATAGTGGTCTAATGCTATGTCTATGAGGGAAAATATAAACAAACATGCTCTGAATGTCTCGGGATGACATAGATGGTATAGCTTAATATTCTTTTGCGCATTCTGATGAATATGATGAATAGAAGAGAGAGGGGGGGGGGGGAGAAGAAGGAGAGACACACATGAAATTATAATTCCTCTTCCTTATATAGGCTTCTAACCCCTAGCCTCCAACGGCTATTTTATTATAACTACCTCCTAACTACCTTATACAGATGTAACTACCTAATCTTATGTCAATTGCAATTTATACATAACATCTATCTCGGTATCTTTGCACATGAGCTGAGATAATAATGTAATTAACTGTTGTTCTCAAACAATGAGTAGTGCTAATGTCATTTTGCACACATGATCTAATTATATTTGTTTGTTGCTCTTAACTAGATGGGGATAGCTGATGCCATATTGGACCTCGTGAGTAGTGGGACCACATTGAGAGAAAACAACTTGAAGGAAATTGAAGGTGGAACTGTGTTGGAAAGTCAGGTTAGCAATTGTCTTTTCTTAGCACAATTGGTTGGTTCTTTGTCAATTGCAGGCACCAGTCAATTGATTCTGCTGTGGCGTATATCAGATTTGTCTCATTTGTGCCTTTTTCAGGCTGTTCTTGTTGCAAGCAGGAAATCCTTGATGCAAAGAAAAGGAGTTCTGGAGATAACTCATGAGATGCTTGAAAGATTCGAAGCACATCTGAGGGCAAGCGGGCAGTTCACGGTGCATATATCGAATTCATAATCCCTTGCCCCCAAACTTTTTTTCCCCTTAGGCTCATCTGTCTCTTTTTCTGATGCCATGCATGACAGGTTACTGCAAACATGAGAGGAAGTAGCGCAGAGGATGTGGCTGAGAGGGTATTGAGTCAGCCATCCTTATCAGGGTTGCAGGTATGATATTAAGTGCGATCAAACCGTCGTGCTTGTATCATTTGGGGTAGCTGGAGGAAACTTATCCCTCTGGCATTTACTATTTGTGCAAGTGCGAACTGTTATTCATATTCTGCTTTTGTGATTATGAGTAGCACCATGTTTTAAACTGCAACTATTACCCAATTTAAAGAGTTGCACTTGATTGATTATCTTCAGGGACCTACTATAAGTCCTGTTTTCTGCAAACGCAATGGGAAGGTTTCACCAGACTATTATGCCATAGTCATATGTGTGCCGAAAAAGGAACTGTACAAGTCCGTGCAGCAACTGAGAGCGGTGAGTTCATCCATAAAATCTCCAGTTTTTCTTTCACTGTCTTTATTGAGGTTGGTGGATTTTTGAATGGTTAGACAAGGGAGATGGTATATTTGAATCAATCATTTCCATTACATGTCTCAGCGTCTAGAGTTGTAATTTTTTCCCCATCCTTACCTGAAGTTATCAATTTAGTTGACACAATTCTATAGCATTTGGCCTCATCTTTAATCGAATATGAAACTTACCTGGACATGTGTCAGTTCACCTATTTCTTGGTCTGGTGTTTAATCTGTTATGACTTAAGAGCTTCATCTTTAATTTTTTATGATGTATTTGTGCAATGCTTGCTTCGTTGAACTGAGTCTGAACTCAGTAACCACACTACCCTTGCATCTTTTACATCCACTATGAATCTTATAGTTCACTTTTAATTAGGTTCTGAAGTTAGTATCTTTAATGTAGGAAATATAGTGACACAAGGAATGAATATTTGTAGGACCAACTTTCGTTCATCCCACTTGCTCCCTCTTTTCTTCTTATCCCTCTTATGTCCAAAGATTTGGTTGTTAATTGAGCATAATAATGTCATGTGATCCATGTAACTGACCCCATCAAATAGGATAAGGCTTGTTGTTGTTGTAGTACTAATGTGCTTTTAACTTGAGAGGATCGGAATCTCGTAGTTTGGTTTTTCATTTCAATCGATTTGTTGCAGATTGGCGGCAGTGGAGTTCTCATATCGCAATTGACCTATATTTTTGAAGAGGAAACTCCGAGATGGCGTCAGCTTCTCTCAAAACTTGGGATGTAGGTTGCTTAGATGGTCAAATCAAATGGTGGAGAGCCTTTTGTGCTTGTTTTTCACTGCTAGCCACACAGGAAGGACTTTCACTTTGCTTTAGAGAGCCTCAAGATGAATATGAAGATGATGATGATAACTAGAGCCCAGGTTTAGCTTTGCAAATCCAACATGGGACATTTAATGTGGCAACACTTTTATGTATATGATCCCATGTACGAATTCTGCTCAAGGATCATGAACTTTTTATTCTTAGGTTTAGGGAATGTTTCCTGAGTTTCTAGGAATGCTTTTTAAATTAGTGCATTGTAAATTTATTTTTGAGCGATAGACATTTTGGCTTGATGCTGACTGCTGAGAGCAATTTAGTGTCATGTTCTTCTCTGCTGAATTAAAAAAAAAAAAAAAAGATTTTTGATCAAATAATTTTGGTTTTGTACTTTGTTGGGAATGTTAACCATTTTATATTATAAAACTTTTTTGTGCTTTCTTTAGGATTGACTCATGGTTCATTTATTGCCTCAATTTGTTCGAGGCATTAGCGTAGACACATTTATTTACTGAGCTTAATGTAATAGAAAAATAGTGCCATTGTATATATAAAAAAAAAAAATAGTGCCATATGATATGGATTATTAGATTTTATATTTATATTATTCGTTTGTTTTTATACAATATATTTTGGGAAAATCCTAATTAAATCTAGCTTAAATATTAATATCCAAATTTAGGCTTACACTTTCAACAAATTCCTAATCTCATCAGGGATTTCTGAATATTCCTAACCTCATTAGGGATTTCTGAATATTGTTAATATACTTGAATACTCCTCTATGGTTTAAAAGGATAATTGAAAGTGAGTGCATGCCTGATTTCTATTTTGATTATTTCATCTGAATTTAATTAGGATTTAATTATAATTATTTGGGATTTACTTGCTAAAATATAGGGTATTACACAACAAGTATTAAGCATAAAGAGCAACTGTTGAGAACAGTCCTAATATCATCAAGTAAGACTAGACTATTTGGTGAAGGACTGATTTAAAATGGATAACAATGCTTGCCTCAACCCATTCATCACTCACCAAAATTCCCCCCAGTGCACAGTATGAAAGCGAATCTACCTTAATCTAATTTTTAAGGCGAGGCCAATATTTTTATATAGCAATTAACACAATTATACAAGTTAGTATTAAATAGGGTAAAGGTGCATCCAGCACCTCGATATATTTTTGGAGGTACAATCAGCACCCTAATGTATTAAAAATGGAGTAATCACACTCCTTCGCTAGCAAAATACTAACTCTGTTTGCTGACACACTCTTTCTTTTCTTTTTCATTGATCTTCAATATGTTCGTCCCTTCTTTTAGTATTTAAGGGTGTAATTTTACCTTTAATGTATTAAAAATGAAGCAATTGCACGTTTTCACTAACATAATACTAACTCAAGATTTGAGGTTTAAGATCAATGAAAGAGAAAAGGAAAGAGTGTATCAACAAATAGAGTTAGTATTCTGTTAGTGAAGAGGTGCAATTGCTCCATTTTTGATACATTAGGGTACTGATTGCACTTCCAAAAATAGTCAGCACCCTTGAATACTTTATGGTGATGATTGCGCCTCCAAAAATAGTTTAGAGTGCTAATTGCATCTTTAAATACTTTAGGGTGCTGATTGCACCTCCAAAAATATATCGAGGTGCTGGATGCACCTTTAGCTTATTAAATAATAACTGGTATAATCAAAATTGATATTCTTATGCGTCAATGAATCGAATTATTATAATTTATGACATAAAAATAACAACACTAAAATAAATTATTTAACATATTTTAATAAAGTTTTTGTGGTTACAAATTTTAAATAGGTGAGTTTTATTTGTTTGAGCAATGCCGGAAAATTCAACCTGGAAACGTAAATTATAAGAACTTTATATTGAATTATTATTGAACTAATATATATATATATATATATATATATATATATATATATATATATATATATATATAAAATTTAAAGGCTGCTTATATTGTAATCTAAAATGTTTTATTATAATATTTTTGAAGGTTTTAGTTATATATATTAAACACTATAAAATTATTTATATATCTTTTCCCAAAAAAATAATCATTCCATTTGAGAGGGGCAAAATAATCTGTTTTCTAATTACAGAGAGGTATTTTGGTGTTTTAACAATATTAAAAAAATCCTTAATAGGCTTCTCAGCTTGATCAATAATTTATTGAAAGTATCGGCCTAAATCTAGATATTAATATATCAGTTGCATTTAATTGAAAATTTTCCCATATATTTTTATATTACTCTTCTTGTATGGAATGCATCCAAATGTCAAGTCAGGATCATCCGTTAGATATGGCAAACACTTATATTGTTTTTAATATATCACATAAGGTAAGTTAAATGCATTTTATTTTATTTTTACATGTTGCAGGTTCATATATTATTTTATGTTTTTAATTTTGGAAAGCTTTGAATGTCAATATCTTGTATTTGATAAAAAAGGGTCCATATCTTGTAGTTACTTAATTATTACTCTTTTCTGTGCTTTTTATAAAAAAATAAAATTTAAATTGTTTTGATATTTTTTATAAGATCCTACTTTGGATTTTCTGAATATTTAATGTATTTTTACTATATTTTTTTCATATGTTTTCTTATTACTATTCTATTTCTTTTCTTTTTATTACTTGTATAAATAAGGGCGTGCTTGCTATATAACAACACAAACTTTAAGTCTTTAACTTTATAGATCAACCTAAGAAAGTTACACAGATTCAACTATGCAAATATGGAAAAGCGTGAGATAATGTTCAACTTCAAGGGCTTCAGGTAAAAAAAGAAAAGAAAAGAAAGAAGAACACTTCAAGGGCAAAGGACGAGCCTTTCATAGCAGTGATTATAAAAGCAAAACTTATAATTTTTATTTTGTAAATTATAAATAGTATTTTGACTTTATTTTATATTTGATTATACTAAATTAGAATTTAGGGTGCAAATAGGCCAGGCTAGGCTTTAGCCTTAATAGTTTTATATTCAATTATACTAAATCAGAATTTAGGGTGCAAACAGGTCAGGTCAGGCTTTAGCCTTAATAGGCCTGACTTGTATTATAGCAAATCAGCCTATGTTTGGCCTGAGACCTGTTAAAAGACCTATATTTTTTATACAAAGAAGGCCTACATTTGTTTTTATGAAACCTATATTTTTAAAAGAGGCAACTATTTTTTTCGATACTAAAAGAGACAACTATTTTAAATTGATTAGGGAAAATATCTACAAAGTTGTACATCATAATGTAATAATGGGTTTGCAGCCTTTACAAAGAAAATGAATTAACTAAAATAAACTAATTAATCATAAACCAATTCTATCAGTTTCCCCAAAACGCCTCAACTCTTTGCCATGCCACTTTTTCTACCATTGTTCATAGATGCATCTCTAGGAGGATCGCTAAATCTGCTCAAGCTCATTCCCTTCTAGAGAGAGAAGCATCTTCATACCCTTCAAATAGAAAATCAGACAAATTCGCTATGTTATCATTCATAAAAAATTAAAAGCAAAATATACTTTCTTCCAAAATTATAGCAAATAATTATAGCAAAGTCTAGTAGGATTGAAAAAACCATCCATAGTATAATCTCATTCACAGCACTATATACATAACAATTACAAAGTTTTTCTTTATGGAGTAACAGTAGTTCAGATTCTAACATTCTTGATGGTCTCTTGCCTTCTCTAAATTCAACCAAATTTATTCAAGTATAGATCGAACTTTATGTGTTACAAAACTTGAACAAAATTAAACAACAAAAATCAAAATAAACATGGTTAGACTACAAACACGCACATATATATATTATTGCCTTAGAGATAGAAATTTAACCAAAATGTCAAGCTTTATATTAGACAAAACGTAACCACTTGTTATTATTTGTTATTGTTTGTTATGTAACTTAAATTAGTAGATCCAGCTGTCATGTACATTTTATTTGCTTCTCTAGATTTTCCAGATTGTATATATACGATACACAGTGAATGAGAAATACAGAATTTCATTCTTCCAAATTATTTTTACATGGTATCAGAGCTTCTTTTTCTCTCTGATTTTTTTTCGAGATCTCCGCCTCTCGGGTTCTCTACCGTTCAGATCTCCGCTGCCTCCTTCTCCTTCCTTCTTTCACTTTCCCTTTTCGAAGCCCTAATGACTGGCTTCTTTATCTAGTTCTGCGATTTCATCTTTTGGTTCTGTCATTGACTAACTTAGCTCATACTATATTCATCCGAGCAAAAATCCGGTGCTCGTTCTGGTTGCTCCGCCTCTCAACGGCTCCAACTATCATGGTTGGGCTCATGCCATGCGGTCTGCTCTCATCTCCAAGAACAAAGTTCAGTTCATTGACGGTTCCATTCCTCCACCTCCAACCTCCGACGCTCTCTATCCAGCTTGGGAGAGATGAAACAATTTAGTTCAAGGCTGCTTCTCAAGTCTCTAACTCCGACAATCGCTAAAAGCAAGTTGTGGTTTGATACAGCTTCAGTGATTTGGCTCGATCTGAAATCTTGATTTTCTCAGTCTGATGTGTTTCACATTTCCGAATTACAGGAGGAAATTTACAGTTTCAAGCAAGGAAATCTCACCGTGAGTGCTTTCTATACTCATCTCAAATCATTGTGAGA
Organism: Inga laurina; assembly: GCA_963855925.1. Taxonomy (NCBI): domain Eukaryota; kingdom Viridiplantae; phylum Streptophyta; class Magnoliopsida; order Fabales; family Fabaceae; genus Inga; species Inga laurina. The sequence goes on along the minus strand of OY979701.1, from coordinate 10,369,378 downwards.
CGAGCTTAGTAACATTCAGCCTTTGCAAGCTTGTGCCTGTGGATCGACTTCATTATCACTCCGTTATCGAGAAGAAGATCATACCATCAAATTCTTGCGTAGTTTGAATGAGTAATATAGCTCAGTCAAATCTCAAATCATGATCTTAGATTTGCTACCTCCGCTTCACAGAGTATTTCCCTCGTCCTGCAACAAGAACGAGAACTCCATGTTTCTTCTGAACCGATTGTATTGATGGCTAAAGGTCCTTGGCCACCTTCCTTTGGTTCCAAAAACAATAAACTCTGTACATACTGTGGCAAACCGTGACACACTGAGGAAACATGCTACCGGAAACACGACTTTCCTCTAGGATTTAAATTTTAATCCTTTGGCTCTTCCTCGTCGGTCAACAGTCTTGATACACAAGTCTCACCTTCTGTTCAGGCTTCAACTTCTGCTTCGCATCAATCTTCCTCTCCAACTACTTCAACAGCTTTGGTGCTTCCTCAACTTTCTCCTGACCAATATCAGCGTCTACTCACTCTCTTGAGTGCTCCAATTCCACCTTTATCTTCGGTTCCTTCTACTTCCGTAAATCATATCTCTATTTTTCCTGTTTTGTCCAATACAGGTATGCACAATTCCATTTCATCTTATTCTAGTACTTGGATCATAGACTCTGGTGCTACCGATCATCTTTGCTGTTCTCTCGTTTTATTTTCTTCTTACCACACTGTTTCTCCTATTGTTATTCGTTTGCCCACTGGTGCTACCGCTACTACCTCTGTTTTTGGCATTATTTGATTGTCTTCCCATTTACTACTAACTAATGTTCTTTACCTTCCCTCTTTCACTTTCAATATTATTTTTGTTACTCGTCTTACCTCCACTGTTGATTGTTTTCTCACATTTTCTTCTACATTGTGCCAGATTCACTTACACCAACCTTTGCTAATGATTGGTGCAGCTAACCTCCATGATGGGCTTTATCTTCTGACTGCAGATAAGATGGTTCCCTCTTCTTCATCTCGGCTTAATTCTGTTTCAGCTTCATCTGAGTCAAACTCTATTCTCTGGCATTTACGTTTAGGTCATTTGTCCAATACTGCTCTTTCTACTTTGAATAAACATGCTTCTTTTGCTGGCTGTAATCCTTTGTCAATTCCTTGTGATACTTGTCATTTTACTAAACAAAAGAAACCTAGTTTCCCTGTACGCGCAAGTTCATTAATGCTGTTTTTGACTTAATACATTGTGACATCTAGGGTCCTTATCACATTACTTCTACTCAGGGCTATCGTTATTTTTTAACTATCGTTGATGATTATTCCTGTTTTACTTGGGTTTATCCTTTAACTGGCAAATCAGACACTTGCACACATCTCACTAATTTTTTGGCATTGGTTGAAACTCAATTTCAAAAATCTGTCAAGATCTTAAGATCAGATAATGGTCCTGAATTTCTTATGACTCAGTTTTTTGCCTCCAAATGTATCATACATCAAACTTCTTGTGTAGTCACTCCTCAACAAAATGGGTTGGTTGAACGCAAGCATCAACATATTTTATATGTTGCTAGGGCCTTATTATTCCAATCTCATGTTCCTCTTTCATATTAGCCCTTTGCTGTTTTACATGTTGTTTTTCTCATCAACTGATTGCCAACTCCACTTCTTAAAAATCAGACACCATTTTCTTTGTTATATGCCTCAGCCCCATCTTATACTGATTTGTGAGTTTTTGGTTCCCTTTGCTATGCCTCTACACTTTCACATACTCGCACGAAATTCGATGCCCGAGCAAAGAAGTATGTGTTCTTAGCAAGGAACAAAAAATCGGACCGGGCAATAAACCGGTCACAACATAGGTTTAAGGGTTAATGGGTCAACCGGGGTCGGACCGGTAGTCAAACCGGTCATATTAAAATACTATAATTTATTAGTGATAATATATATATATATATATGTTTTTTTTTGCCAGATAATATATATATATATTTTTTTAAACTTCCATAATGTAAGGGAGCAAAAACTGAAAAGATGTAATCCAATAAAAGAAAGACCCATCTGAATGTGTCCTTTCCGTTTTTTTAAAGATAGGTTTTTCAAAGTCTATTAAATATGGTGGGTCCATTGAAGCATTTTGAATAGAGTTTTTTCACCTAATTTATTTTATTTACGTGTTGGGAAAGCAAATAACCCATAGATTATTAGACCCACATACCCATTATTAGACCCACTTTCACATTCACTTTCTAAAAACCCTAATTTAGATCTACTTGTGCAGTTGTGCGGCGTCATATCACATCACAGGTCCTCCTCCTCCATCCATCATCACTCTCACGGACACCAACTTAGTGTAAAATACAGATTTCCCACTATCATTCTCTCTATCTCTTCGTTTCTTGCTTATATTTAGACTTGCCAGGATGCCAAATTACCAGCGAATCTCTATGCGACTACTGTAGAAAAGATTGAAGAGCATAGCGTTTTCGACAAATTCAGACAAGCTCTGGCAAAATGAAGGCGATTTAGAGCAAAACAAAGAGCAAGGCTTCGGCAACAGTATCTCGACTTCGTTTCCTTGATTCAAGTCTCGGGATTTTCTTCTTGCTTTCATCTTCTGCTTCTTTTTCAAAATAAGCCGGCCAACCTGTTTAACCCACCGGTTTCCCCGGTTATTACCGGTTTACACTGGTTCGTACTGGTTTGTTCCGGTTTTCTTTGATGCCGGTTGTAGATCTAAACCAGACCGGACACATGGCCTGTTCAACCGGCCGGTCCGGTCCGGTTTTTTATTCCTTGGTTCTTAGGATATCTAGCTGGTTCCAAGGCATTTATTTTACTTGATCTTACTACCAATCATATTTTTTTGTCACGAGAGTTATGTTTCATGAACTTGTGTTTCCTTTTGCTACTGCTGCCACTTTTATTTTGTCTCTCACTTTGCCTACTAAACCTACCATTCAGTCTACTCCTACCTTTTTGGATGACCCTCTTCCCACTTTTCCCCTTCCCTTATCACTGCCAGCCCTCCCTCCTTCTGTTTCCCCTGTTTCCAATCCTTCCCCTGTGCCCTCCTTACCTACTTTACGCCGCTCTTCTCGCCAACATCAACCCCCATCTTATCTGCGCGACTATCATTGTGCTCTTATGTCCATAGTTGTCCAATCATTTAGTCAAGGTTCTTGTAAGTATCTTCTTACTTCTGTTTTATCCTATTCTAATCTTACACCTTCCTATAAAGCTTTTGCACTATCTGTAAGTTCTGCTTTAGACCCTAAAACCTATCACCAAGTTGTTAAACACTCTATTTGGAAAGATGCGATGCTTGCTGAAATTAAAGCCTTAGAACAGAATCAGACTTGAGTACTTACTCCTTTACCCCCTGGGAAGACCCCTATTGGTTGCAAATGGGTTTATAGAACTAAATTCAAAGCCAATGGTGAAATTGAGAGGCACAAAGCTCGACTTGTGGCCAAAGGTTATACACAAACAGAAGGTGTAGACTACTTTGACACATTTTCTCCTGTGGCTAAAATGACAAGTCATTGAGACTTCTTCTTTCCATTGTTGCTGCCAAACAGTGGCATCTTCACCAATTGGATGTCAACAACGCTTTTTTACATGGTGACTTACATGAAGAGGTGGACATGGACCTTCCATAAGGGTTTACTCCTCCACAGCCAAATCTGGTATGTAAGCTCAACAAATCTCTTTATGGCCTCAAGCAAGCGAGTCACCAGTGGTATTCTAAATTTTCCTCTTCCTTGATCTCTTATGGTTATGTTCAATCACCTTCGGATCACTCTTTATTTTTTAAAGCCTCTTCTGCATCCTTTACTGCCATTTTAGTTTATGTGGATGATGTTGTTTTGGCTGGGAATAATCTGGATGAGATCAATTACATCAAACAACAATTGCATGCTTCTTTTACCATTAAAAACCTTGGTGACTTACGTTATGTTCTTGGTTTAGAATTGGCACGGTCTAAGGATGGCATTTTCTTATCTCAACGTAAGTTTGCTTTGGAATTACTTAAGGATACTGGTTTTTTAGCTTGCAAACCTGCAACTTCCCTCATGGATCCTCATCTCAAGCTCTCCAAAGTCAAGGGTACTTTGCTGTCTGATCCATTACAGTACCGAAAATTAGTAGGCAGGTTACAGTACTTGACTACCACAAGGCCTGATTTAAGTTTTGTAACACATCAACTTAGTCAATATATGTCTTAGCCTTTAGATGCTCATTTACAAGCTGCGCATCTCGTTTTAAGATACTTGAAGTCCTCTCCTGGTGCAGGTATTTTCTTGGCATCTGATTCTGATTTAAAAATCAGAGCTTTTAGTGATTCCGATTAGGCTAGTTGTGTTGATACTACGCGATCTGTTACTGGTTTTGCTATGTTTCTTGGCAAATCCTTAATTTCTTGGAAGGCTAAGAAACAACCTACTGTCTTTAAATCCTCCTCTGAGGCTGAATATCGAGCACTTGCCTCTACTACTTGTGAGTTGCAATGGATCATCTATTTACTAACAGATTTTCATATAAGTCATATTGATCCCACTTTCCTTTATTGTGACAATCAATCTGCTATGCAAATTGCTTCCAATCCTATCTTTTATGAGAGGACCAAACACATAGAATTGGATTGTCATCTTGTTCGTGAGAAGTTGCAAGCAAAAGTCATTCATCTCATGCTTGTGCGTTTTTGTGACCAATTGGCATATGTTTTCACAAGCCCCTTCATCCTACTAGGTTTCATGAGTTGATTTCCAAGCTGGGCATGACTAATATCCACGCTCCAACTTCCCGAGGGGGTGTCAAGCTTTATATTAGACAAAACGTAACCACTTGTTATTATTTGTTATTGTTTGTTATGTAACTTAAATTAGTTGATCTAGCTGTCATGTATATATTATTTGCTTTTCTAGCTTTTCCAGATTGTATATATACGATATATAGTGAATGAAAAATACAAAATTTCATTCTTCCAAATTATTGTTACACAAAACATGTAATTTGATAATTTCATTCTTCCAAATTATTGTTACACAAAACATGTAATTTGATAAGTAAAATATTTGCATATTTATTTTCCCTTATATGATGATTTTGTGGATGATATTTGAGCTCAATTTAATGAATTGGGGTGTAATTGATAAATAAATAATGATTTTGGCATAAAATAGAATTTCTTGAAATATACAAAATCAGATCCTGTTTTAGTTTTCAGGTAATATCTGACGCCCTAGATGTTAGATTGGAACGTTCTTTATATGGATAGAAAGCTAAAAAAGAGCTCTACAACTTTTATGTTGAGGCCAAAACCCAGTTCTATCTCCAAGAGTTTTGAATTTTGCTTGGAAGTTGAGAGCGTGAATTTGTCCAAGTCTGACCTTTGCCCACTAACTTGACCATAATTGGAGCTACAAGTATTGAAATGAGAAGTTTCCACTTACGTCTTCAAGTTAAGATCTAGAGCTACAACTTTCATGAAGATCAAAATATGAAATTCCACCAACTTTATTTCATCAACCATTTCACCTGCCATCCCACAAACTCCATTCTTCCCTCTATATAGCCATCCTCTCCCTCACATATGACACACACAATTTCGTATCAATTACTTTCCTCTCTTCTCCACATACACTATCTTAAAGTAGTTTAATGCATTATTTTTGCTTTTTGCATACCTCCATCTTGGAAGGCTTAGATAGACCTCTTTTATGGATAGTATAGGTTGTCACCTACATGAAAGGTTTTACCTCCTAAAGGGACGGCTATATTTCTCCATTTTCATACATCTAGTGGTTGTATTTTTATATTTTAGAATTTAAAAATTAAGTTTTATGCAATGTTTATGAAGTTTTCAATTTATTTTGGTTTTTTTTTAATTTCATTATGAGTTAAATTTTTATTTTCCTAGGGTGATGATGTAGCTTACTAATGATGGATTGAATCTTAATTTATTAAATCTATTTTTAATATTTCCTTTATGATTGAGTTTTAATTATTGTTCTTAATACTTTCAATTGATTGGCCACCTTTTGAATGATTTCAATATGTGTGTTGAGATCGGAAGGAGATACATGCGTATATATCCTATAATTAAAACCATAACTTGCAAATAGGGGCGTTAAACAAATTCCCGTCCCGATCTTCCCGTCTCGATCTCGAGTAAATCGGGATGGGAAAAATTTGGGATCGGGATCGAGAATGGTATTTCCCGATCCTGAGTTTTTCCCGATCTCGAAATAATAGGCTATGTTTGTTTATTTTTTTTAGTTGTAGGCCCATTCAGCCTAGGCGCCTAGCCACGATCAGTCAAGCACTGAAGGCTGAACTGCTGAAGGCCTGAAGCACAAGTCTTTCAGCAAAAAAAAAACAGAGAAGCACTTAAGTCTCATTTCTGATGTCTCAACTCTCAGCTCTTAGGCAGATCTCCTTCCCCCAAACTCTCTCGTCACTCTCACTTTCTCAGATTCTCTATCTCACACTCAAGTCTTAAGTCTCAACCACAAATTGATTATCGACACAGTCCCAACTCCCAAATTCAAACCCCTATCCTCGTTGGCGTCTTCGCTCTTCCTGTGATGGTCTTCCCTTGTTTGCTTTGCATCACGGTCTGCCGGTGTTCCCCTCGTTGGCGTCCTCGCGCTCCCTGACGGTCTTCCCCTCATCGGCGTGCTTGCTCTCGTTGCTTTACAGATGACTTATGACAGTGTTGCCTTGCTCTGGTAGGTCTTCCCCTCCCTACTCACGACTTTACTGCCTAGCTTTAGTCGGTCTTCCAGATTCGGTCAGTCGTCAAACACTTAAGCTCTTTAAGGTATCTAATTGCCATTGGGAACTACTCTGTATGCGCAACGCCTAAAATATGCAGCCAAATAGCTTACCGAATTCACTAATGTTTTCCAGTTTGTAATATGTATCCCTATTTTCCTGTTTGTTTTCATATGAATTTACTTATTTAGTCTGCATTATGTTGGAATATGTGTGATAAATGGGGCTGGAAGATGATGATGGGATTTTTAGTGTACATGGCATTGGGAATTCGAGAAATTTTTGATCCCGAGCTCGGGAATTCCCGTCTCGATGGGACGGGAAATTCTCAAGATCGGGATCGGGATCAGGATCAGGAAGCAATTTGATTCCCAAAGACTTTTCGGGATCGAGATTGGGATAGGGAATGACATTTCCCGATCCTGTCCTGATCCCGAACACCTCTATTTGCATATGAAATATGAATATATTCATATGAGTTATGTGAAATGGTAGTTGAAATTATTACCATTTCAACTAACATTTCACCTACCATTTCACATAACTCATATGAATATATTCCTATTTCATATATAAGTTATGGTTTTAATTATAGGATTTATATACATGCATCTCCTTCTGATCTCAACATACATATTGAAATCATTCAAGAGGTGGCCAAGCAATTGAAAGCATTAATAACAATAATAAAGACTCAATCATGAAGGAAAAATTAAAACTAGATTTAATAAGTTAAGATTCAATCTGTCATTAGTAAGCTACATCATCATCTTAGGAAAATAAAAATTTAGCTCATAATGAAATTAAATACAAAACCAGAATAAATTGAAAACTTTATAAACATTGCATAAAACTTAATTATTAAATTCTAAAACATAAAAATACAACTACTAGATGCATGAAAATGGAGAAATCTAGTCGTCCCTTTAGGAGGTAAAATTTTCCATGTAGGTGGCAACCTATACCGTCTATAAAGGAGGTTTATCTAGGCCTTTCAAGATGGAGGAATATAAGAAGCATATATAATGCATTAAACTACTCTAAGATGGTGTATGTGGAGAAGAGAGGAAAGTAATGGATGTGAAATTGTGTGTGCCATATGTGAGGGAGAGGATGACTATATATAGGGAAGAATGGAGTTGGTGGGATAGTAGGTGAAATGATAGATGAAATAGAGTTGGTGGAATTTTACATTTTGATCTTCATGAAAATTGTAGCTCTGAATCTTAGTTTGAAGACGCAAGTGGAAACTCCTCATTCAATATTTGTAGCTCCAGTTATGGTCAAATTAGTGGGTAAAGGTCAGTCTTAGACAAATTCATGTTTTCAATTTCCAAGAAAAATTCGAAACTCTTAGAGATAGAACTGAGTTTTGGCCTCAACATAAAAGTTATAGAGCTCTTTTTTAGCTTTTTATCCATATAAAGAATGTCTCAATCCAACATCTAGAGATCCAAATATTGCCTGAAAACTAAAACAGGGCCTGATTTAGTATTTCTCAAGAATTCTATTTTATGCCAAAATTATTATTTATTTATCAATTACACCAAAATTCATTAAATTGAGCTCAAATAGAGTCCACAAAATCATCATATAAGGAAAAATAAATATACAAATATTTTACTTATCAATATCTATTTCCTCTATATTGATTACTAAGTACCAAAATAATTCTATTCATTCTTTCAAGTCGGATTTTATGCAATGTTTAATAAATTAGGTTTTAGCCTCAATATAAAAGTTCTTCTCTTTTTGGACCAAAACATGGTATTCACAATTAAGTTGGCATTGATCAACATGCCAAGAATCATGAAATTTTGTACCTTGCCCCCACTCATACCGTTAAACAGTATTGATCGAGAGTTTACTTGGTAAAAAATAAAAAGAACTTTATAAACTCAAATCTAGCTAGTATTGGAGGGGAGATTGATTAGGAAGTTCATTTTCTTTTTGTTTTTTTTTTGAACCAGATTAGGAAGTTAATTTTCAGATATAACAAATTAGGAAGTTAATTTCTGGATATAACGAACTCCAGTAATCAAGGTAGACGATATGTAATTATTTATTTTTCTTTTACAAGTAGAGTAATTTTTTTTTGCAAGTACTTAATAGGCCCAGGCAAACTTGACAGGCCTAAAAGGCCTACTAGTAAGCCTTGATCTGGCCTGTTGAGAAAAATAGACTTACAAAAAGGCTTTGGCCTAGCCTTTTTTACTAACAAGTAAGGGTATGTTTGTTTGGGCGTTAAGATTGCTTATAAATTGCTTTTTACGTAAATCGAGACATAACTCCTCTCACATACTTACTTCATATACCGTAAATCACTATTGAAAAGCTACTTATAAGCAATCGAATCGCTAAAACAAACATGCCCTAAGACTATAGGCCTCTAACAGGCCGTTTGACCTATTTCCACCTCTAATCATATTTAAATATTTTTTAGATTTAATTTAAGAATAACTCTTTTAATAAGATCTTTGTGCATAAATAAGATTTGAATTTTAATCTTATTTAAGAATCATCCAATTCCTTTCATTGTATTTAATTATCATTGAACGGCCAAAAAAAAAAGGATTTAATTGTCATTGGCAATATTTGGAGGCAAACAATAGTAATACACAAATACTGAATTTTGAAATATTGGAATTCTACATTAAAATAAAGTAAACTTGATATTTTCTTATGTATGAATAAAATCTATTACGGAGTAATTCATATTATTAATATTAAGAATAAAAATATTATGATATTAATTTGGGAAAATCCCTGAAAAAGACCTCCGAAATAGGGAAATCCCTATTCAATACTCTAAAATCTAAAATTCCGGATCAGTACCTTGTCAGTACTGATGAACAGTGCGGGGCGCCAAAAGATGATTTTGCCCTTCAGCTTTCATTCTTGCCACTTCAGAATAACAACATGTGGCTCTTAATTAACAATTCCGAATTCTTGATCAACAACTCCAGTTTCATCTTTTTACTTTCACAACAACAACACCGTCTTATTATTAACAACACCATATTCTATATTAACAACTCTCATTTCTTATTTCACAACTTCGTAATTTAAGTTTTATGGCCAATAACAACATCTCTTTCTTTATTAACAACATCGTATTTTATATTAACAACACTATATTTTTGAGATACAAATATGTGAAAGAATAAAGCAGAGTTGTTAATTAAGAGCCACGTGTTGTTATTCTGAAGTTGTGAGAATAAAGGCTGAAGGGCAAAATAGTCTTTTGACGCCCCCACACTTTTCATCCGTATTGATATGATACTGATACGAAATTTTGGATTTCAAGTACTGAATAGGGATTTCTGTATTTTGGAGGTATTTTTCAGGAATTTTCCCTACTAATTTTGCCGAGTTGACGCATTTTCGTCAGTCCGACTGACTCGCTATGAACTATGATGTCCCCCACCAAACTATAGGTATAATTTTTTTTTTTGCCATAAACTATAGGTATAATTATCATATATATGTGACCAATTTTTTTGTGCGCGCGCAAATAAATGTGTGAATTGATGCAATAGTTTATTTTTTGCCGGCAAAAGAAAGGAGCAGCAATATTTTTCTTCATCAAATATATCTTGAAAATTGGGAAATGAACACTTCTCTGTTCAAATTTGTTAGGAAGTCATCGATATAGTTTTAAAATATATATGTGATATCAGAAAAAATAAAAAATTTCAGTAAAAGTTCCTATTTAAAAATTTTATAGAATAAAAAGACTCATAACATTTTAATACATAGAAAATGTTGTCCAAACAAATTGGAATTCAGGATCTTCTAGACCATAAAACTTTAAAATAAAGATTTTTCATCTATTTTTTCAAGAAAATATCGGGAGTTTGAGTGAAGACAATTTAATATTTAATTTTTCTAAATAATTAGACTTCTTAAAAATGAATCCGACGACTAACGAGTATCATTTGAATAAAAAATAAATATCATTCTTCTCGGTCCGTCCCTTCTCCTTAATATTTTCTGCCATAGATAATAGCACCAACTGCAAAGTGGAGAAGGATTCAAAACTCGATGTCGAAGTTCAGAAATCTCAGCCACAAATAGGAAAGCTTGATTCAGACAATGCTTATGATGTTTTTGTTGTTTTTTGTAAATTAGGGTTGACTTTTCAACCTAATTCGGTTTTTTGGCCACTGAGAGTGAGACTCGCATACATTTGCCTTCTTCTCTTTTGACTCTGCTACTTTTTTGAATCTTAACTCAACCACTCCCTTTTTGCTTCTAGTCACCGCCGGCGCCGCCGTTGTACTTCACTGGTGTTTTTTCTTCCGGTGGAGAATCGCCGTCGGGGAGATCTAAGCAGTGTCGAGAATCTGGCCACCATGACTGAATGACTGACTGACAAATTAGTGTTTGAAAAGGCTGAATTGCTCTCTGCCTTGAAAGTGGAGACTCCATTGTTAATTGAGCATGGATCTTCTTTTTCTTGCCTGTGTCTTTCTCTTCACCGCCCTTTGCTCAGAAGCTATTGCTACCTCGGTCCCCAACGACGCATTGTCCCTTCTCAGCTTTAAGGACTCTGCCTCTTCCGAATCTTCGGGTCTTCTCTCTGGATGGAGTAAGGAGTCTTCTGAAAGTTACTGTCAATGGCACGGCGTCACTTGTGAGAATAGGCTTTCTGGCAGAGTTATTGCTTTGAACTTGACCGGACTTCGCGGCGGCAAGCTCACTCCTTCTATTGGAGATATGTCTGAGCTTCGGGTTTTGTCCCTTCCCCACAATATGTTCTCCGGTGAGATCCCGGAGACTCTGGGGAAGCTTCGGCTTCTGGAGGTTCTTGAGCTTCAAGGAAATAATTTTTCCAAGAGGATCCCAGACCAGATGAACTATCTTCCATCTCTTCGCATTCTTAACCTCTCTAATAATGCTTTTTCCGGTGCTATTCCCGGTAAAATGATTGGCTCTGGAAATGTTAGCGTCATTGACTTGTCCAATAATCAGCTTTCTGGTCCGATTTTAGATAGTTTCAATACTGTCGTTGAATCTTTGATTCATTTGAAGCTGTCCCACAACTTCCTTACGGGCAAAATCCCCTCCGAAATTGGGAAATGCAGAAATTTGAGGACGCTTTTACTCGATGGGAATATCTTAGAAGGCAGTATCCCTTATGAGATTGGGAATATGACGGAACTCAGACTTCTAGATGTCTCTAGAAATAGTCTCACCGGAAGGATTCCGAAAGAGATAGCCAACTGCCGGAAACTTTCAGTGCTTGTGTTGACCGATTTACTCGATGATAATGCTTCCCCTGATGAGAGCTTGGCGAATAGCTTCAGAGGAGAATTCAATGCTTTTGTTGGAAATATTCCTCCTCAGGTGTTGTTGCTTTCAAGTTTAGAGATCTTGTGGGCACCAAGAGCGAATCTTGGCGGACGGTTGCCTAGGGGCTGGACAGATTCATGCTCGCTGAGAGTACTCAACTTGGCAAAGAATTATATTGTTGGGAGAATACCAGAAACCTTGGGGATGTGCAGAAATTTAACTTTTCTTGACTTGAGCTCTAACAATTTAGTGGGGTATCTTCCCTCAAAGCATCTTCAAGTTCCATGTATGGTGTACTTCAATGTCAGCTGGAATAATCTATCTGGCACACTTCCAGGATTTGGGAAGGAAAGCTGTGATTTAAGCAGAACTCTAGGTGATGTACATGTTGATATTCTAGTTTGGGAATCTCTGATGGATGCTCTTGGTGGATCAGGTTCAGATGTTGCTATCGTCATTAACCATGATTTCAGTTGGAATGGCTTTACGGGATCTTTACCTTTATTCTCATTAGTAGGTACTACAGACAGTAAGATTTCCTACACGCTATCACTAAATAATAACAAGTTCAGTGGAACTCTACCATATCATTTGGTTTCCAACTGTAATGATCTCAAGATGTTAAAGGTTAACTTGAGTGTGAACCAACTCTCGGGTGGAAATTCCCAAAAATTGCTTCTTGACTGTTTGCAGTTGACAGAATTTGAGGCCACGTACAACCAGATTGAGGGTTCAATTGATCCTCATATTGGTAACTATACAATGCTCCAGCGCCTTGATTTGAGGGGGAACAAACTTACTGGATCTCTGCCTGATCAATTGGGAAGCCTGAAAGAAATGAAATGGATGCTTTTAGGAGGGAACAATTTAAGTGGGGAAATCCCTTCTCAACTTGGTCAATTGGATTCCCTTGTTGTTTTGGATCTATCTCACAATGCTCTTATTGGCACTATTCCTGCAAGTTTGACAAATGCCACAACTCTTGAAACTCTGTTGCTAGATCACAACCAGCTCAATGGGGAAATACCTTCATCTTTTTCAACTCTTTCCAGTCTTGTTGGTTTTGACGTTTCTTTCAACAACCTTTCTGGTCATATTCCCCATCTTCATCACCCAAGTGATTGTGCCTACTTCAGGGGGAATGTACACCTGCATTCATGCCCTGATCCATATTCTGCCTCACCTGCTTATCTCCCTGTCTCTCTTGAAGTCCAACATTGGCATAGACGAAAAAAATTGAAGACAGTAATAATAGCTGTGGTCTCTTCAGTGTTTGCTGTTCTCTGTTTACTAGGAATAGTTTTGGTTGTCACTTTTGGAAGGAACAAGTTTGGTAGGCTCAGCAGCCTTCGAAGCAGACTACTAGTGACCTTTCAAGATGTTCCAGTTGAACTCAGTTATGATAATGTTGTCACAGCCACAGGAAATTTTAGCCTCCAAAATCTAATAGGAACCGGTGGATTTGGGTCTACTTACAAGGCTGAACTATCCCCTGGTTTCCTTGTTGCCATAAAGAGGTTGTCTATAGGTAAATTCCAAGGCATTCAACAGTTTGAGACGGAGATAAGAACCTTGGGGAGAATCCGACACAAAAACCTTGTCACTCTCATTGGCTACTATGTTGGAGAGGCTGAAATGTTCCTGATATACAACTACCTTTCAGGTGGGAACCTTGAAAACTTCATACACAACAATTCAGATAAAAATATGTTGTGGCCAATTATCCATAAGATAGCAATAGACATAGCAGAGGCCATAGCTTACCTTCATTATTCCTGTGTTCCTCGCATAGTTCATCGTGACATCAAACCCAGCAACATCTTACTTGATGAGGATTACAATGCCTACCTTTCAGATTTTGGATTGGCTAGACTCATGGAGGTATCTGAGACCCACGCCACAACTGATGTGGCAGGCACATTTGGGTATGTTGCACCTGAATATGCCACCACTTGCAGGGTTTCCGACAAAGCAGATGTTTATAGCTTCGGTGTTGTGTTGCTAGAATTAATGTCAGGGAGGAAGTCACTTGATCCATCTTTTTCTGAATATGGAAATGGGTTCAATATTGTCCCGTGGGCTAAGTTGCTAATGACGGAAGGACGTTCTTCTGAACTGTTTTCACCTGCTCTGTGGAAAGCGGGACCTGAGGAGAAACTGTTGGGGCTTTTAAAAGTTGCATTAATCTGCACAGTGGAGACGCTTTCTATTCGGCCATCGATGAAACACATTCTTGAGAAATTGAAACAGCTTAAAAGTTGAAAACTTTGAGAATCATAGTGTACAGTAATAGAAAGCCATTCATATCTGCTTTGATTGTACTGACCGTGACTCATTCCTCTGGAATACTGACTTATTCCTTTGGAATACTGACTCGGGAGAAAGTGTGGCCTTCAAGTTCCATTGTGCCTAGTTGCTTTAAAGCAACCGTTTCTTGTATATACAAGGAAGATACAAGTAATCTGATCCCTCAATTTTAGTTACATGGATTCTTTGCTTTCTATTTCTGCAATGCCCATTACTTAGAAAATCAGTTCATTAATTTTTTTATTGTTCACATGCAAATGGCTAATTTTTAAAATATTCAATTTTAATTATTCAAGATTAGATAGGGGCTCCAAATGACCAATTATGTACTATGTTCACTTGCGAGAGATTGATTCTCATGTAACTTAATACTGCCAATACGGAACAATTACTTAGAAAGCAATTTTTTGTTTATATATAGCATCATCAATTTTTTTGGCCGCAAGTTTAATGCAATTATTTCTTCCACAAGCGCAAACTTATATTGCTGGATTCTATATCAGTATATATTTTTAATCTTGGAAACCTTTGAGTGTCCATATCTTTGAAATTATTTAATTATTATGGTTTCCTGAGATCGTTTTGATAAAAATTTATGAGAGATTGAAATTTAAAAAAAAAAAAAAACATAAATCTAATAGAACTTTCAGGCGTAAATCTTAAATCTAATAGAACTTGCAGGCATAAATCTGGGGAAAAGAATTGGTAAACAAACTTTGTTCTGGAAAGATGTGTGGACCAAACTTAATACGCCTCTGTTGGAGGTCAATGGAGAATCTGATTCTGTTCTGTGATGCCACTGAAGGAGCTTCTGACCATATTCTGCCCAACGGGGAATGGAATTCTTGCAAGCTCTGATTTTAGTTCCAACTTGAAATTGTTGACATTATTTCTCACACTTGTATTGGTAGAGAGAGCTGAGAGAGCCAGATGGTCCCCACCCTCTGATGGAAACTGTTTATTCTGTTGAATGTTTCCTATCTGCAGGTACTCATGGTGATATCAACTCAGTTTGGAAGCAAATTTGAAAAGCAAAAATTCTGGAGAAAATGAAAATATCGGCGTATTACATTCTTGGCAAATTCTTTATTTATGAATATGCCAAAGGCTTCCAAAGTGCAGGACATAGGTTGGTCACTGTGGTACACTAATGTATTGTAGTTGTTACAACATACATGTAGCCAGAAGATAGGTACTTTATCTCCAAAATGTATAATTTTCCCAAAGGCCAGTTTTGGGAGATACATTTTTCCCTAGTTACAAAGGAGGCATAAGGCCTTGGGAAGGGGTTGGGGCAAAGGAAATTGATGAGCTAGGGATCAAACCCACTATCTCTAGTCCCCCTAGAATCAAGCTGCCAACTTTTATAATCAATTAAAAGAGGACTAATTTTTGTCCTTAACTTTTTTTTCCTCAATAGACTTGGTACAGCGGTAAGATTGCTGATATGTAACTTAGAGGTCACGATTTCAAATCCTAAAAACAGCCTTTCACTTACCTGAGCTGTGTACATTTCTCCATCCCCAAACCCCACCTAGTGGGAGTCTTGTGCATTGGGATGGCTTGTGGACTGTGGTTATAATGGTTGTCTTTCCCAATTTACCTATTATTTAAAAGGTACTGTGCTCTTATCTGCAGTTTATCGAGTGTCCCAAAGATATAGATGTTTTGCGTTTTTCTCCTTTTGCTTCTGTGCCATGGAACTTTTATCCGTTTTTTTCAGTGCTGTTACCCCATATTACAAAGAGGATGCGTTGTATTCTGATGAGGAACTCGATAAAGAACATGAAGATGGGATTTCAATTTTATTTAGCTTAAAGAAGATATATCCTGGTGAGTTTCCTCTTGATTTGCTCCCTGGTCCTTTTTAATACTTACTAGCTGTGCTCATTGTACTTCCTAAATGCACTGTAGATGAATGGGCCAATTTCCACGAGAGACTTAAAGATCTAAAACATTATTATCCTGAAGATGTTGATGAGGGTGAGTTAACACGTCAGTGGGCCTCTTGCAGAGGGCAGACACTATCGAACAGGTTAATATCATAGTCTATACATAACTTTCTTTGTTAGATTTATATACCTTTCTATTTAATTTTATTGCGTTTCTTTTTCTAGTAAGGGGAATGATGTACTTACAGGCTAGTTCTGAACCTTCAATGCTTTCTAGAATATGCTGGAGACAATGGTTAGGTTCCTTAGCTTTTTGGATGCCACTCCTCCTGTTTTTAATACAAGACATGGGAGTTGATATTGGTCCAAAATATAAGACAAAATTTTCATATTTGTCAATCTTTTCCTCATTTACCCTTATTGATACCCCCTCAACAATAATCGAGAAAGAAAGGAAATGAGGGAATTAAGGAAGGTAACTAGGATGTTTTAGAAAATATATGACATATTAACCAACTTCCTTAATCTAATCAAATTAGGTATATATGTCTTATATTAAGGATGAGAGGAGTATTTTTTAAAAATTAAATCCCAAAATGTGTCAAAAGCCATCCATTTATAAATGAAATTATTGTTCCATGTGCAGCTATCTTTGGTGGCTCCAGGGCTGTAGATTTCAGTGAAAATCAGAGAACCTCTTCAGGGCACACTAGGAGAGTGATTAGGAAGGCTAATGGAGATTAGATTTTGGGTTTTTGAAATAAAACTGAACCCTCTGCCTTCAGCAATCACAGAATTCAGGGGAAGCATCTAAGGACTCAAACTTTGCTGGGAAAGGATTCAAGAACATCCCTTCCATGATACTATTTTTGTTACTTAGTAGTGGAAATTGGTATGTAAATTTTATTTTTATCCTTGGACTTTGTTAGATGTACCGAGGCTCTAGCTAAGCAAGCTCAAGATATGTCTGAGCAAATCTGCATCTTTAATCATCCTCCTTCTTGGTGTGTGGAGATGAAGGTGAAAGAAGTTTGATTTTTTGAAAGAAACACCATATAACTATTGTAGTTTGTTCAGTCACTTCTTATTAAAAACAAATTGCAGACATAAGGTTAAACCTTAAAAATACAATAACTTTTATAGTTTGATTATTTATTTTATTTCTATATTTTTTTTGGGAGTGGTACGATATGTAGTAACTTTGTCTCAATCGGGTAAAAAAGGCAGAATGTAACAGATCGTTTGATCCATCTATTTCTTTTTTCAAAAGAGCACTATAAATCAGCACCAAGCGTTGGGGTGTAGTGGTACAGCGTGTGTTTGTTTCCACGAGTTGCCAGTAAATCGGACTTCAACAGTGGAGTAATTGGACTTGAATAATGTTTTGATCTTTTAGGATGTTTGTTTCAGCGATTAGATTTAAGGTAAAAAAAGTCATAAGTTGAAAAAAGTCACAAGCCTCAAAATAAAGCTTATTGGAGCTTATGTGCCCGTGTGTATAAAAAAATATTAATAGGAGTATTTTCATATTTTTGGGAATTAATGAGGTACTCAAAATCACTTCTAATCACAAAACTTCTTTTATGAAAAATGTTCTAAATAATTTTCTCTTTCTTTAGATAGTAATCTTCTGCTAATTAGATAATACTTTGGGATAAAAGTTTAGGCAAATTTTGAGTTTTGTTAATATATGACTGTAGAAAATATGAGTTAGGATTTAATATTTAAATTAGAGTTTGATATAATTTATAAGATTTAAGCTTGATGTGCACAGTATAAAAGATTTTTGGAGTGTACCAATTTAAATTAGAGTTTGATATAATTTTATTAAAATTGTACCATTACCAAATTTTCAAAGTTAATTTTTGAGAAAATTGTGAAAAAATCCCTCCGTGTATAGATATCTTCCCAAGTTCCATTGGCAATTAAGTTGCCAATGAGAACTTTTTTCACAATTATCCCTTCATTTTTTCATTTTTCATAATTTTTTAATTTTTTTCTCTTAATTAATACAAAAGTCATTTATGCAAAAGTCAAACCAAACATCATTCATTTTTACATAAGTTACTTATCCAATAGCTAATCCAAACACTCATCATTTTACCCAATCTAACTTTTTTCCAATCTTAAGATTCCATAAGTTTAAGTAAAAATAAGTTACTTATCCAATCGCCAAAACAAACACACCTACAGGCAGCTGCCACTCCCAGAAGAGTTTGAATCTAGAGTCATGCTTGGAGGGAGGGGGAACCTGTCTTTGATGCAAAGCACCTTATATGGGCATGCCTTAAAATAATCCCCCGACTCCGGATTAGTTGGTTGCCCGGGTTACCTCGTCCGTTGTAGAAGGGTTTCATGGGGATCCAAAGGCCCTAAATGCCCTTATTCACAAAAAAAAAAAAAAAAAAGAGCACTATAAATCAGTTGTCTAGTTAGAGATATTTTTCCTTACACAAAATTATACCTGAGAAATTGTTAATTTGGTGCACTAGTCATGACCCCTCCAGACTCAACTCACTAAAATTTTTTCTTTTATTAAAAAAGAAATTGTTAATTTAAGATACAGAATAATTTTATATTTAATGGGTTACAAATGTGCTTGGAATCTCTTTAAAAAATACATGAGATAAATGTATTTTAAAAAAGATATATAGGTGAGCTTTTCATAATAATGATTATGAAACAAATTAAAAATTAAAAAAAAATATTTTTAATTTATAAACAGTGTTGTGACTCTTTTTTACGTTCATAATTTTTAGGTTGGATTCAAGTATCCTTTTTTTCTTAATGCTGGATCTAAATGAGTTGATAAATAGAAAAATGATAAGAAAATGCCACTTGAATTTTAAAATTTTAAATTAATCTTGTTGTTTATAAAAGTATTGGTATCAATTATAAGAGTATAGCAATTGACAATTCGTTTTAGTAAGAAATCATTAATTTAAGATTTTGAAATTCAAGTGGTATTTTCTTATCTTGCTCCTTTAATAAATTCACATATTCAACAATTTCCCCTCCCAAACTAACCATATCGATACTTTATAACAATAATCAAGCAGAAGAAAGAAGAAAATTAAAAATGTTATGGTGTTTTAAGTCTTACAAATTCCTTAATCTAGTTAAATTAGTTAATTAAATCAAATATTAAGTATCAGAGTATTATTATTCATGCCTCATTAACAATAGTTTTTGCCAATAAAATTTTTTCTCCGATGAAATTTAAACTTTCAATTTTATTTAAGAGGAATTGATTTCACTACATTTAATCGTTAATGGTAGGAGTGATCAAGATTTTCCCATCTCGGTCGTCTCGTCCTATACCTAGACAAATTGAGACAAGATTTTCCTGTCCAAAAAATTTATGGGACAGGGTAAATTTGGTTTCGGAATGGGGTCTCCCAATCTTGTCTTATCTCAAGGTATTTATATAATGAGCATGTACATCTTGTGTGTTGCACGGATTGTTCTTGCTTTTGGCATAATATTTCTCCCAAACTTCACGGAGTTATGTTTTTATTATGTTAATCTTATACATATAGCAAAAATGAGTCACCTATACACATACTTTTGCCTGTCATCATCACTACGTTGCATGCACATGGCCACCATTAAATATTGTCATATAAAACAATCCAATAGTACCATAATTCATTCCTTAACAAAAAAAAAAAAAATGACTTTGAATGTCAATACACAGATGAACTCCTATAAGTATGATTACTCATCTACATTTCTAAACACTTCCTTGTACACAACATTCTTTATCGTCCTTTTTGACCCAGATTCATCTATTCCCATGACAATCTTAAGACCATCCATGCTTCCTACTCTAGAAAGGGCAACATATAGTTGGCCGTGTGTGAAAACTGGTTTTGATAGATACAATCCAACATGATGCAATGATTGTCCTTGACTTTTGTTGATTGTCATTGCAAAGGAAAGTGTAATTGGGAATTGCCTTCGTTCCATGCAAAATGGACATCTCACTTTAGAAGGATTTATGTCCATCCTATGTATCAAAACCTTCTCATTAGGCTTTGAATCATTCAACGTGACTGCCTCAATAACCTTCTTCGCTACCATAGTTACACAAAGGCGAGTTCCATTGCACAATCCGGATGCCTAATCAATGTTTCTTAACAACATGATAGGTGCTCTAACTTTCAAGATAAGCTTGAGGGGGCAAACCAGAAGAAGTTATTGTGTTCAGGAATTCAGTTGTGTACAGATTGTCAAAAAGTGTCAAAATCTTCGGTTGACTTGCATATGGATCACAACTTAAGAACTCAAACTGCTCACTTGGTAGCATGGAACACATGATCATTGATCTTTACAACCATTTATATTGTTGGGGCTAGGATTACTCTGTCATTGAAGTACTTATTGGATGTTAGATTGTCAATGAGGTCTTCATATGTTGATTGTATAATTGCATGCATTGGATCATGGCAATTTCCAATCAAAACTTCGTTTGGTATTTCTTCATCCATAACACCGTCAATTGAATTGCCCAAATTACCATCACCAACATCTAATAACCATCTTGAGAACTATTCAATTTTTTGATTCACATTAGGGTCATTCGTTTGATTTAGACGCATGTTTTTTGTCAACTTGAAAATTGTGCAATGTTGCCATAAGTGAGAAGAACTTATACATGTATTAACTATAGCTGCCCTTGTACCTTTATGAATCACGGGAAGTATTTGCCTGAAATCACCACTCATAATAATGCATTTGCCCCCAAACGACAAGTTAGATTGCATTATATCCTTAAGAGTTCTGTCAAAGGCTTCTACACAGTAACGTGGAATCATAGGGTCTCATCCCAAATAATTAACTTTATGCTCTTAATTAGGTTTACTAGTGTTGAGTTTTGCCAAATCGAACAAACTGAAAACTCTATAATTTGAATAGGTATTAAAAACCTTAAATGTGTTGTCCTTCCAAAGGGTAGTAATAAAACTGCTATTCCACTTGATGCAACGTTAGTACAATATCCCCCTTCGAACAGAGACTTGATGTTAATGCATTTCACAAGAAGGTTTTGCTAGTGCCTCCATACTCAAACAAAGAAGAAACCTCAATGAGGTAATTGCAATGATGCGATTACTTTGTCATACATATCCTTCTGCTTTGAATTTAGTGGCCTCAACAACGAGTCTGACTGTGATCTTAAAGACTCCCTGTTGTTAGCCATCTAGCTTTACCGCAAGCGTACGGGTCGCAAGTAATATAAAAAGATTGTTCCCATGAGGACTATGACAAAAAATGAATTAATTATGTCAATTAGGTTGAGTAAGAATATTTTGAAATTTAATTTTTTTAAGAAAGGATTTATTTGATAATTTTAAAGCTAAGATTTTTCTTCAAGATCAGAGGAATGTTGGATTATCTATCCCTTATCTATTGCATGAACTAATTAATTTACCATCAATAAGCAATCAAACGAAGATATGTATTTGTTTAAGATTTAAAAGTATTCGTTAATACTCTCTCGAGTCAAAACCAAATATTTATCCTAATAAACTAATCAATCTCTTGTATTAATTTATAAGGATTAACTTTAAACATCAATCTTAATATGACAATGCTAGGTTAGTAATTATATCTCTATGATACTAACAAACCATCCGTTTAATACCTAAACTTCAAGTCTAACATGATTTTACCCAAGTTCTACATTTAAATTATCCTTCTCAAGATTAATTTAAATGAACAAGACAACTAAATGATGATCAGGCATTTAGAGGCATTAAGAGCAAGATAAAATCGATACAAAAACTTCATTCGATGCAAAAAGAGAGTAAATAAATAATTCAATCTATAAATATATTCAAGAAAATCCTAAAATGAGAAAATTAGCTATTCATGTTCATCGTAATTAAATCACAACAATAAAACATTCCAAATAATTCAGGACAAAGAAACAGGAGAGGAGACAAATAAACACAGAATAGAAGCAGAGATCGCCTGTTTGTTCTCCCTCTAGCCAAGCTCGTTCTCATGTCGCTGCTGTCTCCTACTCAACCTTGTCTCTCGTATCTACCGTCCATGTCCTCTCATGTTGCTCCAATTCATGTCTGCTTTGTGTCTTTGTTTTGCGTCTCAGCCCTTCTCCGCGTCGTCGGATTTGTCTCGTGTCTCCTCTCACCTACTAGTTTTGCGTCCTTTTAAATAGATATACTTTATGGCTTTTTTTTTTTTTTCTGCTGGCTCCACATCCAGATTTCATAATGATATGATATACTCCCTCCGGTCCTAAATATAGGACATAGTTTGTAGTGGGACTGGAGGTAGTAGTATATTTCGGCCAAATCTGCACCGTTCATGTGGGACCCACATATTTTTTTTGTTCTTTTCTTAAGTCAACTTTATCTCTTTGCAATATAATAATATATATGTAAAGGGATATTGCTTTTTTTTTTTGCCATGGGATATTGCTTATGATGTATGCAGAAAGCTAGAAACTACTCTTCTTTATTTGGCTTTTAACTTCTCACGTGGGACCCATGAATTTTCTTCAGCTCCTTTATTTACCTCTTTCGTGAACATACCTTTTTTTTATCATTTTTTATCTCCTTCTAATCTCCTGCAAAATAGGATCAGGTATGAATAGATTTTCTCTTAAAATTTCGTAGTATCCTATCATTAGAAAAGTATATAAAAGATAATTAAATAGGCATAAAATATTAATAAATCCAGTGAATATATCCAAAATATAAACCTATTTAATTATAAAATATATATTTATCACCTGTCATGCTCAACTCTTGTAGAATCAAATGGTTGCTAATGTCAACGATTGATATTTCATTTGGAATAGGAAGAGTGTTAAAGTCATGCAAACTCTTGCCATTGTGATAAAGGAGGGCATCAATTTCTCTAAGTGCAGCTTGTTCCTTTTCACTCGTTGATATGTGGACACCTGTAAATTTTTTTGGAGGTCATCTGTTAAGAAAAGGTATCATAATAACTTATGTAAATGATATTTAAAAAAAATTCAAAATAAGATGTTTATTCTTATAAAATGACCTGAGTTTGTATGAGAAATGTAGAACATATCTTCAGAAAAGTAGTTGAGATGTTTCTGTCAAGACATAATCAAGACGCTGCAAGGAACCACACAACAACATTATAACAAATAGCTTTCGCAAGGAATTCCCAAATGCCCAAAAAGACGCTTCTTTAAGTGTAGAAACATATTCTCTATCGTCATCTAATAAACCATAGGCAAAGCATACCTCCTTGAAGGTTTTGTATATAGCTCTATTAACTATTTTAACCTGATCAATAAATGATGGTCCACGAACTTGTGTTAAAAGAACATGAAGGTAATAGAGTTCGCCAGCTGATGGTGATACTCTTTCCCTTATCTTCCATTGATGCTTGTCCCTTTAATATACATAATGATTAAGGAATTCTAAGTAAGTCAATATTTAAGCAAAGGTGTCGTCTATATTAATTTTCATCCATGATAGAAATTGTGATTCACAAACTCATGGCTTGTCCATCAACTCAAAAACATCCTTAGTACTTGCATAAATAACAAATTGTTGATTTGGGAGATGGAAACTTAGTCTCTCCACAAAACGGTACCCATAGTGGATAAGAAAACCAAAAATTTGCCACGATGCATGCAGGAACATATTAGCAATTAAAATATTGTTGTATCTCATCTATGACTTTTCTACCAGTGTCGTCATTACTATTATCAAACAATCCAACCAGAACTCTATCGTTCCCTTTGCTGATATATACTTGAATAAGTATTTAGTAGCACTTGAGTGATTGCACTTTTCAACATTTATATGTGCCTGAATCATCTGTAAGAGAATCTGATTATATGGCCAACATACCGGTTGTCTAGAGGAACCCCTTTTAATTGAATTGTTCTTCCATCATCCATTCGTCTATATGTTAGGAAACAATCTTCATCTATTGTAGTATGTTCAATAAATCTCTTTGGAAAATACTTGCTGCATTTCTTATCTTTCATGCATGGAGCATTGAGGTTGGTTGATCTGCAAGGTCCATGGATCATGAATTTTTTTACTAATTCATGCAACTGTGGGGAAGAATCCTCATTCAGAATTTCTGCTGAAATCATATTGTTAATTGACTTCGGATCAGATGGTTTGTCTTTTTGTCTAGAAATAAGAGGATATGTGCATAAGACAAACCTCTTTTTTTGAACTAAATAGTGTAAATCTCTGTACCATATAAATGACAATGTAATTGTTAGTGGGTGAGAGTAACAATCATTTGAAGAGATCATCAATAGTTCGTATGTCAAACATTTATAAACCAAAAGCATGATTGTAGTTATTAGTAAACATTATACCTGCACGAATTTTGCCAAATATCTTTTTATTTTTCAATGTCTTCATCAATGAGGCCAACTTCATCTAAAAAATCCTAGATAGTTGATTTGGGCAATATGAAGGATGTAGATTTAGTTGGTCGTAAATCGCAATATCTAGTAATTTCAGGCCATGCTGGATTGCAAGTGAAAGTGATGAATAGATTAGGGTAGCCAATAGTTCTGCATATTGCCATTGCATCTTGATAATTTCTGATCATATATCTTGCTCCTCCAATGAATGATGCTGGGAGGATAATTCGTTTCCCTTTGGAAGAAGCATCCGTTTCTCCACTTATAACCGCATATGATAATCCTTGGTATAAATCAGCTCGTAGCTCTTTTTGGTGAGTTCTAATCCATAATAATCTTTGCGACTTAATCATAGTGTACCCATCAACAATGAACTGTTGAAGCAACCTCAAAGCATGTTGTGGTAAAGAGAGCTCATTTTCTCTGATCATTAATCAGTAACTAAGGAACTCACGAATGCTAACCCTTTTATGTGTCTTTGTTACGATTAATGTCTCCTCTTTATGCTGAATGTCATCCTTATAAATATCTTCACTAAAAGGGAATAATAACGGATATTGCAGAGGAAGATAAGAGGCATGTAATTCATTGATTCTTTCAAGTTTTCCTGCGTGTGTTTCCAAAATGAAAGATTGAACACCAAAATTCATACCTATGTCACTGACAATTAATGTTGCCACTTCAGATGCAGTTAGTAAATTGTATATTCGCATATCATGTTGTCTGCTACCAATTAAACACATTTTCAATGTACTTGGAGATGAACTGGATAGAATGTTCGAGGCAAAACGAAATTGCTAAACAAATGGATTTATCTCATCCAATTGGTTTTTTATTTGATGAACAATAAGTGGGTCAACTGAATCTTCCTTTTGATGCTTATTGCATGCAAGAAAAAATAATTTTCAACCTAATTATAAGAAATTGATCAATAATGGCATAATATTGGATGATAATTATATAGTTGACTTCCTCACTGCTACAATTCTGTTGGAAACTTCATTCTCAGTGTCATGAATATATAGCTGAGAGAAGACAGGTCTAGCACCTTCAGGTAGTAATAAAGAGCCAATAGTGTGGTAATTAACCCTGATAATACAAATGTGTACGGTCTACCACCAGAGTTCATTGCATGATCAATTTTGCCTC
The DNA here is from genome assembly GCA_963855925.1 of Inga laurina. Lineage (NCBI taxonomy): Eukaryota > Viridiplantae > Streptophyta > Magnoliopsida > Fabales > Fabaceae > Inga > Inga laurina. The sequence goes on along the minus strand of OY979701.1, from coordinate 10,343,573 downwards.
CCATTGATATGAATGAAAACATGTTATTGTACTGTCCAATGTTTGCATGAAAATTGCAAGAAAATGCAAATTTCTTGTTGAAAAATAGATTCTAAAATAATGGTGGAGGCAATACTAGGGGAGGAAGGACAACCTTGCCTTTCAAGCGACATAGTGAAAATGTATCTACATTTGTTTGCTTCCTATCCTTCTTGACTCTTTCATTGAACCACAGTTTTGCATAGCAAAACTTGCATATATAGATTAGGTCACCTTATCTGTCCATGTAAAATAAAGCATTGACAAATGTTACTTGACAACATACATACATTTTCTATAGTCTTCATGAACAACAACTAAATAATGGCCGAGTCATTTAACTGAGAAATGTTGTATTGTGATATGGATAATAGAAGTAAGAAATATAAACCTTGATATGAAATTTCTGCAAATCCATTTCCATTTATTGGGCCATACTTTAGTTGTTCATCCCCTAATGCTTGGTCTTCAGCATCATCTGGTAAGGCAACATAAATGATAACTTAAATTCATTGAACCATGGGCTTTAGTGTACATCGTGGCATTTAATCAGAAAATATATTATTCATGGAAAAATTATGAAGAAATTATAATAACCTTTACTGGAGTCATCAATATTGGTGTTTACTTCACTATTATGGCATTGTTCCTCCTCAACATTGATTTCAATGTTCTTGTAATGTGCTTCTTGTTCAACAGCTTCAATGGAAGAACATTTAATGCAAGTGCCAAAAAACCATAGTTGGTTGAAAAAAATGTGTAGGCTAACATGGGAATAGGGACCTAGCTGAAACAAGTAATGGTATAATGTGAAAAAAAAAATACACAACACGTCTATATAATATATTACCAGTTGTTATTCTCATTATGTTAAGTGGAAAAGTTTTCATTGACCTAATAGACATGGCTAATATTTAATCATCAAGACAAAACAACTCATAATGATAGCAAGATGTAAAATACAACTACGGTAATTAAGCTCAACTTATCCTTAAACAACATTTGATACAAAAGATAAACCAAATGGAAGTATGGGTAAGCTAAGAGCATGCATACCAATAGCGGTGGAGGCATACAATAAATCCTGTGTAATAGAACTTTGACTTTAGTTTGTAGTCACAAATCTTTTATTACTACCCTCAGTAGTAGCATCTTCATTCGGTTCAATGCCTCTCTATCTTGCAAACTTTCGTTTCCAGACATGCTTGAAAGGGTCATTGTTGGCAGCATCTGAAATGAAAAGAATACATGTTCTTTAATTAAGTAAGATAAGATTCATAATCATATTTATTCTTAGATATGGAATAGCGAAGAACTTTGGTTTTTTTCATAGTGGCAAGAAATCGATAGTATCAAAGGATTAGTTAGTTTTAATAACATGATGGCTTTAGATGGCTAGAAAAGGTTCAGGTTTGCAAAATTTTTATGGGAATAGAACTGTTGTAATGGATGGAAACCGAAAGTTTGAAGAATCTTAAGGATAATGAGGATTTTTATGCAATGAATTATTTATTTGGAAATCAAAATCTGTATGCAAAATATTATTTGGTATTTGTGAAGAATCTATAATCATATTTATTCTTAGATAAGGAATAGCTAAGAACTTTATTTTTTTTCATAGTGGCAAGAAATCGATAGTATCAAGTGATTAGTTAGTTTTAACAACATGATGACTTCATATGGCTAGAAAAGGTTCAGGTATGCAAAATTTTTATGTGAATAGAATTGTTGTACTGGTTAGAAACCGAAAGTTTAAAGTTAAAATTGGTATAGTTAACAAAAAGTCATTAATGATAGGAAGTAAAAGTTCATAAGATCTACAGTAGTATTAATGAAATAGTATGACTATAGGTTACACTTTCTTCTGAGGAAAAGTTGTTGCCTCATGAGTTCATGTATGTGAAATGAGCAAAGTAAACATACGTTCAAAATTTGTAGATAAGTTTGATTGAACATTGGTTATATCCTTCAAAGTTGAAACCCTCGTTTCTTTTCATCGCCCATTCCTTTTAGTTTGAGAAAGATTGATCTGTACTACTGATGGTTGGGTGAACACAGCATCAAATGATGATGGTGTGTTTTCTTGAGACCCATAATTGCTTCCTCCAATACGAGAGAAGGGAGAATGGGATTGGAAGTCTCACTTGTTCTGCACCCAAGGTCTTGGAACTATGCCATGAAGTAGTTGTTTTATCTATTATTAACAGAGAGAAGAAGAGACGAAATAAGATGAAACAATCATATCAGTTAGCAACGTTAATTCAATGCAATATGATTGAAAGCAATATCCTTGTTGAAACCTTTGTCCATATGAAATCGATTGTGTTTGCCTTTCTACAAAAATGCAACATTGGTAGAGGAGAACATGGAGGCAGTGAGTTATAATGGTTTGTTTCTATCTATGAAGGCAATGTGGGTATGAGAGCGTGTCCTGTTCACTTTAACATAAGCCAACTGTACACATGTCATGTCAGACAATAAGGAAAAGCACGCCTATCAAACAAAAATGCAATAATAACAAATTTGACAAGAGAGAGAATTACGCAACTGCTAATGCATGTGTTATGAGTAGTTGTTATCCATGTATTAGGTCTCAAGATATAATAATGATCTGAGGCTTTATTTTTTAATTGATAAATGATAAAGGAGCACCAGAACTTTTCCCTTCACATGTAATGCGATTAAAGATACGATAAAGTACCCTGTGTGAGCTAGGAAATTATTAGGGATTTAACTTAGGTGAGATGATAACTGTAGTTGAAATGGAAGTCGGATAATTGATGAATATCATGTTAAGTAGATGGTAATATAAGTGACATTGATTAGTTTATGGCTTCCTTTGTTCATAATATTACATTATGTAACATTGCATCTTAGAACTTCTTCCTTGCTAATAATATGTAGGGTATGATATATGAATTAAATTAGTTAGACAGTCTTCTATGAACTGACTATTATTAGTTGTACCTGTGGGGATATATTAGCTGTTCAAACGATTTAGTATTTAGTTAATTACATATGGGAGTGCAAGTTTCAAAGGGATTCTCACTATCATGCTTAATAGAAAAACACCAATCAATGTATGTAAAAACTAAACATGATGGTGAGGGAAAGAGCAACCAGTAAACAAAAATCAAACACAACAATCTAACATTGATTCAAAAGAGAGGTCAGAACGGTCAAACATTATAGTAGACTGAAATGAATGTGATAACTGATAATGAAAATCCAAAGACAGACTTAAACATATTCCTAACTTGCCCACAAACAGAAGTTGACCTAAAGGCGCAAAAAGTATAGACTAAATGGAAATATTTCAATACTGATGAACAATTGGAACAAAGGAGCACAATCCAGGAGTATTACTTCTCCTACTTTATTATCTTAATGAGTCTTCCATCCTAATCTGGGTTGGCCAATGGTTGGGCATGGCTTACAGAATCCTCTCTGGTTCCACCCCTCTTTATGTAGCTCCTTTTCTTACCTTTTGTAGCTAGTTTGGTGACATGCTCAGTGATGTTAGAGAAAGTATCATCTTCCACATCTACAAGATCTTGGGCAACGCAATTAGAAGCTGGTATAACCAATTCATTAACAGCATCCTTTGGCTCTTTACATGCTTCAAATGCAAACCCATTATCCTATTTGGAGAAATGGAACAATTTATAATCTAAAATGTATCATGTAATAAATGTTGAAAGTCATGGAAAAAAATATTCAAACATTCCAAGATTAGAGGAATAGATATGGTTCAAGTATAGTTAACCTAACCTCTTGTAAAGTGAAGTTATTAAAGTACTTGAATAAGTAGCATAATGATTGGTTCCTATTAATTGCCATCATGAACAAATAGAAATTGAGTCCCACTTCAACAGAGACAACATCAAATTGACTGATTAAGTCCTAGCATACAGTAAATTCAGTTGTAAAGATGATTGATCCTGGAAACTTTTTATTGTAATAATTGAGTTTGAGCTTGAGCAACAACTTCTTCCCAATTAGATGCTCTAGAACTTTTGGAAAGCCAACCTTATGCTTGTCCTACATGTATAAATAATAAACAATTTTATTAATAATAGAAGTAACCATGGATAAATAGGATATAACATATAAGATATTAAGACTACATGCCTTAGGAAGAGTCAGTTTGAGTTGTGAGGCAGTTTTCTCCATTATTTGCACTGCAAGCTTTCCCAAAATATGACAAAAGTGGTACCACTTTCATCTTTGGCAATGTAGTGTAGCTTCATCCCGTACAAATATAGACACTAGTAAAGTTAAAATATAAGGAACTGCAATACATAACACTATGATGGCTGGAATGAAATAGGGAAGTTTCAAAATGTGCTTGGACTCAAAGGACTGACGATCTGATGACTTAGTAGGGGGTTTACAGCTAGGACAAAACAATGGATTGTTGGGATTATTCTCATCCTTAGGTTTTACTTTTGTAGAACACTTAGTGCACCCTTCGTAGCTCTACCCATATTTTGAATCAAATTTGACAATCTCATAATTGAGGATAAAAGTAGTTCCCTGAAATGGAAAACCATAGATCTTATAAGCAATGAACGTTGAAATAGTTAGTAAGGCCATATATGTTACTCATATATGGTTAGTTGCAATGTTTGCAATGTCAAGCTTGTTTTGGGTGTGAAGAGAACCATTTCCAGAAATATGGGTTCTTTGTGTAGGCATTGACTGAGTTGGTGCAGTTAGCAAAGGTGAGGTTCGATCTTTGGTACTGAAATATGAGGACAAAAGATCACAATGAAAGTTGTTTAGAAAAAAGGGCAATATTCATATAAAGTAGTTACTTTCTTGTGTGGTATGGTTGTCAAACATTTGAATTAAGTCATTGACCTCTTTAATTGGAGGGTTGAAATAAACCCTTGTGGTAGTGAAAGAGCTGGATAGTTGACGATCTTTTACAGCAAATTGAGAAGTATATTAAATGATAATCACAAACAAAAAAAGTGGCATTTGTTATGACTAAACATTTGGAAAGTATAACAAAATACATGACTAGAAAAAGAGAAAGAGCATTACTAACTTCAGTCTAACCAAGCTTAGCTAGATTCACGAGGACTACAACTATAGTGTCATTATTTTCTAGCTAAGTCATATAAGCATATGAAGCACATGTGTCAAACAAAACACACACTATCTTGTTTTCCTTGAAAAAGAATACATGGACTAAATGTCCTGTCCAAGCCAAGGAACTGACTCCGAATAGTTCTGACAAATGATGATTGAGGTGGGATTCAGCATTTTTAAACCACGAAATGCTCGGTTTCCATTTCGGTTGTAGGTGTAACCAGCCCGCTATTAAAGATATGGAAGAAAGAAATAATAGAAAAAGAGCTCCAGTATAAAGATCCCCATTAATACGTAAACCGATTGTATACCACCATTGATAAACACCGAAATAATAACTGAGAGTGGAACACTAATAAGAATGAAACAAATATGAGACTATAAGGGTATATGTGCATTACTCAACATAAGACAATATCATCCTAAGCCAGTGTTTTGTCTGATTATCCTTATGTTGCTCTTCAAGAGAACCAATATACTTAACAAACGTAAGGGCATCTTCACACATATGGCTTGATAACTTTTATTACTTAAATACATATGTAAATATCAAATACAACCCAACAGAGATCAATGGTAGATTTGATTGAATTGAAACTTATAACGGTCAGATCAAGATAAGTCCAATAAAAGCAAATATGTGCTAATATATAAAAAACTATTAGGAAATTCATTACCAAATAGATAAGTAATATCCTCGTCATCAAGAAGACTCAAAATTCTAGCTATAGATTTGAATAAATTAGAGAAGAGTGGCAGGACATCTTGTTTTTCCATGATAGATGTATGAGTTGTGAAAGTGAGCTTATATGGATGAGTTGTTGGCTTGTATTTAAAACGGTTTGATGAGACCATGAAGTTTTTAAATTCATAAATATTCCCTTCTTTAATGGATCGACAAAATCTGGTATGCATAGGCTTGATGAGCATACTGGCTTGAATCTTGGTCCCCTAGGTGAAAAGAGTGAAAACATATCAAAGATGAGAGAACTATTGAACCTAGCATACCATATGTGAAATAAGACTTAAAACTACATAGTCATACCTAAGCATCAACTAACAACAAAGAAACACAACAGAGTTCAGTTGGAGCAGTTTTCTGATAGACATTCTACTTGCGTAAAACTCTAACTATAATGGTCCAAAGGTCAGATTGATCATGGATATTTGTAAGCAATGTAAGGCTAGACATGGTGGAGGAGTTGAAGAAAGTGAGTACGAGAGGGAAGGTAATATGGTTGGGAGGGATATGTTGGGAAAGATGGTGTGCGAATATGAGGGACAATATAGAATGTTTAAATAGAGATAACTCCAACTTTGAGTTGCCGCATATAGTATAACTTAATAGAAGATTGGATTACTTGGTATATATTAACTACTGGTCAAAGATATGGTAATGTTGGAGTATAGCTGAAGGACAATTGTAAAGGGAAAATATTTATCGAATGAAATAATAATCAGGTTCAAAGGAAAAAGATTCCAAGCTGCCAAGTTTGTGATTATAACTATTCAACAATAAGGAAAAAGAAAAGTGAAGGAGAAACCAACTGTAACCCCCTGCCTTAATTAGCGTAATTAAGATTCGATAACACATAATAAAATGGATTAGAGACCGATGGATAGTTTGAAACTCATTTTAAACACCCTCCCTAAGGTAGGGTCTCACAACATTTTTGAAAACTTCTTTCCTTTCCCGGTCTTAAGTTCAATTATTGAATATAATCACCTGTGCAGTTAATTTACATTCACACATATCAGAATATATAACAAAAATCCCGGCAACCCCCGGGTTCCACTCATTCACTAAAAGGTTTATAATTCCCATATAGGGGATTACACAACTATATTCAACTAATAATTACAACCCAAAAACAATTTACAAAATCCCTATCCAGTATGATTAACCAACATATCCAAAAGCAAATGTCCCTACAGGTTTCTAACCGCTCTGGGTTGATCGCTTTTCCTTGGAGCCACTTGCCCTGAATGAAAGGTTAGTCAATCGAAAGAATGAGATTCAAAAGAATCCCAGTAGTAACAATTCACTCATACAACATGTAATCACATAGCATGGAAGTAAATCATCAAGTAGCATCATAGCATAATACACAACACGTAGGCTGCATATGCACATAATCACATAGTCTCATTCCCCGGATTCCACCGCCCCGAAGGTATGATCCTCCCACCGTCACCACCAATGGGCCGCAGGTAATAGACTCACAAACAGCCTTTCGGCTTCCACATATAGCCTTTCGGCTTTCACATAGTCTCATCCCCCAGATTCCACCACCCCGAAGGTACGATCTTCCCATTGTCACTGCCGATGGGCCGCAGGTGATAGACTCACAAATAATGATCAAACAAACATACCATTTATCACATATAATATAAGGAAAAAGAGTCACCACCTTGTTCCTTCCTAACATTCACTGGCACAGTGGGCTCACGAGGACAGCAGATGTCAAATCCTATAAACCAAACGAGAGACAACCCATCAATCTCTTTTCCAAGTTCTTAATTCTATAGTACTTTAAGTTGGTTATCATTTAGACTCTTTAGGTGGCTATTAGAGGCCTGAACATATACCCAAAAAGGTTGGGAAAGGCTATACCAAAAACCACCTTTCAAAAGTGAAAAATACTGATTTTTGGGGGTTGGCCACGGCCCAAAAATCCACTGGCCGCTGCCAAAAAGAGGTCAGAAACATTTGGGCCGCGGCCCACCATCATCTGGCCGCTGCCAAGAAAATTTTGTTTCTTGGCTGAACTTCCAAAAATCATAACTAATTCAAGAAAAATCGAAATGAGGTGATTCTAAAGCCAAATGAAAGCTATTTAAGTCCTCTTTTTAGGAAAAATATTTTCCATTACTGAAAATCACCACAAAAGTACATAATTGCACAAAACTCACCACTGCCCCACAATAGAGTTCAATTTCCATCCCAAACTTTGGACAACCATAAATCATAGTGCACAAAACGAAATGATACAAATTATGTGTCCATTTTGAAGCTTGGGATTTGAAATTTAAAACTGGAAAGTCTCATAATTTTCTGACATCATTTGCCTATTTAAAACGCCAACACAAACAGACTGCCTAGCACAGACTTTCAATGGACAAATTTTTAGTTTTTCACAATTGCTACTAATGGTTCCCATTTTCACATTAAACACCATTCCCACACAAATTTTGCCAAAGAAATCCATTGGAGCCATCAAAACAATCAAATTCCATCCACATAGACATGTTCCACAGAAATCTTAGCATGTCAACACAATATACACACAATCCACCACAATGCAATTCCTTCCATTCCAAAAATTCCAAATCAACTCCCATGGCACAAAGACACAATTTAACACCATATTCTACACAACACACTAACCAATTCAAGCATTCAAATTAGACAAAAAATCAGGGCAAAAATTCAAAATTCTCGAAACCAAACCAATAACCACAACAATTATACCAAAAGGTATCAAATACTCACTTCAACTTCTTCCTAAAGCTATTTCTTTGATTCTCCTACTTTCAAATCCCCACAAGTTCTCAAACTCTACTAATAAAAAATATGAAACCATAGGAATAAAGCTCTCAACCCCTTGAACAATATTAATAAAGGTAAGTTGAGCGTTTAGGGACAAAACCTTACCTAAAACTCAAGCTTCTTCTTTCTCTTTCTTACTTGATCTTGGCGACAATGGAGGAGAGGAGAGAGATGAGAAGATGATGGAGAAATCTAGAGCCGATAAAACGGGGCGGGCTAGCAGGCTGGCCCGCTAGCCCGCCAAAAAGAGGTGGGTTTAGGCCGCCCAAATGGCGGCCGGTTATATTCTGGCTAAACGGGCTCAGCCCGTTTAGCTCGCGGGCCAGCTCGCCAACCCCGCAAATTTTTTTTATTTTTTATTTTTTGATTTTTTTCTCCTCAAATGCCCTTTTAGTATCCCTTTTCTTCTTTCCTCTGATGATGTGTTTAATTAATTCCCCATATTTTTTATTTGACACTTATTTTCATATTATATTTATTTATTCTACTATTATTAAATTTAAAAAATATGTGTTTATATAGTTTTGTGATGTGAATAGATGAAAAAAAAAAGAAAAGTAAGAATGAAATTGACTTTATAATATAAATGTATAAAAAAAAGAAGTGTGATATGAGCGGGTGAAAAAGAAAGAGGGTAGATTTTTTTAAAAAAAGAGTGAAATTTTTTTTAAAAAAATTGGCGGGCTGGCAGGCTCGCCCGCCAGCCTGCCTAAACAGGTTGCCAGCCCGCGAAGGGGGCGGGCTGAAGCGTCTAAATCCCCAACCTGCGCGGGCTGGCCCGCAACTCGCGGGCCAGCCCGCATTCCAACCTGTAAAGAAATCAGATTTTTGGGGTGCAATAAGGCCCTTGGCCGACTTTAAATGGAGGAGGGAAGAGAGTGTTGCAATTGTTGACTCTTTGACCTCAATCCATGGTTCTTGTGTTGACATGTGTCAACATCTTGTTCCTCCTTCTAAGCACTCACATAAGCACATACACACACAATCCCACTTCTTTGCTTATTCAATCTTAGCCATTGATATCAGTTACCAATGAGTTTCCTCTTTGGTAACTGTCCAATTGGTCGGTGAATTTACCATTTTGCCCCTGATTGTCATAACAAATACGATACCCTCATCAAGCACATTTTACATCACAATTCACATCATATCCTTCAAAATGCTTAATCAACATTAATCACATCACTTTGAAGTTATTAGCCCTTAATTACAATTTAGGATATTACACCAACCCTTGGCATTAATGTTAGACATGACAGTTTAGGGGGGAAAGGAGATAGCATTATACCAGATGTTGGTTTAGTGTTAGTCAAATGGTGGTGAAGATGGTTGATTGAGTGATAGTCTACATGATAGACATATATAGGGTAGTAGTAGTTACCATATTACTGGTTAGCAAAGTCAACAAAATGAAAGAGACATATGAGGAGGGTAAGAAGCATAGATGGAATGGGAAAACGTAGGCATTAGGCAACAAAAAACAAAGGTTGAATAACGCTGCTATGCAATGTACAAAAAGAGTAAGAACAAATATGAAGTCTCAAAAGTTCAAGAATACCTATGACATGTAGCAAAAAGTGTTATACGGCATTAGAGCAGGCTATATGAAGAGCTAAGTGGCTAGAATTGCAGACATAGTGCAAGTACCTCATTAGTGCTTGGCACGATGATCAAAACATAAGAGAAATAGAAAGGGGTTGATATGGGACATGGGAGAGGAAAGCATATGCATAACGGAGGAAAAATAAAATACTTTATCAATAACGTGCAGACCTGGTTGATAGGTAACATGAAGCAAGATGGTCAAATAGAAAAGTGTTTAAAAAGGGTGAACAATGGAGAAGACAACACCCATGGTTTTGAAATTTGGTAATAAAATGGGTATGAGGCATTAGATTTGTCTCATTCAAACAACTAAGTGGTTATCATTCCTTACGATGTTGAGTTACTATAATACCCTGAAATTTGGGATTGGAGGCTTGGGAATAAGACTAAATTAAGTGGACTGCTAAGCCCCAATTTAGCAAGAGCCCAAATTTATCCCCTAATGATTCTTATATCTTTGGAGTATTAAGAAAGTAAAATGGTGAATTTTGGAGAAAATAATTATGTTTTCGGTGAAATTACCTATGAGATAGTGAGCTTGTCATGTGATTTTGAATGATCAAATGATGAGAAAAAATTATAAAATTTTACAATATGAAAGTAGACATCCTAAGATTTTATTTGATAGGTCATATAACTCAATTAGAGCTATATATAAAAAGATATGAATTTTTGAAGTCAGCACAGAAAAATTGTAAAATTTCTAGAACAACATGTAAAGATTAAAATTCTGGAAATTTTGTGATTCTAGAAAGCAAAAGTCTATATTTTTCCTTGAAAGTAGACTCAATAAGGGTTCCATAGCCTTTGGAATCACCTCATTTCGATTTTTCTAGAATTAGTTATGATTTGTCAAAGTTTGGGCAGAAATCTGCCAAAACTTTGTAAACTAAAAATCCGAAAATTTGGAAAATTAAAGTAAAATATGATATAATAATATATCATCATCCTCATTATTCAGCCCTCATTTCAGACACCATTCTCAGCTGAAACAAGAGAGAGAACGTGAGAAACTCTAGAGAGGGAAAGGAGGAAAAAGCTTACAAGGGTCGGTGATTTTTTCAGTAAATCGGTTCCTAACGCGTATAATTCCACTCCTAAGTTATTATTTTATGTTCTTAAAGGTTGAGAAGCTCAATTTCCATTGTGAATAAGGTCTAGGGTTCAGCCACTTTGAGAAAAGCCAGAGGGAGCTTGAGGTAACTTCTAAACCTTTGTATATTGACTATTTTGGTTGTTGCGGGCAATTTAATCGGTGAAATTTCGCCGGATTGTCCTTGGTTGTAAAAATGGAAAATGGGTTTTCCTAGGGGTTATGCTGCCCAAATTGGTACTAAATGATAGTTGTAACCTAATGGAATAGTCAATAAGGTGGTTAGGAGTAGAAAGGAACGCGTTTACGGAGCTGAAATCGTAAAACTTCGATTTTTCTCGGAGAACACCATAATTTCGGCCAGGGATGTTTGAGGGCCTTAGAGTTGGATTTTCAATGATTTGATGGTTCCATTAGATTCAGGAGAGAAAATTAGGTGGGGTTACAGTTGGCACTTTTTCGGAAAAGGCCGAGAAAGCATAGTTACGGAAACGCCTTTAAAACTATAAAAGTAGGGCTGCCAAGGGCAATTTTGTAATTCAACAATGAATTTGATAATTCTGAATCCAGAAATGGATTCCTTGGGTGAAAATATGTAAGAATATCCCATGTCAAAATTTTGGAAAAAGTACAGCTTGACCGGGTACAGCGGGGCCGAGCCGGGTCCCCGGGGGTATTTTAGTAATTTTTCAAGATAAACTCATATAACCCCCAGAAACATTATGGAAGTGTCTAAATAGTACATTTGACATTGTAGGATCAAATATGGAGCCCTGAGATGTTTGCACGTAGATCGAGGCACGCGTTTCAAGACGGGAAAGGGTTAAGGTGGGGGACTCACCTTACTTACATGTATTTGATATCTTTGCTTGTGTAATGATGTATGTGATTGCTTTACTTGATTGTGTAGAGCATATTTGAATAATTGAAGCTCTGTTTTTGTTTTCGCTATGGCCATAGTCTTGTTGTATGAAACATTGAGCATGCAAAAATGTCATTATGGGGCATACATCTAGATAAAGCTAATATGTCATACACATATAATCAATCATGCATGCATTATGGTATCTGTTTCCTACTGAGATTCTCTCGAATCTCACCCTCCCCTACCAACAATTTAGACAGGAGATGACAGAAGATATGCAAACAACAATGTAGAGTACCGTACGAGGGGATTATAGTAGTGGAACGAAGACAGGAAGAAGTCTCCATTTCACTGGGATGATTTTAGACACCCTAGTAGCCTTGTGCGGCTACCTTAATCGTAAGTATCATGTGTAAAACCCTATAGGGAATTTATGTAATCATGCACATATTATCAGTATAATTATGCTATTCCTGTGTTGCCTGCCGAACCGCATATCGTTTTCCGCTAATACTTTGGTAAATGTGAAATAAAAATAAGGGCGTGACAATTACCGATTTAGTATTGGCACGGTTAATAATACCCTAGAGCCATGGAAAGAAAGTAATAAGTATACATTGAAGAGGAAATCAAAGTAATAGGACAATAAAAAGGAAGTCCTTCAGCAAAATTTAGCATACCTAAATTCAAGAACCTAGAGCAGTATTTTGGCTTTAGTGAATTTTAAAACAAACAGCTCTGTAATTGGATCAGTGCTTCCACAGTGAAAAAAAGGGAGAGAAATATAAAGTGATAGGACAAGAAAAAGGAAGTCCTTCAACAAAATTTAGCATACCTAAATGCAAGAACCTAGAGCAGTATTTTGGCTTTACTGAATTTTAAAACAAATATAACTTAGTAACCGGATCAGTGCTTCCACAGTGAAAAAAGGGGGGAGAAATATAAAGGGGTAAAAAATGATACATGGAAGAATAAAGTATGTGCAGAAGGAAAACAGAATGAAAAGCTATAGCAAATTTGTGCAGACCTGGTTGCATACGAACATATTAGTCAACACAATAGAGAAGAATAACATAATGAAACCTGGAGAAGAAAAATTTCCTAATGAAATGGTTATCAGACATTAGCGTAGTGTAGAATGACAGCAAAGGGGTAACTTTCTTTCCGATGCTGAGTTACCGGAATAGTGCTTGGCATAGTCAACAAAATGCTAGTACCATGGAAAGAAATAAATAAGTACATAGTAGAGTGGTATCCTTTGAAAAACAAAGTCCTTTATCAATATTGAGCATACCTAGTTCATAGAGCAGAGGAAGCACAAATATCGAAAGTGTACACAGTCCTTGATATAAAGATGTGAGACTTTAAGAAAGTAGTAAACGTAAGAAAACCATGGGGCTAAAAAAAAGGGAACCAAATGATAAAAATTATATTACCAGATTAGCACTCCTGGTTTGAAATCACTAACAGGAAGAATTTCTTGAGAGCTTCTCCGCCTATCAAAACCTCTCTTTCTTCCATTCTGAATTTTCCTTTTATGAAAAACCGCACATGAACTATATGAAAGAATTCATTTCACTTGACATTACGAACTTGTTGATGCCAGAGGCAATATCATAAAAAATGTACTTGTTTAAACATCAAATGACCCATAGGTTATTAATAGGTTGCCCCTCTACAAAAATGAAAGTGTTAATATTTATATAATATGGCTATTTATATCTTATACAAAAGTGAAAATATGTACAGGCTCTAATGTAAGAGTTAATATTTATCTCCTAAAGTTTTGTAACAAAATATATACAAATACAAAGGTTTTGTAACATGTTTGACATTTAGTGAGGTTAAAGTATTAAAGTAATATAATAATAAATTAATTGAAAAGGGAGGTGGAAGAGAATGGCTTGTTTTACATCAAGGACATGGCTTGTTTAAAATGCAAATATGTCAAATTGGATGGTATTATAGTAATTAGCTTACTGTAATATAAGTGTTAATATTTATAGGAATATGGAAATCAGATTCTACTCAAAAGATACATGAAATACGACAATTGCAGATTCCACATAATTTGGGGAAAATGAATTCTGGGTTAACAACTTCTCTATTTTTGCTATTTAGTTTAGACTTAAGAATGTTACTGTCAAGGAAAATTCAGATTTAGTCAACTGCATAGGGGGTAAACGACAAAAATAGTTAAAGTACTTATTACATAAACATATACAGAATAGACAAAAAGACACTTGAAAGCAACATCCATGTTGTTTATAGTCAACTATGTCAGTATGGATGCACAAAGATTAATTGTCCTGTGTAGAGGGGCGAATATCTTATATAACACATAATATGTAGGATAAAAGTAAATATCTTATATAACTCTTAAATGTAAGATTAGAGGGGTTCATTTGTTAACCTGAAAAAAATAGAACTGTGAAGGAGGGGTAGTGATAATTTAGATATCACCAAGTTTAAATTACAATTTTGATTCATAAATGATAAAGTTATCCCCAATTTAAAAAATAACATGTAAGCTCTTATAAAATGAATATTCTAATGATCATAGTAAATATAAGACATATTTTGATTCCAAATAATAAAGTGACATGTTTTCCTGATGGTCTCACACAACCTATTGATGCTATAGCAGTGAAGCATGCCATTAAGAACATTGGCACGCTGTTAAATATGACTAAATGTAAACCATCTGCTGCTTAAGAGACTACACTTATGGGATTTGGGGATCAAACTCATAGGTTGTAGTATCACTCATTGAGCTTACAGTTGGGCAGCCTGTATACACAATGACAAAAAAAATGTATGATTGGAGTCTTGAAAAAGCAATCTGACATATTAGAGGTAGTATGAAACACGGTTTGGAGGTGGAGACATACCTGTTGCTGTTAGTAAAGTGGAAACAACATAACGAAGAAGCAACAACATAGTTCTGGGCTCCTTTTGACCTTATTTTAGTTTATGCTCAACCTCTTCAACCCATGAACCACGGAAATAACATGTCACCTGATCCCTAGCCCTACAAAAGAAGTCTATAAGTTTATTACCCAATCATGTATTGTGAAAATGTTGTTGGATGAAGGAATAGCATAAATGGAACATACCACTTAGAATCCCTCATGTGCGCCTCAAGGATGAGAGTTATCATCTTCTCGCTGTAACCTTTGTATTTGGTCATACCGACAGGGGAGAAATAATGGACAAAACCATAAAAATATGAAAAACATAGAAAATGGACGTAAGATGATTTGTTTTGGAATTTATGGTTGTAGGAAATGGAATAAGGACCCCTTGTTGGGCAGATAATTGTAATAAAGAAAAGAGGGGCTCACCGAAAAAGCTACATCTATCTATAAGGCCTCATGGAAGATCAGAAACACATTTAAGCTTAAGAACTCTAAGTTGACAAATTTCATCACAGTCCATAATAACGGTGGAGGAGGTAAACACTAGGTGGTATTGATCATGTATACACTAACCACCTCTCCTCACCGTGAAGCCTGAGATGTTGTAACACCTACCTTTGCATAGCCTGCAGAAGAATTGGTCCTTGACCTCCTCAGAGTAGACAGATGCAAGCATTTGAGTACCCTGAAACATGAACAAGATATGTGAAGATGTATTAAGAGCAGGCTCATCGAATAAAGTTTATGTATAATAAAGTTAATGTTGTGTTAAGACTAACATGCTCATCGAATACAACATAGTCAACAAAAAGAACTTCTTTCATAAGTTGGGACATGGACAACACAGGGAGTCGGATGTTTTCTATACTGAAGAATTGATCAACTAGTACGTTGTTCATGAAGGTCAGCCAAGTAAAACTGGGGAAGGTTGTTCAAGGTGAAGGGAAAATGGAAACACACTTACCTAGTTGAGGATTCAGAGATATTGCCTAGCCCCATCGTTATGGACAGAGATGAAGAAAAATAGTGACTTCCAAAAGACAATGTGGGTATGAGAGCATGTACACTTTGGCTGGAGCAACACAGTGATTTTAAAAGAAAGTTGCTGGAGCCCAATAGGAGATAACCTGGCACACTTCAATGGCATGGAGCCAGAGGTATTCGGCTTCAGCGGAGCCATCCTTAGCTGGTATGGATTGTGAAAAGTAACCTTAGTGAGTAATGGGCAAGAGACTATTTAATGATATATTGATATATGTATATAGTATATATTTTGAAAAAAAATATAGGAAAAAAACACTTAAGTACCACTTGAACTTCAAAATTTTAAATAAGTGATTTCTTAAAATCCTTAGTTATCAATTGCTATGTTCTTTTTGTCAATTCCGTTACTTTATTGTAAATAAAATTAATTTGAGATTTTGAAATTCAAGTAGTATTTAAGTATTTTTTTAAAAAATATAATACCTTATTAATTATAATTTTGTTATTTCTACCCTAACTTTAAACCGCCACCCTAAGGGCTCGTTTGGTACGTTGGAATTGATTTTGATGGAAATGGAAATGGAATGGAAATGGATATGGAGATGGAAATTGAGTTTAAAAGTACGTTTGGTATGTCATGGAAATGAGACTTGAGTTTTGTATGAAAAGTCCAAAATGCCCATCTAATTAAAAATTAAAAAAAAAATAATTAAAAAAGTTTTTTCCCATCTGCCTCTTTGAAACTTCCGAAAACACAGTGCAGCGGAGTGAGCACCACCACCACCTTCATCTTCATCAAAAACTTCACCTTCGTTCTCCATTTTCGTCGCCAGCGACTCTCACCTCCATCACCATTGTCGCTAGCAACATCCCTTCTCCTTTCACCCTCCACCATAGTCGCGAGATTTAAGTTTGAGATTGAGAAAAAGCACCGCAGCAGAGATGATTTTGGGGAGCTTCTTCATCGATTCTCACCACCGCCGCACCACCATAGCCTCCGTCCTCAGGCCCACCAACGCCGATGACCTTCACAACTGAGAGAGATCAGATCGAAGAGGTGCCGTGTGA
The DNA here is from genome assembly GCA_963855925.1 of Inga laurina. Taxonomy (NCBI): domain Eukaryota; kingdom Viridiplantae; phylum Streptophyta; class Magnoliopsida; order Fabales; family Fabaceae; genus Inga; species Inga laurina. The sequence goes on along the minus strand of OY979701.1, from coordinate 10,326,375 downwards.
CATTTTTCTGGAACGAAAGAACATGGAGATCGGTCCCTTCACCGTTTCGTCCTCTTCCTCCGATCACCTTCACTCTCCACCTCCGCACTAGTATCAAACCCTCTCACCACTCCTCTGTCCTCACTCCGTCACTATTCTTTATCTTGCCTGTAGTGGAAGACCGGGAGAGAGGGTGTCGAGGGAAACTGAAAGTTGAAAGGGGAGAGGCGGAGGTCAAAAATGGGAACAGGGATGTGGAATTGTAAATCTTTGGGTCACCATATGGAAATCAAATTCACATGTTTTGATGGATATGGAAATGGAATTGTTTCCAATTCCATACTACCAAACATGCTTAGGACATGGAATTAGATTCCAATTCCAATTCCATTTCCATGTGCTCAATTCAATCATACCAAACGTACCCTAAAGTTGCTCTGGCCCAACTCCCTAGTCGTCATCTCCCTCACTCAGTTAGTCTCAGATCATCAATCATTGTCAACCTCGCCTCAGTTATGTCATTCTCGCCTTTCGTAGTTGTAGCCTGCATCTTTGATCTTCCTCTCGATCTGTAAGTTTTTAATTTCATTCTTGCCTCTTCCTCATTGGCACCGGTGCTTTCTTTCTTGTTGACCCACTATGTCTCCTTGAGGTTCCTTTTGTCCTCTTCCGCGAGTCTTTTGGTTCTAGATTCTTTCGACCCCAATAGATTGCTCCTTGAGTTCAAGATCAAATTTCTTTTCGTTGCCATTTGACTTGACTGTGAGCAATGAAGTATTAGAATACATAAAAATAGTTGCGCATTGATTACATCAATACTAGAGTGAATGTATATAATTTAATGGTAGGTCTTATCAAATAGACTTGAATTATTTTGATAGAAAGACTGACCTAAAAATATATATAATCTAATGGTAGATTTTATCAAATAGATTTAAGTCATTTTAATAGAAAGACCAACTTAATATATATCCATCATTAAAATCTAACATGATATCAGAGCCATCTGATCAATGGGATAAAAAAAAAGAAAGAAAGAAAGAAAAATGAATATTGAGAAAAAATATATATTGTGGACCTGAGGCCTCTGAGACTTTAAAGAAAAGTACAAGCCCAGGCAAAAAGAAGGAAAAAAAAGAGGTAAGGAGAATATTAGAATACATGAAGAATAGTCCCACATTGATTGCATAAACATTGAAGTGAATGCATATAATCCAATGATAGGTCCTAATAAATAAACTTGAGTCATTTTGATAGAAAGATTAATCTAATATACATACCTCACTAAAATTTAATATGAAGTTCTCCTATCGTGATTTTCTTAAAATTTATTGTTATTATATTTGGTAGAGAAATTGCTTTGTTTAGTGACTTAAAATTGACTTTTGCAAAAATACTATTAACCTAAAACTAAGTTTTGAAAATTATTATTATTATTATTATTATTATTTTTTTTTTTTTTTTTTTTGATAATGTTGTTGTTGTTACTATTATATTCTTCCTTTGGAGGAAGTACTTTTGGACTAAATATTTGGCGCCTGGCGGCCCGCACCCAAAGGCCAAACCCCTAAACCCTACTGAGATTTGTGTCCATTTTTTCTGGGCAGAGAATAGCACGAAGAGCAAGATGAAGAAGGATTCAAAATTCGAACTTCAGAAATCTCAACAAGAAGCTGTGGAATCTGGTTCAGACTCCGGTTATGAGGTACTTTCATGTTTTTGTTATTTTCTGTGAATAAGTGTTGAAAGATTTTGTCTTTCTATGCTTTGGTGATTGAAAACGAATTTCTCAATGTGCAAGACAGTTCATAGGAGTCGTTCACTCCTCGCATAAAATCAGCTCAAAGTTCATCTTCACTTTATTTGATACAATACAGTGATCATCATACCTTATTATGCGAGCAACCCTTTCTCTCTTTCAGCAGCATAATAATGCGGTCGTGTCTATTGACCTGCCTAGAATCTCTTCGCTTTAACTGTCGTTTCTGGTTTATGGGCGCATTATACAACTTGGTGCTTTAACTTTTGCTTTTGAAGTAGTTATGTACCGGTAGGAGATAGATTAGTTTGAATTTCAACTTTTTGATTTTAGGATTCTTCTCAAGATTATGGGTCAGAGGATTCAGATACATCATCGGAATTTGAAGATGGAGAAAATAGTTCATCTGGGGATGAGGTACTTTTCAATTGTATTTGGCATACTTTGTAGTCTTGCAACGTAATGAAGCATACTCACCTTTAATTGTGCTGGGGAAAAAAATATTCTAGGATCATTTGGGGGATGATAAATCTGAGGATTCAGAAGCAGGAGGCAGCGGACCCTCGGAAGATGAGGTACAAGATCATTGTTTAGCAGCCATGTCAATACTGTATAAGTGTGCAAACTGCAAACTATAATTTGTTTGATGTTTTAAAGATTGTTATCTGGAACTGTACTGCTTTTAGCTTAGCTGTTACCAAAATGTGTAAGAGTTACCATGGCAGGACTTTACCAACACAGGCGGCAGTCATACGTTGGGTGGTGCTAATGATCAAGAAGATGGAAGTGGGGACTCTGAAATTCATCAGGGAGTTGAGAGTGATTCTTCTGAAGATGAGGTTATCATCCTATTATCGTATAGCTGACTTAATTTTGTCCAAGCTATCCTCCTCCAACCAAGCTTGAGTTTGTATATACTCTATTTTTCCTTTGATAGGTGGCTCCCCGAAATACCATTGGAGATGTCCCTTTGAAGTGGTATGAAGACGAACCTCATATTGGATATGATGTCAAGGGGAAGAGGATATTGAAGAGGGAAAAGCAAGATAAATTAGATTCCTTTCTCGCAAGTGCAGATGACCCAAGCAGTTGGTTAGTTTGATATTTCTAATTATACGCTATTTGCATCATTTGTATTTAGATGGATTTCTCTTGGCAATGATCTATTAAGATATTCTTATCGTCCTGGATTGTTTCTTTGGTAATGTATACTTATTTTTTTTATCTTGTAATATATATATATATAAATATAAATATATTTGTGGAAATAATGCTGTTAGTTTTATTGATATTATCTTCTCTCTGAAAAAGTATGTTAAATTTTATCTTCTTGAAAATTGAAGGCGTAAGTTCTATGATGAGGTCAATGACGAGGTAGTGGAACTTACTAAAGAAGAGGCCAAGGTTATCTCTAAAATGATCAAGGGTCATGCACCTCATTCTGACTTTGATCCATATCCGGTCTGTAGTAACTATCCAATTTTTGTTTATCTTCTCTTTTCAAGGATTTTAATCTCGTATAATTTTATTTTTAGCAATTAGTATATAATATTTTTGTTGTTTGATGTGTCAATGAATATTTTCAGGATTATGTTGACTGGTTTAAATGGGATGATGCCATTCATCCGTTGTCTAATGCACCTGAACCAAAAAGAAGATTTATACCTTCAAAATGGGAAGCTAGAAAAGTAAGAATGCCTTCATTTTCCCTTTTCTGGTGTAAAATGATACAATTAGTCAGTAGCGTGGAGATGAATGAAGTCTAGATCAATTGGTGATTCTTACGTTTTGCACACACTTATACAATTGTACAGGTTGTGAGGTATGTTAGAGCAATTCGTAAGGGATTAATAACTTTCGACAAGCCAAAGGAGGAAGATGGTCCCTATCTCTTGTGGGGGGATGATTCTGGTTCAACAGAGAAATCAAACCATTTAGCTTACATTCCTGCACCGAAGCCAAAAGTTCCTGGTACTGATGTGGCTTTGGAGTTCAAAAGTTGAACATTTTCTTTAATTTTTCCCCGGAAAGGAAATTTACTTGATTTTATCTTGAGGTGTTCTTCAATGGAAATATAACTTGATTATGCTTCTTAGGCCATGAGGAATCTTACAATCCTCCTTTAGAGTACATTCCAACCCAAGAAGAAATCAATTCTTATCAGTTGATGGATGATGAAGACCGCCCTAAGTTTATTCCTAAAAGGTACTGTGAATTTGGAATGCGCATATTTCTTTCCCCCTTTTTTTGCAAGTTTTCTAATAAACATCAATTTTTCCAGGTTCACGACCCTGAGAAGCATCCCTGCATATGAGAATTATGTGCAGGAACGTTTTGATCGTTGTTTGGATCTATTCTTGTGCCCTCGAGTTCGAAAGAAACGTGTAAGTAAATTACTTGACTGAAAAATAATCAATTTACTGTTTTTTTCCCTTAAGATGTATTATTTTTCAAAATCAATATTTTAATAGTTTATACTCTATCTTTTTTGTTTGTTCCAGCTTCATGTTGATCCTGAATCTTTGAAGCCAAAGCTTCCAAGCCGGAAGGATCTTAAACCTTACCCAGTGGCATGCTATATTGAGTACAAAGGTCATGAAGATGCCGTTACATCAATTTCTGTTGAAGCTTCAGGGCAATGGATGGCATCAGGTATGGTTGATGATAGTATATATTTGTTTCAGTGAAGTAGAGATGGTGGTGGGTCTCCTTATATTCCTTTTTCTTTGAAGGTTCAAGTGATGGAACTGTCCGTATCTGGGATGTTCCAACTGGTAGATGTCTTAGACGGTGGGAGATTGGCGAAGCCATTACTTGTGTTGCTTGGAATCCTTTGCCTGATATGCGTATTCTTGCTGTCTCTGCGTAAGTCGGGTTTAAGCGTGTGCAAAGTGTTTTTATTTTGTCATAGATACTGTGAGGATTTCCTCTTGAATTTGCATCAGGATTTGGCATTGTGTATGAATCCGGAATATTTTCTGTAGGGGACAAGATGTACTTATGTTGAATGCTGGTTTGGGGGATGAAGAAGAGCAGAAAAAGATTCGTGAGCTTCTCCATGTTGAGTCATCTGCACCAGAAAACTCAGGTTAGTGTCTGCTATAATTTCTTTCATCAACATACATCAAAAACTTATTTTAGAGAAGGTTCCAGGAGGTCCCAAATGGTGTTCCCCAAGAATTCCAAGATAAAACTTACCAATTCATGTGATCAAAGATGTGGTAAAGACAAAGGGGGAAAATAGGCAGAACGAGGAACCTCTTTACGGAAAGATTAACAACTGGACTAGTCTAAACATTGAATGTTGTTTTGCATTACAAAATGTACTTCTTTTCTTAAAGATAGTTCAAGTCATGTCAACACATTATTATTTTGCTTCAACCAAATGCGATGCAGAGAGTACCAAAAACTTCTAACTCACCTGGCTGTTACCACTGTTCATCTTTCTGTTCAGTGGCTCAAAGTCTTCAGACTGGCTTATGCTTTGCCCAGCTAACCTTTAAATTGAAGTGGAACAAATTTAAGTTTGGAATTCAAAAGTAACTGATCAATAAATGATGCTGTACTCTCAAGATTTTAAGTAGCACATGATTTCTAATGGTCCAAGCCCATTATTCTTTCTTTCTTTTCTTACCTTTCTATGTTTACAGATGGAAAAACCCCTAGTGTGAGCTGGCTTCAAGATGATAAACATGAGGCTTTAAAGTTAAAGCATCTGAAGGTATTTTCATGCTGGTCTCCGTAATGTTTACATTTTAATATGCTTGTTGGATTGAAGTTTTGGAGTTTTTTTTTCACACCAATTTATGTGTTTATGTAGACTGTTACTGCGGTGGAATGGCACCGAAAAGGTGATTACTTTTCAACAGTGATGCCAGCTGATATCCTTTTTATGAGCTGCTTCAGTATTAGGGGTTTTCTTACATTTCAAGTGTAAATTAGTAGTTATAAATACCTCATTTATTATTTAATTACTCCATGCATCAGCATTTGACATACCTAACATTTAGGTGCCTTGAGCATAGTTCTTCCTACAGTTTAACTTGGCTGTCATGTTGAGCACGATATTAGGTGCAGAAGGGTTTTTGACACTTCTAATGCCGTGTCACCAATTTAAGTGTCTGCATACTTAATCCTTAGACCATATTGAAAATAAACTGTACTTATTAGATCTTGTGACCAATTCAAGTGTCTGCTTATACTCTCCTCTTAAGATCATTAGTAGCATAAAAGTTTTAAAATACAAACATTTGATCCCGAATCAGCTCATTCTTTTTCTTAACATGTTCTTTACGTGAATCAAGAGCGGTTTTGATTCACCAGTTATCAAAGAAGCTTACGCAAAAGCTTCCATTCAAGTTGCATGGACTTGCTGTGAGGTCAACTTTCCATCCAACGCGTTCCTTCTTCTTTATTTGTACTAAAAAGACTGTCCGTGTGTATGATCTGTTGAAGACCAAGCTCATAAAAAAGCTTGATACTGGACTCCGTGAAGCTTCCTCCATTGCTGTTCATCCAGGAGGTACGATTACTTTTTTTTAATTGTGATAATTAGATTTTGTTAAATACTTTTCCTGCAGTCTTATTGTCAGAAAGTTAATCACGATAGTTTCTATTTCCATGTATTCCTTTCAGGTGATAATCTGATTGTGGGAAGTAAAGAAGGGAAGATGTGTTGGTTTGATATGGATCTTTCATCTAAACCTTACAGAGTTCTTAAGTAAGTTTTGGCCTCCCTAGTCTTTTGTTTGTGTGTGTCACAATTCAACCTACTAGGGGGCACACACTTCAAATATAAAGATGACATGGATGATCTTAAATACTCTTGCAACTTCGCAGGTGTCACCCAAAAGACATCAACAATGTGGTCTTTCATCGAACATATCCACTGTTTGCTTCGTGTTCAGACGACCGCACTGCATATGTTTTTCATGGGATGGTTTATTCTGATCTTAATCAAGACCCTCTTATCGTTCCTTTAGAAATTCTCCGTGGCCATGCAAGTTCAAACGGAAGAGGTGAGAACTTTTACTACATACATTTTTTATGCTCCTGAGGCATAAGATGGGAAATGACTGTGAGAGGTGTTAGGGTGTGTTTAGATTAGCTTTTGAAGAATATCTTACAAGGAAAAGCGATAAAAAGTTATTTAAGAGAATAGATTTTGGAGAATTAACTTTTGAAAAGCAAAAAAAAAAAAAAAAAAAAAAAAAATCTAGAAAACCATGGTTTTCCATCCCCAAATCATGGTTTTCTTGCCAAATATATTGTGGACCACTGTTTGGCTACTCTGCTTTTGAAACTGTGGTTTGGGCCAAATGGAAAAATGACTATTATATCTGTATTATCATTATATAATAGCATTGGCTACTACTCATCTAGTACAAACTAGTTCCTACATTTAGGACCAGAGGTGGTAGTATTTTTTTAAGTTTGAGAATTAGGGACTTGAATGTCGTTTGACATCGAACCTACCACCCTCTTCTTTTGCCATATTTGAAGCTGACTTCATCGGCTCCACTGTATTGCATTGCAGGGATATTGGACTGTAAATTCCACCCTAGCTTGCCTTGGTTATTCACTGCTGGTGCTGATAAAGTTATTAAACTCTACTGTCATTAAAGATAATATGGAAGTTGTACTCAATACCAACTTATATGTGCAAGGCTTATTTATTTATTTTTTTATCAACACATATTTTCAATTTCTGCAATATTCACCACTCTGCAGAAATTGAACATCATTGTCATTCAGCCCTTTTTCTAGATCAAGTTTGCTGCAATATTTGTGGGCAGTGCCTCATTTTATTGCCGTGAACAAATTTTGTATTAATTACATCACTTGTTGTAAACCAGCCATGCAATAGACACGTATTCTTTAGATAGACATTTTATAAAGTTAATTCAATGATTTTGTAATTTTTCTTCTATTTATATTTTTATATTGTTGGTTATTAGTAAAATCTTTAGTTGTTGATAGAATACAATACTAGCGAGTGATCCATGTATCAGTGAGACAACACTTTCTTCTTGTTGGTTTTTAGTAAAATCTTTCAGTGCGAGTTGATTATTTTGTCCTGATTTTATTTTAAAATGTTCAAGAATTAAAATGTGACTAAACTGGTTTATTAATTGGAAGATATTAAAACCACAGTAGTTTATATAACTATAATAATGTGAGGAAGTAGAGGAAATCACAATCAAAGAGCTTAGGAGCTCTTTTTACATTCAAGTGATCGAACAGTTTCAAATATGCCTAGAAATTGTGCTCCCAAATCTAAACACATTGGAACTTCAAAAAAATGCTGTATACCCTCATGATATCCAAATAAATGAATGCCCAGATTTTGACTTGTCACGTGGAAGCCACTTCAACTAATTAAAAGCCCATGTACTAACTATTTATCATGCTCCCACAATTTCCTTGTTTACATCTAATAATGCAGCACACAAATATATGAATTCTTTTTATTAGGGAGATGATTAGATGGGGATGAATGTCTTTTGCATTTTTTAATCCTACATTTTATCATTAAAATACCCATACCAAACAAAACTAATCTTACTATACGAATGATTTTTCTCGACACATCAAATGTACATTTTAAAGGTTAAGTTGCGATTTTACTAATAAAGTTTTTTCTAAGAAGTGTTTAGCACAAATAAGTTTGGGAAAATTTTAGAAAAATACAATTAAATTTTGAAAAAAATAAATTGATGCTGTGAATTTATCAAATCTTATGTTAGAACTGAAGTAAGAATATGAGATTTTTAATTTTGACTAAATGACCAAAATGCCCTTAGTTCAATTCACAAGTTTCAAGAGTCAATAACAACATCTGTATCTATATTAACAACATCGAATTTTACATTAACGACTTTACTTTCATGTTTTACAACTTCATAGACCAAAAATCATGAATAATTTTGATGACACAAGTTTCAGGAGTCAATAACAACATCTATATCTATGTTAATAACATTTTTTACATTAATGACTTTACTTTCATGTTTCACAACTTCATATTCCGAAAACCATGGATAATTTTAAGGGTACAAGTTTCAGAGGTCAATAACAATATCTGTATCTATATTAACAACATCATATTTTACATTAACGATTTCATTTTCATGTTTCACAATTGAACTAAGGGCAATTTGGTCATACTTGGAAATCCTAAATCCCTACTTCAGTTCTAACATGGGATTTTATAAATTCGCAACATTGATTTCTCTTTTCCCAATTTTAAATGTATTTTTCTGGAATTTTCCTCATAGGCTTTGGAATGGTTAAAAATACCAATAAACAATTTAAAATTATACATAATGAGAGGAAGAAGTTAGAGAGAACAACTAAAAAAAGTCATTTAATTTCAAATCAGTCTGTGATTACTATTTTAAATCTAGTTAACATTCATAAGAAATTCATAAAATTAACTGAAATTCTAACAGATGTATTAATCAAGGTTATCAAATTGGGATACAAATTGTGAATCGGAAAGGCTATTTTTAAAATCGTGAATCAACACATATCATGAATTGTAAGATTCATGGTTAATTTTAATGATGATATTAATGTAACTTCCATATAAGAAAATATCAAAGGTTTGTACATATTAGTATTTTAAAGGCAAATAACACTTCAGGAAAAAAATAAATAAAAAATAGAGTTTTGATTGGGACAGGTGAGAGAGAATCAAGGAAAATTATAGAAGTAAAAAGAAATTCTTAAATAAAACTTGACAAAAAAAGAAAAAAAAAACGAAAAAAGGGGTTTTCTAAAGTTGAGTTGCACCAGATCTGACTTAATCTGTATGCAACCTAGTTCACATAGAATTATAAGAATCACTGATATTGCAGGATTCCTGCGATTTCAGTTGTATTGCTCCTCAAATCACAAGATACATACATAAGTAAGATATATCAATAGTTTCGTATTTTTTCTATCTATTTTTAAATCAAATCGTGAGATATAAATTGACATTCATAGAATTCTAATAACCATCATTAACTGTATTCTAAAACAAGCTAATAAGCTTAAAAAAATGCCCTAAACTAAATAATTAGAAGTTTGGAACATAGTATAAATAGCTTTCTCTTAGTTCTTTACAGCATCATCAATATATATTGATTACCACGTAATTTTTCAAAATGGCCTCCGCAAAATCTTTCTATCTTGTGCTGTTTTTGGTTATCATGCTATCCTCAGGCTGCTTTTCTTCCTATCTTATTTCATTGTTCTGCATCTTTTGATGGGAGATTAGTGATGGAATTTGATAACCGTAAAATATATCGTCACTAATTTATTAGTGATTGAATTCTGTCACTAATTTACTGCTTTTCTTTTGAAGTTATTGCTTAACACAATATTTTAAATGATAATTAAAAAAGAAAAAGAAAATCTATTCTCCTCAGTGGTCTTAGGGAAAAAGACAGAAAAATATCATTAAAATTGGTAAAAGATAAATAAGTATGTCAAATTTTAATCATTCCAAAAGGACAAATTTGAAATTTTGAAATGTTGCAAAATTTAAAAAATTACCTAACTATCCCTAGTTTTTTTAATAAAAAACCCTCAACCCCCTTGCCAACCATTGGAGCTTCGGCGCCATTGACTCAGTGACGGGCAGAGGAGGCCATCATCGAAGCTCTGGAGGCCTAATATGTTTTTTTTTTTTTTTTGCAATTCTCAAGCAAAAATTCTCAATATAAATACTTGAGTTGTTAATAGTGATATTAAAATTATAAACGGAAGTCTAATATATATATATATATATATTTTAATTTCTTAGGCAAAAGTCATCAATAATGATACTTGAGTCGTTAATAGCGATATTATAATTGTAAACGGGATATTTGTTGAACTTTTCTTTATAACTTTCAACGGAGATCCGACCGCTAATTTTTTTTTTTTTTTTTTTGAACTTCTCAAGCTAAAGTTGTTAATATATATACTTAAGTTGCTAATAGCAATACAAAGTTGTAAACAAAAACTTTAGCATTGCTATTAACAACTTAAGTATCCATATTGACAACTTTTGCTTAAGAAATTTAAGAAAAATATATTAGGCCATCTTTTACAAGTTTATTATTGCTATTAACAACTCAAATATCTATATTGACAACTTTTACCTAAAAAATTCAAAAAATATATATTAAGCCGCTGTTTACAACTTTAATATCACTATTAATAACTCAAATATTTATATTAACACTTTTGCTAATAAATTCAAAAAGAATATATTAGGCCGTTGGAGCTCCAACGGCTAGTAAGGGGTTGAGGGTTTTTTATTAAAAAAATTATAGGTAGCTAGGTAATTTCTCAAATTTTGCAACATTTCAAAATTTCAAAAGTTCCTTTATAATTATTGAAATTAATCATACTTATTTGTCTTTTACCAATTGATGATTTTTTTTTTTTTGTCATTTTCCCATGGTCTTATATATCAAACCTCTCATAGCATTTAACATGAAATTTAATTTAAGCACAATCTTATATTATTCATCTTTGAAAGTTTACGATATTAGCAATATTTAGATCATATATATTAGAAAGAAAATGAGTAACAAAGTATTTAAGAAAGATCCCTCCTTTTCATATTTAAATAATTAAATTGTGTGTTAAGGTGCACTTTTACCTCAAAAATAATCACTCAAGAGTATTGTGTATCGGAAGTTTTTCAAAGAATAATTTTACCTTGAAAGTAACTAAAACGTAATAATTTTACCCATTACCGTTACAAATATTAATTGTCAACGTCACATTTTCAACATCCATGTCAATCCCTTATGCTTCTCCATGGCAATTATATTTCTATACTTGTATATATGTGTACACTGTACACATATAATCGAATAATAAAAGCACATCTATGTGTGTATTGAGTAAATGATATGGTTTCTCTAAAATGTTTCAACTTTTGTTTAGTTAGTTATTCATATATAACTATATGCGTTAACGTATATTTATTGAGAATCTGGTATATGATAGCAACCAAATTCATATATTGGTATTAGGATCAGTCTCGACTGGTTGAGAAATTCTTACAATTTTTTACTCAACCTTAAAAGGTTAAGGAACCAATAAATTTTAAAATATAAAATATTATTTTCATTTCTATTTTTTAAAATTTAAATTTGGTATAACAGTCTTGAAAACAAAAATGCGTTTTTCTTGTGAAAACTTTGAGAAAATTAATTTTTTAGTCCTTCAACCTTTGATTCACTTATAATTTAATCTCTAAAATATCACTCGAAGCGACTCAGTCCCTGAACTTTTAACTCGTTTATAATTCGGTCCCATATGTTTTCACTTTTTGTATCATGATTCTTGTCATCTATAATTTTATTCCTTATCCGAATCGCCTATATGGCATGAATTAATTTTAGGGAGAATCCCAATTAAATCCAATTGAAATGTCTAAATCCAGATTTAGGCCTATATTTTCAACAATCCCTCAAGGCCTGATTAGAAATTTCTAAATATTATCAAAAGATCTTAATACCCCACTAAGGGTAATGTAAATCAACTTAATTTCTAAAAGATTTTGATAAGATTAGATTAAGAAAACTACTAGTGATAGAAAGCGATAACAGGCTTTATCTACCATTTGTGCGGACCATATGCCTTGATTCATGTGGGACACCATCTCATGGATTGTCCCACACCCAGAAAATGTGTGTATTTACCCATTGGAAAGCATGTTTTTCTTGTACCCCAAATCTGTAATTGTGCACTTTATCGAAGCATGTTTGAACTGAAGTTGGGAATAAAAAGAATGAAAGTTAATTAACCAGTCAATATATAATCAACAAAAGTGTTTATGCTTTCAACAATTCATTCAATAATTTCTTAAATATTGTGTGGCATTAACTAACTAGGTATAAGGATTAAAGAGAAATTGTCAGAATTTAACGACTCAATTCATGATATGAGGTGGATAATTAGTCATCATTTTAATTAAAAGGGTATTATGGTCTTTCAACAATATACAGAAATCTCTAATCAAGCCTCTTGACCGTATTAAGGAAATGTTAAAATCGCAGACTTCAATTTAGATTTAAGTATTTCAACCGGAATTAAGTGAGATTTTCCCTTAATTTTACCTCAACTCCAAGTTTATAAAAACATGTGGAGCAAAAGTGTAGAACCATTAGACACATCCTAACACTATTACGTTTTGTGGTGGGGTCCATGCTATTTTTGCATATGAATGGTGTTTGCTTATATTTAACGATCCTGACGCTTTTTTCCCTAAGATTTGGTATTAGTACTAACATGAGTTTAAATCCCAATACTCTCAAAAGGTTAAAAAACGAACCTCCTTTAACATGGAGGGAATGATATGTAGGATAAAAACGCCAACCTTCATGTCAAAAATTTAAGTTGGTAATAGATATACACCCCATCATTTCAACCCAGATCAGACACGGCTTAACCATCCTATGACTTCGAGGTCTACCAAGCCAAACTCCATCCACACCCCTCCCTAGCTCTGATGTATCATTGCTCCAGTTATAAATTGATCTCACAATATGGCTGGCCAATGAGTCACCTATGAATTTCAATAGTACACAAACTGAACTCTGGTTTCAGGGATATTATCATAGTATATTAAATATTTGTTCACATACATCTAGACTAGAATTGAATGCATAATACAGTGCATCCTCCCCTTAGGCCTCATGTCCCTTTGGTGAGACCATTTTGGAATTGTAATATACATGCATAAGATATATCAACAGATTCATGTCTTTTTTATCTATTTTTAAATTGAATCGTGAGATACAAATCGAGATTCATAGAATTCTAATAACCATCATTAACTGCATTCTAAATCAAGCTAATAAGCTAAAACAAATTGTGCTAAACAAAGTAATTAGAAGTTTGGAACACAGTATAAATAGCTTACTCTTAATTCTTTGCAGCATCATCAATATATATCGATTACCAAGTAATTTTTCAAAATGGCCTCCACAAAATCTTTCTATCTCGTGCTGTTTTTGGTTATCATGTTATCATCAGGTCTGCTTTTCTTCCTATCTTATTTCATTGTTCTGCATCTTATGAATTATATCCAATTTTCATTAATAAAGCCCCAAACATTTCTTATTCACTCTTAAAAAATAGGAGATTAGCAATAGAATTTGATAATCATAAAATAGAACGTCTCTAATTTATTAGTGGCTGAATTCCGTCGCTAGTTTGTTGTTTTTCTTTTGAAGTTATTGCTTAACGCAAGATTTTAAATGACAATTAAAAAGAAAAAGAAAATCTATTCTCCTCAATGGTATTAGGGAAAAAGACAGAAAAATATCATCAAAATATGTAAAAGATAAATAAGTATGTCAAATTTCAGTAAAGGGGCTGATTTGAAATTTTGAAATGTTGCAAAATTTGAGAAATTACCTAATGATCCCTAGTTTTTTAAACAAAAAACCCTCAACCCTCTCCCGGCCACCAGAGCTTCGGAGCCGTTGAGCCGATGACTAGCGAAGGTGGCTGTCATTGAGCTCCGGCGGCCTAATTTTTTTTTTTTTTTTTGAATTTCTCAGTTAAAAGTTGTCAATATAGATACTTGAGTTGTTAATAGCGATATTAAAGTTGTAAACAACGGCCTAAAATATATTTTTTAAAATTTTTAAGGCAAAAGTCATCAATATTGATATTGGAATTGTTAATGGCGATACTATAGTTGTAGATGTTAGTTTTTTAACGATTAAGACAAATTTACTCATTTTTTAACACTTTCGGGACAAAATTGCACCTTAATCCTTAAATTATGTATTTAAAAATAAGTCATGTCTTTAATAACTTGTAATTTATAGATATCATTGACTTATTTTATATCTCATATTTCAGGTAACATGAATGGAGTTGAAGGAATACAATGCTGTGAGGATCATCACACTCCT